>OY756428.1:11783674-12983674 GCA_963576905.1 Mystacides longicornis
CCAAACAATAATGGTTTAAATTAATTTTTCCAATTATAACAACAGTTGATAAAGTTCGTTATTTTGAGATAATTACTGCGCTTGTCAGATTAAACGAGTTGCTACGAAATTGATTTTGCCCAGTGGATTTGACATTTTGTGTTTTACATCGTGATAAAATGTCCCAACGTTGAAATATAGTTTCAAAATCATTTTATTAACGCGACAGACATTATTAATTATTAATACAATGGTTGTGCTGTGATTTAAGGGAACAAACATCGTTCCTACAAATGTTTTCAAAAACATTGAGTATTGAAAAAAAAACTATAACCCTCTTTTTATATCGACTTAGATCGTCTTAAAGCACGTTTACATTATGGGGAGAGTGAAACGAATTTTGTAGAAGCTTCAAAGGGAGATATTAAAATTTTATCTAGGAATCAGGTTTATTTGTAACCTTTTTTTATTGGCGAAATTATGCTGATATAATACGTTGTATGCATCTTTGTGAAGTTTAGATGCCCTTTCGGTGGATGGTTTTAAGTGCGTGCTAGTTTCCTAGAAAACGTCAACAGGGGAGTAGGTACTACATCATTTTTTCCCAATAACTTTGTATCGTGGTCACATCACTATTACTTAAATGCATTTCTCATCCAGGTCGTTAAACCACTATACCGCTACTTTGCATATATATGTGGAACCAATTACGCACAGAACTCATACTTAAACCGTTCTACGGGCATTTATAATTCATTTTTAATAACATAGACTTAAATAACTCTTCTCTTGCGGTTTTTAGGCAAAACTTATCAAACGTATTCCTTGTCCCTTATTCCTATTCCTCACCCTTATCCTTCTTCCCATTATCCCCAGCTGAGCCTGCACATATTGCACATAAGTATTTTCTTTTTTTTTCTGTTGTTTGTCTTACTTCTTCGTCTACGTATATACTTTACTGGTGTTTTTGTGGTCCATACTATTTGTGTTATTGTTTGTAATATTATCACTGTTTGTATATTTGTTTAATAAAATTAAAAATAAAATAAAATAACTCTTCTGCTTAAAAAAAACTTCCGCAACAGCATAATAAGGAACTCGTAAGCTTATACGATACCAGCATAATATCTCAACCCCGCTGACTTGTACAACATCTTTTTTCACACATACATAACTTCTATAATAAACATTGAGTCTCTTTCACTTAGGGTGGCGAAATTGGTGTTTCCGGCAAGTTCTGTGACTGATATCTGTTCTCTAAGCTAGAGTAAGCGCCAGGTAACTTGTCCCTCGGGCTGGCGCGGTGATCACCAAATAATGTGTTGCCAGATCAATGACTTTGTTTTGACCAATAATTTTCACCATTTATTTTGGTGAAATTTAGTCAAAAAATTATTATGGTTTACAAAATGTTACTGAATATCTACTTAATTTATTAGTAGGTATATGAATAGATGGGATACATTTATGTACATAAAAACATGTCGTTTTTTTTAAAATAATTCTTAAACAATTAAAAAAAAGGCTTCATCATTTTTCGCCGAGTAACTTTTTTCACATAACTGCTCTCGGCTTGGTTTCCATCGTCATGATATCGTTTTTCCAAAATACTTGTAGTACCTACCTACTTCATTAGAAACATGTTACCCACATTAACATTTCAATTATTTTACATGTCAGTTCTAAATTAAAATTAAAAAGTGTGGAATTTAATAGGAATTGTTACATTTTTTTCTAATGGAATATTATCATGAAGTCGGCAAAATGTTTTGTACTGACAACACTAAAATTATTTGTCATTGCTGCTACACTATTGAAAACTTGTTATAATTGGATTAACACGTCTGTATTTTTCTTTCCTAGTCCACAATCCTCTTCCACCAGCATAATGTGATCATAATAATCTTCCGCACACCATTTTTAACATTTTTGGCAGCTCCATCATATTTGCAACAACCTTCCCAAAACTCCCCACTTTAGTTCACCACTTCTGCCACCGCGGGACAAGTTATCTGGCGCCTACTCTATGGAAGCCTTTCTTGATTAATTTACCTGATGTCTCGAATCCATGTCTGAATTTAACGTCAAGTTTCGCTGGAAAGTATCCAAGATTGGGTCTCAAACCAAGAAAAAACAACCCTTTAAAATATTGTATTTTGCACAAAACTGAGTTGGTGCCGATTATCTAACCAAAATAAACTCTGACACAAACGCCATTTTGCTAATTTGGCGAGGATTGATTAGGATTCAACATTACTGGTGTATACGTGCTGGGAATACCGAGTTTCGTTATAAAATCCGAAATATATTAGACTTCAGTGTGCCCCGGTGCCAGCGTGTGCCCGTGTAGCAACGTAGCTGTGCGCTAATTGATAACCCCAAAAGGGCTTTAAGTTCGCTAAATTGCCATCGATAACTAGTCGATCATTACAATTTATCAAATTCTGTGGCGGATTTTGAGGTGTTTTCCGGTACTAAATTCCTACCATTTATCACGGCTCGCATCTTTAATTATACCAATTCTAGATTATATACATTTGGGCAATTCTAGTGAGATTTCTCCCCTATTTATGTATGTATATACCTACCCATTATAATCCTTATGATTTAACAGCATCCACAATCAGAAACATCTGTAACCAGTTAAGAATTTACCTACTTTAGAATAATTCTTGATAAGATATTAGGGATAACATTTAGAATTTCATTAAATACAATTTTGTATTCGTTTTAACATATAACGGTGCGTTTACTCCAAAGGAACATAGATCCTATTTTTTTTATCGTTGACAAGTATTTTATATTGATGCAAAGAATACAACTAGAACTCTGGCGCGCGTAATCTATAATCGTCCATGAATAATTAGTTCTTGCTCATTGTTGTTTTCCTGGAATCAATATCAACGGTAAAGAAAGAATTCTCTATTTCTGACTCTGGTTCTATGTTCGTTTGGTGTAAACGTACACTTATAATTCTATTGTGATTTAGCATTAGTGAGAAAAACAAGATATTATTATGTATAGAATTCCCAATGTGTTTGAAAGGAGAATTCAAACAGTTGCGCGGAATATTGGTAAATTTAAGAATTTAGAGACTTTACGGTATCTTAGTGCTTTGACATTCTTTCTTTCGGGTTTCAATCCAAAGATTCACTCATCTCTGTCACACTCCATCCTCTTCATATCCCGATAGCCGCTACATCGCATGTCGCCGATCTGTAGCTGTGTTCTATGTAGCTTTTCCTAGGGCGAGCTCTGTGGTTGGTGCCTTCTATCATGCCCTCTACGATGGTAATGAGCGGGTCCGGGTGCCTGATGTTGTGGCCTATCCAATTGGCTCTTTGTTGGGCAATCCTAGTTAGGAGCTGTCTTGTTTCTCCGACCCTGTCCAATACCTCGTCATTGCTGATATCCTCTGTGCAGTGGATCCGCGTCATGCGTCTGTAGCACCACATCTCAAACGCCATTAGATGTCCCAAATCGCTCCGGCTGTTTGTCTTAGTTTCGCAGCCGTACAGCAGCACACTCCAGACAAGTGTCTGCATCAAATTTTTCCTTACTTGGATGTTAATTATTTAGCTTTTGCCAGTCACATTCATTACAATTGTACAGGGAAGGGTTAATATTAATACAAATATGAGGTAGCACAGGGTCAATTTTCCTGCTTGTCAGATGTTTATGTCTAAGTTATTAATGAATGCTATCGCTCCGTCGGTTAAGGTGAGGAAATCTGAGAAACTGCCTTGATATGCTCTATCATCACACTCTGCAACTATGTGATTTATGGTCTGTCTCTCAGCTCCACAGTCGCATCCAGGCAGATCTGTCCAACCACTTGGATGTTGATGTTAGGTGATTCAAATATTTTTAATTTTTTGTTAAAAGCAACTCTAGCCTGGTGGATTCTGTTCTCAGCGTCCATCCTGGGTTATTCTACTGCTCAAATAGACGAAATTTTCCTTTGACATTATAAATATTTAATTTTCGTTTAATATAACTGAAAGATGTTTGATAGTTGGTGCGATTGACATAATATGCCCTGCATATATCGTTTAAAAAAAATGCATCGGTCGGAATTATGTACATTTATCATGAAAATTTGAATTCAATATTCATATTTTAGGACCACACGACAACGTCTGATGGCAAGCCAAATATAAAAAAAAATATTAAGATGTTTATAACTGACAATCATTATGATGTAAAATAAAACCCTCTTTATATCTGACAATCTTTATAATGACTTTATGAATTGTAAAATAAAGCTATGTTTATAACTGACAATCTTTAAAAGTTTTACAAAAAATGCCGACAGTTGTAGGTAATAATATTTACGAGTGTCTAAGAATTTAGAGTGAGACTTCAGAAGTGGTGGTTCTTTAAAAAAAAAACTTTACTCATTGAAGTAAAAGAGTCGGTTTGCGCCACGACGTAATTTAAACTGTAACGTGTGTTGGTTGGTAGAGGTAGTAAAAAGACGCGGAGTGTCAAGATGATTCCGAGTTTTTGGATTTATAATGTTGAAGATAAAGTCCCAAAAGTTTTTAGGTTGTAAGTAGGCACTCTTTAGATTTGTAGAGATATACAGTGTTACCTCGAGATACGAGTTGAATCTTTCGCTCCGGAACTTTACGCCTGATCGAATCTCAAAGCGATTTTTTTCCATTACAATAATTGATTCCTTTTCATTTCAGCCCACTGTTTTTTAATACAAAAAGAAAAACTAGTACAAATTTCATACATTCATTCTCTCTCAGTGACCCAAAAGTGATTCGGTGATGGAAAAGGATGCATCTAAGCAATCCACTATGCTTGGAACAAAACAGAGTATTTTATGTATGGTTTCGGGTTCTTCCTGTATCAGTCACTAACAATAGTGAGAAGCGGTAATTTTGTATGGGTTGCGGAGCTTATCGAAGTATTTTGTAGGGGTGCTTTACCATAAATGTGTAATATATAAAGTTGCTACTTCCCCTAGTGTATATCAAGAATAGGGGTAGAGGAAGAACTGCGCCCTTCAGCCAACAGCCATTATGCATCCTAAACACATTTCCTAGTCATATTATTTATTCTGCTTCGTTTTTTACAGGCTTGTCCTGTTATATTCCAGCCGTGTTGTTTGCTTCTTGTGACGCGGACTCCCAACTATCATTCCATATTTTGAGAGGTCGTCCTGGAAGCCTGACAGATTGTGGGATGCGATCTCTAGCTGCTTTTACAGACTGTGTCCGGCATACTGGACTCATGTTCGTTCCAGGGCCTTCTTCTCTGTCGTCCCCATTTGACAATGTCTTCAATTTTGCAAGCCCTTCGGATTTCCCTACTCTTTCTCTATGGTTTTTTCCAGCGATGTTTCTGAATACCTACATTCATTTCGCTGGTGGGAAGGAGATTTTTGGTTCTGACAGTGTCGGCTGTGGACTCAATGCCGTAACAGTATCTCCTCCCTACAATGTAGGATTAAAAATATTGTATAAAATTATAAAAAAAATAAAAGAGAATGTAAAGAAAATTTATTTTTCGAAATTGTGGGCTAATTGATTAGGAATGCACAAGAGCTATCCAATCTTGAAATTCACTAAATATAAATTCACTGGTCTTTCGCTAGCTTTTACTATGATTCATTCATATGTTGTTAAAAACAGCTTGTCCAAAAAGATTCGTTTCAATCTCCTTTTCATACTGCGGATTCAGTTTCTCGTATTTTAAAGCATTCGTATGTCGAGGTATCGCAGTGTATGTATAATGTAGGTATATTAACAAAGTCTAGTAGCACATTTCAGTTACACTCCCCAGCGCGGCGGCCCCTCGAGACGGGCTCCTTATTTCACTCCATTCGGCTAATGTGACGGAACACAAACTCATCCTTCACAAGTTAAACTGATCGAAATTTCTTTGAATACATTTTGTAAACAGACCGGTTCAAAGTTTCTGAACTCTATGTTAATATTATGGTTCTTTGTGTACCAACAGATCTCTCCAGACTTGAAATATATATTTTCCTAATGAATATTCATTTCATTTAAGTAATGAGCTCTTCTCTTGAGGATACAGCCTAGTACAAAGTTTCCCTTTCAGATAATTTGACCGCAGATTTTTGGAGGCATTTGATTTTTTTTCATATTGATAAGTTCTATTCTGTATTCATAAATCCTTGTTTCTTACCGGTCTTTTTCTGGTTGTGCCGTATCAGGTCTCCCAACGTTGATGGGAACCACTTCTGCGAAGGTTTCCCTTAGCCGGAACAACTTCTCCGCCGTACCTAATCCGGTGGATTCTCTCGCTTGCACATCCAAGATCTTGCCTTGTTCTTTGACATCCATCTTTCCAATAACCAAGAGCTGACGCGGGATATAACGCAAATCTTTCAAATGTGACAACTCGGACTCGTCTGCCATAGATGCAATACATCTGCCAAAGACCGTTTTAGAAATAAGTTTAAAGTGATCGGTAGCTTGGTGGTTCAGTAGCTGGCTTTCATAGTGGAGGTTATAGGTGTAGACCATCTCCATATTTCATAACACAAGCTTTGATTTCTGTGAAATATGTCAAAAGTGTTCAATTTGGTTGAGCCCCGTTGAGTTGAGAAAATATACTAAAGCATCGTACTCACTTGCGCCGCGAACGTGTGAAAATGCATCAATTTAATCGAAAGGTTAAGTGTATACGTGATTCGAAAAGCGATCGCGAACGGAACACATGCACCCTTTTGATAAAATTGATATAACGATACACGTTCGCTGCGCAAGTGAGTACCGAGCTTAAGAAATTCGCCACTAGATCTAAGCATATAATATTCATTATGCTTAGATCTAGTGGCGAATTTCTTAGTATATTTTCTATTTAAAAATCTGTTTCATTCAAAGAGAAATGTAGGCGAAATTGAATTTATTTGTAAAACTATTATTCTTATTAAATTACACAAGGTTTATTTTTATTTCTCTTTAAATAAAACAGATTTCAATATCGGAAATATTCGCTTTTAGATGTAGCAGTGTATAGTAGATATAATATAATCACAAAACAGAACTAAGAATCAAAACAGCTAAAATAAAGTGAACATTATTATAGTTCGTTGGTAATAATAATTTCTAATTTCTTTTATTATTAAAGTGTCTAAAAATAGTGGCGTGCTTCGTTATTAAAAGTTATTAGGGTAATTCTTACTTTTGAAACTTTCAACACCAGCCACTTGTACGTTATTATAGTAATTCCTAACACGAAACGAAATCGGACGGAGAGGCACACAGTGGTCCCACAAAGAAATTTAGGGCGCCAAAATTCTGATTTTTGGTGTATGGGGGTTTTTCGAGGCGCTGAATCCGATTTTGGACTTATTTTTTCGAAAAAACCAAATGGGGTGCCAGGGGGAGGGGGGCAAATCTTAATATATTGAAATTTTTCGTGTGGGGTATCAAAATATATGTTTTTTGTATCGCTGAATCCGTTTTTATGCTTATTTTTTTGAAAAAAACCGAATGGGGCGCCAGGGGAGGGGGGCAAATCTTAATATATTGAAATTTTTCGTGTGGGGTATCAAAATATATGTTTTTTGTATCGCTGAGTCCATTTTTGGACTTATTTTTGCGAAAAAACCAAATTGGGTGCCAAGGGAAAGGGGGCAAATCTTAATGTTTTGGAATTTTTCATGTGGAGTATCAAAATATATGTTTTTTCTATCGCTGAGTCCATTTTTAGACTTATTTTTGCAAAAATCCAAATTGGGTGCCAAGGGGAGGGGGGGGGGGCAATTTAAAAATTTTATAATTTTTCGTGTGGGATATCAATTTTTTTAGGCGCTGAGTCCATTTTTTGATATATTTTTGAATAAAATGTGACCAAGGAAGGGGAGCAAATCTTTCATTTTGAAATTTTCTGGGGGATTGAAATGTTTTTCAAAGTGATGAGTTCATTTATAAACTTAAATTATACAAATTGAAAAAAATGGGTGAAATAAAACAACTTATAATTTTACAAATATATGCACGCATAGAAACATTTTAAACCGAGTCAGATTCCTCGGATGTGGTTAGATGATATACATCTGAGTCTGTACTTTCGTCTGAGCTTTCTTCTGGCTCCACTTCTTCATTATTGTTTTTGGGGTGAAAGATACAGTTAGACTTTTCAATTTTTCGCATGTTGTTCCTAAGTGGAAGATACAGATAGTACAAGAAACATGCAAGTAAAAGAGATGGAGAGTAAACTATTGTATTCTGTTATCAGGTGACAAATTAGAAAGGATAGCACCCCTATTTATGATGGACAGTTTTTTAATAAAATTTGTATGGCGTTGCAAGTCTAAAATATCTCTGGGTGTGGGAAATAAGTTCCATTATCTATTAATTACATTTCCTGAGAAGTAAAATAAAAATACAAAGAAGAATCAAATTATTCTTTTAGCAAGTTTTATTTAACTGAATTTATTGATTTATATAAGAGGCACCAACAGAGCACTGAACAAGAAAAACAAAGAAACCATGAAACAAAAACATATAATCTCCGGTGCTCCAATAACAGGTATCTCCCGCAAGGCTGTGCATAGTTAGGTAGGTACAACCAACGTCTCCTGAGCATTCAAATTAAATTTCTATAATAAAAAACATGATTGCTTGAAGAACTAAAATTTACACAATAGTAATCACTAATTTAGTAGTATAAATCAAATTTTAAGGATTTGGGGGGAAAACGGGGGAAATGTAAGTGATGTAGGTGATAGTACTGGCTTTAAGGAGAAACTTTTATCTGAAAAGTTTTTATGGGAAAGGATGGGAAAATTTTGTAACACTACATATAGCCAGTTAAAAGTGACTAAAAAGTACTTACTTCAAATGCAAATTTCCAGACTACCGATTAAATTACAGTAATGAACGAGCAAATATTCGTATTTAGCGAGAAAAAATCAATAAAACACCATGTTTATTAATTTTAAAATACCGGAACAAGGCACTGTAAAACGCGCTTGAAAAACACACACAAATTGACAATACCAGTTGCTCTAGATAACCACCATCTTATGGCGTCTCCATAGCAACGAGACGTACCTCGAGCGAGTTGTCATATGTGGTACTAGAAGCCTTCAAGGTCACAGTACATCAGATCATAGCTAGTTTTTCTCTCTGGTACATTTCATTTTTTTAATTTTGGCGCCCTAAATTTCTTTGTGGGACCACTGTGAGGCATGCTGAAAAAAGAACCAATACCTTCATACTGTAGAAGTACATTTTTACTTCGGAACTTCACCTAACAACATCAACAAAAACAGGTAACTATGTAAGTTGAAGACACATAGAGTGCTTGTTTTCGCTTGCCGACTGTCGGCGCTTGTACTCGGTGGCCGGCGCCGATTGGCACGAAGAATGTTTCTATGCATTTGAACGAGCATGCGCACAATAAAAGCGCTTGTCAGCGTGAACTGCCGGAATGAATTAGATTTTTTTGCGCAGGTAAGCGCTGGTCATTATTAGCTTTGGTTGACTCTACAGCTGTCACTGTCAATGCCAATTCCTAGGTGATTTTAAGTCAGTATGTACATATGGTGGAGGTGGATGAAAGGGGAACTGGACTGGAGGCCTAGAAAAGGATGCAGAAACGTGGGTAGGCCCCGAACAAGATGGTCCGATGACGTTAAAATAGTAGCGGGGATGCACTGGAAGAAAGTAGCGTCCGACAAATATTTACGGAAGTACAAGTAGCAAGAGGCCTAACAGTAAAAATAACAATAATAATTAAGTAATTAACAATTATAATTATTAACAGATGGAGACTGAGATCTTAATCGGTTGGTGTTGCCAAGAAAAACATATTTTTATTAATCGATTTTCTATTAATTCAGTAAAATAAAAAGTGTCTTCGAAGTCGCTTTTTTTACAAATTAAAAATATCAACGATATTACATTATATTACTACATCGATTATTACACACACAAAAAAAAAAGAAATTTTGATCCATACCACAACGAAATGGTATTATTATTATTATGTTTATGGCATCCCATCCCTTGAGGGACGATTTGTGCCAGTTTCAAATATTTGATGTTTTGCAAAACAAAAATATTACGCTTTAATTTATTATTTTTCTATTATTTTATATAAAGACTTACTATTTTTACATTCACACACGGCCTTACATACTTACAATCACGCCCTTACATACATACATTCTCGCATTTATATAAAAATATATACATACACGCACACACACATACCTACTGTTTATATAATTATGTAATTCTGTTTTACTGATTTTAAAATTTTTTTGTAGACAGAAAGCTTTTCAGAGTGTAACAGACAAGACATATTAATGGGGAACTGAATTTCATCGATTTCGTAATAAAGTTCATACGAATCTCTTATTGGGCAACCGAGGAAGACGTGGTCTAATGTCTCCATATCGAGTTCGCACTCACAGAGTGGAGACGAGGCTAAATTTATTTTAAATAGATGACTATCCAGTCTGTGGTGATTAAATCTCATGCGAGTCAGTGTGACTATTTCTGATCTGGAGAATTTGAATTCATGGTACCATGGCTTTCTGGAGATAGACTCCTTAATGTCCCGATAAATCGACCCCTTAGCTCTACCTACCTCATCCCAATAATCGGTCCAGGCCGACATTGCTCCGAGAAAGGCAGAACGTTTTATATCACTCAGGGGGAGTTCAAAGTTTCGAGGGACCAATCCATTGCTGGTGGCCTCTTTTGCCAATGCGTCTACGTCCTCATTGGGTGTTATACCACAATGAGCCGGGATCCAAGCGATGACAATATCTCTCCCTTTTACTTTATGACTATATAGGTTTCTCCTAATGTCTAAGATAATACAGTTATCAGTACCTGAGCCGGACGCAAGTACATTTACTAGAGATAAGGAATCCGTGAAGATGATTGCTCTTTCCAATTCATGGTGATCGCACAGAGTGAGAGCCTGGTACATAGCAGCACACTCTGCCGTGAAAACGGAGGCTTCCGGAGGAAGTTTTAGCATTGATTTTATTTTGAGTTTGGGGATGAGAACCGCCGATCCAGAATGATCATTGGTAGAAAATTTGGAGCCATCAGTAAAAATTTGGATGTGGTTTGGCCAAGAAGAGTCAGCTTTTGAAAAGAACGTCTGATTTATTTGATTGGAGGACATTTTAGGAGTTTTACCGATACCGATATTTTCAAAGACGGTTGGGGAGAATTGCAAGACTTCCAAAGGAAGGTCATAAACAGCAGATGGAAAGGGGTAACGTTTAACGCCAAACTGAGTCATGTAATTACTGTAACTGTTGCATAAATAAGGACTCGATTTATTTTTCCAGTAACCGTTAACGTGATATAGGTTACGTAATATGGGTAAATTTTTTAGCAATGGATGGTCAGTGAAAGTCCGTTTTTTAATAAAGAAGGAATCAGATAGATATTGTCTTCTAATCTTTAGTGGCATATCAACACATTCCACCTGGAGAGAGTTGTTTGGAGTGGAGGGCATTGCGCCAACCAAGAGCCTTAAAGATTTTGTTTGTACAGCATCCAGCTTGTTCACCAAGGTTTTGGATATTGGAGTCAATAAAAAGCTACCGTAATCCAAGTGGCTGAGAATTAATGCATTGTATATATTCTTCATGGAGGAAGGGTGGGAGCCCCAAGAGGTGCCAGAGATCGCTCTAAGTATATTTAAACCTCTTTCGCATTTGGCCAGTGTATGAGTTACGTGAGGGTTCCAGGTCAATTTCCTATCTAAAGACATACCCAAAAATTTTACCTCTTCGCACTGAGGAATTATATTTCCGTTAAGCTCTACAGAAATGGATGGATTCACGTGCTTTCTGGAGAATGATACAACTCTCGACTTTTGAGGGGATAGGAATAAGTTATTCCGTTCCATCCATGAATTGACAATATTTAAGGCTCCTGTCAAAGCTCTGTCAGCGCATACATTATTTTTATTAGTAGTATATATTGCAATATCATCCGCGTATTGAATCAATTGACAGTCATCAGGTATCTTGGGGAGGTCTGAACAATAGACGTTAAATAAGATAGGGCTTAAAACTGACCCCTGAGGAAGGCCCTTCCAGACCACCCTGTGGTCTCCAGGAACGTCTCCGCTCACTGAAATGCTTCTCTCCGTAAACATGCTAAAGATCAATGTGGCAATTTTGTGAGGGATACCGAGACTTACAAGTTTTTTGAAAAGAAGAGGGATAGAGACATTGTCGAAAGCAGATGTTATATCAAGGAATACGACCGACATCGGATTCTTCTTAGTAAAAGCAATCTGGATATCCGTGATCAATACACTCAAATTATCTACACAAGACAGTGACTTTCTAAAACCAAACTGTGTAGAAGGTAGTATAGAGTTGTGTTCTATATACCAAACCAGTCTGCTTTTCAAAATGTGTTCCAGAATTTTCATGGCGCATGCGGACAAGGCTATAGGCCGGTAAGAAGAAGCGAGTTTAGGATTTTTTCCAGGTTTTAAGATGGGAATAATTAACTGGTGTTTCCAAGAGTTGGGAATGTTTCCCGAAGATAGTATTTTGTTGAGAAGGTCGAGGAAGGATTCGATAAAGATGTCAGGAGCTTTCTGAAAGAAAGCGTACGGAATTCTGTCTTCGCCAGGAGATGAATGCCTTACCGATAGTAGGCAGAGCTTTAGTTCATACAAATTTACTTTTTCTAACAATCTATTGTTATTTTGAGGAAGATTTCTGTTATTTATACAAGGGGGAATTAGTTGGTCCAAATTAGGGGCAGTAGGAGGAGCTAGGTTATTTAAAAACCCCGAAAGCCAGTCAGAAAGAGGAGCAGACGCTCTGGAGGTCTGGAAGGAACCCTTGAAGCGTCTGATCATATTCCAAACATGTGATGGGGGAGAATTCGGGGACAGAGAAGAGCAAAAGGTCTGCCAACTCTGTCGCTTTTTAGCTCGTAGTTTTTTTTTTACCTTGGCTTGTATGGCCTTTGCCTGTATAAAGGAGTCTGAATCAAATTTTTTTCTAAAGTTTCGCATAGCTTGTTTTCTTTCAGTGATAAGATCAGAGCACTGCTGATCCCACCAAGGAGCATTTTTCGTGTTTTTGCTCGATTTATTTCTAGAGGGAATGCTGTTATTAGCCGCCTCGTAAATAATCTGTGTCAGGTCATCATAATGCTTTTGGACAGGAGACTTGGACGTATCTCCGATTTTAGACATGGATTCCTTTACGATTTCGGCAAATCTAGCCCAGTTTGCCCTTTTTGTACTGTATAATTGTCTGCTGTAAGAAATTTTTCTGGATGGAGCTACGGATAGAGTAACAAAAATTGGGTAGTGGTCGCTAGAGAATGGGTCGTCTAGGATACTCCAGCTTGATGAACAAGCCAGATTGCCAGTACAAATTGTTAAGTCCACTGCACTTGGATTCTGGTTAGGGGAAGTCAGTCTGGTTGGTGAACCGTCATTCAAGATGCATAGGTTATGCTTATCTACAAATGACAGTATTTGGTTACCCGCTCTGTCAGTTAGGGCATTGCCCCAGGCAACAGCATGGGCATTATAGTCTCCGAGCAGGAAAAATGATGTTGGAAGTAAAGGGACAATCGAGTTGAAATAATTACTGTCAAATCCACCATTTGGGGGAATATATACAGAGACGTATCCAATACCGTCAATGCAGACAGCAATTATTTCGAAAAAGGGATTGCTTGGAATTGGAATAAGATCACAATGGAGAGATGATTTCACCAATATGG
The DNA here is from genome assembly GCA_963576905.1 of Mystacides longicornis. NCBI lineage: Eukaryota > Metazoa > Arthropoda > Insecta > Trichoptera > Leptoceridae > Mystacides > Mystacides longicornis. The sequence continues at coordinate 11,797,378 of OY756428.1, forward strand.
CTACTCCACCTCCCCTGCCCTCAACTCTGTCATTTCGAAAGATAGAGTAACCAGGAATATTATAGGTATAATGTGGTTTGATCCATGTTTCGTTTAAAGCTGAAAGGTGAATAGAGAATTGATTTAACATATGTATAATATCTGATTTGTTGGAGATTGCGCTTCTGCAGTTCCACTGAAGAATATTCAATTGATTATTATCTGACATATTGAATTATTAGTAGGTAATAAACGTTTACTAGAATAAATAGTTTGAATTCGAAATAACAAATAGCATTCTCCAACGAAATGTTGAGAATGTTGTTTGTCTATTCTTTTTCCATAATCGTTTTAATAAGAGGAAGTATTTTTGAAGTGAACATATCAGATTTGTTAAAAATAATATCAAGCAACAGCTCTAGGGCTGATTTCAAAGAATTTGTCTCATCGGTGGAAGATTTTGAAATGTTATTTTTGAGAGATGAGGTACTCTCATTTAAAATTTCGTTATCGGATGGTGTTAAAGTGAATGACTCTGGAGTTGTAAGAGCACATCCTGGAGTTAGATTCACAGCCTGCCCGTTAGTGTAAAAAAGGTTGTCTATGTAAGATTTATCATTATACAGAGGTGAAACCTTTTTGAGAGGAGCTGAGTTAGCTTTAGTCGAGATTGTAACTCGTCGACTAGAGTTTAGGGAATTATTAGGAACTTGGACTGAGGGGAGTTTCCCTTCTAAGGGCTTGACGATTTCACTATAGGGTTTGCTAGATTTCGGGAAGAGCTTAACAGCCTGGGCGAACGATAAGTTGTCCGCAGCCATAACCTTTTTTATGTCTCTTTGCCTTTTTAGTTCGGGACAACTAGAGTGCAGAGCACTATGATCTCCATGACAGTTAGGACACTTTACCTCTTTAGAGGTGCAATTATCCTTGTTATGTTCAGTGGAACTACAGGTTGCGCATCTGGGTTTGGATCGACAATTTTTTCTTAAGTGCCCAAATCTAGCACAAAGGTGACAAATTATAGTAGGTTCAGAGTATAGTTCTACTGGTAAGGAATTATAAAATAAGTAAATGTTTTTGGGCAAGATTTGCCCGCGGAAAGTCAGAATACAAGTAGTTGAAGGGACCCATGATATTTTATTAGTGTCTTTGTCAACTTTTTTCCTATTAAGTCGGCGGGCTTTTAAAACTTTTATCGAGGATCCAAATGTGGAAGAATTTTCAACGATATCAGATTCAGATAATTCCAGGGGAATATCTCTAACTAGTCCTGATTTAACCAACTTATAAGTCGGAATAAAGGCCTTCAATTTGTTTTCAGAGACAAAGGTCGATTTAACGAACTCGTTTGCAGATAAATAATTATTAAATGTTAGAGAAATTTTATATCTGTTTTCGGCTCTAATACATTCAGGTTTTATGCAGAGAAAGTTTCTCCTGTATAAGAAATTCCCGAATGTTAGCGGATGCAAATGAGTGTCGTCAGCGTTCTGAACAAACACGACAAACGGCCCGGGAATATCCGGTGTATATAACAATTCATTTTGGATCATGTGGCTCGTGTTCTGAGCAAGAGAAACATCTTTGTCTTTAATTGTATTTTCAGAGTTGGTTTCAGCAAGTTTACGTTTTTTCCCCGACTCTGGAGGGTCAGAGACCGATGAAATCACCCCAATGTCAGGGGGTATCTCACCTCCTTCACGTTCCTCCATTTTTTAAACGTCACATATAATAATATTCACGAGTGATTTAAATACAAAATAAAGAAACAAAAATAATAAAGAAATAATAATTACGTATTTACGTACCGCGCCGTCCCGATGCAACAATAACGTCGCACGGGACAAACAAAACAAAATAATATAAAAAATAAATGTACAGTAATTTAAATGGTGTTAAACTAAATACAAAAATAATATCTAAATAAATAAAAAGATAGTAAGAATTAGTCAAAAAGAAATAGAAAAAAAAACTTATCGAGTGTAGAAAAAATCAAATTCCAATAGTAATTCGCGCAGCACAAAACACGTCCAGCGGGGAACTTGTTTCACCGTCGACCTCTTATTTCATTATCACGAAATGGTATTATTCTAGTGTATACCACGCTTTGTCAGCCTATATCTACCAGCGCTGACTTAAGTAGGTACCGGGAACAAGCGTTCTTCTATCTTCACCTTAGACTTCAAGTTACAGTATAGGTAGTGGTTATATAGGAATACATACGTTGTACTCGTATATTCGTGTAGAACCTGCTGGAAGCAAGTTTTAATGCTTACCTGGTCTAATGTCGGTAACATCAGTTCTTAGCTATACATATAGAATAGCTGCTTTCTCACAAGACATTATTTTCTCTCGAAGTGAGGATTATGCAATTCGCCATTGTTTCTCAGTTCAGTTTCTTAAGAAATGGTAATTAACTACTTTATCCAAGCTAACCGAGCTGACATCCATTAGACATTATAAAGAATTCTATTAAAATGTTCTCGTTTAACTTACATAAGAATGCCCATAGCGTTTGGAGTGGTTGAAACATTTAAGACATTTTTTTCTACAGCAAAATATTATACAGAAACCATTCTATGTTTGTTATTCCCCGATCTCGGTAGCCTAGTTGTACTGGCGTGGACTTCAGATCTGAGGTCCCCGGTTCGATTCCCGGTCGGGTCAGAGTTTTTCTAAGTGTTTTTTCACTTGAAATTTCTATGCGGGGTTGGCCTGTCTCAGATTGGACGGGACCGGTTGACTGGAAAAAGTTGCCTCAAGCAATAAGTTCCGCCGGCTATACCCACCTTTGTATAGAAAATTATTAAATCATTATTATTATATAAAAAAAATATTGGATTAGATATTATATTTATTTGAGAAGACTTTATCATGACATGACATTGTGACTGAGACTATTTTTGTAAGAAAAACTTCATTATGGTCAACGCCATACTTGTCAATATATTTTATATTGTGTGATTGTTGTGTTGAGACATGCGCGTCTTAAATGTTGCCAATACACAAAAAAGAAAGAAAACAATGCTGATTAAATAAAACCAAAAGAGACTTTTTTTTTACCCAACGTGAACCTTTTGAAACCAACCATAGGTATATCTATGAGATTTCCTTAAAAAAATACTTATTAGCCTAGCGGTACAGTCGCTAACTTTCGTAGCGCTTGATCCCGAGTGCCGACTATCTTCGGTCATAACATAAGCTGTGCTTTCTGTGAAAGAAGAAAAGTACTTTTTTGGGTGAGCCCAAATTCATTAAAAAAAGAAACTTGAGACGAAAGGTGTGATGGCGTAAGAGATATCTAACCGACTCAAATTTCAGCTTAACCTACACTCGGCAACTCCCGCTAGAAAACTAACGAGGCTCTGACGATCAAGCATCGATGGTATAAATTTATGGGATATAATAGTAGCAGAATGAAAAATCTCTAGGCAATCCATATCAACTCGCCCGCATTAGGTGTCACTTTTCCTCCTTAAATCAGGGGGAGACCCTTTTTCAGCAGTGGATGAAGTTGGCTAGAAAGAAAAAAAAACATTCTTAGGATAAATCTTATAACCTCAATTAAATTCATTCAGGGAATAAAAGGTGTTTGATTTAAAATCCTCTCAAAAGTTGTAAAATCTTATAATATAAAAGAAAGTCGTGTGAGTGTGAACACTTATAACTCGAGATCGGTGAACAAATTTTTCCGATGTTTGATTTATTGGATTCTTCTCCGCTCCGTTTAACACAATAACTATTAAACAGTTGAAAAATGCATAAGAAATAATAAAAAAAATAATATTAAAGTTAGTATGGAACTGATTTCCTGCGACGCCATCTATGAAAAATTCACCTATAACAACAATATTATTGTTTATGACAACCATCGAATTGAAAAGTATTGGTATGCAGATGTTTGATGGATTTTTTTCGAGCTTCCAAAAATAATATTGTAACATTCAAGCATATTTTAAACGTATTTTTGTACAAATTACAAATTTGAAATCAATATTCATAGTAAGGACTACAGGACAACGTCTGTCGGGAAAGCTATTATAATATTATATATCTTGGACCTATGAATCAAAACTAAAGACATCATTCAGTTATTCATGAATAAGGCCTTGGTATAAAATCAGGGTAAATACATTTTATCTACAAGGATCTTGTAAAATATTTCATCGACATACGATATCAGTACGAAGGATAGGTGAAATATAATGTATACGCAGTAAAAGACAGAATCGATCGCTCACATCCTGAATCGCATAAATTTCCTTATAAAATCTACGTTTCCGAAGAAACAGGCATATTGACTAAACAATCTCTCGGATAACTTATGATAGATTTTAAGAAATAAAAATATATATTATCCAGACTGATATATTATGGTTTTTTGTTGAAATAAAAAAAATGTTTCCTTGAAAGAAATAAATAATGTACACTGCTTTGGTAACATTTCCTTCGTTGTTCATCATTCATGCGAGGAAACAACCAACATCATTTTCTTTTTTACGCTTTGATTACTTAAAGGAAAAAAGTTTGGGGTTTATCAAAGTAAACTTTTTTTTAACCTTGTTCATATTATTATTACTTATTTATTTTATGAACTTACTTGTTTATCAAAAAGAAAAACAGGCTTTGAAAAAATATTTTATAATCAGCTTTTCAATTCATATTATATTATATTTTATTCATATATTTATCGTATGGACATAATATGTACATCACATGTTTACAGGTAGAAACAATACAGAAAATTATATTAAAATATATTACTGATAAGCATGCTCGACGTCTATGGGAGGAATTAGCCACTGAAAGAGGGCCTTCCGTGTCAAACGAACCTTCTTTCCGAAATTCAGGCAAAATAAAACTCTGAAGGTTCGAGACCTTCTCCGATTCGATGCGACCTCACGCCTCGAGCAGATACCAAAAATCAGATATAGTGTATATAGACAAATGAAAAAGGTTCCTGATGGTGTACAGAATACAGAGGCTGGAAGCTATCTTTTAACTATCTAACTCTTGACTCTAAATACCTAAACGTACTTCCAGCAGAGAGTCTGTATAGGACAGGATTTTACTACGCGAAAAATATGCCACGGCTAGCTACAGTCAAACAATTCGATCCTGCTTATTGATAATTTCACTGACTATCTCGCGTGTATTTAATGATTATCTATCTCAATATCAAAATAAACGTTCAATTACTTTATAGACGAACTAATCAACCTTTTTGTCGAATTACGTACGGGCTGTCATTAAACCGCGAAACCTTCCTCATTGAAATTCCAAATCGCTCAACTGCTTCGGTCTTTGCGCGCGACCTTTTCGCCAGTGAACCTTATGAACTGAGCTGAAAAGCGTCCAAACCAGCAACAGCCCATTTTCTTGGATAGTCATGTGGGGACGGTCTTCAGCCTGCACCAACAGCCCTCCTACACAACGGTTTGATAATAACTTTACATTTACTCACGGCGGCGAAATCCAAAATACATAATCTAACTTATGCGCGCGCAATAACAAGCTCAGAATATCATACCCCGACCGGATATTCATAACAAAATTACTATATCGGGAAACGGACTGATGTACCTTTACAAATGAAAATTCTACAGTAAGCTTGCTAGAAGGTTCTAAATATGAAATTCCTAACAAGGTTCAAAAATAAACATTAAAGATAGGTCACACCACTGGTATCGGAAAATGGGGTAACCCGCGAATGACAGATAACAATTCGCGACGTGTGTTTGACAGGTGACGTGTGAAAACAGTACAGGTATGTACATGCTGCAATACAATAAATCTATTGGCACACAGAGATCACAAATATTCATAAATATGCCGTAGCGCGTCGGCCATTTATCTCTCATCTAAAATCACATCGAGCAACTTGCTCATAAGCATGCTTGGCGGGACAACCAAGCAACAAATAAAATACTACATCGAAACATAATATCTCTGTGCCCGATAATCGTCCTGGGTAGCTGCCAGCGACGGAACAGAATATACTAATAAAAATATGGTACTCACCCGAAATTCAGCATACCTTCAAAAAAAAAATAAAAGCACAAAAAGAAAAAAAATACGTCACATTCACACATATGAGGTATGGTATATCACTTGTTCCCTTTCCACCTCGCACCTCGCCACCCCCGGATTGGGAAATCTTCAATAAATAATAAACCATAATTAAACGGAAGGTTAATTAACAAACGCGGGACTCTAAACAAAAAAACTCTAAATATGTGATATTCTATAATTCAACAGTCAAACACTTCAAAATTGCTACAAAAACGCGACGGAAATTATAAATTGATTAACTAGGAAACGAAATTGCGATAAACTAAGTAAGTATAGATGGAGAGATGTTTTCTGATCGAGATCTGATATTGAACTGAAGTAAAAAAAAAATCAAAGCATTCATCTCAAAACAGGAGAATTTTCCTTCTATACTAATCGCTGTAAACAATAAAAATTTTAATGGTTTCCTGGACATACATTCAGTGCGTAAAAATACCAAACTTTCTTATTCGCCATAAACAAACAAGCAACTGTTTTTCAAACTCTTTACCATCGCGTTCCCAAACTTTCAAATAATGAATGAAATTGTATGAATGTAATAATGACTTAACATTTTGAATTTAACACATATGAATAAATCCCTCACATCATTACAAACATCAGTTGTGAATGGCTTGCAGTTTCTTGTCTCTGTGATGTGCCAGGAGATTGATGTTGTTAATTGTCTGGCGACCTGCCTTTTTATCTTTTATTCATTGATGTTGAGTAATGAGTTTGAAAGAAAATGGAATAACTAAAGCACGCCGCCTACCTGCGTTCAACGCGGGTCACCCATACACACATCTTTTTAAAACGCTGATCAGGACAAGATAATAAAATATTTTGATCTTGCTCATGAGATCAAAGATAATAATACAATATATGACATACACCATAATACCTACAGTTATTGCTGTCTTTTAAAAATAATCTAGCATCTACTTAGCATCTGTAGTGGTCTCAGATACGCCATTCTTAAAAGGCAGTTCTATTATCCTCATGTACGAGTAGGATGTTAAAAAAATTCATTTCACAAGAATTTTAGGTATCTGTAGTCATCCTTAATGCGTGGAATCATCACGTGGTTAGGGGTATAAAACTATTTAGTACGGTGACATAAAAGGCACAACATTCCACAATTACTTATTAATATTTTTTTTAAATCAATTCGATTTGAATAAATTAAACTGACATAAATGTTCGAATTGAAATGAAATGAATCTATAGCATGTAGTTCGAGAAACGGATAAAAAATCTGTTAGAAATATGATGTCATATAATATTATTTGAACTGGCATGAATGGGTTTATTTAGAATGTAAAGGGCGTAGCTATAAAATCTCGTGTAAGCTGCTGGGATGCATTTCGGTGTGAAATTGATGATATCGGGGGTGCTGCAGTGTAGACGGTGCTTTAGGACCACGGTCACGTTCATGTCGTATGAAGTAGGGACAAGGTGGCCCGACTGAATAATATTACGTCCGCATATTAGTAATGTATGTGTTTGCCCACCGCCACCTCACCTTGTAACTAATACGTATTTCAAATGTAAGGGAACATAATATTACCACCCTGGACTCGGCATTAAAAGCATTGATCGACAACCTTTTTGGCTACGAATAAAAATGTCTTATGTTCCCCTTATTCAGATCGAGAACATGACTATAATTTACGCACATTTTGAGGTGGTTGGTGACCCAGCGGTTACAACGTCGGCTTTCGTACTGCAGACATCGTGGTTCGATCCCAGGTGCCGACCATCTTCCTCTTTCACGACACAAGCTTTCAGTAGCTTACTGTGAAAGAGTCAAGGAGTGTATTTGTGTTCACTTTGAGTGAGCACAGATTCATTAAAAAAAAATAATAATAATATCTCTAATCGGTCTGTTTTACTGATTTTATTATGAAAATCCTATCATTTAAGAAACTATAATTGCAAGAATCACCGTCGACTTAAAATGAACATACTATTACAATCTGCGTATTATGCGTGATTTGTATTCTATACCCCTGACCTTTTGCCCTATAGCCCCTCTACTTTTTTCCTGATTTATCAACTGTAGAAAGAAATATTTTTCACCACGGAATATGCGACTAAAGTATGCGGCCATACGTTTCTTGATAGTGGTCAGTATATCTCTTTCCTTTTCCATAATGCCCAGAACTTTGATTAGACCTGTCGATCAATGACATAATATTCATTCAAGCAGCATTATTTTCTACAACCACCACAAAACTTTTTTCGTTTATAAAACCAAATATGTAATAATAACTCAAGTGGAGAGTTTGAATTTTTTTTATACCCCCAATAAGTTTAGTTGTTCTTAAAGGAAGGGGTTAGAGCATGCGAAGGTGTGGTACAGAGAATGTTTTTATTTTTTTGGAATAACACTACGCGAGAGATTCATACATACCTATGTGATATTATAGAACGGGGATTGTTTGCAAAGTCGTAAAAGGTAGAGCAGCCCTGTAAAAACGGTTGTACGTCGATGTTTGTTTTATAACAACTCCGAGTGGTGAAGCCATACCAGGAACACAATGTAGGTACACTCTTCTAACTTTTCCTCCTCAACTATACTTGTAACTTTTAATGGATCTATTGATATGAATGAATACCTACATTTTTAATGTTTTCTTTCGCTCAAGGGCCAAAACTCAAGTTAAAATCTTTGATGTTTTGTTATTTTGGTAGAAATATTGGCTTATTTACATATTTATTTAGTTGTTTATTTTATGATTAGGTACTTGTTATCACCATGACTTGAGCTTATGAAGCGGCGAACATAGATTAAACTTGTAATTGAGGACTTCATCAAATTCCAATTTATTTTTATTTTAATTAATATTTGTGTCTCGTTTGCATAGTAAAATTTACTATTTATAACATTTAATGTTCTTTTTTATTCTTTTTTTCGTTGTTCTTGTAATTGAGGACTTCATCAAATTCCAATTTATTTTTATTTTAATTAATATTTGTGTCTCGTTTGCATAGTAAAATTTACTATTTATAACATTTAATGTTCTTTTTTATTCTTTTTTTCGTTGTTGATGGGTGAATTCTGCTGCTGTATGGTGTTATTTTTATTACCGAAACTGTCGTTTTTCTGTGTGACTTTCTTGTTTGTTTGCTTTGTTGTGTGTATAGCGTCTGTTGGCAAATTCTTTTTCTGTATATTGACTTCTGGCTTCTTATTGATTTATGTACCTATAATTTATATTTGTTTATCTGACTTGTGATTATATCTTATGTTTTTGTTACTACTTGATTGAATGTTTTTCATTCTTTATTCAATATTTTATGTTTTAATGTTTTTCATTAGTTTATTTAATTGCCAACCTCGATACAGGCTATGCCTAGTGAGGTGGCAAAACAAAACCACTTTTGTATATTCTTTGTATGCTTTTATTTTGTTTCATTGTAAATATTATAAAAATGAATAAACTTATTTTTATTATAATAATATTAGGTATTTGCCGATACTTACCTTCATAGTATTTGTCCTTTTTATCAGTCTAAATTCTTCTTTTTTGTTTAAAATCTGAGACCTAAGCTCCTAGCTCTTCATCCATGTGCTTGAAGATCGTTTAGATGGTTGCCGTCCCTTACATCGCCAATTGGATTTTCATTGTTCAGGTGTCATTCAGCTTTTTGCACCGATCATGCTCCATTCTTAAACTCGTTTTGCTCCTACTTATAATGTCATAATGTGGTTGAGGTCGCAGGTTCGACATCTCTCGTAATTGGAAATTCTGTCACTTTGGGAAGTTTCTACTATCGATGGTCACTTTTTTATGTTATTTAATTAAAATCAATTATTTTTTTTTGTAAAATAACGATGCATCAATCAATCAATCAATTCTCCCTTTTAAACCCCACTCAGGAGCATGGGGAGGTAACTAGAGCTCTCCATTGCGCTCGATCTTGAGCAATGTTTATGACCTCCCACACCATGTCCAAATCCCTCAGCTCTGCTTCAAAAGAGCGGAACACAGTGTGAGAGGGTCTTCCTCGTCTTCGAATCAATCGAACATTAACATGATAAATGTTGGCAATGATAAAAGGTAGCAATTGAATGATAAAAAGCCGAAGGCTCCTAGATGAAGTTGAGTAAAGTCAAACCACATCCTAATTGCTTTACAATCATTCTTGATTTCTCATGTCAAGAATTAAAAATAAATGTGCTTAATCAACAAATAAAGTTGTTCCTGTTAGATTTTTTTCTATGCTAGATTAGGATCATTATTATCTTTGCCAGAAAAAATGTCACCTTCTGGGCTCACACAGTTCACCTTCGTTAAGACAGTTCGGTGTTGTATCAACTAAGATATGAGCCAAACATTTTTTATACATAACACATGCTGAAGCCATATTGTATATTGCAAAATCACATTGAAAGTCGCTCTCTGGTTTTTATATAAAGCTACGATTAAAACAGTGCAGTACAACAATGCAGGGAAGCCATTGTGAAGAACTTAATTAAGCTCAAATGTCGATTTCAGTTAAGCCATACATTATCAAGTCCGTACGAATCCACTTCGATAATAAGTCCTGCAGTTTGTGTATTATGTTTCTGTATATAAATACAAAGCAGTGGCGCTCGGTAGGTTTTATAATCTAGGGATGCTGTGCAAAAAAATGTCGATTTAAAACGTGGATCGGTTTTTTATCATAATTTGTATAAAATTAAGAAAAATACAATTATCTTGATCGTACAACAAACACATTATAAAAACGTATATTATGTAAGTAAATGAAAAAATCTCAAACAAGCTGCAGAACTTACAGATTCCAGGCGTAATGATTTGGGACGATTCTAATACGGTACACGAAGTATAAAGGTGCCTCAATGCGTGTCCGAGGAAAACACTCTCCAGTTAAGAGCGTCTTTGAGAAATCTAAGTTTCAACACCCCGACTTTTTGTGCTGCGTATACGCTGCCTGTTGTGAGTAGCGCCAAACAACGGCAGTACCTACTTACCAACGGCAGTACCTTGTAGGACGCAGTCTGTTTTTAGGGAGAGGTACGTGTGTTTAGCATTTTACAGAAGTTTATTTAGCTCGCGAATCATAAAATGAAGGAAGTTAAAAAGGAGGGACAGAAATCTAAATAATAATTTAACGAAATTTCTAAAGAATAAAATATTTATTCGTCGTAAATTAATTGGTCGTTAAAGCACTTGTATTGAACGCTCGCCACTGATACAACGGTATATTCCTACCGTCCACTAGGATCAGACAGACCATTCTATACTAATTCCATTGTCCCTGTAATGAAATCCCACTATAATAATAATGACTACTACACAATATAACCAAAAGTAGAATGGAAAACGATTCGCTATTTGTAAAGAGCTAATAATAAAGTGTTAGTAGGTACTTAGTTTAACTTTCTGTCCAAATTATGTAGAATTTAGAAAGCGAGACCTTCATAGGCACCGCTAAAAATTATTGAGTAGCGGATCATTTAAGACTTTCAGTGGAATTAAATTATTCAAAGCTCTAGAAAAATAAATCGGGATAAACGCCATAGGCGATCCAGGCAGACTTGCTAATGGAACATCCACCAAGTGAGTGTTATACAGTGTTATACCCAGAAGCATCAGTTAGAGGCATGTCAAAAGGTGGTTGGCGATTTGAGCCGATCCGAAATCCTTCATTGAATCATCAAAATGAAGTAAATATCTATCTCATATGCTTAATAGAACACAACCCCTACTTTGAAATATCGAAAAAATCTAACATAAATTTTCCGTTAAAATTTTTTGGTTCTTTATACTATTGAAAATACAGTCCGTTGGAATACTTTGTTGGGAAGTATGAAAACATTCCTTAAAGTTTAAAAACTTAGCGTTCGTGTGACTGCAACAGACCTTCTCGGTCGAGATAACGTGACTAGAGTAATTACAGAAGGAGAACTGTCAAAAGGCTCCCCATGGATTTCAGCGCCATAACTCGGATTCTCACGTATTATCAGTTGTGTCGGCTTGCGGAAACAGTCCAAATAGTGGGCTATTGTTTTCACATTAGTCTACACAAGCATTTGGTACTCCCAGACACATAATCATAATATAACACGAACTACATTGCTTGACACAGGCGTTGCTTGGAAATTCTAAAATGAAATATTATCACGCTTCTTTTTCTTTTATTCTGAAAATGATGAAAATATCTACGTGATTGAAATTATAATAAGCCCAAACAGATTTTAACGAATAGAATATACATTAAGGAGAATATGTTATTTTTCTTTTCTTTTCAATAACTGTACCTAGGTATTTGAATGAAAACTCAATACTCATATACATTTTTGGAATAGTCTGTAATGAAATGATATTTTTGATGGAAAAAATCATTACTTACTACTTACTTCTTTTCTAATGTAATCAACACGGACGAGCACAACAAGAAAGTATTATAAGTTTATGAATGCGTCAAATTATTTTCAATTTCTTTGTGTATTTAGTATCTTTTTGTTTTCCAGATGGAATATGTTAAGAAAACGCTCCAATTTTATAAAATACTAGCTTTACCGACAGACTTTGTCTTGTGTTACTAACTATGAATATTGAATTTTTATTTGTATGGCGATGAATTAATTATCATTTGGCCAAATGTGATTCCGAATGATGCGTCTGTTTTAAACCATGTATTTTCCATCCGCATTTCCGATCGCACCAATTGACAATTTCTGTCAATATATCAAAATTGGAATAAAAATTATAAGGTAGGTACTAATAAGGCTGTCTACATAGAGTTTTCTTTAATTTTCTAACTTTCCATGCATTTTTCTTAATTTTTTTCTTCTCAAAGGACATTCTCCTGATAAAAGTTTACAAAAAAAGAATTAGCGAAAACGGTCTAGCCGTTTAGGCGTGATGCGATGACATCGGGAAATAGCTCTCCATTTTTATATATGACTAGCTTTCCCGACAGACGTTGTCTTAACCAGAGGCGGCCCGTTTATATGTACGATGCGCCCCCACAAACGAAAATATATAATTAATCCGATTAAATTACCAATAAAATATTAACATCAAAATATTTCTAAAACATCCATATTTCATTCGTATTCAAAGCTCAGGCGGAACAACGTGAGAATATAATATGCGCGCGCGCACACATTCTACCTCACCTATGAAGTAAGTACCGAAACGAATGAGCCCGATAATTTTGTTGAATTTGCGGTGGAGTAAGTAGGATGGGCTACTGTAAGAGCGGCAATCACGTATGCGAGAATGAGAGGGAACTACCCGCGATGGCGTTGGCGCGTCGCCGGTGATCCGTTCCATACTAACTTAAATATTGTATTTTATATCATTTCTTATCCTTTTTTTTTTCAACTTTTTATTAGTTATTCTGTTATCCGGAGCGGAGAAGAATCCAATAAATCAAGCATTGAAAGAATTTGTTTAGCCGATCTCGAGTTATAAGTGTTCGCACTAACCCGACTTTCATTTATATTAGAGATATTATTTTGGCTGTGAGAGATCCTCCGGGACAAGTCCGTCCTATCAATTTCAGCTTATCACAAAATTGTACTAAGTCAGAAATAAAATGTATATTATATTTATTTTGTTAATTATTAAATCCTAAAAAAGTACATTATAAATGAATAACGCCACTGAAAATGATTCCATAATTTTATTATTGCTATCTATATTATATTGTGATCAAATGAACTTGATTTCATACAACAAATTTTTATACATTTTTTTTATAAAAAATGATATTTAATTATGTTATAGGTATCATCTTAATATTTTTACTACACTTTCCACTTATTTTATTAAATCAAATTCAGAAAGCACCTTTTAAGGGTTTCTCAGCTTTACTTTTCCTAATGGTATTATGGAGATGCTTGTTATTATGTAAATTCCACGGAAGTTTTTCTTGAAAGTATATATAATTCAATGATGTGATTGGGTTTTGGCCGTGAGAACCTTATGTATATATATCCAATCACTTTGCAATTCGATACCCGATCAAATTTTTATAAGTGCTCTTTTTAAATTTACATATTTTCGAAACAGAACCGCTCTTTGTTAATACAGAAATGTATAAAAACTCTGATCCAGTGGACTCCAAAGTTGAATTGCCTCCGACCCATTGAAAAAAAATTCCAATCTCAGGACCCACTTTTGAGGTGCTTTCAAAAGATTTTCTAGTGGCGAGAAGTGGATCAACAAAGTGTCTTATTTTGTTCTTATTGAATAAAAAAACAGGACCCCATTCAGTATTAGTTGGCAACCCACTGGTGAGTCACGACCCATAGTTTGGGAAACACTGCTCTTATATGTTTTAAATTAATTATAGAATTAGAATTTTTATGGAACTAGGAGCAAAACCTAACAGTTTACAGGCATGGACAAAGGTAATTATGTGTTGGATTAATAAAACAGTTATGTCGTCGCTTAAAGATTCCTAATTTTACCATGTTGGAAACTGCGGACAAGTTGACATTATTTCTTTCCGTAGCAACAGTTGTACTTAAGAACCTCTGATCAAGTATCATATTATTCGTCGATATAATAATATTTACTACAGATATCTATGATTGTAACGAACGAATAATGTAGTTATGTATGAAATTCAGTGTTACTGTTATTACGAAAAAAGCGTGCCACGGACGAACTTACTAATTATAATAAAAGATGTTCTATGTTTCTAAAATTAGTATTTACCATACTTTCTCACTTAACACATTCTCATTCAGATTTAATGTCACGAATAAATTAAATTCTTCAAATCAATAGCCAATGCTCGATCATATTATACTGTAGTTCTATTAATCGACAGATTGTTAACGTACCTATAATTAACGCGTTAATTTATTTCTGTGTTTGAAATTAATTTTGTTGAAATGACTGTTTAATTAAAGTTCCCTATCGTATTTTAATATTAAACGCAATTAAAATCATACCGTGAATAGACGATAAACACGCCATGTTAGGGGTACGTCAGGTCATTGTAAGTGGGGTGGGTAGAAGCAATAGCTACCCTAGGATTAGTCGTAAAGAAGCGTAGTCTCGATTTGAATAGCCTAAGATATTGACTGATGAACAACAACGACGCCTTCCTCAATCGTGCCCCGCGGGGTCACATACAAATATATTTGTAGAAATGGGGAAAAAAATAAAAATAAAACTTCATATATGGTTGATGGGTGCATGGTTTCTTTTTCTTTTTACATTAAGTAGTATTGCCTCAGCACAGACTCTCGTCTAGTGAGGTAATAAACCCTTTATACAGATTATATACAACTGTTGTATTCAGCTCTAGTAGAAAGCTCGAGCACCGACTCAAAACTACGCGGAGAACCGAAAATAGGTAAAATGTCATATAATACTACCCGCGAAAACCTAAAACAAAACATATATATATTTATATATACACACATTGTAAAATGCTTATGTTTTTTTGTATTTTTTGGGAATAAAATAGATAAATCAATATAAATAAAAGAGTCCGTTCGTATATATGTAACGTCCTTTATAGACGGCTAAACTAGGGATACCAGAAGTAAAGTAATACCCTCTATAGCGAGTCATAATACCAGTGGACGTTTAAGGCTATGAATATTTGGAAAATGTTATATATCGATAAAAATATTAGATTTTTTCATAAATCTCCCATACAAATTAAGATTTTCATCCTGCC
This sequence comes from Mystacides longicornis, assembly GCA_963576905.1. NCBI lineage: Eukaryota > Metazoa > Arthropoda > Insecta > Trichoptera > Leptoceridae > Mystacides > Mystacides longicornis. The sequence goes on from OY756428.1 coordinate 11,813,071, forward strand.
ATTTTGTCAGAATCGGGTATCTTGAAATTGTATTTTAATATCCTTCAGATGTATCGTTGGTCATTATGTATGGTTTTGAATTAATCTACAATGCATAAAATTTCTATTTATTTCAAAAAAAATTTCTCTATAGAAGTAAAAACATTGCAACAAAGTAAAACAATTTAGCTTATTTTACTTATGAAATGTCATCATATTCCTCCATATTGTGAAAATTTAGGGAGATTTAGAGTTGCCGTTGTAAAAAAAACTTGTGGAATATGATAAAAGAGGTCAGCAGCCCGATTCACGGAAAAGTTTAAGTCTAAGTTCGAACGAAGTTCGATTCAAACTTTTGTGAATAGGGCTGCTGGTAATAATAATTATTGTAGGCGGCGACTATCTACAGTCTATGTACCTATTCACGGAGGGTTTGAATCGAACTTCGTTCGAACTTCGAACTAAACTTACACTTAAACTTTTCCGTGAATCGGGCTGCTGCATTAATATGTAGGTAGGTATTAATATTGAAATGCATTAATGAAGAAGGTAACTACAAAGAGTATGATTGAGTAGTTTCAGCGTGATGTGACAACGCATGAATATAACAACAACGTTTCATATCTTAACATTTATAATAATTAGAAGATGTAATAAATCAATACTTCCTAAGCAGGTATAGCTTTCTGTTGAGAAATACAATACTAAGAAGATCAACACATTAATGGTCGAATGATCTCTGTGGGCTCCGTTGAAACCAGAATGAAAATGTCAAAGTTTGGACGATAATGGCTTGGAGAATATTCTTTTAGGTGGCATTTTGTGGCCTTCATAATTCAACCTAAAATAAATAAATAACATCAGAATACAATTTTTATAATGATTATGTATGCATGTTTAAGGGGGGAATATTATTTACTTTAATGGAAATTTATCATTTGATTAAACACCACAGTTAATATATTTGTGTAAGTGAAATGAATTATTCATTTCTCTTATCTACTATAATAATAATTAATATAAGACTTAGTATAACTTCATATTAAACATTTTTCCTTAAGGTATACTGTATAATGTTTGCAATAAGTATATTGTTATAAAATAAGTCTTTGTTACAAAATATAAGTACATTTAAGCAAAAAGAAAGTTGTGCAATTAGTTAAGTACCTACCTAATAAAAATAAAAGGAAACAGAATGCATTAATTGAATTTTGAAAAAGGAATTGTGGTTTTACTTTACTATTTTGTTTGACGTCTATAAAAAGTTTGACGTTTGGCGATGACAACCACAGACAATAGAACAACCATAAGAGAGGACAGCAAAAAAAAAACGCAAACGTAATGATTCTGTTTTTTTAAATCCTATTTTTATATTTCGTGTACAGAATGAAATACAAATAAATAAACACCTACTCTTTAATGCTCTTTCGGATTATTTTAATATATTCGTTGTACATCAACAAGTTTGGAAAATACATTTATTGATTGAATATTTGTGATTATGGCAGGAACATTAGGACTATTAGGAGTGATATGTCAAAAAGAAGAAAAAGAAGATGCCATGAATAGCGAGCGCATCTCTTCTGTCAAAAAAAAATGCAATACCAGTTATTAAAATGTTTAAAATAAAAACCCACACGAACTGGTAAAGTAATAATAACACGGGATAGTTATTGTGGTTTATAAATTGTGTTTTTAAAACTAATGTTTTATTATCATTGTTTACAGAATCTTGAGTGTTTACCAATTATGACAAATTTATATATTTAGCACTACATAACGATGATTTTTTTGTGAAATGGAAAAAGGCACCTCTCCTGAAGATTTAAAGGTAATTTTATTTTATACAAGCATGTTATGGAGTGATTTGATAACATTTGAAGCATTTTATCAACCAATTTTTTAAATAAAAATCAAATATAAACGTTGCATATTTTCTCATACAATCTCTTGATTCTCAATTTGATGTTTTTGTTTAAAAAATGAAGATATTGCTGGACATTGTCATTTGGTTATTCTATTTGGATAAATTAAAGGATTTGATAACATGTTCGAATAATAACACTACAATTTGAATAGGTTAATTTAAGATTGGAACATAGTTTTTAGGGGGGTTTCTGGACACCTCCTCGAGTGTTAACACTACACTTTGTTAGGTTAAAACATATTCATTTAGGAGGTTTTTTGTCAAATATCAAAAGAAGCCCGCAAACTTAATAATAATTACCATTTTTTAACGAAATTTAACAAATATTAATTTAAAAAGTGAGAATTCTGTCACTGTCTTCTTTATAATTCCACTATTTCATTAAATATTTACCAGTCTTCAAAACCCAACAAAAAATATGTGTTGCTCATGGATTCTCTGTTTATTTTAATTGAATAATATTTTTTTACAGTGCATCGGGATCAATATGAGTCCTTCAACTGTTGCCGATGAAAATGTTGGATGGTCAAAGTGGTCCCGTTCGAAGGCAAATATCTTAGATGCCCAACATGAGAGATTGGACTGGACCCTGAACAGCGGGGGTATTGAAGTAGTGGTTGCCAATGTCGTGAAACTCGATACGACATAAACAGAAGACAGGCCAGCAGCTCTTCTTTCAATAGGATAGACAATATAATAATTAGATAGACTATAAACAGCACACACTGTACTCTAAATATTCTATTCGTTAAATCTTTAAGAACAAGGCTTTATTTTTATAGATATAATAATATAGTCTATCACACCTTACGTCTATTTAACTTATAGGAACTTTTTTTTTCATTACTTTTATGGATACAAACCTGAGACTTCATAATTTAGTTTAGTTTAATATTGCGATGATGAGGTTATGTAACTAGGACCACAATGTATCCTTAAATATTATATGTTCAATTTTCTTTACACGCCTGTTGTCTTATTGTATTTTGTTTGTGTCTTTGATTTTAAGCTAAGAAATAGGACTAAATAAGTGCACTTTTTCTAATGATTTGGAATATTATTACTTCAACCTACTACATATATTTTTTGTATTTTATGCATCGTCACTATTGAAGTATGATAAATTCAAATACAGATCAAATTTTTTTATAGCAAATACCGAAGTACCTAACGAAATTTCCAGTAACGAATCGTCAATTTGTCCCTGAAAAACTTCCATTAAAGATGTACTGAACCAAAATTTGTTGTAACGAAGTCAATCTAATATCGGCATTAAAATTTCTTCAGTTTGTCCTTGCCATTGGTGAGTTTGAAAGTGTTTGCCGAACATATTTCCTTTACGTGATTGATGAATCCTTCAAATTTGTTTTTGTTCTCACCTAATAATAGCAATTATATTTTATTTGACATCATTAGGTATAAGATGGCGACACAAAAAATTAAATTTTATAAGTGAAATTAATAGTTTTATTTAAAAACCAACCAACCAAATAAAATCAAGCAACAATATGCCTTGCCCAATTTAGCATATTCATAGATCCTGGGAGCTTTGTAAACATTGTAATGCTCATGGTTAAACCATACTCTCCAGGATTCTCTATCGTTCATGGGCTCCAAAATCTTACGAAGCATTCTTCTTTCAAATGTGTCCAGCATTTCCATGGATTTCGCAGTCATTGCTCATGCTTCCTATCCATATGTCATAACTGTTCTTATAATAGTTTTGCAGAGAGTGATCTTTGTTTTTCTATGGACACTTCTTGACTAGAGCACAGGCAGTAGAGTAGAGAAGAATGCTTTGTTTTCTGTTGCTATCCTTCGCTTGATTTCTATATTATGTCCCAATTCCTTTGCTGTTATTTCCAAGGAGTCAAAGACTTCTCTTATGGCTATCAGGAATCGTCCTACTATGTTGAGGTCATAAGCATATCTGACGATTTGGCTACTTTGGAAATAAATATTAGGATTTGTACTGTTGTGGTATGTATGTGAGGGCCAGTCAGTCACCTTGCTTGAGTCCCTGGCCATCTAGGAGCTCATCTGTGAGTTCTGCGCCGTTTTTGCATTGGGTTGCCCTAATCAAACATAACTTCACAGATATAAATTGAAGTATCATGGTCATAATGCACTATTCCTGGGCAACGCACGGGTACTTAAGCTAGTAAATTAATAAAATGATGTTGTTAGAATATAGGTACATACATACATACATACTCCATACGGATACTATGTAAGTTTGTTGTCATTTTTGTGTAGACAATCGAGGCGAAGTCAAATCAAAATACGCAATTCGCATATCATAAAAAAATATGTAGGTACCTATTTCACCTATTGTCGTTAACTATCATCGGCAACCGCGTAAAAACGGGAGACAATATTCGTCATAATATGGTGACAAAAGTAACACCTATAAGACCCTGTCCTTGTTAAAAAATGATCGCGCGTCCGGGTGTCGAGCGATCAAATTATAATGTTTTTGGTTTGAATGGTCGCGGTCCGCGTTTGGGCATATGACGCACAACGCTTTCCAATTAGGACACACACTAAGAATGAGAATGAGAACAGAAAAGATGTAACCAGTCAAATCTTCTGATATTCATTTGGAAAATTTCTTATCCACCCACTAAATTGATCCCATGGGACCCAAGTAAAGGTTAGGTCGATTTTACTTCTGAAGTCGATTATAATGGATTAAAAATAGAAAAAAATGTAATTAATAGAAAGCACGATAAAAGTTGTGATACTCACCTTAACCTAATAATAATAACAACTAACTTATAAGTTAGTTATGAAGAACAAATTTGTAATGAAAGTTTTCATATCTGAAGAAACGAGAAACTTTGAATAATTGTAAATTATATTGAATTTATTTTCTTTAATTAAGTTCTTGTTAAACTTCTCGCATACAAACTGTCAAAGTCAATATCCTTTAAAATGAAATGATAGTTTGACAATAATGGTAAACTATACAGTTTATTTTGTAGGTGAACGGGTGTATATATTTAAAAAAAAATAGATTACGATGAAATTAATTTTCTCGACGTTTTCGAGGGTGTAGGTTCCAAAAAAACAAAAATATTTTTTTTTTTTAATTTCCGCGTACCCGTACCCGTACGCCAAAAATGTGTGCTATAACTCATAATAATTTTTATCCGATTTGATTGAAATTTGGTAGAACGGTTAGCCCCTCGATGTAGCCGAGTCAGTAAAATGTTGAGATCTGTACCTTCAGGGGAACTCTCTTAAAGTATCCAAAGAAAATTTCACTTGTTCTAGAAAAAGGGCTAAAAAAGAAAAAAAAAATCTTCGATTTTCATAAAATTTGTAATACGGGTTGGTCTTATACAAGCACATAAAATTTGAGGTCCGTAACTTCAGTGGGTCCCCCTTACAGTACCGATTAATATTGAATATGTAGTTCTAAAGCAGATAATAAAAAGCTCCAATAGTCGATATCATGTTAAAGTTTCTATAATAATTCCAAGGATAAATTCATTTTAATCGTAAAATTATGAATTTTTATGCAAAGATATGTTTTACACGAAAAGGCTGTTATAATATACTATGATATAAAATACTATAATATACTAGGGCTACCCTAGGTTAGTAGCTTTTTTTTAATTTCGGCTGAACAGATTTTTATGGTGATTGGTTTATTGGATTCTTCTCCACTCCGGATAACAGAATAACTAAAATAAAATATCGAAAAAGGGATAGAAAATAATATAAAATGTAATATTAAAGTAAGTATGGAACGGATTTAGTGACAACAACGCCATCTGTGAAAAATTTCATAACACCACAATTTTTATTTATAACCATTGAGTTTCAAAACATTGGTATGCAGATTTTTGCTAGAATTTCTTTCAAGCTTTCATAAATAATATTTTAACACTCTTACATATTATTTTAAACGTATTTTTGTATAAAAATTCTAAAGGACTACAGGACAACGCCTATCGGGAAAGCTAGTTATTTAAATGTTGGTATGTTTATATACGTTCGTGACAGGTTAGTCAAATAATGCATGCTTATGCAATAATTTTAACGAAAAGTTATGTCATGTCTTTCTATATTTTCAAGTCGAAAATATTCTCTCTGTTTATTTATTTAGGTAAACAGAGAGTCAGTAACAATACATGAAAATTAAAACAGGTATGATAACAATAAGTGGACCAATTAAGGTTCTGGTAAAAATCTCCTACACCAACAATACAATTATTTCATTCAAAATCTAACGCATTTTTATCATCATTTACCTACTTATATGAAATATGTAATAACTAATGACTCTAACAATTCATTACTGATGTTCGATTTTAAATGGAACACACCACTACGGGCTTACAACCGTCTTCTACTGGTTTAACGAAGGCTGGCTTAGTGTGATCACTTTACGTTAACAACTTTCGCCATTATGTGGTAATGTTTAAGTCTCCGAAACTCCTAATCATGTATACAACAAGAAGATATTTAATATGATAGCAAGAGAGCAACCAACTTTGCGAAGACTGCGACTGCTGTCATGTATTTGGCGCCAAGTTATGACTAGGTATATACATTTTTTTAATGTCTCGTTTATATGGTTTGTTAAGATGAGATATTCTGGATGTGCAGTATTCTTCAAGGTTTGAATAAAAATATGACTACTTATGTCAGCCAATATGAAAAATATGTCAGTCAATAAAATATAATTAAGCTTTCCGTGAAATAATATGTGTGTACGTCTTATGTAAACTGTCAAGTAATACCATAATACATTTGATGTTGGCACTATAAAACCATCAATCCAGTACATTATTATTCATAAACAAAAATGAACGTATGGAGTCGCGTCTCTCATCCGTAAGGATAAGAGACGACAAGATAGTAATATGAACCCACAAAAAATAATTGAAATTTCAAGAAAAGAGTAAGTATACAAAGCCGGAGGTTTTCTATAATTATTATCTTAATAATTTCGTGTTACTTCATTAAATTTCATAAAAGAAATCATTAATTCTAAATGGGATGATAAAAATACGAATTTATATTTAGGTAATTGTTAAGTAGAAGTTACGGACCGATAAAGGATTGAAATGTCAGAATGATGAAGAGTGATTGGCAGTAAAATGTACAATCCTTGATACCCAATCGTATAATTATACACTCAGGGTTGTTAATTATTTTTTCTTGTAATATTATTTCAGGCTTTCCAACAAGACTCGCTTCAGCCCCAACAAAGAAATCTTCAAGTCTATAATAATTAATATTTCGTAAGAATTTTTATATTCTAAAAAAAAACCTTTTGTTCGATACAATATTATTTACTTATTTTTTTTAACTCATCACGCCGTGTCCCGTAAGGGGTAGGCAGAGAGAACGGACCTCCACTCCTTTCTATCCAAACACACTTCTTTCGCTTCTTCCACTGACATACTTCCATTTCTCATACAACCTCTATTTCTCTTGACCTGACCTTCCTTGAAGACAGAATCGATGTGTTCGATCCACGTCATTCTCAGTCAGCAACGCCTTCTTAGACCTTTCCTTTCAGCCTTATAAATTCTCTTTGTCATCCTGTTTGTATCCCTTCTTTCTGTGTGACCAAACTATCTCAACTTATTGACTTTCATCTTTGTCATAACACTTACATCCATACCACATTCTTATTCTCATTCCTTTCCATATCCCACAGAGTCTTTCCACATATTCTTCGCAGAGTTCTCATCTTTTATCATTGTAATTATATTCTTTGTAAGGATGTTTAAATATTATTGCAATTTTATTTCCCTGACTATTTACGTAGGTAAATGTCATACATTTTTTTTTCTTTTAATGTTATTCATCTACCATCGTACCCTTGAATTTTCTTGCCAAACCGTCGATCTTCAGGACCTCTTGTTTCAACACTATTAAATAGAATAACAGCCAATTTATTTGCTCAAACTTTTGATGCTTGGCGCTTCTTAGATATTCGCTGTAAACATATTTTTATGTAATGGATAGCAATATTATTCGAAATCATATTGAGTATTAAATATCGTTCGTCTCTCACCAAGAAAGCCCAAATTAATGTTGGTATTTTTCCCCTCCCGAATATTCGAAACACTTTTTCATAAAATTAAGACATTTTCTCAAAAATGAAAATGTCAATGGTTTCTTTTCCGCTTAATTATTCTTATGTACTTTTTTAACAATTATTATTAGCAAAAAATAGACAAGAAAATTAATCTCAAAAAAGCGCTAATTAAATGAGGGCTTATCTAAAAAAAAAATTCAATTATTAACTTTATGGGATTCCAGAGAGTTAATTACAAAGTTATCTTGGAAAAATAATGAATAAAAAAATAATTGTCGTTTAATTTGATTTCTTCAAGAAAACTGAATTAATTTCAAAGAATTAATTATAAAAGCGAAGTTTTAAGAAGACATACCTAAATAATGTTTTTTATATATTTTTTTTCAACCATGGTGATAACTAGCTTAAAAGAGAGTTTAGTAGGTATATGACGTAGAGGTTCAAATATTTAAAATACAATGAAAGCCATATATTTGATTTTTACGGTAAGTATTTCTTGAATTAAACCGAAGTATAAGATGGATTTCAAAGGGGCGCAGATATTCCTGAAAATTCCAAAAAAATGTTTTCACGCCGTTTTGGCATATGAATATCCGTAAAAGAGTCTGTGAAAAATCACAGAATTCCTGGACAACACACAGCTGCGAATGGCTCAACACTTTTTTAAATATACATAGGTATCAAGTCGTGGGCGTTTACTCAAATCTGGAGGTATGAGAGGATCGAATATGATTGATTGATTGCATAAAATAAAATATAATAAAGGAAAAAGAAAACTTAGGTACTCCATGTAAAGGAAAATAAAAGTAAGAATATGGAAAAAAGATTGAATACAAAAAAGGAATGCAACACTTCTCTATGAGTGAACTATTTTTTGTTTGCACTGCACTCGTTTTCGAGTGATTCGGCAATGAGTGAACTGTGGCCATAAGATTTTCACTCCACTGTGCGCGTCTTCATCTCACATCACCTCAACCAATACACACTGGACTACATTGAACAAATCATTTTTTTATAATAGCAAATTAGATTACAATTATTAATTATTTTTCACAAAAACGTACGAGATTAACAAACAATAAAGTTGTAATGCCGTTCAGCAATTTATAGTAAACGAAAAAATATTACCATAGATAATTATGAAGAATAAAACACATCAAATAATGACTTTTGGCAAAGCGCATTCAATTCCGATATCAGGTGGTCTAAAAGTAGGTTTAAATTATAATAGTTCTCCAACTTGGTAGTGTTCAATAACTAATTCGCAATAATCTTCAGTATGATATTCGAAGGTGGATAGTTTTTAGTACTTTCCGGCAAGTGCATTCAGTTTTGCTTTCAAGCGATCTAAACAACTTTGTACATCAGTTTTTCTGTCAGAAAATCTTCCATCCAAGCGTTCCCCAACTTGATAATGTTCAAGAGCTGCTCCGTAATCATCTTCAGCAACTAGATAACATTCAGCAGCAACACGAATGTTTGATATTTTGACAAAATCATCTCCTTTTTTTACATTTTTGTCTCCCAAGCTCTTACTCATATCTCCGGTTATTTTCAAATTGATCATTTGATAAAGCTGATTCTCTTCGATTTTCTCCAAATGATTTTGCTTTTTGTGTTCGTCCAAATGATCAAGCGCACTGTTTAAAAGCACTTTCGGATTTTTGGCGCTCCTTTCTTTCCAAGATTCATTGTAGAATTCTCTTGCCGCGTCTTCGTAAATTTTGGACTTGACCTGATCAAACTCTGTAAGCAAGTAAGCGGGAAGTTCTTCAGCAGAATGTCCGTTCATAAGATTAATCGCTTCCGAATATTGCATATTTCTATAGAACAGTCTTAATTTGGTTAAAACATCATAAAAAGCATCTATTGCAACTTTGAAATGAACATTCATTTGTGGTCCATTGCTTGGTTCTAAAGTGTGCTTTATTAAGATATGCGGGATGGTGTTTGATGTTTCCAAAAGAAAAGGACTATCTCGCCAGGTAACGGAAACAACATCTGGATATTTTTTATCAACTGTGATCGGAATTTGAAATTTCACAACACCTTGTTTTCCGAAATTCACAACATCGAAATGTTTTCTTAATATTTGTATTACACCATATGTAGATCTATGTCGTGGCAAAAACGTACTGCTCAAACTAGATCTTAATGTAACAGCTTCACCCGATTCACCATCATTTAATATAGCGTCGTGAATCTCTATATCAAACCTCGTATTATTGTTAATGAAGAAAAGAATGTTCCCCATGGCTGCGATGAAAGTTTTTTTACAATTATTTTTCTTATTATTTTATTCTGATGTCGGTGTTCTGAGTCTTACAGATAATTTGTTACTAAGCAAGAAAAAAATGTACTTTCATTTATATTAATCAGAACTCTAATAAACAATAACAATATTTGATATAATTAATCTCTACAGATATGGACCACGACCACAAAATATTGAGGTTTTACAAAATAAATAAATAAAATGAAGTGTTCGAATGTACTTATATCCTCTATAAGCAGCTTAACCGAGGAAGCCAGTAGTAAAATGATACCCATACATACTAGGGATTTAACGTTTAAGGCTACAAATATTTTTAATAAGATTAAATATTATATCGATGAATATATTAGATTTTTTTCAGAAAATCGTTTGTGGAAATTGTCAAAAGTGTAGGCTTTTGTTATCACTCCAAGTAGATCAGATTAATTTTTAAGATATGTGTAGCTGCTGATTGTGAAGACGTTGAAACCACTTCACGTAAAAAAAAATCACAAGCAATATTGTAGGTCTTTGAATTTTTTCATATAGGTAATTGGAAGGAACCATACTGTCGTAATGTTCACAACAAAAAACGAAATTCAAGTAATAATAGGTACAATATTATTTATTCTGAGACGGGACGAATGACGATGGGTCAGTTAGTATTGATTAAAATTTTGATAAGATATTAAAACGAAAAACAATGTGTGCGGTTTATGAGATAGCAGGGAAGTGGTTGTAGTCCAGTGGTGTCAGTCGGCTGCTTTTGTACATACAGCGTTTTCGAGGTCGCGGTTTCGAATCCCGGTGCCGACCATTTTCACACTCATGACACAAGCCATTGCTTAATTTGAAAGATGTTAAAAGTGTATTTTATATCCACTTCGAGTGAGCACGGATTTATTTAAATATACACGGTGTAACAGACATAGTGGATAAGCCGAAGCAGATGACCTCAATACCTATCGATTTTTTTTTTTTTTACCCATTACCACTGTTTCCCGAAGATGGTAGGCAGAGAGTACGGACTTCCATTCTTTCCTATACCTACAAACAACTTCTTTCGCTTCCTCCAAACGCAATACATTCCGCATAGATGGTACATTCCTTTTGCTCCTGACTTGGCTCTCCTCTAAGACGGCACCGATATGTCATTCGAGGTCGGCCTCATCTGCATGCACCCATTCTTTTAGATTTATATATTATCCTTTTAGTCGTTCTCTCTTCGATCATTCTCTCTACATGCCCAAACCACCTTAATTTATTCACTCCACATTCCTTTCTAATATTATCATTCCTCACCTTATCAATCAGTCTTTTTTCGCATACTTCGATTTAATCCCCAAATGAAAAAAAAAAGGATTGTGTAAATTTGCTCCTAGAGCCCTTGAAAGTTTATGGACAAATTTATCTTCGAAGAAAAATTGAAAGTTTGTGGACAAATTTATCTTCGAGGAAAAATTGAAAGTTTGTGGACAAATTTATCTTCGAAGAAAAATTTAAAGTTTGTGGACAAATTTGTTTCGAGGAAAAATTGAAAGTTTGTGAACAAATTTATCTTCGAGGAAAAATTGAAAGTTTGTGGACAAATTTATCTTCGAGGAAAATTGAAAGTTTGTGAACAAATTTATCTTCGAGGAAAAATTGAAAGTTTGTGGACAAATTTATCTTCGAGGAAAAATTGAAAGTTTGTGGACAAATTTTATCTTCGAGGAAAAATTGAAAGTTTGTGGACAAATTTATCTTCGAGAATTTATTTTTACATAATATTAGGATTAGGAGCACTATCGAACAACAAACTATTCTCAGAAAAAAAAATCATGATGGTAGAATAGTTTGGCTACTGTTGTATACATTAGTCTCAAATCTGGATTTTATTTAAAACTAGATATCCCGATAGACGTTGTCCTGTAGTCCTTTTTATTAATATTGATTTCAAATTTGTAATTTATAAAAAAAAAATTAAAATAATATGTATGAATGTTAAAAAATTATTTCTGAAAGCTCGAAAGAAATTCTATCAAAAATCTGAATACCAATATTTGAAACTCAATGATTGTCAAGTAGGTAAATAAAAATCGTTTTGTTTTGGAATTTTTCACAGATGGCGCTGTTGTCAGTAATTTCGTTCCATACTTACCTTAGTATTATATTTTATATTATTTGTTTTCAATTTTTAATAATTATTATTCTGTTATACGATGCGGAGAAGAATTCAATCATCAGTTCTTGAGTTATAAGTGTTCGCACTAACCCGACTTTCTTTTATATTATAGATTCACACAAACGTAAATAACTTTTGAACCACCCAATATCGCATACATGGGGGTTTAATAGGTCCTCTATCTCTCTGCTTTGGGTTATTCACTATCGCTATTATACCGTGTATAAAAAATGTGTCTTTGTTGATGTATTTCTAAGGTCCATTCCTTCTTAAAAATTATGAACATAAAATTTTCCAGAGAATATGAACCGAGATTCGAAGTATAAGATTTTAGATAATCGAATACCTAAACCTCCCTGTATAATTACATGACTATTTATGGCTGATGGCTGTAAGTGGAATTCCACATACCTGATGGCTGTAAGTGGAATTCGATACTAACTTGATCATTCGGTCAGGAGACTTTGATGTTCACTGGACCTCAAATATTAGAAATATGACATTAATATTATTTCGCAGTGTATGGTTGGTTTGCTCAACGTGAAAAGAATGCACCTTAATTTGAAATAGATTTTTGCTCAGTATTGAATAAATAAAAACCAGTGCTCGAAATTTGACCATAACTTCTTTAAATTATAAGTTAACATTATTAAGGTTCAATTGTCAAAGACTGAGCGAGCGCTATTTCATTTTTTTTTTCAAAAAACAATGACATGGATACCTACGTCAAAAATGAAATTTTGATAAGTTTCAATATTTATCTTATCTCAATTTGACCACAGATAAACAAGAGAATGTATGCGTCTGTGTCAATGTCAAATACATCGAAGTGTACAAGTGTGGGTATTGCTCAAATACAGTAAAGTTTGTAATGTGTTTTTATTGATTTAATATATTTTTATGCATAACTACCTGACCCATTGAACTTCGTCCCGCCTTAAAGTCAATAAAATATTGCTGGGTAACATAACTTAGCCAACATTACATGACTACCACAAACACGATAAAAATGTTTTCAACCGATCTCGAGTTATAATTGTTCGCACTAACCCGACTTAACATTTATATTAGAGATAAAAAAAAAACATTCGCTTACTCTTTCTCTATATGAACTATATATAAGTGTGCGAAATTTCATACTTCTCCGTGCGCGTAATTTTCTTAAAAATGATCAAAAAGTTTTTCCTTCATGTATATTAATAAAAAATATGGTGTTTAAATAAGTTTTTAAAATATTTTTTTTTAAATGAAACTGTGTCCACTCAAAGTGAATACAAATACACTCTTTGACTCTTTCACAGTAAGCTAATTAAAGTTTGTGTCATGAAAGAGGAAGATGGTCGGCACCTAGGATCGAACCCACGACCTCCACACGAGACAGTGCGAAAGCCGGTGTCGTTACCGTTAGTCTACCGACCACTTCAATTATACGTGAAAAAATAAAACACACGTTAAGAAAAAACATAGAAAAATAAAGCATAACGAAATTTTCCTTTGTTACAAATAATTAACTGAATAAAAAACAATGAACGTCAAAAATAAACTTTTTTTTTTATCAACGGGTAATAAATCTGCACAGTGACTTGTTAAATAATATAAATGTATTCGTCTTCCCCTACGCATACTTTTTTCGAACATATGAGACACATTGGATAATGGCAGCATGAACACACACATATGATGCTGTTTTGGTTCTCTTTTTAACAGGGACATAGGTAGGCATGTATTTCTTTCGTTTCTTTCTAATCTTTCTACTCCGAGATTTCGATAAATAATTCCGTCGTATGTCATAACTAGTGATGATATACGATGGAAGATACAACCGAACAATTTCCCTTAAGAATCCTTGCATTCTGAGCCCTAGTATAAGTTTTCGATGATCGAATATCGAAACGATCATCGAAAGAGTTTCGAAAAAATTTCATACTAAAATGATCGAATGATTTCATCGTTTGATTTTAGAACACAAATTGCACGCTAATAAGCGCTTATTTGCGTGCAATTAGCTTTCGATAAAACTCTTACTAGCCCCACTCTGCATTCGTTTTGACAGTAATTAATTGCATTTGGAGTTGACAACATTATCAAATAATTTGTGATTTGGTTTAATTTTATTAGTGCTTAAATATAAAAAATTTACACAACCACTTTTGTTACACTAATATACTTAAATGTGGTCCCCGGGACACATCCACTACAATAAGTTTAAAAAAAAGTGCGAAAAAGATTCGTTTTTTCTCTCACAGGGGTTCGACTCGTACAGAGAGAGCAGACGAGAATTGGTAGCAAATAAAAACAAAAAAATATTTAGGAACCTATAGAAATTATGAAAACTTTTATGCGGTTGGTGGTCTCAGGGACCACACCTACGCAGTTAAAGGTTAATAAATTTTTTCTCCATGGTAAAATGTGGTTTAAAAGAGAGAGCATTGTAGAGGTCTTTACTAATATAATTTAGTTGTCTACATACATAAAATATGAAGACGAAATGTCTGTAGGTAGTGGGTGATGGAAGTTCTCGGTTAATTAAAATTCATACCACGAGTTATAAGGAAATTTTCTGAGTCGTGTTTAATACCTCAGCCGGCTTCTCGCCTTGAAGAAAAAGTGCTAAGCGAGATTTCAAATCATTATTATTATTATTGCTACAAAAAAGTCACTCGTAGCGAACGAACGTGATAATTTATAAACATGACTAGGAAATGGCGATGCGGATTCAGGGCTGTACATAATAATTTTCTTATTCCTCTCAGTTAAGGCACTCTTAACAATACGATTAACAGTTTTTCAAAATAACAAAAATGTACATTTCAAAAAATCGAAATAAGGGGGGCTTTTGGTGGTTTAAGAACAAAAATCCTTCTATTGTTAGTTGTTTTTGTTGTTGTAGCTGGGCCTCGGATTCGAGGATCGCCTTTGCGCTTCCAAGAGTATTAAATAGTATTTGAGCTAATAATTGTTAAACGTTGAAAATGTCAACTGATATGAAACTTTAAAAATGTTAAAGTAGGTAGGTATATAAAAAGATAAAAAACACACATGTGCATTAATTAAAAAAAAAAAAACATGCATATACCTACATGTTTACAAATGCTTAAAAAGGCTAACATTTGTTATTGTTAGTAGGTAAATAGTAGGTACCTACATATTATTTTTAAATGGATAAAAATTTTGTTCGTTTTAAAAACGTCCGTGTTTCGTAAAGGGGCCCATGGGAAGGATCGCACCTACCTTGTTTAACTGGCTGTCCTTTTTTTATCCTTTTCACCAAACATAATTATTAACAAATTAACGTATTATACACATAAACGTAACTCGCCGAAATTGACAGTTTCAACGACAATGCACATATTATACACGGTGACCCGACGGTAGCTCGTAATAATATACTAAATTTCGACACATAGACGGAATGTCTTAACACATAGAAAATTGTCACAGGTGCGACCATAGGAATGGGTAGGCAGGACAATATTAGGGATTAGGTACAATGAATACGAAACAGTCCGTAAAACTTCTTTTATATCATGATTAGAAAAAAAACTTTATAGATCATGATTTTTGAAATAAATGTCAAACGAATCTCTCAATAATATTCAATTGCATGTTGACTGAAATGAAAACTTGAATTAAAATTTACAATATAAAAGAATAGTTACACAAGAAGTAGAAAAAAAGTCAATGCTTTTGAAAATGTATACTTATACGCGCATATTATGTAGTTATCTATTAAAAACACATTTTTTTCTATTAATAACTCTCCTATGATTTACGCATGTGGTGGAGACATTTATTATGACTTGACTATTTTCTGAGGATAGGATTGGTACCATTTATCATTTTATGTGTGGTCACAAGATCCATTAAATTTTAATTTATTGCAGACAAAACCCGATTCGCCACATTTATCACTAGGCCTTTGTACCTACTAGAAAAAATGTTCTCTATGCATTTTTTGAAGACTTAACCTTTTCTATAATGGGAGAGATGTGATTCTTTGATAAAATTATTAAAGAAAACGGCATAAGAGGGATTTATTACACAAACTGTCTACCGTAAGTATGTAACAAATTTGTTATAATAGGCGGTAAAATAGAAAATATTATAAATGGTGTCCTTTGAAATAATGTAGTTTTTCTTCGATAGATATTGGAATATCATGTTATGGTTTTCCGTCGAAGACTGTCACGTGCAATAGTTACAAATTAAGATTTTTGAAAAAAGACCATTGGTTGAATATAAGGGTCTGTACAGACCAGAACACGCGCGGTAGCGTTACCAATGTCACGTTGCATGCAACGTATCTGATTTTTGAATTAAAATTTGATACGTTGTATTGTTTTATGATATGGAAACTTAACTTATACTTCTCAATCTAAATATTGATATTTTAAAATTGACAATTAGTTGAACAGTGCAGCGAATAATTAATTTACATAGGTACAACTCTGTTATTGAATATGCGATTTATTTAGAGAATACTTTGAACAATTCCTATAAAAAGTTAAGTTAAATAACATTTCAATAATAATATGTGTTCACTAGATGACAAAACAGTGGTTGTTTATTATAAATAACCCTTAAATTTGATTTTGCGGTATAAATTTTGTAGGCCGAATCCCACCAAAACTATAACTATTAAGTGATGAAGCCGTATACTACATGAATATACGAAAATATTCAATTCCCACAAGATGATCCTATATGGAACAGAACGGCGGTAACAAACTAATATAAAATATACGTAGGGACATTGTGGTCTACGGTCAACAGTTTTGGGAGCGTTTCCTATTTATTTTCGGCAACAAAACACCTACAACACGTATTAATATTTGATTTCCCAAACAAACACCTTTGTTTTACATTATACTCAAGTTGGATTCTCTTTTCGGAAACCTTTTAAAATTAAATGGGATTGAATTTTACACAAAATAAAATTTAAAATGCATTGATGGTGTACCTATGTCTTTAAACGGATTTAGACTAAATTTTCCTAGTTATATAGGTAGTCAAACCAAAATATTGGGAAATAATCTCAACAGATATTTCTATCAGACCTTTGGCAGTTGGTCAGTAGGATTGAGGGTCTTACAAAATCCCCTCATTGTCCCCCAGGATACTGGAAAGAAAGGTAATATTACCTAAATAATATCAAATGCCTATACAGTCGAATAAAGTGCAGATACCGAGAGAATAAAACAATAATTAACCAAAACTGCGAAAATAAAGACATTCAGACCTGTCTTTGGAAACATAAATATACAAAATAGAATCACTTTTAGTGGAATACGTAGAAGGAAATGGGACCTAGGAGTAAAGGAAGGCACATTGGGAATAATCATCATCTGAAATCTAACATAGTGGTGCGGTGACATCAGATGGATTTCTTACCCCAGATAATGGGTGTATAATTTCTCTAAGAAATGGCCGAATACTTGACAACCACATTTCACGAACAGGACTTTGGTTCCTTAATAAACAGACCATTAAAAGAAGAGAAGAAAGATCAATTATTGGGGTCGGCTGTTTTTTTTGTTTTTGGCATTCACTCTTTAATTGAGAGTGTTATCGTCCATTGTCAAATTTTTAACTTTACACACGGTTAGAGGTACAGACAACGAATATCAACAAACTTATTCAAATCTTAACATTATTATTAATTTCTAGCTTTCCCGACAGACGTTGTCCTGTGTTCCTAAATATCAATATTGAATTCGAATTTGTATGGTGATGAATTAATTAGCATTTGACGAATGTGATTTCGAACGATGCGTCTGTTTTAAACTATCCGCATTCTGTCAATCGCACCAATTGACAATTTCTGTCAAAATTTCAAAATTGGAATAAAAATTCCAAGGTAAAAAGTACTAATAAGGTTGTCTACGTAGAGTTTTCTTTAATTTTCTAATTTTCCGTGCATTTTTCTTAATTTTTTTCTTCTAAAACAACCATCTCCTGATAAAAGCCTCACGACAAAAAAAGAATTAGCGAAATCGGTCCAGCCGTTTAGGCGTGATGCGATGACATCGGGAAATAGATCTCCATTTTTATATATAAGATAAAACTTGACACTATCTTAAAAACGGAAGGGCCAAATTTACAGCTCAATCGCCGTGGACGTGGGAAATTTGACGCCGCATTTGGCTAAATCTATGCTTATAGTCTCCTCCTTAAGTCTATAATCGCACATGTTCAAATCTGCTACATTGATTTTAAATAGAAAAATTCCTTTACAAACATGCCCAAATCTGATTCGGCAAATGACAGACGAACTCTGTCTAGGCAACGTCGACTTATACGCAATTAATGATATCCTTGAGGTCTCTATAAATTTTGAACGACAATTCTCCCATCCCTTCTGCCAGTCGTTGTACATCCTGCGTATGGAAAAAAAAGTCCGCGAAGGGAGTTCGCCAGCGAGAGGCAGTGCTCATTTTCGCAGCTTCCTTAGCCAACTGGTCCGCTATTTCATTATATTACCCTCTATCCCAGAATGGCCCAATATTCCAAACAAGTACAATAACTTAAGCTTTTATAAAATAGTTCCTTTACTTTCAGCATCATGGTGTCAAACGGGTATTGAAAAGAAGACCCGGCAATTCTCTAAATAGCACTCAAGGAGTCTTTTGGTCTTGATGTTGAGCAATCATAAAAATTCAGGTTGACATTTCAGTTAGAAAAATATTATCACCTTTGAAGAATGAATATTGCTGTCACAAGGGATATTAAATAGACATTCTCCAAGAATTAGAATAAATTGTAGGTATAATATTTAGTTTATAACAATAATATTTCTAAACAATTTTGGGCATTATTTTATTGATATTGTGGGAAAAGTAGAAGCAGAAAGGAATGGATATTAAGAACACAACAGTTTGTCGTATAAACAATATTTTGCAGGTATACAATATACATACTTTATACCCGATGGCTTTAAGTGGAATACGATATTTGATCATTCGGATAAGAGACTTTGATGTTCACTGGTCCTCAAATATTAGAAATATGAAATTATTATTAATGAAGTTTATTTCGCAGTTTATGGCTGGTTTGCTCAAGATGAAAGGAACATATCTTTTTGAAATATAGTGTTTGCTTAGAATAAAAAAAGAGAATTCACTGAATCTAGGCCCCCCATTTACGATCACTCCATCCGCCCAAATGGAGTGATGTCACTACAAAAAATGACCGTGAGTGGGGAAAACCAAATAATGCGGGGTGATAGGGTGAGTCTGATATCGATCAGTCAAAAATGCAATCCCGTAAAGCCATTAGTCCATCACTCCAAACGGATCGTCAATGGATAAACTCGAGTGGACGTGGTCCATCTTGAGGTACTTAACTAGATATAAATCCTTTATCTAGGTTCCCTAGTCCTAGTTCAACCTCAGTTGATTGTCAGTGTTAAAAACTTGGTCACAATTTGTCTCATTTTCTTATCATCAGGGTACACGTGTTTCTGTTTTTAATGTATCAATAGCAAAATGAATTAACGTAGTGAAGTTTTGTTAAAATAGTTGAAAAAAAAAACTCCGCAAGATTCACATCTTTCAAAAATGGACGACATTCATTTGAAGTAGGTAATCGTGAAAAGGGGGCTTTAAAATGTATGTAGAAGTTATATCTGAATTTGGATCAGGGAATAAAATATTCTTCAAGTTAATTTAACATATAATAAATACTCATTTCAAAAGAAATAATACCTGAGTTTCATTACGTACAATATGAATTTCATTTCTTTGGTGCAAACATAATATGATTTTTTTACCTATAAGTTTTTCATTATTTAAAACTGTTTTATGATCTTTTTGTCATACGTATGGTTTATACATCGATGATTTGATCATTTTTGTCTTTTATTAGTTTCATTACGTACAATATGAATTTCATTTCTTTGGTGCAAACATAATATGATTTTTATACCTATAAGTTTTGCATTATTTCAAACTGTTTTATGATCTTTTTGTCATACGTATGGTTTATACATGGATGATTTGATCATTTTTGTCTTTTATTCATTTATTAATTTTCCCGCTTTTCTCTGAATACTGGATATGTAATGAAATTTTCTAGCCCTGGGTGTTTGCCTTGATGTATATTTGCAATACAAAATTCGAGGATCCGTATCATATTCCTCGTAACTGATTTTTCCTTCCTTTTTTCAAACTCTTGTGAGAGTCGAAGAACGAAATTAGAACTTATAAAAAACCGTGTGGGTACCTATTTTTCCATGGGTAATAATATTATATGTGTTGTCGTATTATACTTAACTTTAATTCCAATTTGTAGAAAATGTAACAAAATAATATGCGAAATTATTTTTATTATTTGATCAAAATATTTATTACTTTTTCTGGAAAAAAAGCTTGAAAATCTTTAGTTTTCCTGATTTTTTTTTTCAGAACTACCTACTTAAAAATAATATTTTCTTAGCAATATTAGAAAAAAAAACCGATATATTAATATAATAATATATTATAGTATATCACCTGTTAGCATGTGACTTCTTCCCCCATTGTTACGATTGCGCAATGATCAAATTAAAATCAATCTTTTTATTTTCAAATTTAAGCCTAAAAAAAAATAACCTTAGGTTCTTGTGTAGACAAATATGGTGCGAATTTATTTGACATTAAAGAATCTGATATCAATTTCCTTCAAGAGTTCTTTTTTGCCACTAAGGTATTGTGTGTGTGTATCCGCCCGTATCAAACAACCAAAATAATGCAACAATGACACAGATATTGCGTCATAGCGTTAGTCAGTGTGTGGTCTGGACTATCATAAGATTGGGTAAAAGGTCACCTAAGAAGAAAGGTAAAGAAAGGATTTGATAAGAAGGATTAAATGTGTAGAAAAAAGTGCTTATTCTCGAATGAAAATTAACGACTGGATATTCTGAGAAGGTGAGAGAAACATTATCGGGCCAAAACCCAACCAGTATCCTGACGAGGTTTGAAGATTTACCGAAGGTAAGAACCAAATATAAATAGCTCTTGGGTTAATCCATCTTTGAAAATATACCTGGCTTATCAATTTATAATAATTATGTATAATGTGGGTACCACTCCTAAGTATTCAGCGAAACATGACATATCAGGAGATACTTAGAAAGTCGGCTCCAATGCATACAATATTATTAAACACAATTTATTTTATTCCCCTCCGTATTGCTACATCTATACTTTTGTTGCAGTCTATGTCCATTATGGTTTTTTACGAAACTTTCATAAAATGTAACGCCTTTTGATGTCCTCGAAAATAGGTCCTAACAGGATTCGTATCTTCGGACACAACTATTTTTTATCATGTCACCCAACGTCCCCTTTGACAACTTTGTGGAGGCACTACGACTACTACTAGTACCTTCTTGTTACATTCCCTAAGAAACCACAAAACAAAAACCTACCCAACAAACACAAGTAAAAACGATAGATTACAGATCCCTAACGGGGTTTTAAATGAAAAATACGCGTTCCTCCCCATACAAAACGGCTTCAATTCTGTTCCAAATTTGAATGTTCCAAAATGACAGCATTAAGACAATATGATTAGCCATCTTAATAAGTAGCTCGATATAAAAGTAATTATTTCATAGGTGTCGTTTTCTTCGTTGATTGCCTGCTACCCTAACGCAGGGGGTGAGTTCAGAAAAGGGATGTGAAAGGATTTAATAATTGTTATTGTATTATTAAATACGGTTCGTCTACGGAGTGTGTCTTAATATTTGGTCTATCTGTCTGAAGGCTCGACTGCCTCATATCAAAAATACGAATACGTAGCGAGTTGCTCTGTGGTAAATATTATTACATAAAGCATATTATCTCACTGTCTCGAGCAATATTGCCTTTTCATTTCTTTCGCCTACGATTATTTATTAAAAACAGCATAAACATTTACAAAACAATCACATAATAATCTCATCTTTATTTTGTGGAATATTTCCGAGAAGAGTCCTTTAATGTGTTTTTTGTGGAGTGTAATTTCGCAATTTACCTCGTGGCGAATTGACTTGACACTACATTGAGTTCCTTTAAATATTTTATTTTTAAAATTAGAAATTGTTACAGTTTTATTTTAATTATTTAAATAGTTTAATATAAAATTTTAATTTGTGGAATTAAAGATAAAATTTATTTTTTTAAATAATTTATATTTTAATTAGTATTTTTTTTTTATTTTTTGTATTATTTTTTTTTTATAAAAATTATAAAATTAAAATTTTATATTAAACTATTTAAATAATTAAAATAAAACTGTAACAATTTCTAATTTTAAAAATAAAATATTTAAAGGAACTCAATGTAAAAATAATCTTAACATAATAATTCAGAAAAATTGGTTTAAATGGGTCAATTCTATCGACGTATCTATACAATAGGCAAACATACATCACATGTTATGTACTTCCTACTACACCGCCATCTATTAAATTTTTAAAAAAGTAAAGCAATTAAAGAGGAAATGTTTTGATTTCAAGCTTATGTCCCATCGAACGTCATTAATCACCCGAATCAACGATAACTTAACATAATTCAATAACTTATTAGCTAAAATTAATTAAGTTTTTACATCGTAAATTGCATTTTATCTACATAATAATTCAGAAATGTTTTTTTATTTGCCTTTTACCGTATATGGGAGCATCACGCCTAAACGGCTGAACCGATTTCACTAATTCTTTTTTTGTCGTGTTGGCTTTTATCAGTAGAAGGTTCTTATGAAAGAAAAAATTAAGAAAGTTGCGTGGTAAATCTACATAATAATTCAGAAATGTTTTATTTGCTTTTTAACGTATGTAATCGCATCACGCCTAAACGGCTGAACCGATTTCACTAATTCTTTTTTTGCCGTGTTGGCTTTTATCAGTAGAAGGTTCTTATGAAAGAAAAAATTAAGAAAGTTGCGTGGTAAATTGGGAAATTAAATAAAACTCGCATTAGCCCTTCCTTCTCTATCTACATAATAATTCAGAAATGTTTTTTTATTTGCTTTTTACCGAATGCCATAGCATCACGCTCAAAATACAAATGCTACGTCAGATATGAATCTGCACAGAGCCGTGCAAAATGTCGGAGAATGTTCTTTAATACAATTTGCTGCATGAACTTTACTATATTTAGAGCTATTTAAAAAAAAATTAGGATCTTCATACAAAATTTTAATAAACATTTAAAGTGTCATTCTTCTCTCTTTTTATGAATTCTGAAAGTTTCATTCTTATTTTTCTGTGCTTATGTCAGTTATAGAGGTCTGCAAAGCAATTGGAAGCTAGACTAGAACCTGTTTAATTACCTACCGATCAAGCCTGACATTCGGAATCAAAAACGTAAAGCAAGACGGGTATAAGCTAGTAATAAATATTCTCGTAAATTAATCCCATAACTATTATTTTTTTAAAAAATAATTTTACCATGTTGTCTTCTTAAAAATAAATATAAATTGGAGACGGGGAAGAGTCTGGAGGAGGCCTTTTGACGCCTTTTTTATTTTACTGCATTTTTTTCTCTCTCTCTCTCTCTTTCCCTCTCAGAAGGAGGATGGGCGAGGATGGTGGGATTATTTTTTTTTTTTTTTTTTTTACAAACAAAATAAAGCTGCCTATAAAAACCTCCTCTCCTTTTTACCAACCTAGATCAAACACCCCAAAATCCATTACCGAAGAGAAATAAATTTATAGAATGAGTTATCAAGACCGTTACAAATAATAAAAATAAAAATGACATTACTTCTCAGAGTCCAATTTGAGGGGTAAATTCTTGGCAGAGATATTCCGATCGCACCGCCGCACCGCCGGCCGCCTGCAGTGTTTCCTTACCATGTCAGTTACCTGACCCTCGGCATTGACGCCTCTCTAACGCGATCTATCCTTTACGAAGCTCTCCCAATTTGACTACTTGCTGACAATATTTTATCTTGTAATCTCTTCCGCCGGAACTCCAGCTTTGGCCTTCCTTTTGTTAGTTAACAAAATAGTAAATTTTTGGGAACCTTTACTCATCCATCCAACGTCGCAATGCTTTGGCCAAAAATGCCATGAAGAGACTAGACAAGATATGGAAGAATGGGGTCATATTCAGAACCACAAAAGTTCGTTTGGTAAGGGCACTAGTCTTCCCAATATTTTCTTACGGGGGCGAGACATGGACGATAAAAGCCCGGGAAAGACAGATAATCGATGCCTTCGAGATGTGGTGTTGGAGACGTTTGATTCGAATCCCCTAGACGGCCAGAAGAAAAAATATGTCCATTTTGAGGGAGTTGAGCATAACATTCAAACTTTCCTCCTTGTGTTTGAAGCAGATTCTCCGGTTCTTCGGACACAATTCCAGGGCAGATGAAAAAAGCCTGGAAAAGTTGGTGGTCCTTAGTGCTGTTGAAGGATATAGAGGCAGATGAAGAGCACCCACGAGATGGACAGACCAAATTAGGGCAGCTACAGGCACAACAGTTGTTGGAGCGGTGCGCACGGCGATGTGTCGGGAGAGGTGGAGAACGATTATACAAGATGTTGTTACGGCGGAGAGAATACCAGGTCACGACCCTCAGTAATAAGGATTAACGACGATGATGAATAATCCATGCCAACCACGTAGCCAGAGCAGCGATCGTATATACTTTGTGTACCTATAAGATCGAATGTTTAAAATTTGGCGATCTAGCCGCTTCTGGATCTTCCAGGTATTTGGTGTGTCAAGGGTAGCAAACTCAGCTCTCACACCCATGTAAGAGTCGGAATTATCACCGCTCTATTAACCGTGACTTTTGATCTACTTTAAAGGACAATATTATCAAATACTCTCTTTCGAAATTCCCAAAAACCTGGGCAACGGCAATAAATAATAATAGATCTATGATTCGCACCAAGTTTATTTTGAAAATAAATTCGAAGTTTAAATAATGAAAAGGCAGATTCTGAAATACAAAAAAAAAAAGAAACAGGTATACCTAATTGTCATTTGTTTTTGTAAAACTTATTTTAATAAAATGATTAGGATAAGTATATTAATAATGAGTACCTTATGCTGATATTACATTCATTATATAGGTAAAAAGAATAGGTATTTTAAATAAAACTTTGTTTTATTTCACTTTTTATTTATTTATTTGGCAGAGGCCTTTCGGTCACACGACCATCTTCAGTGCCACAAATACTAAAACAAAAGGAGCGAATGTCATAGAAACAAGATGGATGAAGATGGTCTGTGACCGAAAGGCCTCTGCCAAATAAATAAATAAAAAGTGAAATAAAACAATGTTTTATTTAAAATACCTATTCAACATGGGATTTCACAAAGTTTCCGCCAAAAACATTAATAATTAGGTAAATAGATTTTTATTAAGGTTCTATTTTTAAGAAACGCCAGTTACTTTCATCAACTTAAATTTTTCTCATTACTTTATCAAATTTTACGTGATATTTTCAATTTATTAATATTTCAGAGAAAAGGAAGAGTGATAATGTAAAAAAAAATGTCATGTTACTTCATTCTCAACCAAAAACCATAATATTTTCTGCTAAATGGTGGGTTTAAAAGTGCAACTATAAAATGAGTAATATTTTTGCCTTTTGTGGTTTTAACAGAAAATATCTATTGATTATTATTTAGCTTTTGTCAGTCGCATTTACAATATTAAAGGAAAGGATTAATACAAATCAGGTATAGAATAGCACAGGGTCGATTTTCCTGCTTGTCAGATATTTATGTCCAAGTCATCAATAAATGCCTTCGCTCCGTAGGTTAAGGTGAGGAAATCTGAGAAACTGCCTTGATACGTTCTTCTTTCACACTCTGTAACTATGTGATTTATGGTCTGTCTCTCAGCTCCACAGTCGCACCCAGGGAGATCTGTCCAACCACATTTGTGTGCGAAGTCCGCGCATCTGCCGTGTCTAGTGCGGATTCTATTAAGAGCGGACCAGATTTTTCTTGGCTGGTCAAAGCCAGGTGGTGTGGTTGTTATGCACGGTAGGGCGTCCAAGGATCGTTCCGCAGCAAATTCGCTCCATTCGCCATTCCATGATTCTATTACGTTGTAATTGTGGCCTCCCTAATATGATTGGCTGTTCTGAGTGGATGGTTTCTTGATCTAAGCCGATTACTATGAGCGAGGTAGTTGAGGTCTATATTGACTGGCAACGCAGGGTTTTCAATCAATTTGGAATACTCTTTGGTGAGGGCGCTCCGCCTTCGAATATTGGGCGGTGGCTCGTGGCTTAGGAGAAGCAGCCATCTTAGAGTGCCTGTAATTGATTGCTTGCCATGGTGTCGTTAAGCTGAAAGTCCAACTGTCTATAGTGTGGGCACTATTCATCCATACAGGGGCTGCGTACTCAGCCGCCGAATAAACCAGGCCCAAAGCGGATATGCGTAGTACTTCCGCTGTAGATCCCCAGGTGGATTGATTTTTACAATGTGTTTATTAACAATCTATATTATCAAACTATAACAGATATGCTTTTACGCTAATAGTTGAGCTAAAACTATGATTAGATGCGGAAATTTGGATAGAAACAACAAAATTAAACTCAAAGTAGTTGGATAGGAAGTTTTAAAATGCGGGCTGTAGGTAAGAGCTAGTGCTCGTATTTCTACATCATACAAATAACTTTCATTCATTATTATACAGAATGTTTGGTGCAGTGGGGCTAGTACGAGTTTAATCGAAAGCTATTTGCACGCTAAAAAGCGCTTATGAGCGTGCACATAGTGTTCGAAAATCAAACGGTCATTTTAGTATGGACATTTTTCGAAACTCTTTCGATGATCGTTTCGAAATTCGATCATCGACACCTTATACTAGTGGTACTGAGCATATTATTTATTGATCTAAACCTGTCTTATCTAAAGTTGAACACCTTTTGTTTTATTTGAAACTAGCTTTCCCGACAGACGTTGTCCTGTGATCTAACTACGAATATTTAATTCGAAATTAAAATAATGATAAAAATGACTTAACTAATCATGGTGATGGCAGTGCAGTGTTGAAACAGCAATTCATTTTTTATAGTTTTTTAATTGGCAGTGAAGTATTAAAACAACAATTCATTTTTTATAATTTTTTAATTGGCAGTGAAGTATTGAAACAAAATTAATTTTTTATAGTTTTTTAATTGGCAGTGAAGTATTGAAACAACAATTCATTTTTTTTTTAAATTTTAATTTTATGTCAACTCATGCAGATACCCTCTCTTTGCACAAGCTTGTACAAGCTTTAAGAGAGAGGAAACGTTGTATTTTATATTGTTATTGTTCAAATATATTGTAACTATTTTAACTATGTAAATGATCTCAAAATAAATAAATAAAAATAAATAAAAATAAATCTCATTCTTACCGATGCGTCTGTTTAAAACTACGTATTTTCCATTCGAAACACTAACTATCAAACAACTGACAGTTTGTGTCAAACGACAATTTGATTTCAAAATTAGATTTATATACATTTTGGGTTTTAATTTATAAAAAATGTGCTTCAATGTTAACAAATTAGTAAAAAGCTTAAAAAAATCTGCATGCCAATATTTTTAATGTTGAATGGTCGTTGGTGAGTGGAATTGCAGAAAATTAAATAAAAAATAATAATAATGGTTGTCAGGTAAATAAAAAGTGTGTTTCTATAGAATTTTGACAGCTGACGTTGTTTTATAAAAAACTCGTTCCATACTAACTTTAATAATATTTTTTATATTATTTGATATATTAGTTATTCTGTTATCCGGAGCGGAAAAGAAGCCAATAAAGCAAAAATGATAAAAATCTGTTTAGCCGATCTCGAGTTATAAGTGTTCGCACTAACCCGACTTTCTTTTATACCTTTAAATTTATGTATTCTATAAAACAAATCATCAGAATCCTTGAAACGTACTTATGTTAAGTAAACAAAACATTATTCTTTTCTGATTTTAGACTTTTTAGTTTGACTTCCTCAGCTTCAACCTTTCATACATCTTCAGCTCACCTTGCCTGAGACCGGACAATGATTCTCCGAGCATTTCTCGGACTTCATTCGAGAACGTATTTGGTCCATCTGATGTTATTTTTTCTGCCTGGAATATGCTCAGCTCAACCCTATTTTTGTTTGGCAACCGTATCAGTGACTCCCGTTTTCTGGCGTATCCATGTATTTATTTGTCTTTCTATAACTAAATTAGAGATCCTCATCTCCATGGTTTGTTCTATGTACAACAGCTAATTTCTTTAAAGTGAAGACTCGTTTTTTATTACGTTCAACATTTTTCAGACTTACGAGAATTATCATCATCAGGCATCACTCGTCCAGTATCAAACATAATACTCCTCCCGATTACGATTTTTTGCCTCTCGCCATTCTTTTACTCATTTCCTGCCATTCTTCTCATTTTTTCAAGACCACCTCAGAAGTGGCCAATTTAAATTACTTTGACCTGTTCTTTGACTCCATTATTGGTTTTCTTGATCCATCTGTCATCTGTTTTTCCCTTTATTTAGCTGGCCAAACTATGTCCTGTTAATAAGAAAGCAAGGTTGACTCCTAGAAGTAAATTGGTTGGTAAAAGGTTTGGTGTTGCACTTCGACATCTAATGAGAAATAAGAACATATCTGTAAAATCCAAACAGTTGATACACAATGCAATCCTGATACCATCCATGATGTATGTAACTTGGACATGAACAAAAATCTGAATGTTGGAATAAAATGCTGTAGAAATGTTATCGATATGCAGGATATGCGTAAAAAGACTGATTGATAAGCTAAGATGATATATGAAAGAAATGTGAAGTAAATGTCAGCTTAATGACTAGAATAAAAGTGAATAAATAAAGGTGGTTTGGGCATGTAGAGAGAATGAACGAAGAGAGAACGACTAAAAGGATATATAAATCTGAAAGAATGGGTGCATGCAGACGAGGCTGAATGAATGAATCTATAAAAAAACGACAATGAGGATCTATAGATCTGAATGAATGAGTGCATGGAGTGGCGACTTTGGTTGAAGTGGCCGATCATATGGGTGCCGTCTTAAAGAAGGGCCAAGCCAATGCATGCAGAACGTTATGCCCTTGAATGAACCAAAAGAGGTTTGTCTGGATAGGAATGAATGGAAGTCATTACTGACATTCTGCGTGATTGGGGAAAAATACAATAAACATCAAAATATATTTGGAGCAAAGTTTCTTATACTCACAAAGGCTTTCGGCTCACTTGCTGACACCCTGTACATTATCACCTACCTACACATGCATCTCAACAAACTGTAGATTATTCGCATCTATCTTGAACAGTTCTAATAATGGGAGCTGGAGGATAATGTTGGTAAGTTAATAGTTCAGGAACTGGGCCAAGTAGCTCGTATACTTGACTCCATTAAAACACTAATTATGCTTTTGTCAGTAAATCTTTTGTACGTGGAATTTCCCCTCTTTGTCTCTGAAAGGTCCTTGGAAGAATAATAATAAAACCCTCATTCGTTACGACACGGTGAGGCGATGCCTGTCTAATGATTAAGGTAAAAAGGAATTAGACAGACCAATAAAACGGAATCTTGAAGATGCCGGCTTGACGTATCTTGAACCTAACAATTAACGAATTGAGTACCTGCTTGAGAATGGAAAAGGTTTGTATTTTTATAGGGGTGAGTATTCTTTGAGCTTTTCAGATTTTTTCCCATGGTTCATTTAATTAATGTTTATATTATAATTCTGTTAAAGTTATGTCTCTGACATAGGGTTTTAAGTTTTCAAAATCTGTTTGTTAATCACAAGTAGATTATAATAATTTATGATTATGAATTTCAAGGTTTAAACGAAAGCTTAGATACGGTAAGGATCTTTTTAATGAAATAAAAGTAGGACTTTTTATTAGGATATGTAATGTTCATAAAGGAGAATTAAAAAAAAAAAACAATAATAAAATGCTGGCTAATTCAATGAAAGATTGCGTTAATCATATAATTAGGTATATAGTTAAGTCGGTCGTTTAGATAATTTACCTAGGTGTTGTAGGTTGTAAGAAGAATTACAAACATATACGGTAACATACACAAAAGATAATGAAAATTAAACATGTGTAATGTTAAGGATGCCGAATGACAGTTGGGCGAGGAGAGTGCTGTTCTTCCTCCCATCAGGGTCCCGAAGACGAGGAAGACCCTCTCACACTGTGTTCCGCTCCTTTGAAGCAGAGCTGTGGGATTAAGACATGGTGTGGGAGGAGGTCATAAACATTGCGCAAGATCGAGCGCAATGGAGAGTTCTTTTTGCCTCCCTATGCCCCTGAGTAGGGTGTAAAAGGGAGTATTGGTTGATTGATTGATTGTATTGAAGTGGACTGCTCTATGGAAAGGGAAATTTTTTTATTACGTCTGTTTCAAGCTTTGATAGTTATATTGGACTAAATAATGACATGTCACAGAGATACCAAATGGATAATATTAAGTAATTAATTAAAATTGTAGAACATCTTGTTTCCCAAGTGTAATGCCAAAAAATATTTCTCGCATATTATAATGTAATGTTCAAATCAGAATATCTACTATGAACGAGACAATCATCCAGCAATTCTGCTTTTAATGATGTATAACTAGGAAACGTGGACATGGACAAAAAAGAGAAACGTAATAAATGCAATATGAATAAATGTGATTTATTGTTTATAATAAAAATACACATAGTTAAGTATACATTAATAAATAAAATATGTATATACTAAGACTCTATGGTATGGTTTATTGAATAAAACTGAAACCGGTATGAAAAGCTTTTAGAATAAATAAATAAACAAAAAACCAAAGTGGGAAATGAAAAGGAATGATAACATAAATGAAGAAATATTGTGGTAGCAGAATTTTGATATTGTTGAGAACAATGCACATAATATTCTATGAGCACTACGCAGTCTAAGGTTAGTTTTAATTCTATGGTTTAGTAACTTTCAGAAAGAAATAGTTAATGTAATGAGCAAAGCGTATTTTAAACTATTGAAATATGTAAATATAGGTATATATTTTATTAATTAAAAAAGAGTTATTTAAGTAAAAAAGAGTTTTATTTAATTTTATTTTTACAAAGACGAACGTCAATAAATTATTGTGATTGTATAGGGATTTTGATGCAAATAAGGCTGTAAAAATGGTAAATTTATTAGGATGAGTGGATGGACATCCGGAAATGCCGCAAATCGAACGTATATATTTTCCGTTCTCAAGAAAGCCAGGTGAAAAGCAGCAGAAATAGGAGAAGTTATATTGAAAATGTAACGTCGATGGAAGAAGTGTGTGAAAGGGAAATGAGTAAAGGCTCATTTTCTTTGCCTACCCCGTGATGGGTACAAATATCATCCAGCAGTGGATGGATACGGCTGATAAAGTGAGAGAACTAAAATACTTTACTATGACTTCCACCACAAATTATATTTCATGCTTACAGCAATATGATAAAGTCTCTGATAAAATTTCAGTGAATACTCATGTGTATATTGTATGAAAGTTCCCAGGTATGATTAAGTTGTACCAACTGTCACATCAAAGCCTCAACTAGGCTGTAGCTTAATATTTAGACACGCGTGTGTATTAAGTTTAATACCTCCAAAAGTTTATTAGGTTGTTAAAGAATTAAAACACTCTTGATAGGCTGTGTATAATAACGTGGAATTTATTCGCTGCGAGCTTTTGTATGTTTAAAATAAAGTTTTTTCCCAAGATATTTACTAATTAAATGGATATTATTTCATTATGACTTGACAGACGTTAGCTAAATATCTACATTAATCCTGTTATTTTTTTACTCAAAAGGTTTTAAGCGAGTGTTTAGGGTCTCATCCATTAATCAAATAAGCGCGAACGGGTATAATAATAATAAAATAATACTTTTCTATACAATGGTGTCAGTATAGCCGGCGGAACTTATTGCCTGACGCAATTTTTTCCAGTCAACCGGTCCCGTCCAATCTGAGACAGGCCAACCCCGGGTAGAAATTTCAAGTGAAAAAACACTTAGAAAAACTCTTGACCCGACCGGGAATCGAACCCGGGACCTCGGATCTGAAGTCCACGCTAGTAGGTACAACTAGGCTACCGAGGTCGGTAACTCTCTTACTTAATACAAAAGAAAGGAATCTTTATACAAAATGATCGAATGGTTAGATCGTTAAACGTTAAAACAGATTACTCTTCATCTTCTTCTCTGGTTACAATCCTATTTATTATCGGGCAATATTAAGCCCTTATGAAACTCGTACTAGCCCCACAGATTGTAAGAATTCATCAGCGTAGATTTTTGGAGGTTCCAATCTGTCGGTCACCACACACTCAAACCTTCGAAACTTTGGGCTGGCTTTTTTGTATTTTCTCTCCTCCTGAATTGCCTACATAGACCTTGGACACTGTTAGAATTTTATTTGATGAGAATCATGAATTTCACTAGAAGGCATGTTTGGCTATAATCGAGAGTTTAAGCTTCTTTGAGTTGTTCAGAGGTCGGTAACTCTCTTACTTAATACAAAAGAAAGGAATCTTTATACAAAATGATCGAATGGTTCGATCGTTA
Source organism: Mystacides longicornis (assembly GCA_963576905.1). Taxonomy (NCBI): domain Eukaryota; kingdom Metazoa; phylum Arthropoda; class Insecta; order Trichoptera; family Leptoceridae; genus Mystacides; species Mystacides longicornis. The sequence continues at coordinate 11,845,984 of OY756428.1, forward strand.
AACGTTAAAACAGATTACTCTTCATCTTCTTCTCTGGTTACAATCCTATTTATTATCGGGCAATATTAAGCCCTTATGAAACTCGTACTAGCCCCACAGATTGTAAGAATTCATCAGCGTAGATTTTTGGAGGTTCCAATCTGTCGGTCACCACACACTCAAGCCTTCGAAACTTTGGGCTGGCTTTTTGTATTTTCTCTCCTCCTGAATTGCCTACATAGACCTTGGACACTGTTAGAATTTTATTTGATGAGAATCATGAATTTCACTAGAAGGCATGTTTGGCTATAATCGAGAGTTTAAGCTTCTTTGAGTTGTTCAGTTATGTAATAATACGAATTACGTCAAGTATTAAAAATTTTCTATCCTCTTATAAAAGTAATCACTTGAGAATGCTATCAGACTCCTGGCAAGGATTATTAATGCAGCTTAGACTTAAGAGCTTATTTATTTAAGGTAGGTAACTATGTGTCGAGTTAATTCGACCGAACGCATTGATGACAAATTCATAGAACTGAAGACAAGTTACTTACATATAACTTTCAATTAAGTTATTAAGTTAGCTCATAATACTATAATTATCTTATAAAAAATATGATATCGAATAATTAACACTTCTAGGAGAACTTCATGGACTTTATCACATCTTTAATTTTTAGTAGCAATTCAAATTCAAATTCTTTATTGTCCATAGGCCCCATAGGGCACTCGGAATTGTCAACAACTAATACACAATACAACATTTTATAGTTTCACACTAAGTAGAAAATAAGAGAATAACATAAATCCTGCGTGGTGTAAAGGGCCACTAATGCATTTGTCAGTACAAAATAATGAAACAATAATAAAATAATAATAATAAATGTTTTTTGCTTATAAAAATGTTTTATGTTTTAGAGGGGAGGAGGTGTTACTATAGACTGGATGCCCAGGACAACATAATACAAACAGATTCATTCCACTCATTAGGTACATATCAATTTAACATTTCGTCGACTGAGTAAAAGGATTTTTCAACAAGATGATACGATTTTATTTCTCTCTGAAAAGCTTCGTCCTCGAGAGATTTGATGTTTTGAGGCAGCTTGTTATATAGTCTTACGCTACCTATTGCACACAAAACTCCGGGACAATTTGGTAAGTCGGTGTTGGATAAAGTTAACATCAAAATAAACATTATTATTCGCCAGTTTGTCGATAATATTCTTCTTCTTCTTCATATGCCATGTCAGATCCCCCCGACGTCGCCTACCACTATGGCGTAGGCATCTCTGTCCTGGGCTAACCGGAACAGTTCCTCCACTCGCTGAATTCCGGTCCACTGTCTGATATTTCTCAGCCAGGACATCTGCCGTCTACCCACACCTCGACTTCCATCTATTTTCCCCTTTATTATTAGGTGAAGCAGTTTGTATTTGGTGTTGCGAAGTATGTGTCCCAGGCAGGACATGATCCTTTTTTCAATTGACAGTAAAATATAATCTTACGCGCAAAATCGGATCCTTCTTAAAAGAATATTTTTTTCAAAAATCAAATTAATATCTAAGCATACAATTTTAGAAATTTTTAATGTACATATATCTAGGTGTTGAAATAAAATATCTCCATTAAAAATCAAAGGACTTGATGAAATGTGGCGGAAAACAGCTATGGAGGTTTAGAAGACTCATAAGTTCATACATTGTTCTTTGTGAGTTATGTTTAAGTTTTCGACACTACAAGAACCCACATTGCCACAATAACTTTTTACGACTTCAATCTTAGCGACCAAGGTGTGAAAATACGAATATTACGTTGGAAACGACATAACAGGAGAGCAAAAGTACAATATCATCCTCGCCGAAGAACGCAACTATATCATATAGAATAATATACATGTTTCATATTTTTTTCATTCGAAAACACGTTCTTCATTCTTATAAATGTATAGAAAAATATTTGATAAAAAAATTCCTTCAAGTGTAAATACTCAGGTTTTCATATACAATTTTTTTATCTAGACACTTGATCAAACAAACAAAATGTGCAAATAATAAATGGTGAATTCTCGTCGAAAATTGCGTTGTTTTCGCCAATTTTGGCGGTAAATATCGCGACACCAAAAATATGGATCCAAAATCATGTGTAGGATGAACTATGAAATTTATAAAAAAAAAGTTTAGGTACTTTAACAACCCAACTTAAAGATTGCAGACCACAAACCAAAAAAAGTGCTTGAGTTAACAAAATATATTGTGTAATATATTTTTTTATTAAGATAAAAATAATAATAATTAAAATTGAGGGAGTAAGCGAAGATTATCTGATAAAGGCATGTTAAGTAAGTAAGTAAGTTAATTTTTCGATGTCATAAACTGAAACTGCCCCTACAAAAGCAATTTTTCCAAAAAAATTCTCATTTTCATCGATAGTAAATCGTCTATTATTTGCTCGAGTCACGATCGGTTTCGAGGGACTAACCAAAGGAGAATTTTCGCATTTATTTTGATCAAGTGTCGAGATAACACATTGTATATCCACGTTATAGACACAAGATATTGAAATTTTATACAATTTCACAAAAGAGCGGATATGAAAAGAATGTTGCATAATGTTTCTTCGCTACGGATGTCTTTGAGACACATCTGGTATTAACATAAATAATAATATGGAATAAGGTATACGGCGAAGGGAAAATAATATAGGGATTGTCGGGACAAGATCCGCCGCTATAGATTTTATATGCATCAAAAACTAATGATTCGAATGGACGAACGTTTCCCTTGAAATATAGCAGGGATGAACAATGAGACGTGCGATTATTCAACGCGAAAAAATGTTTATCAGTTTGATTTATGCACTTCGATTCGAATGCCCATTTATAATATTGTAAATAATATCTACGTTATCTGTCTGTTGAACTCGCGTGAAAATACTTGGCACGGACTCATGCTATTAAAACCGTTGGTATTTTTTTGTGTTATTTTGTATTTGAACTTACATATTTCACGGGATAAAAACTAGCATAACCAAGAAAAGTTTTGAAATCACTTAGACATGACAAACAAATTTTGTTATACATACATAATAGGGATAAACAACAGAACTGTAAGTATCCCAGCAGTTCGTTCATCGACTCTCCTTTCGAAGGTCGTCGTTTCGATCCGAAGGGTGGAAATTTCCCGAAAGAGAAAGCCAAGCTGCATAACATCGTAATGGTTGTTTTGTATTTTTTTCAATTAATTTTTAAAATGTTGATCTTTTCTGTGTTATGTTTTAAGCTTTGGGAATATAAAAATATATAAATATAAAAAAACTCGTCTTCTTCTTCGTTTTCGGGACCCTGATGGGAGAAAGAACAGCGGTCTCCTCGGCCAACTGTCATGCGGCATCCTTAATAAATGTCCCAGCTATATCTATCTAATCTGCATAATGATGGAAGTGATAGGCCTACGCTGGGTGCTTCGGTGTATAGCTTCATTCGATGCGGTGGTAACATTATATATATCCAAGATTCTCCTGAGGCACTTCGTTTCAAATGCAAATACTTTTTACGCCTAGGATTTGGTCAGGTGCCGGACTCAACCCATACAGAAGAATAGGCAATAAAGGCGCCACTAGCCATAACGATACGTTTCGGGAACTTGGTCCCGAGGTCACCAGAGGTGGTAATGATTGCTCCCAGGTGATTTTTTATCCACCCGATAGACCTGGTGACCGTCGATAGTAAAGTTATCGATAGCTGTTTATCGGGGCAGGCGTTAGTCGCCCTGAGCTCCGTATTACTGGCATTGACTCGAAGACCAAGGCGTGTTGTTTCATTGCAGTCTTGAAACACTGCGCTGTAATAAAAAAACACTTAAAAATTTATAAAAAAGACAAGATGTCAACGATACAATGACATTTCTTCCAGACCAAACATGTAAGGTAATGTAAATACTAAGGTATCGTATATCTACAAGAATATACAACTTACCGAATAGAACGAACGGTATTTTTATTTTGTAGAACTCCCCCATCCGTAGTGGAAAAAAGCCAAAGCCGGAAAGGGAAAATCACGGGAAATTTTTTGTGGTGCAAAGAGAAATAGGTGTGAGTTCTAAACCATATACAACACAACATATACATGGTTAGTTATGAGGTTAAACAACTTTTATCTAGTTTGTGGAACGAAGCGATGAGAAAATGTTTTTGTACATTCGTTAGTAAAAAAGACGCATATTCCAATAGTTAAATAATACTTTTTAGTTCTTGACATGGACACTCATAAGTCTTATGATGTATACCATTATTTATTTATCGAATGGTCTTATATGTATGTCTCATGTAAGTTGATACAGAATATTCTTGCTCTGTTTAAAATTAAAAATGCTATTGTTCAAGTATTCAATCGCCCTTTCGTTGAGATAGATGTGTTGAGCTGAGGATTGGGGTAATTTATTTTGTATTAAATAAAAATGCGTGGAGCGATATAAAACACGTATTATTCCATTACAATATGGCTGAAGGAGGGGAAACGGATATACAAAAATTCATAGATAATGAATGCGACATAGAGTCATGCAACTCTACGGCGCTGTATCCCTTGTAAGCAGAAGACAAAGAACAAGAGCATACGTCAGCCCTCTTCTCAAGTCGTCATCAGTTTCTTTCATTAGTGGACTGTATTTTATTTTATCAACCTGATGATGAATGCTTGAAAAGAAAACAGACAACCTTTACTTATGTGCTCATGCGAAATTAACATTGTTAGCACAATAATTAATTAATTTTAAATAAATAATCAAAATTTTACTTTGATTAGACAAGTTCTTTTCATATACCTAGTTAGTATTATGTTAAATAAATTTTCTAAATATGCCATTCAATGCAATAATGTTGATTTTATTATTTTTATGTAAATAAAAATATGCAACTAATTATTTTTATCAATTAACAAATTATAAGTGGGCTATTGCAAGCCTTCAAATAAAATAAAGGAATTGTCAAATTGTAAACACATTTTTCTACAAAAGTTTTCTTAATAACATGAAAATACTTTTTTTTATACAATATATAGTACTGACGCCAACTCAAAAGGTTGAAACTATTTCCTTTATGTAACTTAATAATATGTTATTTTTTTATTACTAACTCATTTCAAGTAGAAATATAATCCATATAGATTGGTTAATATAAACCTGCATTTTTACAAGAATTACATTTATACTTACATTTTTTAATAATTAATAAAAAAATTGAAATTATTTTATTTATCTAATTTATTCAACTAGGTATTCTTTTGGCTAATATTTTTTTCAGTAGGCATTTATAAGCCTTGTAGATGAGTAAAAAAAATATATATATTTTTTTTTACAAAACAATTCACACCATAAAAACATATTTCTCTATAATATATTTACACAATCCACTATAATAAAGTTGGAACATTTTATTTATGTATATCCTTTTATAAGAGAGTAAGTAAATATCCATTTTTTATTTCATAATATAAACTTAAAATTATTATATTTATGTTACTTATGCAACGTAAGGTAAAACATTTACAGTTGGCTTTTGTAAGCATTTAAATATAGGTAAAAATTGATGTGAGGGATTTATTCAGATGTGTTATTCAAAATATTGTTAAGTCATTATTTGAAAATTTGTAAAGAGTTTGAAAACCAGTTGCTTCTTTGTTTATGACAGATTAGAATTTTGGGTATTTTCACATATTGAAATCTTTGGCAAACACATTTTAAAACTTACTACCTGTTGTATGAAAGGTGATTTTTTTTTTAAATTAGCGAATTTTGAGTGTTTAGGACATTATAATATGGTGATGGTTAAAATTAAGAACTGTAAATATTTGAGGAATATAGTAAAATAATGGTGTTTTAAATAGCAAACAGTTGAGTTCAATGTATATAATTATTATAATAATTCTAACATCACGGGATATGGGTTATAAGGTTGAATTAGAATAGAAAAAAAATAGTATTGTTCAATCGTTAAAGAGAGGGTGGAATTGTTTTATTTGTAATGGCCGATTGATACAATATATTTTTTTAAAGTTAAGTAGATATTTTGTTTTGATATGTAGAAATTAAAGAAACAATATTTTGAATAAAAAAAGGATTGGCGAATTGATGTGAGGGATTTATTCAGATGTGTTATTCAAAATATTGTTAAGTCATTATTTGAAAATTTGTAAAGAGTTTGAAAACCAGTTGCTTCTTTGTTTATGACAGATTAGAATTTTGGGTATTTTTACATATTGAATACGGCGAAACCATTTTTAGAAAAAAATGTTGTTTAAAGGGATTAGTAGAGAAGGCAAGGCTTCTTTGTTTTGAGATAGTATATTTGGCCCTCGATAGGACAAATGGTTTTTTTGAAGTTTAGTCTAGATCCACGCTCCGATGGGAGACGTTCTTAAATTTTGTGTTGAAGTGTTTGAGTAATTTTTAATATCCTTCGCATCTTTCAATTGTACATATTATGTACCTACCGGGGTGTGTCCGAGTGTGTTGTTATTAATACGGGATTTGCGTGCGACTTGATTGATGTGTATCTTTGGAGGTTAAAATATCACATTTGATAAATTCGCGTTTGATAAAACTTAGAGTCTTCGGTGTTGGATTAAGCCTTCTGTTTAATTATTATAATATATTGACTGTTCAATTGGGGCTGGCCAATAGGGGAGGACGTGTGGCGGTTCGTTAGATTGGACAGCCCCCGTGATAATTCAACTTCCAACTATGAATGTGACGTGCTTTATTTTCATTGATGCTTTTATTTTTTTGAAGGTATGCTGAATTTTGGGTGAGTGACCAGATGTTTTTGATATTAGAATTTGTATGGACACAGAGAGATGTTTTTTTGTGTGGTATTTTGTTTGTTGCTTGGTTGCCCCGCCAAGCATGCTTATGAGCAAGTTGCTCGATTGGTTTTAGCTGAGAGATATATGGCCGATGCGTTACGGCATTGTTTTGAATATTTGTGATCTCTGTGTGCCATTGGGCTTATTGTATTGCAGCATGTACCTCCCTGTATTGTTTTCACACGTCACATGTCAAGCACACGTCGCGAATTGTTATCTGTCATTCGCGGGTTACCCCATTTTCCGATACCAGTGGTGTGACCTATCTTTAATGTTTACTTTTGAATCCGGTTAAGAATTTCATATTTAGAACCTTCTAGTAAGCTTAGTGTAAAATTTTCATTTGTAAAAGTAGGTACATTGGTGTGTTTGTTCCCCGTGAGAGTAATTTTATTCAGTCGAGCTATGAATGAGTTTACTAAAAGTTCGCGTCTGTCCGCGCACAGATAGAGTTTGTATTTTAGTTTTCGCCGCCGTGATAAACGTAAAGTTATAAAACCGGTATGTGTATAGGAGGGCTGTTGGCGCAAGCTGAAGACCTTCCCCACATGACTGTCTATGAGAATGGGCTGTTGCTGATTTGGACGCTTTTCAGCTCAGTTCATGAGGTTCACTGGCGAAAAGGTCGCGCGCTAAGACCGAAGCAGTTGAGCGATTTGGAATTCCAATGAGGAAGAACTTGCGGTTTAAATGACAGCCCGTACGTAATGTGACTAGAAGGTTGATTGATTTGTTCGTTTATAAAGTAATTGAACGTTTATTTTGATATTGAGCTCGATAATAATTAAATGCACGCGAGATAGACATTAAAATTGTTAATAGGCAGGATCGTTTTGACTGCAGCTAGTCGTGGCATAATTTTCGCGTAGTAAAAATCCTGTCCTATTTTGAGTCTTTGCCGGAAGTACGTTTATGTATTTAGAGTCAAGAGTTAGATAGTTAAAAAATAGCTTTCAGCCCCTGTAGTCTGTACACCATCAGGAACCTTTTCCGTTGGTCTATATACACTATATCTGATAGCCGAATTTCGGCCCCCTTTTTGGTACCTGTTCGAGGCGTGAGGTCGCATCAAATTGGGCCAGTCTCGGACCTTCGGAGTTTTTTTTTTGCCTGAATTTTGGCAAGAAGGTTCGTTTGACATGGAAGGCCCTCTTTCGGTGGCTAATTCCTCTCGTAGACCTCGAGCATGCTTATCAAAATATATACCGTTTTTTACAAAACGAATTTTTCAATTTATTTATATAACTTGTGAAACAAGTAATTTTTATTAACAAACAAACCTTTTGAAGAGTCTTAGTAATCCTTACAGAAAGCGGGTAAAGATACATATTATATTCCTTCCACAAATAATCATTATGTTATAAACAAAATGAATTTCTAAAAATTAAATAAATAGGCATTTATAGGCCTTAGATGTGCAAACAAAATAATCCATCTATAAAAAATAAGTTTCTAAATATTCAACCACTTTCAATATAATGTTAGAATCTATTTATTAATATACCTATTTGTATACTATTTTTTAATCAATTTTCATAAATAGAATTTACATTTTTTTTTTATAAATTAATAAAGTTAATTTATTTTATTTATTTATGTCAATTTTCTTATGTTCTAATTAATTTGACATTATGATACAAGCCTTACATATTCTATACATTTTTTTTATATTATGTCTGGAAGTATTTTTTCTTTAATTTTTTTTTCATATATAGAGGTTCATCATTCCCATTTGTGTATACATAACAGACATATTTGTGGCCTTTTGAATTGCAGTACATATTACATTACATTTAATTTTATTATAAAATATTGAAATACAATTTTGTTGGAACGGATGCCATGCACGCCACTTTGCAGGCAGCATCCATCTCTGGCAAATCTACAGAGCACACAAAAAACACTGCAAACTCTTTGGAATATCTGCAAGTCCAATTGAATGATTTTATGACCACATAAGTGTTAGAAAACTTTAAATAAGAAATTATTAAGTTAACACAAATAAGAGTTCATGCTCTTTTTCAATATAACAAGAACATTTTATGCATTTGCATGACATCACAAGCAAATACTATCTAATATTTTATTATCTTAAATAATAATATTATAAAAGACAATTGTTTTTGTACCACAAGGCCGTATTTTATCATCAAATCATTCAACGAAACTTTATTTGAGGTTTTCATGGATGTGTCATAGACTACAATGAGCTTCGCTGAAAGTATATTTTCCCTTATGATAGGGTTATGAGGTAAAAATGATACAGCATCATTGCTGACATCATAATATTTTATATGATTTAAATTAATAAGGTTTTGAATGATTTTTTTATATTCAAAAAACAAATTTTTGTTGCCTTTTGATCTTTTTTCTAAATTATTTAGATTTTTATATGTAAATGGTAGCGGGTCTACAAGAAATTCATTAATTTCTTGTAAAGGCGCAATAAATGGTTTCTTAACCTTGAATTTATTATTTTTCAAAGAAATATTTTCAAGTAATACCTCTTCAGCCCTTTCATGCTCAGACTTGTCCAAGAAAACTTCCGGTACAGATTCCAGCTGCCATACCCGTGACACGTGAAGATTTATGTCATCTTCACGATCCCGACAGCAGAGGTTCAGTGTCTTCTGCTGAGCAGATTCTTGGATGCTCCCTGCAACGACGTTGTCCAACTGAGTCGGAACTGTCTTCATGGCACTCGCATCAACATCCAAGCAACTATCATGGGGCTGTAAGAAAATATTTGAACAGAGTATATTGACAGGTATATTAAAATTATCATTCGCCAATATTACAGTTTTTGGTGGCATTAACTTATTAGATTCTGTAAGCTTTCCAGAAGAGAGATGGGGCAGCTTCAATTGACTGGATCCAGGTTTCGACATATGCGCCCGCGGCATCACGCCGTTTTCAGCCTCCATCTGCGCCATTTTTGTTCTGAGTTTGTCCATAGCCTCAAAATACATCTCATCGACTAATGATTCACCTTCCGAATCCATAACCTCCATGTTTATCTTGTTGTATTGTTTGTAGAGAAACAGAAGTCTGTCGACTCTTAAGCTAATATCTTGAAAGTTAGCTGTCTGGAAAAACTGTTCATTAACCGTATTCTTCAACTTTTTTATGCGCTCTTTCACAAAATTCGCCTGGGCTACCAACGCCATTTTATTAATATCTTTTTTTTTATTTCTTCTGTTTTTTTTTTACTTTTTATTTATTTAATAAATGGTTTTATTTTTTTTATATAATCTTAATGTTACATTTAACATTCAGTTATTTTATTTTATATTTATTTTTTGTGTTATATTTTAAACACTTTTTTTTTAATTTTGTTGATAAATGTTATATTAAACATTCACACATTTTTTTATAAATTATTATTTGTGTTATATTTTTAACACTTTTTTTAATTTAATTTTTAAATTGTAGTTTTTTCAACTTTTATTTGTACGACTGACGTCACAGTACGTACTTTTTGTTTATTTAATTTAGTGGTTGATTTTTTGTAACCTTTTGCTCCTCCATTGCCACATGTTTGCTCACATCAACACTTTTAAAAAACACTATTTATAACATATTATTATTTTAAATTTTTATTTTCCCCCAATCCTATATTTAATCAGGCTCGAAGTGACCATGTTAAGGCTGAGGATTGGGGTTATTTATTTTGAATTAAATAAAACTGCGTGGAGCGATTTAAAACACGTATTATTCCATTACAATATGGCTGAAGAAGGGGAAACGGATATACGAAAATTCATAGATAATGAATGCGACATAGAGTCATGCAACTCTACGGCGCTGTATCCCTTGTGCCAACAAGATGAAGTCGAGAAAGTGGCCGTCTTAAGCTCTGAGACCGTATACCATGAATTTGAAAGACAAACGTGGCCTTTCTGTTGACATTTCCTATCTCGGAACCGAAACGATCACAATTTGAGATCTTTTTAGAATAGCTACAGGTTCGAAAATTTCACAAGTATTTCATGAGAAAAGAAGTAGAAAATAACTACTGTATTTTATTATGATGAAAAAAAAAATAGAGGAACTGCTAAAAGTCAGACATCGTGCTTTCAAAAATTATGAGACAGGACTGAAAAGCAATAGTAAGGAAATTAAGTCGAACGACGTAGGATCGCGTTTCCCAGTATGATCTCCAACGTTGGAGGGAGATGACGATGTTCTAACAAAATCCCAAATACTTTGTTGCTGATTTCCTCAAAATTTGATTGCTGGATAAATTTTCAACTAAATTTACTTACACATAACAGTGGAATAAAAGTTTTATAACAAGAAATTATGCATTGGTAAAACAACACCAAAAATAGCTTTAAAAATCTAGTTAAAAATCTTCCAACCAAATATCAAATACAATTTGCTTGTATAAAATTTAGTTTATCATTTATTTCTTTTTCGTATTAATTTACATAGAACCTTTTAAACAAAGCAACCTCTTATTTACCGAAACACGAGTTAGGGTGCGTTAAATAATACCTTCATGCAAATTTTAGTATTCCAGTTCGATTTTACTCTTTCAGCATTTTATGAAAAACTCAAACCCTTGTTTACTTCTGCCTTACATTTTTTTTAAAGGGTGAAGAGTTTTTTTTTTATAGGTATAAGCTTTCTTATAAAAATAATAATTGTGCGGATACCTTTGAAAGCAAAATGGTTAAAATTGTATTTAAATAGAACAACCTCACTGGAAAAAAACTCAACATTCTTTTTTTTTATTTGTGGGTTCAGCGGTATTTTAATTTTGGTAATTTTTTTGTAAACAAATTAACATTCCGATTTAAAACATTTTTTAAGTATTGCAGTTTTTTTTCCTCTTTCATAAACACTCTCGTACCCTTAGACATACGCTTTCCCCCTGATGTTTTTTAAAAATAGCTCAAAAAAATACTGCTCAGACGGAATGATATGGAAGATTTTCTTGTATCTTGGCTTTCTCGAATACTTTGAGAATTTTATTCCAATAAGATGCTACGTTTATCCCGCCGATTTTCGGTTGCCAAAGTCTTGTTTATCTTCTGGCATAGACAACAACGGGCAGGTAAAGATGACGTTTGGGTTAGCAAGGAGTTTTTTTTTCCACCAACCCTTCTCCCCAAATAACCACGTTTTCTGTTACCTTCAAGACAGTATTCGATACTAAGACAGGCTATGATCTTGGTGAGTTTTCTCAACGCTTGAGATGGTGACTGCTGTTGGCTTATTGAAAAATTATAAAGGAATTCTTTACCAAAAAGTTTGCATCTAGTATTGAGTGGCGCCTTAGAAGGGTAAAAACACCGCGCACAGCCTTGACTTTCCTACCTGGAAAACCTTTAATAGACTCAGAGTGGGGGTGACCAGATGCAGGGACAACCAGCAAAGGTGGGGTTTCCTTGATGCTAAGGACGTGAGCTGTGACTGTGGGGAGTTGCAGGACGTCATGCCCGTCGATGCGGGTGACTTGTGAGGTGAAGCACCTACCTACTAAAACTGGAGTGGCAAAATCTAGAGTCCAGACTCGTAAAGTAAGTAGTATCTAGTATATAGTGTACAATGTTCATTGACCTGAATAAGTAAGGATCTCTTGCTTAATGATGAAAAATAAATGAATATAAATATTTAAGAATTTTCATACCAACTGTTGGTAAGTAAACATTTTAAATTAATAATTTCCATTATTCGTCAAGTTTGATGGAATTGCAGAGTATTGTTACTTCATAAAAACTCTTAAGGTACCAACTTTTTGAAATAATTTATTATGTTCTCTGTAAAACAATACGCTTTGTCTGACTTTTAAAATAGTTTCAAGAAATATGTGGAGAAAAAAATATTGAGTAGGTCAAAAGGGTAGAAACTACTTAAGATGTAAGAAGTGAAAGTTATGCTTTCTGGTGCATTGTAATACCAAGAATACAACCCGGAAATGAGTTATATATTTCAAAGATCACCATAAACTTATTGCGAAAAGAGATTTAAACATTCAAACGGTATGGAAAATGCTATTTTTAATTATTAATTATGAACAAGGTGGAACTGGGTAAAATATTTTACCAAATACGAAATACAAATCAGATCGAGACAATAATATAGCAGACGGAAAAACAAGATTATTTTTTTTCAAATGCTACCTACTTAATTCTATCACTAAACTATTCATTAGATAAAAAGATACTTGGGTCATCTCTTGCTCTAAACATGTCTAGGATTGCTTTGCAGCAATTCTTCCCACTCCTTCATAGTTGAGTTCATTGTGGAAGAAACATAAAATAAGTCGTCAATATCTATTATTGTTTCAATTGGTAAGCAAATAGACTCTAATCTCTATCTCTGTATATAAAAATGGAGCCCTATTTTCTGAGGTCATCGCACCACGCATGAACGGCAGTACCAGTTACGCATTTTTTTGCAGTGCTCTTAAAAATGATATTTTTATATGTAGAGATTTTAGCCGATATTATAATATTATGGTGTCCTTTGATTAATCTTTTTTATACATTTTAAATCAATTTTCTATTATGTTGAGGTATTTTTTTTTATTTGCAAGTTTGTCCTACATTTCTTGCAACCTTCTAACACTACACGTGTATCTTGATTCAAGATAAACGGTCATATACATATACATGTACATATACATAGACATATTCTATCCTGCTCCCATTCACCCGCCAGTAGATGTAGAGTATTTATATATAGTGACAGGTGAGATAGATTACTATCTTGCAATGACTATCGGTATTTATTTCCGATCTGTCACAATCCTTCGACCTATTCACTTCCACTGAACCTTTCATCAGGTTGAAAGTGAAATTTATAATGTGCAGATAGCTTCCTATACTTTTTCATAAAGTTCCTTCAAAAAGAATCCTTAAATAAATATGAAGAAGAGCTTAGTAGAGAAATTGATAACAAAACAACGAATTGAATATTAATAAGAAAATGGCATTAGTGCAAGGATGCTTGGTCGATTTCGAGTTGAATGACAGTAAAAAAACATAACCTTTCTTTCTACCTACTTTCTACCTATCCTTAAATAAATTAACAAATATTTTCTATACACTAAAATTAATAGTCCTATATATAGGTATGGCCGGTGGAACTTAATCTACAGATCTCATCCAATCTGAAACAGAGTTCCAACTCTGTTAAAAATACATAGAAACATCTGGTCCCTCCGTCAATGGGATCCGGGATCAGAAGTCAGGGCATACATATAACACAAGGCTCACAGGTCATATCAATCGAAAATTAAAATGCCGATCGGTAATTTCAACAAAATAATTGCATGCGACAATATAGCCGGCGATTGGGCCAAAAATAATAAAGTTTTTTGTTTTTTATTTATACTCTCTTTCCCGACAGACGTTGTTCTGTTGTAGTTCTTACTATGAATATTGATTTCAAATTTGTAGTTTATACAAAAATACGTTTAAATTTTAAAGAATTATTACTGAAAGCTCGAAAAAAATTCCATCAAAAATCTGCGTACAAATATTTTTAATGTCAATAATAGTCAGGTAAACAATAATTTTGTCGTTATATATTTTTTCATAGATGGCGTTGGTGTCGTAGGAAATCCGTTCCATACTAATTTTAATATTATATTTTATATTATTTCTTATGCATATTTCAACTTTTTAATAGTTATTATGTTATCCGGAGCGGAAAAGAGTCCAATAAATCAAACATCGGTAGAATCTGTCCAGCCGATCTCGACTTATAAGGGTTCGCATTAATCCGACTTTATTTTATATTATAAGATGAAATGTTTTTCATTACAAATCGGTCAGTGTAGCCGACACAGCATAATATCTAAGTTTGTTTCTTATGCCAGTCACAAAACAGAACCTACAAGAACCGTCAAGCCTGCAACGGGACGGAAGCGACGACGTCTGGAAAACTTGACGACATTTGGCTATCAGTTGCAATGGCAAACATACTCATTGTACTACAAACAAGATGCCGCTGTAGACTAACTTGTGTATGGCCAGCATTTATGCTGAATTTATCCCATCCAATTTCATAGTAGAAGTGAATCTGGGGCTGGGACCTCTTGTTCTGAAGCTTTTTTCTGGGACATTTGGAATGTTGATAAAATTATCGAAAATGAACAAGGATGTCAAGACTAAAATCAAACTTACTCCACTAGGAATAGCGGTAAATAGATTGAAAAAAACAAGACAGAACAAATTGTTGATCACTTGTCCAACGAAGCAGGATGCGGAACTTCTATCAAGGATTATTAATGAAAAATTCTTCGACAGTTACAAGGCAGACGTATTGAAAAAAAGATGGCCTAGAATACTCATCAAGAACTTGTCAAGGGACTATAATTTGGATGACATTCGTGAGGATATAAGGGGACAGAACTCAACTCTGTTTGTCGATAACACCGATGATGTTCAAGCCACAATAAAAAAAGTGATTGAACTTAAAAATAATGAAACAGATATCCATGTCTTAGTCGAAGTCTCACCCTGCATGCGACGGAGGATGATGAAATACAAAAAATTAAACCTAGGATTCCAACGACTGAATATAGTGGATGAGGATCCCTTAATAAACTTTATTATAAACAAATATGGCACATGAAAAACAATACAAGCAAATCAAAATCATTTAAGACAAATAAACACATTCAAGTGCAGTCTTGGACACCCTCACTAGGCATAGCCTGTGTCGAGTAGTGTCCATAGAAACAGCCTTCTTCTTGAAAACCACAAAGGGAAAATGATACAATACACACTCAAGTAAAGGAACATCGTAACAGATTAAAAAGAAAGACAAATAAAAACATTCAACAGTGAAAAGAGTAAAATCATATTGCATCTATAATGTACCTAATCGAAAAGAAAAACAGAATTTAATATCTCCGAAGTAATAAAATTAGTCAGTCATCCATATAAAATCCTGAATATAATAAGTTCCCATGCATTAGACATAAAATGCAAATAAAAGAAAAAAAAATCATAAATATACAACAAAATATACAAATTTCAAAAGCACAAATTTTTAAAAACATCAAACAAATACAGCCACACAAAAGGATATATGCGATTACAGAAATTTTTCTTTTTTAATAAAAACAATATATATATATAAAAATTATAAATCCACCAACTGTATAATAGATGACACAATTAAAAGGAACGATTACACAGATTATAATCATTAAAGTCAAAAGTAGAAAAGATAAACGTGATGGGAAGGAAAAAAAAACTGAAAATATCAGAAATAAAATTAGTAAGTCAGTCAATAAAATAAAATAAAAGAGTAAAATTATGAATAAAATATGTTCCTAAATACAAGATATAAAATGCAAAAAAAAATAAATAAATAAATAAATAAAACAAAAAATATATGAAAAAAAAAATATCAATTTTACAAGCAATTTTAAAAGAATTATACAGCACACCCATATAAAAGGATTTATGAAATCATAGAAAATATAAAACACAAAAATTATATGTAGGTAAGTTATTATTCCACCAACTGAATAGTATTAAAAGGAATCATTAAGGTGACAGAATTAAAAAGCACGATTACACACATCATAATAATTGAGGACACAGCAGAAAAGATAAACAACAGCATGCATGAGTTCGAACAAAAGAGAAGGAAGGAAATTTGTGAGAAGGATTATACGAGTAAATTTTTAACCATGTTTTCGGATTCATAGATGCCAACATCGACCAAGAAGCCTTTAATGGCTCTACGATTCATCTTGGGCCCCGATACACCACTACTCCGTCCTAGGGCTACACTCATTTCATTGAAAATCTTCGGTCCCAGGTATAGGTGGAACCTTTGGAAAAAAGTCGTATGGGGTCTTGGAGTGAGCATTCTGTCCATTTGACGAGTGACCCGCCCATGAGCCGGTGCAGCGGCAGGCGTCTCGGCGACCCTTCGAGCATAGTATAATGTTAGCCTTTGGATATAAATTTGTCTAACGTTCAGTAATTCGGTCACCTGATATAGTTCCATTGTAGGAAATGTTCTTTCTAAACGGAAAATTGTTTTCAGGACCATTCTGTGAGCTCTTTCAAGAGTAATGAGCGTAGTTGCGCATGCTCCCCCCCATGCTAATATTCCATAGTTGATTATACTGTGGCACAACGCGAAGTACACAGAGATCAGTTGCTGTTCACTCAAAATACCTCTGAGTCGTCTAAAAATAAAAGCTGTTCTTCTTACCCTTTCAGTCAGCTGGGACATCTGGGACTTCCAGTTTAAGTTTTCATCTATTGTAACTCCCAAATACTTCACCGAACCGAGTCTGCCAATCACACCGCATTCACAGGAATCATTTCCATTCCAGGTGTTACAGGTGTGATGCTTAATGTTAAATTCATCCACCGGCCGACCGTATCTATTGATGGAAAAGCACATGTACCCGGTCTTGTCTGCATTCAAGGTTAGAAGGTTGTTACGGAGCCAACCCGTAACCTCATCGAAACCACTCTGTGTACGAGACATCGCCTCAGACCATGTATCACCAGCGAAAAGAAGCACCGTGTCATCAGCAAAAGTGACAATTCGACCACTCTGCAAGGACATATTACAAAGGTCGTTAATATAAATAAGAAAGAGAACCGGCCCCAATACACTGCCCTGCGGAACACCAAAAGTGATTTTGGAGGAATCACTCCTAACGTCCGCCTGGTGCACAAACTGGACCCTTGCAGACAGATAACTCCTGAACCATTCGTATGCCAGTCCTCTCACACCAGATAGGTGAAGTTTTTTCAGTAATAACTCATGAGGGACTGTATCAAAGGCCTTAGCCAAGTCCAGGAAAACAGCAGTGCATCTCTTCCCACCATCGAGTCCCTGTGTCAGAAACCCGGTCAACGACAACAGAGCGTCCTCTGTGCTAAACCCGCTTCTGAAGCCATATTGGTTGCTTGAGTAGAACCCGACCCTTTCAAGAAAACCAACCAATCTCACCTTCATTAGTTTCTCCAGCACCTTTGCCATACATGGCAATAGAGATATCGGGCGGTAGTTTGAGACCACACCTGGATCACCCTTCTTCAAAATGAGACAAAGTTTGGCAATCTTTGCCGACGACGGAAAGGCTCCCTCCGCAACACTCACATTAAAGACATGTGCGATTGGTCCGGCCAAAGACTGTCTATTCAGGAATAAGATATTCGAGCTTATATCATCTGAGCCCGGGGCGCTTTTCCTCTTTAGAGTGGAGATAACTCTAGACACCTCCTGTTCGTTCGTTGGCACAATGAATACAATGTTACCATTGCCTAAAAGTGGGCCATATGGCCAACAGGTGCATGGATATGTCTGGACCCCCAAATTGTTCGATTTGCGGCGGCCGGCACGATCACAAGGTGTGTGACAGACAGCAGACTCCACTGTGCGTGAACTGTTCCAGGGAAAACAATGTTTTCAAGAAAAACTTTAAGTGTGACCATGGTGCATTAGACAGGAACAAGTGTGAATATTTGAAAAAAATGACCAAAATTGTTAAAGAAAAAATAGAATATTGACTAAAATTAACCTTTAAATGTGCTTATAATTGTACCTGTATATTTGTACGTGTGATGGTGGTTTGTTTGTTTTATCAGTGTGTTGGGCCGAATAAAAGCGCACGCACTGTACTTGAAATTGCAACAATAACAGTTGCTGTCAGTGCGTGCGCTATGGCGAATATTGTAATGTTTACTTACAGGTTTATAAATCGGGATAGCTGTTGTTGCTGTTTTCATATTGTTATAATAGTGTTCTGTGTTTACGTGGGAAAAATCATTGTAGTAATGAGAATATTAGTGAAGTGTTTTAGATGGAATGGGCAATCTTACTTGATTGCATTATTTACATTGTTTTTGTTTGTGTTTGTGTTGTCGAACGTCATTAATTATCGTGTTTTGCATCCAATTTTTTGTCTTGGATTGGTTAGTGAAAGAGATTGCTCCAGATTCGTGAAAGGAGCGCGCAAAGATGAATATGGTGAGGCTCCATACCCTTATTAATAAATTATATAGCTTAGATATTACTACATGTTGTTTTAATCAATCTCATAATACAGTAAAGACGAAATGGTAGACTACATCACATCGCAGATCGATGAAAATATATCGATCAAAGAGATTGTATGTGAAACTTTATCGAATTGTAATGAGGTACTATCTCGTGTAGGGTGTGGGATATTTGTGATACATCTAAATATACGTAGTATCCACAAAAATTTTGATGAATTTATAGTGACACTAAATTGTTTAAATAGACGACCAGATTGCATAGTTATTACAGAGGCGTTCCTCAGCGAGGGAACGGGCCAATCTTATTCCATTCCAGGATATTCATATATACAGACGAACTTATACATTAACAGAAATAGTGGAATCGCCGTGTTTGTCAGTGATGAACTAGACGTAGTAGAATCGAGTGAGCATTTTATTAGTGGTGCCAATTACATCGATGTTTGTGTTCGACGCCATGGGAGGGTTTTTCACATCATTTCAATTTATAGAACTCACGTTTCAGACGTCTCTACCTTTATACACGAGACAAATAGACTTCTAAATAAGCTTAAAAACAAATTTTGTATAGTGTTAGGAGATTTTAATATTCAACTGAATAGACAAACAGAAGATAGATTAGTGAATGAATATATCAATAGTATGACTGAATTAAACTACAAATCATGCATCAACCAGAGTACACGAGAATGTAGTGAGCAGGCTCCATCGTGCATTGACCATATCTGGGTAAATGCCGACATTTGCGAACTGAAAAATATTACATCTATCATATGGAAAATGAATTTAACTGACCATCACGCGACATTGTTTCTTTGCGAGGACGATAAACCCGCAACAACGAGAAGAGAAGATAATAATACATTCCAAAAGACCATCTTTAACGGGGACGCGTTTGCAAGAATGATTAGTTCACAGAGTTGGGAGACTGTGCTGAACTGTAACAGTGTCAATGATTGTGCAAATTGTTTTCATGATATTTTAAATACCGCAATGATCAATTCGACAACAACAAAGACTGTCAAGGTCAGATCGAGATATCGGGCTCTGAAACCATGGATTTCACCAGCAATTGTAATTTCGATCAGGCAGAAGGAAAAACTACTGATAGACCTTAGGAAGACACCTAACAATGTATCAACAAAGCAAAAATATCTAAAATATAGGAACCAACTAAATAGAATCATAAAAAAATCAAAGTTTGAATATTTTAAACAGAAAATCAATAACTCTCAAAATAATCAAAAAGAAATTTGGAAAATCGTCAACGAAAGTCTAAAAAATAAGAATAAAAACAATACAGATCTGGCTATTTATGATAAAAATTCCCAGTTGGTGGATATAAAGAACGATAGTAAAGGATGTGCCAATGTTTTTAATTCATTCTTCTCAACTGTTGGTGAGCAAATGGCCCAAAAAATAATAAACAATTCCAGAACGGAATCGGAGAGAAACGGGGACTGTTTGGACAGGTGGTCACATTTTGCAAGCGTAGAACCGAGCGAGGTCGGGAAATGTCTTGACGATCTAAAGAGCGGATCGGCTCCGGGCTTTGATGGTGTATCGGTTGAGATGCTCAAAAGTGTTAAGCAGCATATCTTGCTTCCTCTGACGCACTTAATAAATATTAGTTTAAAGGAAGGAACATTTCCCTCGATTTACAAAAAAACAATCATCGTGCCAATCCACAAGGGAGGGGACAAACACTTTGTCACTAACTATAGGCCCATTTCTTTAATATCCAATATAGCAAAGGTGATAGAAAAAGTAATAAAAAAACAGTTATTAGAATACCTATGTGATAACAATATCATCAATAGAAATCAATTTGGCTTTATGAAATCATCCAATACGCAAGACGCGGTTTCACGGCTTACTTCAATTATATATTCTGCACTCGATAGTGGCAAAAAGTGCGCAACTATATTTGTAGATTTGAAGAAAGCTTTCGACAGCATTCAGCATTGTAGACTAATAGATAAAATCCGTAGAATAGGTGTAGGTGGAAGGGTTTTGAATTTTTTCAAGAGTTACCTGCACAGGCGCCCTCAACAGGTGAGAATATCGAGCATAATAAGTGACAAGATGGAGGCCGCCTATTCTATACCCCAAGGAACGGTGATAGGCCCACTGCTGTTCATCATATACGTGAATGATATATTTACACTGCCACTTGGCGGAAGTATTATCTCGTACGCTGATGACACAGCATTAGTTATGAGCGCGAAAACATGGAAGGATATGGAAGATGGTTTGAACAGAGACATGCATATTCTTAAGAGATGGTTTAACGAAAACTATCTCACAATGAACGCAGAAAAAACTTATATCCTTCCATTCTCTATAGGATCAGCTGGACTGCCGGGCGACCTGAGCGTTACGCTGCACTCTGAGGCGTCCACGGGAGAGCATTTTTGCGAGGGAGACTGCGTCAGGCTGAAGATGAAAAAGGTAATAAAATATCTCGGAGTAACCATTGACTCTGTACTGAAGTGGAAGGAACATATCGAAATGGTCACAAAAAGATTACGAAAGCTGACGTACGTCTTCATGGAAGTCAGAAATTTTTTAACAACGTCACAAATGTACCCAATATATTACGGCCTGGCGCAGTCTATACTACAATATGCGGTGACTGGGTGGGGTGCGGCTTACGCCAGCACATTAAAGTGCGTGGAAGTCGCCCAGAAGCTTATTATAAAAACTATATTAAAGCGACCAAGAGATTACCCCACAGAATCCATTTTTAGAGAATTTAAAGTATTACCGTTTCAAAGGTTATTTGAGAAAAATGCAATAATGCAGGTGCTTAGAGAACCACTATACCACTCGTATCTCACGGAAAGTAGGACTAGGCAGGTGTATGTGTTTGCGCAGACTAAAAGGCTAACGTCGTTCGCACAGCACCACTACACGTATCTGGGAGAAAAATATTTCAACGAACTGCCAGAAGACATTAGGAAAATAACAAATACAAAAAAGATAAAACAAGAATTGAAAAAATACTTTAATAATTCCATATAATATCGACTGATGTGAGGCTGTGATGATGGGTTGTGTGTGTCCTTGGTGGTGTTCTCTGTGTTTGGCTGGGTTTTGGGTGCATGGGTGTGGAGGTAGGTACTTAATAGTGATATCCAATAGTTGTTAAATATTGTCATTTTTGGTATAGTATTGTGTGTGGAAATTTGTAGGTGATGGCAGTGCAGTATTGAAACAGCAATTCATTTTTTATAGTTTTTTTTTTTTAATTGGCAGTGAAGTATTAAAACAACAATTCATTTTTTATAATTTTTTAATTGGCAGTGAAGTATTGCAAAAAGGAATCATTTTTTTATAGTTTTTTTAATTGGTAGTGAAGTATTGAAACAACAATTCATTTTTTTAATTTTATGTCAACTCATGCAGATACCCTCTCTTTGCACAAGCTTGTACAAGCTTTAAGAGAGAGGAAACGTTGTATTTTATAGTGTTATTGTTCAAATATATTGTAACTATTTTAACTATGTAAATGATCTCAAAATAAATAAAATAAAAATAAAAAATAAAAATGTTCTGGTGTTTAGTCGGTTATTGGCGTTTGAAAAATTAGATTTCATTAAAAATGTATGTATACCTACTTGATGGTACCCTACATAATATGTTAGTATCTCTGTAACTAGATTCCTTTAGATAAAGTACACATAGTAGCGGGGTGTGTCACTTTGGCTTTACCGAAATTCCTGTGCCTCGAAATTACCGCTCTGTAGAGGATGTTAGACACGTTAATGAAAGATAATCTCTTTTTGAAGAGACAGTTGTTTACCTGTATCAGGACACTTGACAAATTAATCTCATTTTCTAGTATGTGGGTGATTTTGTTTTTTGTACCTACTATGTGTACAAGGGAAATCTGTTTCATGTTGAGGAGAGTTTATCGGGAAACATGGTTGTGTAAAGCGAACCAAGTATCTCATTTATTTTTTTTCCATCGACACAATAAAAATTCTAATATTCTTTCTATCACAAAGATACTTTTGATATTCTAGGTAGACTGATAACCATAAAAAATATTGAATCAAACGCTTTTCAATATAAATTATTTTATGTTTAAAATCCAATCCAAACTCCCTTTAGACCCCACTTATGTTTAAAATCCAATCCAAACTCCCTTTAGAGTTTAGACCCCACTTATGTTTAAAATACCTACCTTATATCAGTCAGGAGTAGGCAGATGTTGAGAACTTTTTATAGGAAGAGAAACGTAGAATGTATAAAATTTTGAATTGGGTCCACAACCATCACACCGTCAAAAACAGCCGTCTATCTAGGCATGACCCTAGACAGAGGAATTCCCATTGGAAAACACATAGAAGCTGCCGCACAAAAAGCAAGAAATACAATAAAAGCGCTTATCCCAATTCTCCCAAACACAAAAGGTCCAGGAGCGCAAAGGCGGAGGGTCCTGGCTCTTGCGGTACAATCAATTGTTCTGTATGGTGCACCGCAATGAAATAGGAAAGATACAAATAAACTGTTCTTGGAATACAGAGGCTGCTGGCACTCAGAGTTTGCTCAGCCTACAGAACGGAAGCTACAGAGACAGTAATAGTTTTGGCGGGCCTCATACCCCTGCACCTACTTGCCGAAGAAAGGAGCAGATTATATAATCTAGCAGGAACTACGCCTCAGCAAAAGGCCATAGAGAGGGAACGCACAATGACAAAATGAGTGGGATAGGAGCACAAGAGGTAGATGGATACACCGTCTTATCGCAAACATCAAAACGTGGATGGAAAGGAAACATGGCGAAACATCATGTAGGATAGCTCAGTTCCTCACGGGGCACGGAGTGTTCATGCAGTACTTATGTTCACAAAATAGGTAAAATTTCAAGCCCACAATGCATGTACTGCGAATGTAACGACGACGCAGAACACACTCTAGTAAGCTGCAGAAGAATGGAGTCTGAAAGAAGAGACCTAGAGGACATCCTAGGGGGGAATACAGTAAAGTTCTTGACGGCTAGAAAAAGACAAAAGGAAATGGAAAGCTGTGATGGAAATCATAGAAAAAATAATGCACCAAAAGGAAACAGACGAAAACAACATGAACCAGCTATGAAATAAGAAAAAACCCAAGACAGACTGTGTGCAAAGTATATGCCGTTATTACGGTGGGAACATTGCGACACAGCGAAGAAGAGGGGGGGGGGGGGTTTAGCGAGTTAAAGGCCCGCACTACCCAGTCAGAAAGGCCGAGTGTCCGTGTGGATTTCCCACCACAAAAAAAAAGATGTTGAGAACTTCCGAAATGAAGACATTAAGGACGATTGCCGGCAAAACTTTGAAAGACCGATTGAGAAACACCCAGAATTAAGTGGGGCTATAGTGAGACAGCGAGGGAGGGAATGGTACAGCCATGTCCAGAGAATGGAACCACCCATATACCAACACTATAAAAGAGTCTACGTTTTTTTGAAACTCAGATGGAAGGAAGAATAACCTATAATTTCTCAGCCAATTGTCATTTGGTTTCCTTAATACCGTAACACCTCCTGTCGGTTGGAAATTCTAATATAAATTCATTAGTCATGGATGTAAAAATCTAGAAGCCAAATTGTAACAATGAAACGGAATGTTCTGAGTTAATTTACCAGCTTAACGTCACGTTGAGGCAAGGTGTTGCGACTGATTCAATTTCTAAAGGTTTTACTAGGTACTTACTAGTGTTATACAATATGTTATTTCGACACTTGATCAAACGAATTGTGCGAATTAAATACAAAAAATATCGATGAAAATGCAATTTTTTTAGAAATTGTTTTTATCTTCTTTTAAACGGGCACTCATTTTTTTAAATTTCAATATTTTCTGAGCCGGTCCCACACGAATCATGCCCGCCGCGGCCCATCCCTGAATAGGGGGTTGGTTTCGTGCGGGTCGAGTTTCCTGCGGATTGGTCTCCTCCAGGCTGGCTTGCGGTGTGCGGGGAGCCTCAAGGGAGAATGTATGTATGTATTTATTTTCTCTTAATTAGTCTCATTTTGAAGTCAAAAAGTTTAACTATATAATATTCAAATAAAATAATAATAATAAAAACTTTATTGGTAAAAAATATATAATAATAATACGTAAATCAAAATTGGCGGGCTTATTGCCTGGGGCAATTTCTTCCAACCTATAATATTATTATAAACGATATCAAACGACAACTAGACAAAAAAAATTGATTTGAAATTTGTGAAGTGAGTATTTATTTTTCGATTTTAGACTGTAAATATTAAATTATTATTAAATTAAATTTAATTAACATGTCCTGCCCATTGCCACTTAAGTCTTACTATGCGATCCATGATGTCTACCACTCTGGTTCTATTCCTAATTTCTTCATTTCTTATTTTATCTCTTAGGGTTATACCAAGCATGGATCTTTCCATGGATCGCTGCATACATTTTAGTTTTTCGGCATTTCTTTTTGTGAGGGACATGGTCTCCAGTGCATATGTAGTCACTGGCAACAACACCTATTGAAGAAAAATAGAAACAAAAATAGGATTCTCAGTTGACGACTTGTTTCCACTACATTACAACAGATGGCATTCAGATAGAACTCCTGTTAGTAAATAAACCTTAGAATCAGTCCAAGTATTGTATCGATCCACCAGTAGATGTCACTAGCCTCGAAAATCGTTAAAAATTGGAATATCTCCCCCACTCACTGTATATATACAAGTTTCAACGAAATGACAATTGGCAACAGAGAACAGCGAATGTTTCCTAGGAATAGAAAGCGCTATTAAACTGGCCTAGGAGGTTGTAAGCCCTCAGCTCTGTTGTCCAAGATCTGATAGACTCATTGTCTGTTGAGATTGTCTTCTAATACATTGGTTTAAATTATTATGAGAAAACAGGGAAACACGTGTTTTTTTGTGATCGGCAGTCGAATTGTATAACGGCTAAAATGTGGATAGATATTTAAAAAAAAAACCAAAAGCCTTATATTGGAGGGACGTACTAGATTAGATTAAGATTTAGACATTGGTGCTGTCGGCTTGTTGTGAATTATTGATTAGGTTGTACATATGTTTTAAATATGTTAAAAAAATATTATTACACCAGCATTTTTTTGCTCTCTGGGAATGCTTTTGTGATGAGGAATATTAAATTTATTGTGTTTTTAATTATCAACTAGCTTTCCGTCGTAACGTTGTCCTGTAGTCCTTAATATCAATATTGATTCCCAATTTTCTTGTAATTTATACAAAAATACATTTCAATTATTTTGGAATGTTGAATAAAAATAATTTCTGAAGCTCTCAAAATATTCCATCAAACAATAAGTATTTTAAATATCAACGGTTGTCAGATAAACAATAATTATGTTGTTATAGAATTTTTCATAGATGGCGTTGGCGTCGCAGGAAATCGGTTCTATACTAACTTTAATAATACATTTTATAATATTTTTTATGAATTATTCAACTTTTAAATTATTATTCTGTTATCCGGAGCGGAGAAGAATCCAATAAACCAAACATCGGGAAGAATCTATTCAGCTGATCTCGAGTTATGTAAGTGTTCGCACTAACACGACTTTTTTTTTATATTAAGTAAAGATAATTATGCATTGTGAGTGGAATTGCAGAAAATTAAAAAAAAATATGCATTGTTATTTTTTATGTTCGATAAATTTGAATTTGAAAAGAAAATTTGAACATCAAAAAAGAAAAAAGGTTCATAGTCTCTCTCTACAAATTATTCTCTATTTTTTGTCTATTATTCGCACAATTAGTTTGATCAAGTGTCGAGATAACGCATTCTAGAGTACATAGAAACATTAAAAGGAAGAACGGACTTACTAATTTGACATTTTATGACAAGCTAAGTCATACTTTAACAAAGGTTCGCTGCTGCGACTTGGTGCAGGTATTTTCACACAACTCGCACCTTACATACAATGTGCTATTTTAGTAGCAATCTTTCCAGCTAAATCTCGCAGTCTGTCATAAAATGAAGCAATGCCAATGATAACAAAGCAATGCAGAGTGCAAAAACACTCTAAATTTTACATTTTTTTTACTGCCAGTTGGATGTTCTTCCGTTTAATTCTTTTTGCTATTTTCTTTCACGAAATTGATTGCAAATTTTTTCAATTCTCTGATGTATTTATATTCATTTTGATTTAGTTATTTTATATGTTTCTTAAGTTCAATATGAACAAAAGTGTCATCTTAATCACTTGTTTATAACTTACTAAGCGAACTAACTTTAACTGTCCACCTACTGTATGCTTTTGTGGTACCTATGGTGTGTTTTTTATTTTCATGAATGTGCGTTTACAGTGATTAAAACATGAAAATAAAATAAACTAAAACAATATGATGAATCAATTCACTAGGTTTAGTCTGTTTTGGAAAAACTTAAATACATAACATGATAGATACAATGTTATTAAAATAGTTCATAAAAAAAAGAAAAACAAAATGGATAAATGTATAATTAAAGCCGTAATAGGAAAATAAATATAATCGAATCGAAATTTACATCCCATTTAGGGGCATAAGGAGGCAACTAAAACTCTATTGCGCTCGATTTTTCGCAATGTGTATGACCTCCCACACCATGTCCAAATCCCTCAGCTCTGCTTCGAAGGAGCGAAACATGATATGAGAGGGTCTTCCTTGTCTTCGGGACCCTGATGGGAGAAAAATCAGCGCTTTCCTCGGCCAACTGTCATTTGGCATCCTTACCACATATCGCAGCCAAGTCCATATCTTCACCATAATGATAGAAGTGATGGGCCTATGTTGGGTGCGCTGACGTTTAGCGTCGTTCGTGAATATAAAAAATAAAGATAAAAAAAATCCCGCATAAGTACACATATTATAAAAAAATAAAAGTAGATAAGTTCATAAAAGTTACCAAGGTAACAACATAATTAGTTCATAAAAGTTCTAATTATGTCTAGATTCTTGTGACCTTTCTTCAGGATTAGATCTTACAGAAAAAATAACATAACAAACAAAAATAACAAAGTGATCATCATAAAAGTTCATAAAAGTTACTAAGGTATCAACATATATGTAATTAGCATTTTTGCAGCAGAAGTAGAAAAGTACAAATATTGTAAGACGTTGATTGGATAACAGACTTCAAGTATTGATATGGTTTTATATTTTGGTAGGTGTCTGTATTGGGTCAAAACTTATTTTTTCATGGACTTGAATTGTGTCTGTATCTAACTTAAATCTGATGATACCGGTTCGATTCCGATTCGGGTCAGAATTTTTCGAAATTTTTTTGCATTGAAATAACTACCCAGACCGTCTCAGATTGGATGGGACCGTTTGGCTAGAAATTGTCTTGGTTTATAAGTTCCGCCAGCTTGTTTGAAGTCTGTACATATATAGAAAAGTGTTTGTTTTGAATAAACTTCATAAGACAATGAAATATCAATGGCTTTGCTGATTCCTAAATAGTAAAGGTATGCGTTATTTTTTAAATAAGAATCATGTCGATAATTCAACTAAAAACGAGCAAAACATAAGATAATGTAAAATATTGTACTGAATAATTACGAGTATTTCTGTCGATGCTTTTCAAACTTGCCTAAGTCCACTTTAAAATTTTTTTTAGAAATTTATTTGGATGTACAGAAAGTATTTCACGGATCATTTTTGTGTTTTTCAAGTGAACCTATGTCCATTGCTTTTGGTCCAAAAATATGTGTTTTTTTTATCTACTTCCATGACATAAAACATATCATAATTGCCTACGTCCATTTAAACTAATCATAGAAGAGAAAATTCTTTTTTTGACAGCCGTCATTTCTTTTTCAGTTATTAGTATTTTTTATTTTATTTTATTAAATTAATAAAGACCCCGTATCTAAAGCGAAAAGACGATATAGTGTGAAAAGGGGATATACCTAGTATAATTCTATTTTTTTTTTACTAATATAACATACTGTTTGACTGTAAGTATTGTTTCTTTATTTTTATAATTATTTAAAACTTAAAATATAATAGAAATAAAAAAATATTTGATAATCCATGGCCCAATACGTCCTCTTGACTAAAATGTCGAATACCTACCTATATTTTATTTTCAAATTTGCCCAAGTTTATCTGATTTTTTTTTCAAAATTGACTACGTCCAGGTGTTTTTTATCAAACGAACCTAGGTCCACATTTAAAACACGTTTTTCTTTCAAATCAGTTAAAATTTAGGGTTAAAATATTTAAGTATTTGCTATATAAAAAAATAACATCATATTTTTTAAAAAATATTATATGAGAAAGCTGTATTTAAAAAATCAAGAATTCCAAAAAAAAAATCTTTGCGTGACGAGTTTGAAAAGCATTGACACAATTTTTTTTCCTTGATTAGTTGAAAAGGTTTTGAAAATGTTGGAAAAATCTTTTTCACTTATTCATAAAATGATCAAAAGATACGACGCAGGTAAAAGAAAAAAATAACAAACCGGGAATGATTTGTTTCGCTAATGTATTATAACGATTTTATTATCAACATTATATTCGCAATAAAAATAATATAATAGTTATAATAATACATTTAAGATATACTAGCACACGTGAAGGTTGGTTGGATACTAAAAGGGTAGAGAAACTTCATGGCTTTGTAGAAAGAAAGTAAAAACTAACCAAAAATACAACATCTACACTAATATTAAGTGCGAGTATAAAGTTGAAGTAGTGTTTGTTTGAATCTTGAAAAGTACTTTTGATATTTCACTTAATACAATACTGCGAGCAGACTTTTTTGTCATAATATATATTTTTTTAGCTCTGCACTTTGTCATAATATTGTCATGTATTCTGAGTAAGGGCAAACACATTATATGCAAATTTAATAAATAAACGGGTATTAATTATGTCATGAGTACGGATACCATGGACAGAGATCGAAACCTTACTTGATGAATCCATTCTACACTCTACAGCCCAGATTTTGACCGTAAGGTGGAAACCATGCAGTAGGGGAGGAGGAATTTAAACCCGGCTGAAGATGACACTACACTTTTTTTACCTGATTCGGGACCAAGTGTAATAAAATGGCCGCCAACCATGTCGGTTGGTCGGTGTTTCTATAGTAACAACGTAGATGTCGTTTTACGTTATTACTGTGGAAGCACCAATGGGAACACCAACGTAACAACGTAAATAGCTGTCGTTTGCACTTTGTTACTATGGAATCACCGACCGATCGACACCGTTGATGGCCATTTTATTACACTTGGAGGAATTATTATAAATGGAGAGATTGACAGCTGAGTTTTGTATGAGAGCAAGTGATGCCACTAGAGGGGGTGTGAGGAAATATTGGCGGCCATCTTGGTTGAACCATATTTCACCAATTTGTATGGAATAATAGAAAATATGTAGGTATCAGAAATTCGAGTAGATTGAAATAATTTGTGTATTTGACTTAAATTTAGCACATCTTCAGTTTAAGGAAAGATTTGAAATAAAGTTCAGCAAATAAAACCAACATTTAACATAAAATTATCATAATAATATGAAAAAAAAACTGTTATTAAACTTTAAAAGAGCAATAATATACCTACTCGTATATGTAATTATTAACAACAAAACACTTTAAAAGTGATCCAGCAACACAGACGTAAAAACACAGAATAAATTCCCGTAAGTTCCATTAAGATGGCGTCGTAATTGATTTCTCCCCCCGACCCCGCGGCTTTAACCCTGGATAGCTAACCTTCTCGAGTACCCTGTTAAAGCTAACCATCCGCCTAAACGACGGGCATTAGAAAAACTATTTTTTTTTGTAATAAGTTGAAATCTTAGGATATTTATTTCTTTATATTACGGTTATTTAATAGGTTTCTTAATTTAAGAATAAAAATTATTTGAATATTTTTATTTATTTTTCAAATTATAACGGTTTTTCTTAGACCTCTAAAGAAAAATACACATTTTTTCATCAAAATGTTTATAATGCTCAAGTTACAATTTTTTTTTAAAAAAATAATCAGTTTTCTGGCGTTGCATGGCACATGGAAACATAAAACTTTATTTTTTAATACAAAATGAACTGTTTTATATAGCACATGTGACACAAAAAATAGCTTAATGTTCACCACATATTGCTACCTTAGAAATACTTACTGTTATCAACTTTTTCTTCCCAAAAGTATTTTTTTAAACGTTTTTTTCTCTGTAATGACTCTTTTTCATTTTCTTAAACTTGAAGAGAACCTTGACCCGAAGGTTGCTGCTCTTGACTGGTGGATAGCTGCCCTAAAAGATCGCTCTCGATCTTTTCTTTGACTTGCGTTGGCATCATTGTTTTAGCCAGTCTTACCATAGAATATGATACTGATTTGTGAGGTTTCTGAAGGAGCAGAATCCGAGGCCAACCCGCTGACAAGCGTGGCCTTGTATTACCAACTATCCCACGCATATATCAAGTTCAATTCAGAAATGGTCGGATATAATATACGAGGGAGGCCGTCATCCAGCAGTGGATGCTTAAGGCTGAAAAGAAGAAGAAGAAGAAGACAACATTCTTTCACCGTCTAAATGTATGAGATAGTGGACTCAAATGTCTTTCTTCAGAGACTGATGTTTCATAATTTTCTTCTAAAGACACGTCTAAAGAGATGTCCAAAAGGACATCATCTTCCGCCAAAATGTCTTCGGTTTCACTTTCAGAATCGACATTCAGATCATTGTCACTGTACTCCTGGCTTATCACAATAGTTATCGTATCTTCACTTACATAAAAACATCGAAAAAATAAAAAAAGAAACAGTTTACAATTAAAATATGCACGCGTAGTGAAACTAAAATACTACCGTTAAAGCTAACCATCCGTCGAAACGACGGGCATCAGCTACATATACCTCAAAAAAGTAAAAAAGTATGCCACCTACCCTATCGGCGAGTATGCTATTAGGACAACCTCATCGCCGGCTGAGTTGACTAGCCGAACCAAGATGATCGGATGCATCGTTAAAAAGAGACAGCGATATTACTATGCGATGCCCGTCGATTCGACGGAGGTTAGCTATCCAGGGTTAAAAGATTTGCCAATGAATCCATCCAAGCTTGACAACAGGGGTCTAACTCAGATGTTATAAAATGGTTGCCACTGTAAAAATTTTGATGTTCAATTTCTGCAAGGCGTCGAAAAGTAAGCTAGTTAACTGATAACATAACTCACGATTATGTAGCAACCCAGTAGGTATCTACACTTTGTATTATTATATTGAAATACAAAATTCACAACGATAATAAAATATTGCCTCCATTAGGTTACTGACAAACGAAAAAGGCAACTTCCAACATTAAGGTATCAACGACTTGTTTGTATAAATATTTCATATGGACCATTTCCTTTTTACGGATTCAAAGGTAACGAGAATATATTGCCGAGCGATCATTTTGTATCGAACAATATTACTTGGGTACTAAAATGTTTGTTGCTCTCCTACATCGACCGACCGCGACGGTGCGTGGTACAAAGGATAACAAACCCGCAAAAATGGTTTCAATAATATCCCTCGTATATTATCCGGACCGCTGTTTGAATTTATCACGATGTTAAAAGTCACAGTTTAATTTTAATAAACGATTTGTTTTTCTTTTATACTTTCTAAATTGAAAACAAAACGTTTAATCAGAATGTTTCAAATGAAACATTATTGCAAAAATGTTTTTTTTTATCCCTGATTAAAAATTTCTTCCTCTAACAAAGACATCCGAAGTCGAGGACAGAGACGAGGCGAGGAGTTGTGGAGTCCATATTATCATCCTGCGATTTCGAATCTGAAACAAAGAAATTAGTTGGATTTACTTCTGCGCTGTAAATAAGTGATTGAATATCCAACATTTTTCCGATTAAAGGTACAAAAATTTGGTGCAAAAACTGCTGGACTTCCAAGAAATTCTTAATGTTCTAGCTTGCTTTTTGAAACCTTAAATTTTGGTTTCTTACAAATATGGTTTATCTCCGTATAAGACCATCAGAACGAATGAGAAACAAACAAACCTTTAACGTACCGTACGCAGAAATTTTGGAGTCCTTATTGAAGAACTTCTGAATGGAGTGGAGATGGTACAAATTGACATTTCAATAGGGTAGGAGAAGTACAATCATATTTATACATTAAGAGCTATGATTGGTTGCAGAAAGCAAAGGGTATAGGTATCTGAAGGGTTTCGTGGGAGAGATTTGTTAAGACAACAATACAACTTTTAATACTAGTCCTGATGTTAAACAAAAAAAAAACGGTTTGTCATTAAAAGCAGCGAAGTGTTTCTGAATACAAATAAATGGAGGCCCGTTCTTTCTGCCTACAAAAAAAAAGCTTACTTTTGTAGTCCAGTTTTTCATATCTCCATTTTTCGTATTGATGCAACAAATAAATTCGACACACAAACACGAGGTATAATTTATCGTCATCATCCGTTTTGTATGCGATTTTTCAACAACAATGGCTTACTTTTCCCCGTGAGAAAGAGAGAAACTTCACTACAATACAATAACAGCGCCGCGCTGTAAAACTCTCTTGGCGCGGCGGCTTGTGTGTGTTTCCAAGCCGATGTTTTTGTCTGCCGCGGCGCTTTCAATGCGAAATGTGATTAATACTCGTCGTAACACTCGCACGGATTTTCTTGAATGTTTTGAAAAATAAGCGCCTTTGAGATGTACCTATATAAAAAACTCCGAGAGAGTATTTGGAATATAAAAAAAAACTTTTTATTGTAAACGATTGAGACTTTGCAAAGAAGTATTTTCGTGATATTATTAATTATACTTGTTCGCGATAATTCATTCGAATGAAAAAAAAAATCCCACTTTTCTCGATGTATAATAAGGAAGACACGTTTTTTTATAATTTAACTATATACCTAACTTTCTTGTGCTTTGAAACTGTTTGGAGGTTATTAAGGACTTTTAATAATTCGTCTTCAGCAAAAGTTTTTTGTCACGGTATTGAGTTTGTCCAACAATTTTTTTAAGAAATTGAATATTTAGAGATAATTAAT
Organism: Mystacides longicornis; assembly: GCA_963576905.1. NCBI lineage: Eukaryota > Metazoa > Arthropoda > Insecta > Trichoptera > Leptoceridae > Mystacides > Mystacides longicornis. The sequence continues at coordinate 11,879,837 of OY756428.1, forward strand.
ATCTAAGGGTGTGTTTATATCAAACGAATCCGATTGCATCTTTTCATTAATTTCAATATAAACACTTTTCCCATTAAAACACAATTACTAGTTCAATTATGGGTTCCGGGGAGCGATGGAGGATATACACAATTTGACGACTGAAGCCAGGGTATGGCTGAGGGAACTAAGTCTTTCTTTATAAGCGCCATATGCCATACGCATATATATATTATACTAGTTCGAAACATAGTGATTGAACATATTTTGTTTTTCGTATCGGTGAACTATAAAAAATTCGTTGGGTGAAACTCTGTCATTTTTTACAGCAAAAAATATTTTCTGCATGGAATATTATACATTACATTATTCATTTTAGATCTCACTTAAGTGCATACGGAGGGTACAGGGACTCTACTCAACACCATTTTCGCATCTCCTAGAAAGGGTTTTACCGATGGTCTTCGGGACTCTGATGGGAAGAGGAACATCGCTCTCATCGGCCAACTTTCATTCAGCATCTTCAACGTGTCTCAGCAATGTCCATGTCTTCACTGCGGTACCATCTATACCAAATTTTGCTATGTGAAATTGTGTTTTAAAGCGTAGAATTTTGTGCTTGGACTATTAAATCAGCAGGTCCCACAACCAAATAGAAGAATGGGCAACATAAATGCATCAAACAGTTTACGTTTCGTCTCGACGCTAATCGGCAACGCTTGCCATAACTTGGTCAAGTTTTTAAAGACGCCACTTGCCATACCGATACGTGTTGAAAGCTTAGCCGCGAGGTCATCTGTGATTATAATGATTGTTCCCAGATATTTGAATTTATCCACCCGCAAGATATAAACATGTGAAAATCCCTTGAATATAGATCAAAGGAGGTTTACAACATTAATCCCTGCTCTCCGACATATAAACTTGCCAAAATGCTATGATAGAGAGCAGAAATGTGTGATTAGGTTAAAAAAGTGGATGTTTATACTCACATATTATAAACATCCAAGAATTACGGGGACGTGTCCACCTTGGTTGGGCCGCTTTCAGAAAATTGTCCTAACTTATTATGGATAGCATTCCTGCATGCTTAAAAAGAAAAAAAATATAGTAATATAGACGCAGAGGGTTGGAGGACAGATGAAGAGGTCCTAGACCCACAGCTAAGTATAACATTCAGTAATATAGACGCAGAGGGTTGGAGGACAGATGAAGAGGTCCTAGACCCACAGCTAAGTATAACATTCAGTAATATAGACGCAGAGGGTTGGAGGACAGATGAAGAGGTCCTAGACCCACAGCTAAGTATAACATTCAGTAATATAGACGCAGAGGGTTGGAGGACAGATGAAGAGGTCCTAGACCCACAGCTAAGTATAACATTCAGTAATATAGACGCAGAGGGTTGGAGGACAGATGAAGAGGTCCTAGACCCACAGCTAAGTATAACATTCAGTAATATAGACGCAGAGGGTTGGAGGACAGATGAAGAGGTCCTAGACCCACAGCTAAGTATAACATTCAGTAATATAGACGCAGAGGGTTGGAGGACAGATGAAGAGGTCCTAGACCCACAGCTAAGTATAACATTCAGTAATATAGACGCAGAGGGTTGGAGGACAGATGAAGAGGTCCTAGACCCACAGCTAAGTATAACATTCAGTTTACGAATGCGTTTGCGATCGTTTTTTTTTTAAGTTTTTTAATTTTTGCGAACGAGTTATATAAAAATAGTTTCGTAATCGCAATCTCACTGTTACGCTTGGCTAAGGGTCGGTCCAGCAGTAGAAAACAACATATACCTAAACATATTCACAGAGTTTGTTGCATAATTTGAATACAAGAAAATATTAAAAAGTAAATTGGAACACATTGGATGAAAAAAAAATTGTCACCGTTTTGTGGCACCTACTTTCGTGAAAAATGTCCTAGTAAATCACGAAGAGTTCTTTGAAAAAATAATTATTACTTACTTACTCTTTGGGTGTCCCATTGAACAATGTTTCAAAATGTCACAAAAGAAAATATATTAATATTCTTTTGTGGAAGTTTTAGAGAAGTGAACTCGACGGAAATACTCGTCTAAGAATAATAATTATAAACGACACACAGAAATAAAGTTAAGCGATATAATATTTTTTTTCTTCCAGATTATTAATAAACGTTTGTTAACTTTGAAGAAACGTTCCATCGGCCCACCATAAATAATATAAAACACTTCATAATTTCATAATTAAATAAAATATGAAAAGATTTTTCTCCTTTTTATTTTCAGGGACTTACCGTTAGTAGGTAGGGGCCGTTACTTTGAAGTTTCCCCGTGAAAACCACTAGGGAGTGACCCTGAGAGTGCTCAAATCAAATCAACAGCAACGAGGCGACGTCAACTGGAGACCTTTATACAATTTGTATCAGTGGGGCTTTGTGAGGCTTTCAACAACCGGGAAAGAAAGGTTTAATATTTTTCTGATGTTTGTTTCTTTAATACGAACTTGAATGGAACTTTGTTTTGTTAAATATTAATTTTTATAATCCTATTCCATTTACACAAAATACAACTCTCATAACAAGTTTATTCAGTAAGTATTTCAGGAAAATGTACCAAAACTTATTATATAAAAATGGTTAGCTGTTCGCGTGTCTCGTTATAATTCGGGAACTGATTTGACTCATTTTAGTTTCAAAATCTACGTAATAATTCAGTTATGTATGTATTTATTTTCGTATGTTGGCACATCAGGCATAAACCGCACACTCTAGGTTTTATTTTAATCGTCGTGGATCCTTGCAGGTATAAAGATACAAATTCATACAATTTCTCAAATATATTTATTTACAAATTTCTAAAAAATTAAAATCTTCATACAAAAATTTCAATTAATGTTTTAAAAGTAAAATTATATTCATGTTTTAAAAGTAAAATTGTACGTCTAAATTTTGTGTAGAACTGTAGCATTACGGTATAAAAATGTATAAAATCGATCGAAGTTTGATTTGAAATACAAAAAATATAATGGATTTTCACAGAAATTTTTTATAAAATATGTACGCCATGACAGATGCCTAAAGCCGATAAAGCAGAGTTCTCTTGCACCCTCTCTCTCGTATGGTACCTCAATTATTATCACGACAGTCATTTAAGTAGGTCAAACAAACTATAAATAATATTTTTTTTTTTTTCTTTTAATTTTTTCGCGTATTTAACAGTGAGTATTAATTTTTCCTCTTCTATTTTTTTATAAACATTGAAACGGACATTCCTTTTTTAAATTTTTCGCATATTTCGCAGTGACTCTTATTTTTTCCTTTTGAAACATTAAGATAATATTATACTCCTGGTCCTGAAAAGGGGAAAGCTGCAGACAAAACCGGTTCAATAACCTACTGCTCAAGTCTGACTAGCCAAATCAACAACGTAAAGCAAGACGGGTGTCGGCTAGTTGTCAATAAAAGTCAATTATTAATTTATTATAATAACGACTTTCATTCCCTTTAGAGTTCCCGATGGGAACCGCCATATTATAACACCTACCTCAACTAGTACACTGGGGACAGAACATTAAAGTCATCAAGGACAGTTATGTTGATGCAGTACCTAGTATTGTTTTGATTAAACTTAACTCGAAAGTCGTTCAATGTCGTCTTGAGAGGACGAGAAAAGGGGATCATGTCAGGTACCTATTTGTGTGGAGCAGGAGGAAAGGGTTATGGCGACAACTGCACGTAGTACCTCCTGTTAGAAAACTAAGTGATCGAGCATCGGCGGTACAACTGTATCACCTTAATCCCCTTACTTAATAGTAACACGAAGCAAACCTGTAACCTGAAACAAACCCACAACAGCCCGCTTAGACAGCGTGGTGTGATTTCACTTTCAGTTGCTGTCCAACTACCTTCATAAAATTAAACAAAAGTTCAGCAAAGGATTAAGTAGTCTAGTTGAACGAGGAAGCTGTAGTGAAAGACGCGATGTCCACGTTGTACGGGGTTCAATTTGATCTCGAGTACCGGACCACAGCTCCTCGACACACCCGCGGTCCGGACCGGTCCACAATGGTCTCCCCTGGAATCCATGCAATTCTTTGACTTCGGTGTATAATAGAGTTTACCCGTGGGCCATTGTGGCAGGACGTCCTCGCCAATCATCTTGGCAGGCGTGGCGTTGTCATGCTGCATTTACACGCTTGAAAAACCACCACAAACACCAACGTGTAAACGGGGTGTTTGCCTTGACTTGCGTGAGCTTGCCAACGCTTGTCCCGATCTGGACAAGTGTCGGTTTTTCGACACAGATCAAATGAATTTGCGGCAAATGTTTTGTTTTTTAATGTATTAAAATACCGACGCGCACGCCAACGTGTAAATGGCGTCCAAGTGGAGTTTGTGGTGGCTTGCCAAGCCATGGCAAGCGTGTAAATGTAGCATTATGCTAATTCCAATCCAAACCCAAACTCCCTTAAGACCCCACTTAGGGTTATAGGGAGGCAACAAGAGCTCTCCATTGCGCTCGATCTTGCGCAACGTTAATGACCTCCTCCCACACCATGTCCAGATTCCTCAGCTCTGCTTCGAAGGAGCGGAACACAGTATGAGAGGGTCTTCCTCATCCCCAGGACCCTGATGGGAGGAAGAACAGCGCTCTCCTCGGCCAACTGTCATTCGGCATCCTTAACACATTGTAATGAGTGCTCCTCTGGAGAAAGAGAGAGAGTATCATTGAGTCCTCCCAGACTCTCTAATAAGTTGGGAGACTCCTTTTCTGGCCATCAGAAAAGACTCAAGATAAAATTCTAATTTATTTCTATAAGTGTGCCACAGCTTTTGAGACTCTCTTCAGGGGGGTTATAAATTAACTGAGCAAGGTTCCTTCTATATAAATGGGAATACAATTTAAAATTCAAAGATTAATTGACTTATCAAAAATTTAATAAAGATCTTTCATTAACATAAAAACTTCCCATACAATTTCTCCAAGCAAGTTACATTAATAATTAAAAGAAAGAAAACACAGGGATATAAATTCCCAAATTTATGCTATTACATATTATATACCTATCATTGTAACAAAATACAAAGATTGAAGATTTTTCATAATCTTCCCCTACCGAACTAATATTCTTTAGTTTCTCAAATTTTATATCTCAATATAAAATCGTTTCACATAAACTATTTTTCACACGAAAGTGACTATACAACTTGGTAGAATAAATTCTTTCCTTTAAATCTAAATTAATCTTTCATTATCACCCCAACTAATCAACATGAGCGCACCAAATGTTAAAAATGGTAAAAATAAAGTTATAAAAATTTACTCAGCTTAAAAGACTCGATAAACTTAAAAGACTTAAAAGACTTAAAAGACTTAAAAGACAGCTTGATTTGTCCGGGGCCGGCTTTTTGGTTGGATTGCTTCGATCGAACTAGGAGGTCGGTTTCGTGCGGGTCGGGTTTGCTGCGGATTGGTCTTCACCGGGCTGGCTTGCGGTGTGCGGGGTGCCTTAAAGGGAGAATGTATGTATGTATGTATGTAAAAGACTCGATTGCTGCCATCTAGGAATCCTTTTCTGCAGAAGAAGTTGGTAAGTGAGGATCATCTAGGCTTCAATATAACAATCGACACATAGAGTGAAGTTAGAATTGTTCAGAGGACTGCATACCGTCTCCCCCCTCACTTATGGATAACAAGTACCTTATATTTCGCCGCAACTATAAACGTCCTTGTATTCCCCAATATTAATTGAAGTGGTATCTCTCGACATATTGAATTAAACATAGTCTCCTTGTCTAAGGGTCTAGCATCTCCCCGGTACTAGGACCGCATTTCTAAAATTTAAATTTCAGAAATACTTTCAATACATTTGAATAAAATTAATAACTCTTAACAATTTCTTGTGAACAAAAATTGTCTCTAGTACAATATGTCACATTCTCTGTAACTCGTCGAAATAAAAATGAGAGTTCACATACCTTATTTAATTGCGGTTCGAAAGAATCCGGAATTTGGTTATTTTATAAATAACAGAACAATAAATGATTTACACGGTTAATCCATGATGGATTACTCGTTTTAATTCACCATTATAACATATAAAAAATAAAACTATGGAGGTAACACAATAGTGTGACCGTTCCCCCGTGCTCTAGAACAAATTCTCGTGTTCAAACGATACTTAACCCCACCGGTACCCCTCTCTTTCTCGCGTATAACGCTCTCCCTTTCTAACCCTACTACGTATGTCGAGTTAAACTCGCCACTGCTTGATTCAAGAAAGTGTCTCGTTACAAATACCCCCTTTCCCCTCTAAATTTTTGTGCAATCTTTTACACAAAAATTTCTTTTACTCTCTAGCACGCTTAATCTACCTAATTGGTACGCTCATATCTAACCTTTACCCTGTTTTACACCTAGGTCCTAAATACATTTCAATAAACAAAGCATCTCACAGCTTTTAACTGATGATAAAATGACAAACTTAGCTTAGGAAAAAGAATCATATACATTTAACTTCGTAATAGACAGATTGCGTTTAATCTTGGGTACCTCTTCGACTAACTCAATGGCATATCCTATTTTGCCATATCCCGGGCGCCACCATGGAGCTTTTGATTAATTCAGTGTGATGACTAAGTGAAATACGAAAAGAAACAAACTCATTTCCATGGACCAAAACAAACTTTTCGTACTCTCGAGGTAGTATCATTTTTACCTCTACTTGCCTGAGATACCCAACATTCAACACCATCAAATTCAGTTATACATCGCAAATAATAAATCAATCTTAAAATTATTTCTTATGTAAATAATACATGATACTCATATCACAACTTAGGTTTTGGAAGTACCGTCAGTGTTTCAGGAGTCCAAATTAAATCTTTACGCGATTTTATTAACATTATTTAAAGTAACTCAAGTTTTACAAACCGAGTTACAAACTTTAGTTTAACAATATCAGATGTAATAATCTGTAAGTGAGTGTCAGACAACTCTACTAATGACTCAGATGAAGTAACACTGACGTCACTCTACTATGCTAGATATATACTACATTATTATTTATACTTTAATTTATATTTACAAAATCAAAAACTTTTGTTCTTCTATTAAAGAAAAATTATATGTGCTGCTCACTACAGAACAGCTGAGCGAATAGGACTTGCGAGACGACACTGCCCTTCAGTCAACACTGTTCTATCAGCCAAATTACATTGACTCAAATTATTCTTTTCCCAATACATCTTCAAACGGGACCAACAAGTTTGCACCACTTTCCGTTCTTTCATCACATCAATCTATCAATAACTGCACTTCTTTACTATAACCCTCGCCTATTGTGTTATGTTTTATACATACTTATATCATTCGGACTTTCACCCTTACCGCACTCTAGGTTACAGGACGAACACAGACAAAGCAGCTTCAGACAATATATTTTAACACAATTTTATATCCTCTTTCATACATCAAATCTATTCTGTCCGGTATGGACTATCTTACAAACTCTCTTTCATACATCAACCTCAGTAGTAACCCGGACATCATGCCTTACATAAATCACTCCTACATTACCTCGTTATTACGTTACCGATCGTACTTCTCTTTCGACTTAGCTACTGGATGGCTATGACTACTGGTAGTGGAATATTTTCTATTTCTTACGATGAATCTACTTTCAAAATATCTCTGACGTGATACCTATTTCTATTTTTACTTTCTACGTCTTCTAATTCATAAATTACGTCCGATATTTTTCTAACTATTCGACTATTCACGAATCTAGGGGCTAATTTCTTTGTAAAATACTCTCCCGCCTTGGACTGAACGAAGTTCTTGCGCCACACGGAGTCACCCTCTTTGAACACCCTTTTTACCCTCCTCAAGTTATAGTTCTTAGCGTATTTCTCATATGCTTGCCATGTATTTTCGGCCACTATTTTAAACGTGGTAGACAGACTTTCCATTCTCTGATTATAGATATACCTATCCTGTTTCAACGTATCTGTTCGAGAAATTTCTTGTACGTCCACTTCGCCGTAAATAGATCCGTTCAAGATGACTTCCCTTCCTTTTGCCAATAAATTCGGGCTGTACCCTGTCGTCATATTTACAGAGCAATTCATGGCTGATTGTACGTGGTCCAAATGATCAGCCCAGCTTCTGTGTTCGTCTTTAACCAGCATTCCTAAAGTATACTGCAAGCCCTGGTGATACCTTTCGACGCAATTATTTTGTGGGAAATATAGAGCATTGCAGAAAATGTTCTGGACACCATAATTCTCCAACAGATTTTTGAATTCATGAGACAAGAACTGTCGGCCGTTGTCTGAAATTATCGTTTGGGGAACGCCTTCATGCAAAAAAATCCCTTTTTCCAAGCAGTCCACGACGGCTTTAGCCGTGGCCTTACGTAATGGGAAGAACCAAGTATATTTACTGAACACGTCCACGACACTCAAAATATTCATGTACCCCCCTCTGGCCTTAGGGAGGGGGCCAAAGAGATCACAACTTAACATCTTCATTGGACGATCTACCCTTTTTCTATTTGTCATAAGACCCCCGGGTGCTACGTTAGATGGCTTGTATTGTTTACAAGTTTTGCACGCCGAAACAAACTTCTTCACCTCGCGATACATATTTGCCCAATAGTAATCTCTTTCTACGGCTTTAAATGTTTTAAAAGTTCCGGTATGTCCAACGTTATGAGCTCGCTCTACGATCCCAAAACGCTGACCTTTCTTTGGCACTTCCTTCCAAGCGAATTCCTTCAGCAGTGGATTATCGTCCTTAGTCAATCTATAAAGGCGGTTATTTTCCACTTGGTAATTCATAAAACTCGTCGGATTCGCGGTACAGCCGTCGAATATCTTTTTATACCATAGATCTTCTTCTTCATCCTCGACATGTACATTTATTTCATTGATAGAACTTGGCAATCTAGACAAGGCATCAGGTACCCTATGCGCACTGCCCTTACGATGCTCTACGTCAAACTTAAACTGAGACAAGCGAGTACTCCATCTGGCCAATCGTCCCGAAGGGTTAGACAATTTAGTAAGGAACCGGAGTGCCGCATGATCCGTTATCACTTTAAATTGCATTCCTTCTATGTACGGTCTGAAAAACTCTATTCCGTTTAGTATGGCTAATAATTCCTTTTCGGTGACCGAGTAATTAACTTCTGACTTGGACAAGGACCTGGAAAAAAACGCTATTGGTTTTTCCTCCTCTCCAAACATTTGATGTAGGGCTGCACCGATTTGGTGTTGACTAGCATCCGCGTGGAGAATAAAAGGTCTTGAAAAGTCCGGGCAGGTCAACACGGGCGCGGTGATCAAGGCCTCCTTTAAACTTTTGAACGCTTGCGCCGCTTCTGCGTTCCAACTAAATGTAGAGTCACCCTTTTTTACCCTTAAAAGTTTGTTGAGTGGCTCTGAAAGTTTACTACAATCTTTGATCGATCTGCGGTAAAATCCTACCATTCCCAGGAACATCCTCAAATGTTTTAACGATCTTGGTTCCGGGTATTCCGCTATGCATTTTACTTTGTCTGGATCCGGCCTTAACCCATTCCCGTCAATCAGGAAACCTAAGTATTTCAATTTGCTCTTACAAAATTCACACTTTGACAATTTTACTGTCAAACCGGCTTCTTTCAATCTATTCCTCACCTTTTTTAATAATTCGACGTGTGCATCGAAGTCTTCGCTGATTAAAATGAGATCGTCTATATAGCAAAAGACATTTTCATCAAATTTCGGACCGAACAATCGGTCTGCTAATCTTTGCAGTTCGCTAGCGGCGTTGACTAATCCGAAAGGCATCTTCGTAAATTCGAACAACCCTCTTCGCGGTACCACGAATGCCGTTTTCTCGCGCGATGATTTTTCTAACGGTATTTGCCAGAAGGCCTTAGATAAGTCTATGGAAGAGATATATTTAGCGTTCCTTAAATTTGACAGAGTTCTGTTCAAGTTAGGTAAAGGGTAGTTGTCTCGCTTGGTTACGGCATTTAATTTTCTAGAGTCCAAGCAGAATCTACCGGTCCCGTCTTTTTTTTCGACGATTAGCGTCGGGCTAGTCCACGCAGAATTCGATGGAGTTACGACGCCTAAACCTAACATTTCATCCAACTCCTTCTCCACTTGCTCCTGTTTCGCAGGAGACAATGGGTAGTATCTTTGTCTGATAGGTTCGCCCGTAGTTTCAATTTTGTGTTCGATCAGGTTAGTGCATCCCAACCCATTCTCTTCGAAAGATATTTCGCGGAATTCTTTCTCGATCTCTTCTAACTGCCTCCTTTGGTGCAAGTCAAGACTGTTCCTATCTTCTATTTTCCCTAATTCGTCGATACATTTGAAGTCTCCATATTTTATATCTGCGAATAGGTTCGGTGCAATTTCGAACTTTCTCCAAAAGTCTACCCCCAAAATTACCCCCTGATTTAACTTATTTAATATATGAAAACGCTGAATTTTTACCGTTTCGTTATATTTTACTTGTAGGTCTAAATATCCCCACGTCTTAACTTTGTTGCCATCAGCTAAGGTAACGCACTCTCTCGATGAGCCTACAATCGCCCCTTTATTTACGAAAAACTCCCCAATATTTTGACTCAACGCACTTATGGAAGCGCCCGAGTCAAGTAATCCGGTAAAATTTTCGTTTTCTATTTTTAACTGAAGGTATGGCCTATTATCTCCTCGCTTAGCGCATATTAACGGTGCCAGTTTATGCGTATCGAAGAAAATTTTAACATATTTTAGCCAGTCACTCCATTCTTTCTCCCTTTCTTCGGGAGCTGGCCGACTGACTATCCTAATCTTTTTGTTTTTAATAATATTATTAAATCGCTTTTCCCTTATATTCCTAAATTCACGCTTGTTAACGTTGTTATAACCTCGATGTGTTGGACTAGACTCACCTACTCGATTCAACCTACTGCAGCATACAGACTGACGATGTCCCGGCTTATTACAAAAATAACATACTATATTCTTATTCTGTTCGTAGCGACCCTGCGTTCTCCTTACTACGTGTGAATTAATATTACGAGTACTGTTACTCTTCGTTGGATATGATTCACGGCGTACGTAATTTGCGTCGTCTTTTTCGGCCCTTGTATAACCCTTATGTACGAGATCGTTGCTCGCTCTATTGATTTGCTCCGACTGTGTTGCCATTTCGTTTACTTCTGATAGCTCCGCGATTTTACCTCCCGAACGATTTCGTTTGGACGATCTTTTGCTAACCAGTGCATCGAATTTCGCGCATAAAAACATAAGTTCTTGAGTATTTGTCACCTTCGTAGTAGCCAAAAGACCCGCGTAATCTTCAGATAACCCGTTTATTACAACATCTAAAAATTCTGTATCTTCAACTGGACTATCGAGTAACTTATTCTTAGCTTTCAACCTCAGAATAAATTCGCTTGCGGACATGTTATTGTCTTGACTCGCCGAAAGAATTTCCAACTTGAGTTCTTTTTGTTTGTTAGCATTTTCAAATTGGATTAGGAATTTTGCTTTGAAGTCTTCCCATTCAAAATTAAAATCGGTTGCCCTAAACCATATAAGTGCGAAACCAGACAGTAATATAGGCATAAACCTAACGAGAGAATCTAGTTCTACGTCATAAACCCCTGCTAGTTCTTCCAAACGTATTAAGAAATCTCGTGGATCTGATTTGCCAGCGAAGTTCAAGTTCCACTTTCTTACATCTATTTCTTTAGCGCGAGCCGTATGTGTATTGGTAACCCCCGTCTTATTGTAATTGCTAATCGGTTGTTTATCTTTTCTCTTTTGCGTAGGTAATTTCCTAGTGTGTTGTTTGACAGTTATGCTTTCTGGAACCTCAAACCCTAAATCTTGATATTTAGTGCCGTCGTCTGATAATGTCGAAGTATGTTCTACATCATCTTTCGGTACTCCCAGTTTAAGCAACGTTTCTTGTTCCATTTTGACTAAATAACTCAACCTTCAATCTACCCGAAAAATTAAATTGAATATTGATTTACTATAACTTTAAAACAAGTCTAAAAATTCGCTTCCCGTAAATATAATTAATTTCTAATCTAAATTATAACAAAATTTTACGAAAATGTTACCTCAATATATTTGAACACGTTTTACTTAAGTTCTCTTACAATGACCTACTATTATAAAATCAACCAAAATCTGTAACAGCCGATAACCCGCCTAACTAGATAATATACAAGTACAATAGGTATTGGTTAAAGTTGCTAACTCACCCAGAAATACCAAAGATTTTTTTAAAAATTTAATAATAATAATAACGTAATAATACACCAACCTTCAATATCTCGTCTTAACATTTACTACCTTTAAAATCCAATCTAGGTATATTTTCTTTCATTCAAATACCCTACTTCAAATTAGTCTTCCAAACACAACTATGTTTTTGCCAATCTTACAAACATAAACTCATTAATCCGAGAAGTGCTACTCGTAATACTCAAAAATAAAGTTGATAAAAGGAACCAAATAAAAAAATAAAATAAAAAATTAAATTAACAAACAAAGTTGACCTGCGTTTGAGTTGTATACTATGAATTCTTCTGAATGAAAAATATCTTCGTGTTTTAAAATTATTGCTGTGTGTTGACTAAAATGCGTGCCTCGCCGCTCCACCCGGTCAGAGTTCAGCAGTAAATCAGCAGAAAAATTCATAAACATCAGATGATAACTCTTTATCCGAAAACTAGAACATATAAAAATACAAAACTAGCATTAGTTTAGGTTCCAACATGCAATTTCATACCTAATCAAAAAATTAAATAAAATACAAGTCTGGGCATCATAAAAATTTTCGCAAGTAATAAATTCTTCAATACAACAATTAGTTTCATAAAAATTTTGTTGCCTGCCAGGCTTCAGTAAAGTTAATTCATACCCACATGCATATACGAATTCAACAGAAAAAATTCTACCCACAAAATTATTGTCAAAATTCTTGATTACTCTGCAGAAAAAATTAAAAGTTACCAAATAAAGTATACCTAATTTTGATTTATGCCCATAGCATAGTACTATGTAAAAATATACACCATATAAAATTGCCCAATAAAATTATAATTTAAAAGTAACTTAATAACTAATGGAGAATCTGTTCCGCAGAACAATGGCACAATCGACACTAAAACTTTGTTAACTTCAAAAATTCCCTCACAAAAATTCAAATAAAAATTAACAAACTTGCTCCAGTTAATTACCCCAAAAGATTTATTTATAACAAGTGAGATTTGTGCCTTTCTGACAGCCCCTTAAGTTGGACGCCATTTTGTAATGAGTGCTCCTCTGGAGAAAGAGAGAGAGTATCATTGAGTCCTCCCAGACTCTCTAATAAGTTGGGAGACTCCTTTTCTGGCCATCAGAAAAGACTCAAGATAAAATTCTAATTTATTTCTATAAGTGTGCCACAGCTTTTGAGACTCTCTTCAGGGGGGTTATAAATTAACTGAGCAAGGTTCCTTCTATATAAATGGGAATACAATTTAAAATTCAAAGATTAATTGACTTATCAAAAATTTAATAAAGATCTTTCATTAACATAAAAACTTCCCATACAATTTCTCCAAGCAAGTTACATTAATAATTAAAAGAAAGAAAACACAGGGATATAAATTCCCAAATTTATGCTATTACATATTATATACCTATCATTGTAACAAAATACAAAGATTGAAGATTTTTCATAATCTTCCCCTACCGAACTAATATTCTTTAGTTTCTCAAATTTTATATCTCAATATAAAATCGTTTCACATAAACTATTTTTCACACGAAAGTGACTATACAACTTGGTAGAATAAATTCTTTCCTTTAAATCTAAATTAATCTTTCATTATCACCCCAACTAATCAACATGAGCGCACCAAATGTTAAAAATGGTAAAAATAAAGTTATAAAAATTTACTCAGCTTAAAAGACTCGATTGCTGCCATCTAGGAATCCTTTTCTGCAGAAGAAGTTGGTAAATGAGGATCATCTAGGCTTCAATATAACAATCGACACATAGAGTGAAGTTAGAATTGTTCAGAGGACTGCATACCGTCTCCCCCCTCACTTATGGATACCAAGTACCTTATATTTCGCCGCAACTATAAACGTCCTTGTATTCCCCAATATTAATTGAAGTGGTATCTCTCGACATATTGAATTAAACATAGTCTCCTTGTCTAAGGGTCTAGCATCTCCCCGGTACTAGGACCGCATTTCTAAAATTTAAATTTCAGAAATACTTTCAATACATTTGAATAAAATTAATAACTCTTAACAATTTCTTGTGAACAAAAATTGTCTCTAGTACAATATGTCACATTCTCTGTAACTCGTCGAAATAAAAATGAGAGTTCACATACCTTATTTAATTGCGGTTCGAAAGAATCCGGAATTTGGTTATTTTATAAATAACAGAACAATAAATGATTTACACGGTTAATCCATGATGGATTACTCGTTTTAATTCACCATTATAACATATAAAAAATAAAACTATGGAGGTAACACAATAGTGTGACCGTTCCCCCGTGCTCTAGAACAAATTCTCGTGTTCAAACGATACTTAACCCCACCGTTACCCCTCTCTTTCTCGCGTATAACGCTCTCCCTTTCTAACCCTACTACGTATGTCGAGTTAAACTCGCCACTGCTTGATTCAAGAAAGTGTCTCGTTACAACATGTCCCAGCCAAGTTCATCCCACAATGGTAGAGGTGATGGGCTCACGCTGGGTGCGCCGGCGTATAGCGTCGTTCGTGATGCGGTGGTACCATCTTACGCCCAGAATTTTCCTTAGGCACTTCCATTTCAAAGGATGAGACTTTTTGTGCCTGGGCCTTGGTCAGGTGCCAGGACTCACACCCATAAAGGAGAATGGGCAACACACACGCATCAAACAGTTTACATTTCGTCTCGACACTAAATGCCGACGCCTTCCATATCTTGGTCATGTTGTTGAAGGCGCCACTTGCCATACCGATACGTATCGGGAGCTCAGCCCCGAGGTCACCAGCGGTGCTAATGGTTGCTCCCAGGTACTTATATTTATCCACCCGGGAGACCTGGTGACCATCGATGGTTATCGGTAGCTGTTTATCGGGGCAGGCATCATTCGCCATGAGCTCCGTCTTACTGGCATTGACTCGAAGGCCGAGGCGTGCTGTTGCGCTGCGCTGTAATTCCTCCACTGTCGCTAATTATTATGCACAAATTTAATGTTTGAGAGGCTGTCATCAGAATATATTGAATGTCTCTGGCTGTAAAAAATTAACAAGAATGATAAGAATGATACATTTCAGATTGACATTGTACAACAAACGACTTATTTTACACGCAAAATGACCGAAAAAAATCTTTATTGTAAAATAAATTATTTGTTGTGATAACACTGTGAAAGTGAAACTACAAAATATTCATCGAAGGAATAACAAGTTTCCGGAACAATAACCCAAATAATTCTTATCCCATCTATGTAGTACCTAACAACAGAAAATAAACTTCTTGACGAGACTCTTGAAAACAAACTGACAATAAACATATTTTATGTTAATATAAACACAAAATGAAATTGGATCACAAATTCTCCCTATCACATTATCGTATCTTTATTTTGTTTCATATTGTGTTATGTAAATTTTCATAATAAATTTCGATAGTTTCTTATACGATGTTTTAAACGAAATACAATACGGTTTGTTGCCCTACAAACGATGATTTTTATGGGTACGACAGCAAATAAAAAAGGTGAGGTTTTTCTATATTATGTACTCGTATGTTGTAATGTATTGAAACGATAGTATTAAAATGTTCTACTAAAAAAGATGTGTAGTTAAAGTAGCAAGTCAAAAGGGTTGATGGTTTTTACTGATCATAAGAACGTGTATAGTTCTCCTTTTAAAATCCCTAAATAATTTATTATAATAAACATTTATAACTCGAGATCGGCTGAACAGAATCTTCCGATGTTTGATTTATTGGATTCTTTTACTCTCCGGATAACAGAATAACTAATGAAAAGTTGCAAAATAGATAAGAAAATATAAAATATACCTAATATTAAAGTTAACATGTAACGGATTTCCTGCGACGCATCGCCATCTATGAAAAAATCCATAACAATAAAATTATTGATTACTGCACCTGATGGTAGTTCCCTCTCATTCTCGCATACGTAATTTCCACTCTTACAGTAGCCCATCTCACTTACTCCACCGTTTCGAGCATTTTAGAAAATTTTCATACAAATTCAACAAAAATATCGAGCATATTCAAATGTGCACACGCAATATTGGTACTTCATAGACGAGGTAGAACGCGTGTGTACGCATATATTCTCGTGTTGTTCCCGCCTGAGCTTTGAATACGAATGAAATATGGATGTTTTAGAAATATTTTAATGTTATTATTTTATTAGTTTAACACAATGATTTCTGATTGTTTCTGGGGGCGTAATGTACATTATGTAGGTACATAATATGAACGGGCCGCCTCTGGCTAGGACCACAGGACAACGTCTGTCGAGAAATCTAGTAAATAATAAATAGATAAATAACACTCTTCTATAATATGAAATAAGGTGTTGTGTTAGTAATATAATACTTGGAGTAACTTAAGGCTTGAAGCATTCTCTAGCAGTCTACCGGTCCTATAGAATCTGAGATTCCAACCTTGAGTAGAAATTTCATGAACAACACATTAAAAATTCTGACCCAACCGGGAATGACCAGAAGTCGGCGCTAAGCCACAAGCCCTAAAGCAAAAAAATCATCCATTATTTTGAAAAATCTGTTCAATATCTTGTATTTTAATTGGTTGAAGTTCGTCTTTGAATCGATATTTACGTTGAAATACTTTTTTAATTAAACCAATCTGTGCCCACTCAAAGTTAACACAAATAGGTAGGTACACTCTTTGGGTCGCTACTCACTTGCGGCTCGAACGTGTATCGTTACATCAATTTTAGCAAAGTCACACGTTCGCGGCGCAAGTGGGTACTGGGCCTTAGACTCTTTCATAATAAGCTACTTAAAACTTGTGTCGTGAGAGAGGAAGATGGTGGGCACCTGGGATCGAACCCACGGCCAGTACGAAAGCCGCCGTTGTAACCGTCAAGCTAGCAACCACCTCGATTTATCTCGGATTTATTTCAGGTACGTTGGTATGTAGATTTTCATTGCTTTGACCATCATAAATATGTGTCACGTGAAATATTATATCGATGACATGTGACGAGATCAGAGGTTCCTGCATACAGATGTTGCTTCAGGAAGAAAAATGTCAAATTGTACGCAATCCCCCCGAGGTGATGAAGTATAGGTAATTATTGATCTTTAAGGGACGATAGTATAACTGATTTATAGGACAAACAAACAATTAAAGACCCTATTATATTGTGACTGTCGTCCGACAGGTTTTGTTGCTAGTTAATACAAAATAATAAAAGCTTATACGTTACGTATTATATAGATTATTAACTCTTAACCTGGCTGTTTTTTTATCTACATAATAATTCAGTTATGTATTTTTATATGTTATAGCATCAGGCCTAAAATATAAACCAAAGGTTGATTTTTTTTCATCCCAGAGCCGTGCAAAATCTCTCAGAGTGTTTGTAAACACAGTTTACTGCATTTACTGTAATATTTTTAAAGCAGTTTAAAAAATCTATTTTTTTGAAGAATGTTCATAGTAACATCCCAGTAAACACAGATAGCCATATTTTGCAAACAAAATTACCTACTCAATACTCATGTAAATGTTGCACAGTACCGAAGTATCACTTAATGAAAATGTATTAAAAAGATTAAAAAATGATTTTAAATAAAAAGAAATGTAAATCAAACCATATTAAACATTTTAATTAAAATATTGAGATTTTCGGAGATTTACGTTTCGTCGTCGGTTAAACAGCTTCCTTTATCAATTTATTGATTTCACATTAAAGTTTGTACAATTCCACACATAGAGGGTGCTGATGTAGTTAAGTCTCAAACCATGTGATACTAAAATACCTAGTTCAATAAAACTCGCGTATTATTTAGGTAGGTTCCTACAATATTATTATTGTTGTATTTTTTCCCTTTTATTTAACAGTTTAAGATGTGACATAGACAGACAGTTTTTTCATGTGAGTGGCAGACTATAATGTTTCTTCTATCTTTTTTCCAAACATTAAAAGCTACTTTCTTCTTATTCTTCTCTCTTTTTTATGAATTGTGAATGTATGATTCTTCTTTTTCTGTGTGTAGGTATGACAGCTTCATAGAGGTCTCTTAAGCAATGGGAAGCTAGACTAGAACCTGTTTAATTGCCTACTTGAAAATCAAGACTAATAATCCGAATCCACAACGTAAAGCAAGACGGGTATTAATTAGCTAGTTTGAAAAATAAGAAGAGTTCTCTCTGAGTCCAAGAACATTAATTAATTTCAAGAAAATTAATCTATCGAAAGGTTCTTACAAATAAATAAATAATGATAAACTGTATCTTCAAGTTTCCTCATTAACTTGAATTCGTCAACAGCAACAATTTTGAGTTCTCAAACGGCATATTAAGATAAATATTAATAACTTTTCAAAGTTTTGGGGTCGAGACTTCGAACCAATCGAAAAGTCAAAGATGATTGAAATCGTCATACAATATTGTGGTATACTTACCATATTCAAGTTATTCAAAATTAGAAACCGAAGAAGCTACTTAATCAATTTCGAGAAAAAATTGAGCGAAAAAATGAAATAATTTAATATCGAACTCAAATAATAACATCGCGAATCCAGTAATTTTTGTGAATTAAATACCAGGACAGGAGCATGCCAAATAACTGACGAGGGATTTCTATCGCTTGAAAAAAAAAATACTATGAGAATCTTGCAGTATCTTTTGTTGTTTTTCATATTTTTTATTGCTTACGTCTTACACTTTTCCATTCACTCGAAACAGTTCAAAACATTTATTCCACTCATTGATGAAAACACTAGAAGCTCAAAAAAGTTGGTTTGTGAAAAAGTTTGTCTTTATGTCGGTTCACTTAAAGAATTATGTGAGATGGTTCAAAAAATTTTAATTGCTGATCCAAATCCAAACTCCTTTTCGCCCTACTTGGGGACATAGGAAAGCAACAAGAGCTTTCCATTGCGCTCGATGTTGCGCAACGTTTATGACCTCCTCCCACACCAGATTCCTCAGCTCTGCTTCATAGGAGTGGAACGCAGTTTAACACAGTTAATTTGCTGATAAGCTTTTAATTTTTTTCTTATGTACTTAGTGCAGAGTCAAATGAAATAGGTAAACAGATTTTTTTTTAATATTTGCAATTGCAATAAAAAACAATGAAAATTTGTAATTTATTACCTACCATACATTACTGACTGTGAAAGATTTTATTATGAAGATTCTCCGTCATATTATGATTGAGAATCTCTTCTAATTAAAATAATAAACAGCTTTTTCGATTGAATCATTGGGAACTCAACAGTTGGGCAAATATTACCAGTTGAAACAATTGCGTAAAAAGGACTCTAGGTAGGTATATTTAAAGGTTTCAATGGAAATTTTATTTCGATACGGAGGTAGCAAAAAGTGATTGAATTGACAAACGACGTACTAATTCCCTCTCACATCCGATTTAAAAAAAAACCCTCTTTGTGATTCACGAGTTGTGTAATTATACAAGCTTTATGTGAAGTATTGGATTAAATCTCGTTTTATCCGAAATTTACAAGTTAGATAATGGAAGAGTATAGTCACCAGGCGAGGGTCAGCGGAGCAGATTATCACGGAAAAGTGATTGGAAATTTGGGCATAAAATCTACATAAAGGTATGAATGATTATATGAAAAGTTAATTTCGTTAAAAAAGTTAACATCAATGTCATATATATATATATATATATATATAAGAAAATTGGCCAAAAATATGATGATTTCACTTTTGCCGATAAAGCTTATGAACGAAAGGTGAAAAGTTAAGTTTTAAAATTGAAGACGAATTCATTATCGACTTTTCTAAACCAGTTATAGATATAATAAATTCAAGTATCTACTATATCGAATGTCATACCGTATAGTTATCTTGTTGGAACTTTTAAGAATGTAATTATGAAATCAAATGAAAAAAAATGTTTTATACAAGTTTGATATCCTGACTAATAGTGGAATGCCTAATTAATAATAAAAAAATATCCTGACTAATATGTCCTTAATTATAAGTTATAATACTGTGTCTAAACATTTCAGGCATACAGGTATCCAGTTTCGAAAATCTTCATCGCAAGTTGTGGATGTCTAATCATAGCCTTAACAATTTTGGAATAAAAATATCGTTTTTATCCATTTATTCTTTTGGTTTCTTCGGGAGAAGCAATATGGCCCTTTTTCAAAAATAATATTTTCATATCAATGCATACAATTATTATTTCATCTAAAATAAGGACCTAGGTAATGTAAGTAAACATGTGTGCATTTCAGAAAATGCGATGAGAGTCGTCGGGGTGGTTTACATTTTTTTAAACTGCATTTTATCTCAAATTTTGTGTTTCAAAGAAACCTTCGTGATAATCCATTTTAATACTCTCTATGCAAATATACATAAGTAACAGTTATATGTACGACATTGAAAATGCGGGATTTTATGGGACTATCAAGTCAATACCCAAAGGCCGCCCGAATTCATGTTTTCAACCAAATGTTTTTTATGGGATTGGGTTCGGACTTCGACATGCATATCTCAAAATGGTAGGTACTTAGATATTAATATTCTATACACGTCCTTTGTACATTGTAGGTATAGTATAGTAAACCAGTGTACCCTTATTTTATATTATAGGTACGCAGGGTTTCTTAACCTTAAAAAGAACTCGCTTTCATAATCATATTATGTATTATTATTACACTTAACTTTACTATTACAGAAATTCAGTTAAAGAATTGCAGGACAATCCGAAATACATACTGTATTTTTCTCCTATTAGCTGCTAGCTGCATCACCCAAAAATGGGAGCAAACCAAAAATACATGGATAGATTGTCAATTTTAGAATTGGGTATATCAAATATCATTGAAATTTGGAAACTAGTACGAATTATTATGATGCACAAGGAAATGGTATTTCGGTGAAACACGCAAAATAAGTATGTTTTGGTGAAAAGGGTACTTAGGTTCTTTCCTTCTGAGTACCCCTTAAACGAAGACGGCGTGATGGGTAAAAAAACAGATCTTTCAAAGTGAAATAAAAGGTATCAAGCCCTCATACAAGATACATATTTAAAGGTGATCTTAGAGTTCTTCAGATACATTGCAGATGAGGCGAGCATTGCAGATGTTGAACATGTTGAGAATTCTCATGATTAGGAGTTTCGGAGATAAAAATTACCACCTAATGGCGAACGTTGTTAACGTAAAGTGATCACACTAAGCCAGCCTTCGAAATAACAGTAGAAGACGGTCGTAAGCCCGTAGTGGTTTGTTCCATTTAAAAATCGAACATTAGTAATGAATTGATAGAGTCATTAGTTGTTATTTTTTCTTTGAGGCCTTAGCCTCAAAGAAAAATACTGTCTTAACAGTCTGGAAAAATCGCTAGTCCTTGGAGGTGTTGAAGGATCTAGAGGCAGAGGAAGTGCACCTGCTAGATGGACAGACCATATCAGGACTGCTGTGGATATTTTTATCCAACCACACTTCTTTCGCTTCTTCCAACGATATACCATTTCTCATACAACCTCTCCTGTTTCTCTATGTTCAAGGTCCTTTGAGAAGAAATAATACTAGACAAATAATGTGCTACTGCGCATGGTCCCAACAAGTACCACGTGAATGCTGTTAAACTCATACAAACTGTGACGTTTGTCGGTAGCGTTTTGTGACATTGGTACGATTTTTTATTTTTCATATTTTAGCGTTACATAACACACACAGAGGAATTTTATGTTTTAATCATACAATTAGTTGTGTTGTCTTGTGCTTGGTAGATGAAAGTAGAATGATTTATTTTTGATTATTTATCTTCAGTCATCTAATCACACTAATTAAGAGTCTGTACGAGGCTGGCACGGCGACTGTCAAAGTAGGGGAAAATACCTCACGTGAATTCAAGGTTAATAAAGGAGTTCGCCAGGGATGCATTTTATCCCCAGATCTATTTAATATTTATGGTGAATACATAATGCGAAAAGCTTTAGAAAGCTGGCACGGAGGTGTTTCGATCGAAGGCAAGAAAGTTTCGAATCTTAGATATGCGGATGACACTAATCTATTCGCATCCAGCGAGGCTGAAATGGAGGAACTGCTCAATAGAGTAGAGGAAGAAAGCCGAAGGCTGGGACTTAAGATTAACAAATCCAAGACGAAACTCATGATCGTAGACCGATTCAACACACTACAAATGACAGGAGCGCTTTCGGACTTGGAAATGGTTGATAGGTTTATTTATATGGGGTCCACTATTACCAACCAAGGTGAATGCGAAACCGAGATCAGGAGAAGGATAGGCATGGCTAAAGGTGCGATGACCAGTCTCAACAAAATATGGAGAGACAGGAACATATCCAGAAACCTGAAGGTGAAGATTGTCCGTTCCCTTGTGTTCTCAATTTTCTTTTATGGAGTGGAGTCGTGGACTCTGCGGGCTAGGGACAAAGACAGAATAGACGCTTTCGAGATGTAGTGCTGGAGGAGAATGCTGAGGATTCCCTGGACAGCAAGAAGAACAAACATCTCAATTCTTCAAGAACTCCGCATCACGGTTCGACTGTCGTCTCTCTGTCTCGAACAAATATTAAAGTTCTTTGGACATATAGCACGTAGAGGGGAGGACAGCCTTGAAAAGCTGATAATGGTTGGAAGAGCGCCAGGTACAAGACCACGGGGCAGATCGCCGATGCGCTGGACCGACCAAATAAAACAAAATATCCACGCGACGACACTTCATAGAGCCGTGCATCTGGCGGCGGACAGAACATCCTGGAGAGCAATGGTGCGAGAGAGAGTTCATGATGGCCACGACCCTCAGCAATGAGGACGACGACTGGTAAGGTATCTTCAGTCATGTGACTGTTGAATATAGGAACCAATTTTCGGTTCTGCTCATCCAAAAAAGTTGTCTAATAATATTTGTACTCAGTGACAAGGTCACAGTATTGAACGATGAATGAAACAAAAAAACGACGATGATGATTTTTTTGCCATGTTGAAAACCCTGATCTAATGTCGCTCGGATACGAATAAATAATAATAATACATCTTGAACGTAATAGAGGCCAATATATTTTATGTGATATTTTTTACATTTTTCCATAAAATCTGCACGGGTTCTATACTGCGGGCCATGTCATATTACATATAGCTAGAAAGGCAACACGGCGAGCGTGATATAGATTACAGGTCTTTTATGGTCGCATTAAATGAACCACGAAATTAGTGATTTAAGTACCAACACAATGTGTTAAATTATTACAATACGTAGAACCATAACGATTTTATCGCGAATATTATTACCGTGTCCCAGGAAGGATGTCGTTATGCCTTTAATTTGATATCACTCTACCTTCGCACTGAAACAGAACTGTGGGTAGGTGAGCTTGTACAATGTACAATATTATATTATATCAAAATATTACAAGTTTTATTACGTTATTTACGGTTCTGCAATATTTTAAGAGGCAATTTTTACTAAAATTTCCATTGTGATTGCACTAGTACCAAAATCTATCAGACGGCAGGCATAGAAAAGTTTGATGCATTCTTTGATTGATCTATAAATCAGATACTTACCTATTTATATCGTGCCTTAAAGGATCCCTATTGCAGACTGTTTATTCCCGTAGCAAGATTTGTATGTAGGTACCTTTGGTCAAGTATACAGGGTTACAGGAAAAGTCGTACTGAATATTAAAGGATGTTATTAGGTATTTAGGTAATTTCTGATGGATTCCACAATAAGGTGTCCGAAACTTAACCGTTATGAAGATATCGAACTTTAAAGATTTAAAAAAAAATCCTTTATTTTTTGCCTTTTTATCATTTTTTTCGGATTAGAGGTCCTAGGGTTCGTTTTTTATGTATCTAGTGAGAGGACATGTCAATTAATAAAAATGATTAACAAAAACTGAACCTTCTACTAAGAGCTTAAAAAGACAGCTCGACAACGGTTAGGATTAAAGAATTTTCGTGTTTTGAAAAGTGTTTCGAACTTAGAAGCGCTTTTTTTTTAAATTATGGAACTTGTTCTGCAAATAATTTTAAAAACTTCTACGTGTCTTTAGCTTTTCAAAAAGGTATAACGCTTGCTATAAAATAGGAAAAACATTGACCAAACAGTTAAGGTAGTATGATTTTTTTTCAAAATCTTAAAAGTTCAATATCTCCATAACGGTGAAGTTTTGGACACTATATTATGGAATCAAATCCATCAGAAATGTCCTCTAAAAAATAACATCCTTTAATGTTCAGTACGACTTTTCCTGTAACCCTGTATATCCCGTGGATACTTGTCAGGTATTTTTCCTCCGCATGTCTCCCATGAGTCTTGAATATCCAAGCCTTATCTACAATCCGGATGGGACAAAAAGATGAGGCAGGCAAAAACTAACGATCAAGCGGACAGTCGGCTGGACAGAATCTGTGCAACTGGCGCAGGGGAGAGAGGCTTATAGGAACTTTGTCCGTTTGCTCTGCTCCACATTGGGAGCCTATACATGGATCAAGAAAGTATATTTTTTTGTATAAAATCAAGTGGCGTTAATAGGTAACTAGAAGAAAGGATATTTTGGATCTTTAGGTACGTATTATGAAAACAATAAGAGTATTTTTTTTTAAACTTTTAATTAAGTATGTAGGTACCTACTTACGTAAGGAAGAGTTGAAATAAAAATGCACCATCATTTCTAAATAAAATGCATTTTGAATTTGTAGACCCATTGGCAGTTCAGTGATAGTATTTTATGGGGTGTCATAATATTAACTCAAAAAATAACGGTTGATCTAAGAAAGAAAATTATTTGTCAATACAAGACAAGGAGTATTAATGTCAATACAAGTCAAGGAGTATTAATGTCAATACATTCAAGGAGTACCCATTACTAATGCCAATACATTCAAGGAGTATTATTAATGTCAGTACATTAATACTCCTTGACATTCATAACTTTTCAGTCAAATGTATAACAAAGAAGTGAAATTTATTTCGCAGAGTATTAATAATAGCAGTTCGAATTACTAACAACCTTGTTAAGAGGTTCGACTTTTTATCTACGTAAGGGTATGTTGGTAACATTTTATCCCTTTAAAAGAATTCGGAGATGTGGAAAAATTCGTCAACGTAAATAGTGTCTGAACATCTGGGAGATAAGTTTATTTATTTATTTACGCCTTTTACATGTCATTAATTTATTAAGAAGTTGTATTTACAGCATCAGTAATATTTTTTGAATGAATGAATGAATCTGTGCTCACTCGAAGTGAACAAAAATACTCTCTTGACATCTTTCACACTAACCAAAATTAAATCTACTAACTGTATGTAATTCTCAAAGTTGCAAATTTGTATATTTTTATGTATCGACTATCTCGTAGGTTTTAAATGTTAAAGAATGATATTGAATTAAGATAGGTACCTACCTATATGGAGTTTAAAAACTTCTACCTAGTTTTTGTAAAAAATTTAAATA
Source organism: Mystacides longicornis (assembly GCA_963576905.1). Taxonomy (NCBI): domain Eukaryota; kingdom Metazoa; phylum Arthropoda; class Insecta; order Trichoptera; family Leptoceridae; genus Mystacides; species Mystacides longicornis. The sequence goes on from OY756428.1 coordinate 11,905,496, forward strand.
TGATTTAGGATATGCTTGAATTCAAATTGATTTATTGCACAGTAAATGAGCTTGAAACTTATTGCCTATTGTCTTCTTTCCAACATTTATGTATATACCTATAGATACCACCTTTGTACACAAGACCAGCCCTCGACCACGCTCAATCATGCCAGCAAAAGTATTTAATGGCATAAACTTTTTGTATAGCTATTTCTCTCAAACTCAAGCATATTTAACCCAATTTCATTTGAAGAATAGTTACTCGTCAATCAAATAAAGATTCTAGGGAAAATAATAGGTACTATTGAACCATAAGTGTGTCTCTGTTGATCCATACCAAATGTTAAAACTTGTGAAACATTATATTTTTTGGTTAATTTAGTACAGATGTGTATTATTAAAATATGAAACAACAGTGGTGCAAGAACGAGTTTAATAGGAGCATATTGCCGGCTTAAGAGTTTATTAGCGTGCAACATTGTGTTCTAATATCAAACGATCGTTCTATGTATGGAATTTTTTTCTAAATCCATTTGATGATATTCGATCATCGAAATCTTTTACTAGGGATACTGGAAAACAAATATAATATTAATGAAATATTTCATTCATATTCCATTCTCTTCAAATGAGAATGGAAAACGTTTACTCTTTCGATTCAAACTTACATTTATTTTATTGTTTATTTTATTATTTCATTTCCTAACAAACTGGTGCAGAATAAAATATTTAGGTTGTGATTTTTTTAAGCTTCATGTGTTTTTTACTCCACGTAATTTATCACACATTATTATTTTTATCACTTTATTAAAATTTTTCTCACATAATCGTGTGAGAAATGAGATAATATTTGCCTGTTATTTACACAACATTTATGTTTCCCGAATACTTAATCACGTCGTTCTGCACACAGCCCTAAGCACAAAATAAAGAATGGAAATAATTGTGTCCATAAATTTTGATGACAAAAAAGGGAAAATACTTTTTTTTTAGAAAGCGGCCTCAATATTTCAAGAATTCTAAAAATTATACGCAAAGTTCAGTCGCCACATAGGTATACACAACACATTCAATATTATGGTTATTCATTAACATGTTATTGTAGCTCACTCAAAGTGAACGTAAATACACTCTTTGACTCATTCACAGTAAGCTAGTTAAAACTCGTTTTTTTGAAGATGCATGGTCGGCACCTGGGATCGAACCCACGACCTCCGATACGAAACAGTATGAAAGCCTGCGAGGTGGCCGCTAGACTATCAACCACTTCAGGTATTATTTTCATTCTCGACTTATATAAAATATAAACACGCCGACAAGTCTTCTGTTGAGACTTGGCTTGATACAATATTGTATTTGAATATAAATGAACAAAAAAAAATAATAGAATGAAAATTTTTCTTAAATTCCAGAGCTGATGTGGGTTCAAGATCTGTACGTACAGGTCGGCATTTATGCCAAAACCCTTCCCTACTTTAAAGGTCCCAATAACGACTCATGACCAATAACTACGGTGTAGAAGGAAAGGGCAATCCATTTCACTACAACATTAGCTTCCAAAAGAGTCAATCATAATAGAGGAAAAGAATTCATGACGGCCTCGACCATCAGCAATGAGGAAGACGACTGGTAAGGTAAGGTGAACTTTATTTGAATAACAACATAAATAGGAAGTACTAATGTTTGGTCATAACTTCATCTCAGTTGTTCAATTGTATCTGTACATACATATATTATAATACCCAATTGTTAGTTGTGCACGCACAATGAAAGCTTCACGTCATCCACAGAAGTTTAAAGGAAATTGTAGTGAAGGTAGTTTGTTGCTTTGATAAATTCACTTAAGATTTGGTACCTACTGGATATTCTGTAAACTAACTATTTCCTTTATATAAAACTTGTCTAGCGAAACGCCGCCGACTGCTATGGGATTTTGTATTTGAATATTCCCCGACTCTTCGTGTAAATAGTTTCCGTCTTCCAACAATACAACTCTGTAAATAAATAAACAACTCGAACGCAACGAAATAGTTCTTTTGTTACCTTATGTAAGACTTCAATAAACTTTTTTTTTATTGAACTTGAGTATTTTGTTTTTAACTTATCCAATTTGTTCAATAGAAAATCAAACATAGAAGGTTATTTAGAACTTACTTGAATATTTTGAGTAATACGAGTAAGTTTTCTTTCTTTGCCTATTGTTGGCTAAAATAGTTTGGTTAAGAAATAAATTGATCAAGACAAATTTCAATAAATGGCTGGGAATGGCAAAAATTTCAAACATTCACCAAGGTCTTGTGCATTTTTATGCAACTTATTAATCAAAACTTATTCTTTTTCTACTATCGTTAGGACTGCGTGCTGTCTTCTCGTGGATCTTCTTATTCCTGGGATGCGGATGGTCTGCCTGAATGTCAACTGGATGTTGGTATGCAATCAGGTGCTGTTTTTATAAGCCTCTCAGGATTCACAAATTTATTTATTATTGTATTTTTAGATGAAACTTAGCTGCAGAAATGAAATTACCCAATATTTCTTCGTCGGTACAACAAGTTCGTGAAACCTTTGCCCGAACTTAACGAGAAAAAATATATTGCCGGAAATTTCAAATATTTACCCACAAAGCATTAATCGAGAACGATTATAAGTTCTATAAACTGGGTGGTTTTTCAAAACGGACCACAAAATTATTTTTTTATCCTAGGTACCTACCTAATTCTTTTTTTTATATGAATCAGAGTTCTCTCTTAAAGTGAACACAAATACACTCTTTGACTCTTTCATAGTAAGCTAGTTTAAAGCTTGTGTCGTGAAAGAGGAAGATGGTCGGCACTTGCAATCGAACCCACGACCTCCACTACGAAAGCCGGCATCGTAACCGCTAGACTACCACTATGTTACAATTATTAATATTACGAAAAGCAGTCACCTATTGTAGAGCAAGCTATAACAACCGCGAAACTCACGTGCTAGTCTTCCAAGGATGAATGTAACTAATCAAGGCTTCCATACTCACATCAAAGTGTTTCCTTCTGCAAGATATTACAGCGCGAAGTGAAAGATTGTGGTCGCTTCCTGGTTCATGATCTTGCTTACATTCAACAGAAAAGTCACAATATTTTGCTTCAAAAACAGTGTCTCATATTTTTTATGAGAACTTTTCTGGTGCATTTTACATCAAAAGTTGATCATGTTATTTCTAAAGCTTTCCTCTGATCATTCGCCGTTTATTTCTGTTCTGAACATCGTCCTTTCAGCTCATTTCCATCCCAAGGGAATGAATTGTTTTATACTTCAGGTAGGCACTTAAACACTTCGGAAATGAAGTATACAAAAAGAAAATAAATGATCATTAGTACCTAATTTATATGGATAAAGAATCAGTATTAAGTATAAATTTAATGATCGAGTTTTGGTTTTGGCATATTGTTATGTAAATATTTAGTAGCTAGTAAGATCTAGCAAAATGTAATGCGCTTGTCTCCTCCCCATGCTCCTAAGTGGGGTTGACAGAATCATCTGTTTTACACAAGCGTCTAGGCGCTCTAGAAACGGGGTAGATACATATATATTTTTTAAATTAAAATATGTAGCACCATTAATCTATCTTAATTTGTACTAATAAAGTCCTGAACACAAATTTCGTAAATATGAGGAGGATCTTAAGAAACATTATACCTATTGTGTTTGCGCTCGTAGGTACATACATAATATGGATTTTGTAGACATGCCTTTAATTCTAATTACCTACGCATTCGTGTAAGACAGGGCGTCTTAAATATAAGATTCGTTTCAGACAATGCCTATTATTCTGAAATGAAAAACAGACGATTGAGTTGCGCCGTATCCAATTTTTATTGAAACTTTTGACATTTCTTTATTCTGAAAATATTTTATCCAACACATTAATTGCGTAACTACTGATGGCAACAGATTAAGTTCTATGCAAGAGCTTCTATTCTGCAATAACAAAAAGACGATTGATTCCTCGTATACAATAGTTGTTGCGTATTTTGACAGTTCTACCTATTCTGAGTGCATTTAATCCAACAAACCAACAAAACAATTGTGTAACTACTGGCAACCAATCGAGTTCTACGCAAGAGCTTTTTAAGTGTTGTTTCAATAATTAAGGGGTCATACACACATTGTCAAGTAGCAATTTTAGTGTATGTGAGAGTGCGAGTTGCGCAGTAAAATTGCAGGTGGTAAGTGAGTTCACTCCTGTGAAGTTGGTGTGAATCCAAAGTTGCTCTCTTCAGGTCAATGTGTTTTTTATTTTCTTTTCTCTCCACCGGGGCAGCAATGTGAACAGGGTACGCTCACGAGTGCTGCAAATATGGGAAAGGAGGGCGTGGATGGTAGTCGCAAAAATAGAACCCGCTCCTATCACTATTAAGTTCACTCGCAACTCGAAGTTCTGTCCTCACATGCTTATAACACTTGTAACTCGCACCCGCGCACGCACTCGCACATACTACAATGTGTGCGCCGCCCTTATGATCCGTTGTTTATGTTGACATGGTGGATATTTTGTAGACAGCAATATTCTATTTGTCACGCGGGAGTGCCGCAGTGATCTATCGTACATAGATGACGTTATAGTTTCGAAATTGGCTACAGCGAGCCAAAAAATATTGCGCGGGCTTTACACTTTTTGACAGGGCCGTTGTGATTTTTCCATAGAAATACAATAACATATTGGGTCGACGGTGAAACAAGTTCCCCGCTGGACGCGTTTTGTGCTGCGTGAATTATTATTGGAATTTGATTTTTTCTACACTCGATAAGTTTTTTTTTTCTATTTCTTTTTGACTAATTCTTACTATCTTTTTATTTATTTAGATATTATTTTTGTATTTAGTTTAACACCATTTAAATTACTGTACATTTATTTTTTTATATTATTTTGTTTTGTTTGTCCCGTGCGACGTTATTGTTGCATCGGGACGGCGGCGCGGTACGTAAATACGTAATTATTATTTCTTTATTATTTTTGTTTCTTTATTTTGTATTTAAATCACTTGTGAATATTATTATATGTGACGTTTAAAAAATGGAGGAACGTGATGGAGGTGAGATACCCCCTGACATTGGGGTGATTTCATCGGTCTCTGACCCTCCAGAGTCGGGGAAAAAACGTAAACTTGCTGAAACTAACTCTGAAAATACAATTAAAGACAAAGATGTTTCTCTTGCTCAGAACACGAGCCACATGATCCAAAATGAATTGTTATATACACCGGATATTCCCGGGCCGTTTGTCGTGTTTGTTCAGAACGCTGACGACACTCATTTGCATCCGCTAACATTCGGGAATTTCTTATACAGGAGAAACTTTCTCTGCATAAAACCTGAATGTATTAGAGCCGAAAACAGATATAAAATTTCTCTAACATTTAATAATTATTTATCTGCAAACGAGTTCGTTAAATCGACCTTTGTCTCTGAAAACAAATTGAAGGCCTTTATTCCGACTTATAAATTGGTTAAATCAGGACTAGTCAGAGATATTCCCCTGGAATTATCTGAATCTGATATCGTTGAAAATTCTTCCACATTTGGATCCTCGATAAAAGTTTTAAAAGCCCGCCGACTTAATAGGAAAAAAGTTGACAAAGACACTAATAAAATATCATGGGTCCCTTCAACTACATGTATTCTGACTTTCCGCGGGCAAACCTTGCCCAAAAACATTTACTTATTTTATAACTCCTTACCAGTAGAACTATACTCTGAACCTACTATAATTTGTCACCTTTGTGCTAGATTTGGGCACTTAAGGAAAAATTGTCGATCCAAACCCAGATGCGCAATCTGTAGTTCCACTGAACATAACAAGGATAATTGCACCTCTAAAGAGGTGAAGTGTCCTAACTGTCATGGAGATCATAGTGCTCTGCACTCTAGTTGTCCCGAACTAAAAAGGCAAAGAGACATAAAAAAGGTTATGGCTGCGGACAACTTATCGTTCGCCCAGGCTGTTAAGCTCTTCCCGAAATCTAGCAAACCCTATAGTGAAATCGTCAAGCCCTTAGAAGGGAAACTCCCCTCAGTCCAAGTTCCTAATGATTCCCTAAACTCTAGTCGACGAGTTACAATCTCGACTAAAGCTAACTCAGCTCCTCTCAAAAAAGTTTCACCTCTGTATAATGATAAATCTTACATAGACAACCTTTTTTACACTAACGGGCAGGCTGTGAATCTAACTCCAGGATGTGCTCTTACAACTCCAGAGTCATTCACTTTAACACCATCCGATAACGAAATCTTAAATGAGAGTACCTCATCTCTCAAAAATAACATTTCAAAATCTTCCACCGATGAGACAAATTCTTTGAAATCAGCCCTAGAGCTGTTGCTTGATATTATTTTTAACAAATCTGATATGTTCACTTCAAAAATACTTCCTCTTATTAAAACGATTATAGAAAAAGAATAGACAAACAGCATTCTCAACATTTCGTTGGAGAATGCTATTTGTTATTTCGAATTCAAACTATTTATTCTAGTAAACGTTTATCACCTACTAATGATTCAATATGTCAGATAATAATCAATTGAATATTCTTCAGTGGAACTGCAGAAGCGCAATCTCCAACAAATCAGATATTATACATATGTTAAATCAATTCTCTATTCACCTTTCAGCTTTAAACGAAACATGGATCAAACCACATTATACCTATAATATTCCTGGTTACTCTGTCTTTCGAAATGACAGAGTTGAGGGCAGGGGAGGTGGAGTAGCCATATTGGTGAAATCATCTCTCCATTGTGATCTTATTCCAATTCCAAGCAATCCCTTTTTCGAAATAATTGCTGTCTGCATTGACGGTATTGGATACGTCTCTGTATATATTCCCCCAAATGGTGGATTTGACAGTAATTATTTCAACTCGATTGTCCCTTTACTTCCAACATCATTTTTCCTGCTCGGAGACTACAATGCCCATGCTGTTGCCTGGGGAAATGCCCTAACTGACAGAGCGGGTAACCAAATACTGTCATTTGTAGATAAGCATGACCTATGCATCTTAAATGACGGTTCACCAACCAGACTGACTTCCCCTAACCAGAATCCAAGTGCAGTGGACTTAACAATTTGTACTGGCAATCTGGCTTGTTCATCAAGCTGGAGTATCCTAGACGACCCATTTTCTAGCGACCACTACCCAATTTTTGTTACTCTATCCGTAGCTCCATCCAGAAAAATTTCTTACAGCAGACAATTATACAGTATAAAAAGGGCAAACTGGGCTAGATTTGCCGAAATCGTAAAGGAATCCATGTCTAAAATCGGAGATACGTCCAAGTCTCCTGTCCAAAAGCATTATGATGACCTGACACAGATTATTTACGAGGCGGCTAATAACAGCATTCCCTCTAGAAATAAATCGAGCAAAAACACGAAAAATGCTCCTTGGTGGGATCAGCAGTGCTCTGATCTTATCACTGAAAGAAAACAAGCTATGCGAAACTTTAGAAAAAAATTTGATTCAGACTCCTTTATACAGGCAAAGGCCATACAAGCCAAGGTAAAAAAAAAACTACGAGCTAAAAAGCGACAGAGTTGGCAGACCTTTTGCTCTTCTCTGTCCCCGAATTCTCCCCCTTCACATGTTTGGAATATGATCAGACGCTTCAAGGGTTCCTTCCAGACTTCCAGAGCTTCTGCTCCTCTTTCTGACTGGCTTTCGGAGTTTTTAAATAACCTAGCTCCTCCTACTGCCCCTAATTTGGACCAACTAATTCCCCCTTGTATAAATAACAGAAATCTTCCTCAAAATAACAATAGATTGTTAGAAAAAGTAAATATGTATGAACTAAAGCTCTGCCTACTATCGGTAAGGCATTCATCTCCTGGCGAAGACAGAATTCCGTACGCTTTCTTTCAGAAAGCTCCTGACATCTTTATTGAATCCTTCCTCGACCTTCTCAACAAAATACTATCTTCGGGAAACATTCCCAACTCTTGGAAACACCAGTTAATTATTCCCATCTTAAAACCTGGAAAAAATCCTAAACTCGCTTCTTCTTACCGGCCTATAGCCTTGTCCGCATGCGCCATGAAAATTCTGGAACACATTTTGAAAAGCAGACTGGTTTGGTATATAGAACATAACTCTATACTACCTTCTACACAGTTTGGTTTTAGAAAGTCACTGTCTTGTGTAGATAATTTGAGTGTATTGATCACGGATATCCAGATTGCTTTTACTAAGAAGAATCCGATGTCGGTCGTATTCCTTGATATAACATCTGCTTTCGACAATGTCTCTATCCCTCTTCTTTTCAAAAAACTTGTAAGTCTCGGTATCCCTCACAAAATTGCCACATTGATCTTTAGCATGTTTACGGAGAGAAGCATTTCAGTGAGCGGAGACGTTCCTGGAGACCACAGGGTGGTCTGGAAGGGCCTTCCTCAGGGGTCAGTTTTAAGCCCTATCTTATTTAACGTCTATTGTTCAGACCTCCCCAAGATACCTGATGACTGTCAATTGATTCAATACGCGGATGATATTGCAATATATACTACTAATAAAAATAATGTATGCGCTGAAAGAGCTTTGACAGGAGCCTTAAATATTGTCAATTCATGGATGGAACGGAATAACTTATTCCTATCCCCTCAAAAGTCGAGAGTTGTATCATTCTCCAGAAAGCACGTGAATCCATCCATTTCTGTAGAACTTAACGGAAATATAATTCCTCAGTGCGAAGAGGTAAAATTTTTGGGTATGTCTTTAGATAGGAAATTGACCTGGAACCCTCACGTAACTCATACACTTTCCAAATGCGAAAGAGGTTTAAATATACTTAGAGCGATCTCTGGCACCTCTTGGGGCTCCCACCCTTCCTCCATGAAGAATATATACAATGCATTAATTCGCAGCCACTTAGATTACGGTAGCTTTTTATTGACTCCAATATCCAAAACCTTGGTGAACAAGCTGGATGCTGTACAAACAAAATCTTTAAGGCTCATGGTTGGCGCAATGCCCTCCACTCCAAACAACTCTCTCCAGGTGGAATGTGTTGATATGCCACTAAAGATTAGAAGACAATATCTATCTGATTCCTTCTTTATTAAAAAACGGACTTTCACTGACCATCCATTGCTAAAAAATTTACCCATATTACGTAACCTTTATCACGTTAACGGTTACTGGAAAAATAAATCGAGTCCTTATTTGTGCAACAGTTACAGTAATTACATGACTCAGTTTGGCGTTAAACGTTACCCCTTTCCATCCGCTGTTTATGACCTTCCTTTGGAAGTCTTGCAATTCTCCCCAACCGTCTTTGAAAATATCGGTATCGGTAAAACTCCTAAAATGTCCTCCAATCTAATAAATCAGACGTTCTTTTCAAAAGCTGACTCTTCTTGGCCAAACCACATCCATATTTTTACTGATGGCTCCAAATTTTCTACCAATGATCATTCTGGATCGGCGGTTCTCATCCCCAAACTCAAAATAAAATCAATGCTAAAACTTCCTCCGGAAGCCTCCGTTTTCACGGCAGAGTGTGCTGCTCTGTACCAGGCTCTCACTCTGTGCGATCACCATGAATTGGAAAGAGCAATCATCTTCACGGATTCCTTATCTCTAGTAAATGTACTTGCGTCCGGCTCAGGTACTGATAACTGTATTGTCTTAGACATTAGGAGAAACCTATATAGTCATAAAGTAAAAGGGAGAGATATTGTCATCGCTTGGATCCCGGCTCATTGTGGTATAACACCCAATGAGGACGTAGACGCATTGGCAAAAGAGGCCACCAGCAATGGATTGGTCCCTCGAAACTTTGAACTCCCCCTGAGTGATATAAAACGTTCTGCCTTTCTCGGAGCAATGTCGGCCTGGACCGATCATTGGGATGAGGTAGGTAGAGCTAAGGGGTCGATTTATCGGGACATTAAGGAGTCTATCTCCAGAAAGCCATGGTACCATGAATTCAAATTCTCCAGATCAGAAATAGTCACACTGACTCGCATGAGATTTAATCACCACAGACTGGATAGTCATCTATTTAAAATAAATTTAGCCTCGTCTCCACTCTGTGAGTGCGAACTCGATATGGAGACATTAGACCACGTCTTTTTCGGTTGCCCAATAAGAGATTCATATGAACTTTATTACGAAATCGATGAAATTCAGTTCCCCATTAATATGTCTTGTCTGTTACACTCTGAAAAGCTTTCTGTCTACAAAAAAATTTTAAAATCAGTAAAACAGAATTACATAATTATATAAACAGTAGGTATGTGTGTGTGCGTGTATGTATATATTTTTATATAAATGCGAGAATGTATGTATGTAAGGGCGTGATTGTAAGTATGTAAGGCCGTGTGTGATTGTAAAAATAGTAAGTCTTTATATAAAATAATAGAAAAATAATAAATTAAAGCGTAATATTTTTGTTTTGCAAAACATCAAATATTTGAAACTGGCACAAATCGTCCCTCAAGGGATGGGATGCCATAAACAAATTAATAATAATAACAATAACATATTATCATTAGCTCGTTCATAATAAACATTTTATCAACTATTGGATTTTGATTGCCATGGAGTCAATTGAAATCATTGATAGCGTTGAGTTGGAACGTGAATTTGAGAATACCAGTCATTATGATAATAACATTTATTTATAACTAATATACCCGGTAGTTTATGAGCTCGAATGAAGTTTGAATTCTAATAGGCACATTTTTATACTTAGAGTACGCAGATAATATTTTTTCTTCTTTGACAACTAAAGTTATTATAGCATACAGAATAAACTGTTTTTTTTCCAAACCGTTTAGTTCCGAAAATTATCAACTACAATAATAACTATAGAAAAAAAAATTAAAGATCTACGACTGAACTTTTATATTGATAGGTATTTATTTATTCAATTATTAGAAACTACCACATGAAATTGAACAACAAACAAAAAATCATGAAATAAAAACATAGGATATCCAGTGCTCCAGTAGCAGGTATCTCCCGCATGGCTATTGTACATAGTTAGGTAGGTATGTACACTAAACGTCTCCCTAAACCCAAAAAAAAAACATTAAACTGCGTAATTAAAACGAAATAAAAAAAAAGATAAATTTTTCAGTCTTAGATAGGTAAACCTAATTAATATTTACCATTTTTGAATAATTTCATTACCTACCAGTAGAAGTGACCATTTTGTGGAAAATTTACATAACAAGAAGTAATAAAAAAATTAATAAAATTTACAACTTATCGGCAGAAACCTGTTATAGGAGCACTGGGGATTTTATGTTTTTGTTTGTTTATCTTATTCAGTGTTCTGTTGGTGTCGCTAATGAATGAATAAATTACATAGATTGTGGGAAATAATATAACGGATTCATTATGTATGTTGAAAATTTTAAACTATCAAAAATGCTTTTGTATTTTTTAACAAAAATATAGATATAAAACTGGTTAGTAATAAAGATTACAGTAGTGCGGTGTTTCAGCGATCCGTGCTGCTCCATTGGATTTAATCTGGAACATTTTTAAGTATTTATGAGAGATCCATGGGTGTAGTTACATTGTTGTAAGAGGAAATGTACCAACATTCTATGGTGGCTTTGCTGTTATTATTTAACGTTCCTTTTCCAATACGTGATCAACAGTTTCCTTAGGAAATAGATTCGTAATTCATGTCGAACATTTTATAGAACGAATGTGTTCTTTTGTCAAACAAACTAAAACTATCGCCATTTTTATGCATTTCATGTATGAATTAATGGAATTCTTTAAACACGATATTTAATTTGTGGTCATTATTTCAAAGTCAGGAAATCATGTAACCACGTTTGACTATATACATAGTCAGTATTTCATAAGTTTATGAAATACTATTTCAATAACAATTTCACATTTCTTTCATTTATTTATGTTATTTCCCAAATTAGATGGTTGGTAGTCCAGTGGTATCAATCGCTGGCTTTCATGCGCACAGCGTATTGGAGGTCGTAGGTTCGAATCCCGGTCGTGCCCACCATTTCCGCTTTCACGACACAACCCTTTGGTTAGTGCGAAAGATGTCAAAAGTGAATTTGTGTTCACTTCGAGTGAGCACAGATTCATTTAAAATAAAATTAAATATTTTACAATAAGTACCTACTTCAATACTTACAGACTAAGCAAAAATAGATAGATATTACATATACACACATAACACATATGTCATATATAACTACATTATTTATATAATAATTATCAATGGATGAAGACCTTAACATTAAAAAATATAATAAATCTATGTATTAACATGTGCAAGAAAAATTTTGTGACCTTTTTTACGAAAATTCCGCGGACGGAGGAGTATGAAATTTCGCACACTTACTGCTTTATTTAAAAACTACGATCAGTGGAAAAAATAGCTCAGTGATAGAAAATATTACGATCAAGCTGTCATCGAGATAGTTTAACGCATATAGCTTGATTGTGAGCTGATCTCTGTAGATTTTGACCCGCCTTATTGGATTTAACGTCAACTGACAGTTGTTTTGAGTAAACAAGAACGCTTTTAGTAATAAATACACTGTATTTAAGTTTTTCCCCGTCCAAGTATGTGCTCCTTTCATATTTTTTTTTTTTTTTTTTTTTTTTTTTACTTTTTGGCATATCATCCGCCCTTTCATATTTTGGTCCATTATATTTTAGTTAATCATTTTAATAATATGAAATTTAAAGAAACAAAGCAAATATGCATTATCGTAATCATTCGAGGGCTTACAACCATGGTGTACCAACTAAATGTATAAGAAATATAATGACGTTTTGAAGAATATATTCAAAGAATACTTTTTAAGTACCTAGGTACAAATATTAAAATTGAAGTGATCAAACATAAATTAGTTCATTTTGGCTGAAACACAAAGGTTTCTTATGATTTAATAAGGACTTAACTATATTTTGATATAAAATAAATAATAAATAAGGTATGTCCATACCTATTCTCAACAATAACTCGAAATAATTCAAATCTGACATATCGCATATAAGGTATGTCCATACCTATTCTCAACAATAACTCGAAATAATTCAAATCTGACATATCGCATCTTGGTTGTAAACACTCGCGTTGTCCGGCTACTATTTTGTTTGTTTGCAAATTTTTGTATGAAATGTCATATTCATACATTACAAACGCGGATTAAATATTTTTTTACAATTAAAGTAAAAACTGATCAGTGAGTATAAGTAATCTTACGATTAACGAATTTTTTATATAGTTCAAATAGAGAAGGATTGGCGAATTCTAATATTTTTTTAAAATTATGAATAAAAATTAGGTGAAATTTATAAAAACAACATAACAAACACTACTATTATGTATTTGATGCTCACATATACTTCGACATTGACACAGACGCATATATTATTATTTTGTTTATCTGTGGTCGAATTGTAGGTAGGTACATAATATTAACATTTCAAATTTGACGTATTAATGTCATTGTTTTTGAAAGAAAATTGTGAAAAAGGTCGCTCAGTCTGTGATAATGGAACCTCAATAATGTTCAAACTTATAATTTAAATTAGTTATGGTCGAATAAATCTACAATAAGAGTAATAATCTTCAAAACTATAATGCTCAGAACACAAAAACAAAAAAAAACCATGAATGAAAAAAATAATTACAAAACAATTCAGTAGGTATGTATGTAGATAAGTTTTGTATGTAGATAACTTTCAAAGATTCGCAGGCAGGTATTAGGTAGGCAAAAGATTTTACCGACTAATTGATAAAAGATATCGATTATTTCTTCATACTAACAGCTATCAGATATAATAACAAAGTAATTCGGAAAATCTAGTCTTAAACCACCCTAACGGATATAAGTAAATTTCATGTCAATAAAGCCCTTCAAAACTTATAGGGTTCGGATGAACATAAAATCAAACAAGATTTGCCTTTCAATAATGGGTGTGTATATACGGAACCCATCGAATGTCATTGAATAATGAATGAGTTGCAGGTAGCAAGTGGGTTGTGTTCAGATAACTGGATGGATCAGAAGCGAACGGGTCCGATCATTCCGTTATGACGAGGGCTAAACGTACACAGGGGACCTTAAGTAATCGAAGGTAAACTGCCGCATACAATATTTGACATGGGAGCCCTAATGAGATTGTTATCAGATTGATCTCTGGAGGAGGCATGGGTTATTCCCGCCTCATCCATTTCTCGATCATGTCCTTATTAGATACTCCTGATTTGTTTCTCTAATATCAACAAACCGTAAGTATCATGTGGAGTAGTAGCGATAAGTACAAGGTTTTTGAAGATTATCAGTCTCTCAGCTCTTCATTATAAGAACCTACTCTATATTCACAGTTTTTTGACGTTTAACATCAATATTTTTTTTCTTTTTACTGTTCTTTTATTTAGATATTTTACAAAACGCATTCTATAATGAATATTGTTGATTTTTTAATAATACTTAATGAGCATGCATATTTGTCATTTAAAAAATGTCAAATATGCATGCTCACAGGTTACATGATGTAATATTCAACATTTTTTCATGCGATGCGTTAGGTAAATAATATTGTTACAGAAACAATTTTTTTTTTAATAATTTAGGTATATATTTCTTTCTCTCCCTATTAGCAGAGAGGCATATTATTATCATAGTGGTCCTACAAAACTGTTCGAAAAAGTACCTACGTTTCATTTAAAAATTTTATCTCCTAGGAAGTATACAGAGCAAATCTATCACAAAACGTGAACTTATTGGAAGGTACATCAAAATATAACCTTGCGAACAGACAGTGGGGTGAGGATATAGGTATAATCCAATTTCAGAACGGACGCACTGAATCGGAAATAGATTGTAAAAGAAAAATGTATGGGATGTAATAAAACTAGAAGTACACACAGCCAATAAGTAATTTCATAAATAATTTTCATGGTGATAGAAATTCGTGTATCTACGTGAAATATCCTCGCATTCTATAGGTACGGAATATTACCTCGAAGGTTCTAGAACTCTACGCCGAGTTTTGTTTGACAAAATCGTTTAATCGGGAATTTTTATTATAATCATAGCATAGAAGAAAGAAAATTCTTTTTTTTTTCACCCGTTTTTACGTCGACGTAAATATTATATTTCTCGTTGCCGTAAAATCAAAATCGATTTTGTGCGACATGATCCTTAAAATTTGACAATATTCGACCGTCATTTGTTTTTTTTTGTTTGAAGTATGTAAGCAGGTACCTACCTATAATTTTTGTTTTATCTATGTCCTGATTGAAAATATAAAATTTTGATACGTACTTCTTTGTAAGCTTTTGAATCAGTATAATATCTAAATTTATGGATGGACTACGAATTTTTCAACAATATTTTAGATATTCCTTAAGGGTAAAAAATCTTATTCTCTTATTGAAAAAAGAAATATTAGCTTTTAATGAAAATATGTCAAATATGAAATATTACAAAAAAGTATTACTCCACAAGGATATTTTTTTATGTGTTCTAAGGAAAACGTACATAGCCATGTTAATAGATTGTAGAAAGTAAAGCAATACCTCTGTCCTGTCATGATATCCAATTAAGTTGTCAACCTTCATTGTTTTATGATATAAAAAATGCATAGTAGTCGAGTGTTGATAAAACCAAGAACTCCAATTATCCACTGTGAAAAGCTTTTGTTTTATTTTAGTTTTTTTTTTCAGACATGTTGAAAATAATTCCCTTCTAAGAAGTACTTGGATTTTAAGTGGTCTTTGAAAGTAGGTACTTTTTAGTTGTAAAGTGAATCATTGTGTTACCCTTAAAGTTTTTTTAATCATTTTTATTTTACCTCCCTTCAAAATTGAATTGTATAAAACTAGATAATATTTATATATCTTTGACTATGCGGAACTAAATTGTGTATCTCCGTCTTAAATTCATTATTGTCATTCTTTTTTATATTCTTGATTAAATTGATGGATTAAAGGCGCAATCACACAAGTTAGATCAATAGCCAAATTTTTTCAACAGTAGTTTCCTACCTTGATCATGTTGTTGAAGGCGTCACTTGCCATACCGATACGTATTGGGAGCCCAGCCCCGAGGTCACCAGTGGTGGTAATGGTTGCTCCCAGGTACTGGAATTTATCCACCCGGGAGACCTGGTGACCATCGATGGTTATCGGTAGCTGTTTATCGGGGCAGGCATTATTCGCCATGAGCTCCGTCTTACTGGCATTGACTCGAAGGCCGAGGCGTGCTGTTTCATCGCAGAGTCTTGAAACACTGCGCTGTAATTTCTCCACTGTCGTACTGAACAACGCTAGGTCGTCCGCGTACTCCAGATCGCACAGTTCGCCCATTAGACCATCTCTACGTGTTATCGTCGGCGTCGTTAAGTGTCGGCGTTTAGTGTCGAGACGAAATGTAAACTGTTTGATGCGTGTGTGTTGCCCATTCTCCTGTATGGGTGTGAGTCCTGGCACCTGACCTTGGCCCAGGCACAAAAAGTATCTGCATTCGAAACGAAGTACCTCAGGAGAATTTTGGGTATAAGATGGTAACCACCGCATCACGAACGACGCTATACGCCGGCGCACCCAGCGTGAGCCCATCACCTCTATTATTATGTGGAGGAGATGGACTTAGCTGGGACATGTGTTAAGGATGCCAAATGACAGTTGGCCGAGGAGAGCGCTGTTCTTCCTTCCATCAGTGTCCCGGAGACGAGGAAGACCCTCTCATACTGTGTTTCGCTCCTTCGAAGCAGAGCTGAGGAATCTGGACATGGTGTGGGAGGAGGTCATTAACGTTGCGCAAGATCGAGCGCAATGGAGAGCTCTTGTTGCCTCCCTATGCCCCTAAGTGGGGTCTAAAGGGAGTTTGGAGTTTCCTACCTACTTTTATAATTATGAAGAGTAGGATTGAACTCAAGTCTGACAAAACTGGGTATTTTTCAAGTTTGAAACACTTGAAAAGTGTGACCTTCAACTTTGGCTGAAGAAAAAAAAGCTACAATTTGAATGTGATAACTCAATAGGTATCACATTCTTAAAACGGAAACTTTGCTTATCAGTAGAGACCGGATTATATGCATTTGCATATTTGCATAAGCATCAGCATATTTTTCAGGACATTGCATATTTCGACTAAATTTTAATGATCTTGCATATTTGGGTATACTTTCTCCTAAAATTTTAATGAATCTTTGGTATAGGTATCGAGTACACATACGAGCTAACGAAGATTCCCGAAGACAGTTGGCTTTTTTCGTAAACCGAGAGTAAAGGTGTCTGGGTTGGCTGGCAGAGATCTTTAAAGATAAGTCCGCCCTTTGAATTGTACAATTTTTTTTCTTTATATTGTAATATAGACAGCAATAAAGCTTTATTTATTTATTTAAAGGTGTGACGTCATTGCGAGGGTTACATCACATCTTACCATAAGCTTGGCATTGGTCGGTCAAAGAGCTGGAAACCCAGGGCTTTCCCTTAGATAAATCTATTGTGAATCGAAGTGAAGAAAAAAGTACGCCAAATCAACTTCGACTTGCCAGGAACATTTCCAATAAAACTGAGAGAAAAGTTTGAAAACAATCCTGGTTATGAATCTTTGTGCCAAATCAACAATTTTATTGACGGATCGGGTTCAACTTTACCAGAGTTAATACCTAGTTATATAACATCGAAATTCAAATGCTGTCCAGTGACCTCAGTGGATGTAGAAAGATCCTTTTCGAATTATAAAAATATACTAAGTTATAGAAGAATTATAACCTTACTACTGAACATTTGGAACAATACTAAATTGTTAGCGTTTTCTTGAACAAAAATGATCATCTATTTGAAAATGTAGTAACTAAAGAAATTTGTTTTAATTTAATGTGGGCTGTTTTTTTAAATAATACTCGTTAAGGAGCGGATAACTTTGTGTAACAATAAATTATAAAAACGCCATTTTGTGGTATTTATTTAAATTAGATGTTGCATATTTTGGCGATTTTGGTGCATATTTCGAGCATTTATAATGCAAATTTCAATCATTTTAAGTTGCATATAATACGGTCTCTACTTATCAGAATACAAAGAGAACTAACTGCCTAACACTCTAAAAAGACGAAAAACTTCACAATTATTTGGCCACGATTGGAATGGAGGTACCAACAGATTGCGGGAGGCGTAAATGAGCATTGTGTCAGAAAATCTTTGCATAGCGATTTCCACAGCCAGATGCTGTAGAGTTCACGAGAAAGTGTCCCAGATGGTCGCCAGCATCCGCCAGGTGTGGCAATTAGAATTTCCTTATAAAAGTTGTAAACTAAGTATCTACATAATATCATATATCAATACGCGAAAGAAAAACTTTGTGACTATTTTAACGAAAATAGCGCGGACGAAGAAGTGCACACTTATCTATACTAATATATAAAGAGGAAAGATTTGATTTTTTGTTTGTTTGTTTGTTTGTTTGTTTGTTTGTTTGCATCGAATAGGCTCCAAAACTACTGAACCGATTTGAAAAATTCTTTCACTTTTGGGAAGCTACAATATCGGCGGTGAACATAGGCTATATTTAATTTCCAAAAAAAAGTGGGTAACCTACGAAAACTTCAATAATGTAACCCAAGGTGTAAAAAAATTACCTAAAATATTCTTTTTATCGCGAACGCTGTGAAAACTAACGATGATAGAATAAAACAATGTACCACAATTTTGTAGAAGACATCATTATTTACCAAAAGTATCGCGACAGCATATGTCTAACTATTATAGTTATGCCACAATAAGTGTTTTTTTATTTTAAAAAAATCAATAAAATGTCACCTCTAGAAAAGGCTCTTTATTGGTATCTTGGTATTACTCCTTATTAAAATAAATATGTTTATATAACTTTTTGAATTATTCAATTCGAACATTCCATTCGAAAGTTATCACGAGTTTAAAAATGTGAGTATTGGAAAAAAAGCATAGTCTCTTATCATCTCAACTTATCCGATGCAGAGTGCGTACGGGAGCCCGGGAGGGGACTGAGGGAGGCATGTCAAGTTTAGCAGAAATACCGCGCAAAGTAGTCACGGTGGTAAAGTGACGTGACACGATACATTGCAATGCAATTATTCCAGATTAACATATGCTATAAAATATTTTGAAAAAGTTAGGGATCTGTATGAAAACTAAATTATTTTTAAGTATCTATCTACCCGTGCGAAGCTGGGGCGGACCTCTAGTAGTTTATAATAATACAGAGAAGGAGTGACAACTGCTGATATTTTTTTTTAAATTATGCATAAAAATACATTAAATCTACTACATAAATTAAAGTCGGGTTAGTGCGAACACTTATAACTCGAAATTGGCTTAACAGATTCTTCTGATGTTTGATTTATTGGATTCTTCTCTGCTCCGGAAAACAGAATAACTAATAAAAAGTTAAAAAATGGATAAGAAACGATGTAAAATATAATATTTAACCTGGGACCTTAAGTTACCTGGGACGCGCCCACGACATCGCGAGTACTTCCCTCTCATTCTCGCATACGCTCTTACAGTAGCCCACTTACTCCACCGCACCGTTTCGATAGTTTTAGAAATTTTTCACACAAAGTCAACAATATTATCGGGCATATTCGTGTTGGTAATAGGCGAGGTAGGGTGTGTGCGCGAGCGCATTTTTCTCAAGTTGTTCCCGCCAGATCTTTGAATACGAATGAAATAGGGATGTTTCAGAAATAGTTTAATGTTATTATTTTATTAGCTTATTTAATCGAATTAATTTTGTATTGTTTGACGGGGGCGCAGTGCACATCATGTACATATTAACGGGCCACTTCGGGTTAGAACCACAGGACAACGTCTGTCGGGAAAGCTAGTTAATAATAAAAAAAAACATTGTGTGTGCTACTGTAATGTTATGTTTAAAATACTCACACACACTCCGATGTATTTGACATTGACACAAACGCATATATTCTTTGGTTTATCTGTGGTCGAATTGAGATCAGATTAATATTGTTTGTCTTTAATCTATAATAATAAAGGAAAGTGCCTGACTGACTGACTGATTGACTGACTGACTCATCAACGCACAGCCCAAACGGCTAATCGCAGAGAAGTGAAATTTGGAAATCAGGTAGGTCTCAATACAAAACCTTCCACTAAGAAAGGATTTTTGGAAATTCCACCCCTAAGGGGGTGAAAAATAGGGTTGAATGTTTTTCAAAGTATGCGAATATCTCGGAAACTAGACATGGTACGAACTTGAGATTTGGCATATGAATTCTTTTATAGAAATGAGTGTTAGCATATTCGGCAATTTTTCCAAAATTTTACTAAAAGGGACGAAAAAGGGCACATATAAAAAGGGATGATTTTTAAGTGCCTCCTAAAAAGTTTAAAACTGGTTTTATCGAAATTTCAAAAAATGATTTCTTTAGAAAGAGTCAAATTATACTATTTCGTTTTCAAAAGATATCATTAATTAGAGGGGAGGGGGTGAGGGGCACTTTTCCAACGTGTATGTGTGTGTATCCGTCCCCTCTTTATAACTTTTGATTCGCTTGATCCACAGAACCTAAAATTTCAGAAAATATTGAATACTTTAAGCATACAAAATTTGTATACTCAGAATTTTGAATTTTTTTTCGGTCAGGGGTTATCAACCTTTGAATTTTTATTTAATTTTTCCATATATCTCGAAAACCATGAAATCTAGATCCCTAAAATTGTGTATGTATATAGAAAAATACAATATCTAAAATATAATTTAATGAAGAAGTTCCAGGATTTCTCAAACTTTTTTTATAAAGAAAAATATTTTTTTTATGACAAATTTACGAGTTTCAGTGCTTATATTTCAGAATTTTATAAAAATATCGAAAAACGCCGAAACGCTACAACTAGATATTTTATTTTTCTATAAAAAATACATACATCATAGCAGTACATCTCAAACTTTTCTTAACAATTTTTGTAAAAATTTAATTTATTGACGACATCGTTTCATACAATAAACATACCGACTCAGGCCATCGACAGTTGGATCTCATTCGGCGAGCCGGGCCGGTGTGGTGCCGCGGTGTATGGCTAAGAACACGTAGAAAGCCGATACCGACCCGCGCCGACCAGCGCAAAGAATGTTACTATGCATTTGAATGGGGATACCCACAGAAAAGCAGGAACCCGCTTTCCGGCATGCTCATTTAAATTCATTGAAACCATAGGCAACAATCTATAATCCGGTCGGTGCGTATCGGAATCCGCTTTCTACGTGTTCCTACCCAATGAATATATACGTAGGTAGGTACCTACCCAGCCCAACCTACTTTCTCCAATACACGTGTCGAAACTATTGCGTAATCTATAATATTAATATAGTTTTGAACTAGCCGACCCGTCAAACTTCGTCCCGTCTTGGAATATAAATAATATGTTCGAGATTTTATGTATAAATTTAAGTTGATTTCAGTTTAAAGTTATTTAACACAGACGACGACGTGGTCCTTATATTATTGAATATGAATTAATTAGTATAATGATACATTCATTAATACCTTTTTAACTAGGTACTGTAACCGATGCATCTGTTATAAAACATATCATTATATTATTTTCTATCAGCATTCCGTGAATCGTATCATTTGATATAATAATAGCAAGTTGCAGTGGCGTTCCGTGGGTTATTGGCGGGAACCACACCCTTTGGCGCCTCCACATAACTTTTCCTAAAAAAAAGGTCATTTCTAAAATTTGGTATCTGGAGACATGACATTTCCTAAAAAAAAAAATTTGGTACATGCCTATTTCAAAAACCGGACTTATAGTATAGCGCGAGCATATTTTGCCGCCCTGCTAATAGAGGCGCCCGGGGCGGTCCGCCCCCCCTCGGTACGCCGCTGGCAAGTTGATATAATAATATGTTGAAAAAAGGTAAATAGTATTATGAAGTCAATAGGTAAATTATTTTATATCAAATGTAGTCAATGTGCAAAATATTAAATTTTAAAATTATCTACAAAACCTCACATCATTTTAGGACAGATCGTAAATAATTGTTTTGAAAACACTGGCAAGTCAATCACAACATCATTTCGTCACTGTATAGTGCGAAAAAATTAACTGTCCACTGGAACGTATAAAAAATAGAGACAACAGGGATAGCAGTTAGCCGGATATTATGACCTCCTCACACACCATTTCCAGATCCCTCAGCTCTGCTTCGAAGGAGCAGAACACGAGGAAGACCCTCTCGGTAGGAGAAGATCTTCTTTGTCTTCGGAACCCTTGCGGTAGGAAGAAAAGCGCTCCCCTTAAAATATCGGTGTTTTTATTTTCAAAAATTTATAAAATTCGCAGAATGCTAAAGAAGTCCTTACTAGAGCCCGGCCAGTGCGTAAATTACCGTGGGTACAACGCATGAATTACGCTTACGTAGGCGGTATATACCAATTGGACTGACTCCGTTGCCGGAACGTTATTGTTCCAAAAATCGCGGAAACTATCTGCATCTTCAGCCAGGATGATATATGACGAAACGTTGTTTTATTAAACTTCCCTTACTTACGAAGACCAGCAAAGCTGCTGTTTTCCTCTATATAGTCTAATAGTCTATATAACGAAATATTATATAGAATTACTCTCCATAATTTACCTTATGCTTGATAATCAATTTTCTAAGTTGTAGAATTTATTTTGTGATTATAAGGTGTATTTCTTAAGTGATACTTTAATAAACAAATCAATGAGTTATCCAAACATGCCTCTTTTTACTATCCGGTATCCGGCAGGATATTATTTACGCCGCCGGATAGACCGGATATCGGATAGTTGTCGATATCCGTTTCATCTAATAAAAAATATAAACAGTGGACAGTTAATTTTCTTCCTACTCTACATTGTCGAAAATTCGTTTATAGTCGAACGCCAATTACTTATACCATTAGAATACTGAGGTTGACCACCTCACTTCCTTAAACCTCAACCGGTTAAAAAAGGCACAATGAGCCTCGGACGACTTCGAGCGCAATGGAGAGTTCTTTATGCCTAACCTATTCTCCTGAGTGGGTCCAAGGTCTCCCGTATTATGGGGTGGTTTGGGGGGAACCGCCACGGGCTTGATCTGTGTGCGGCTGGCTTTTTGGCAATCGGGCTAGGGTTTGGCTTTGTGCGGATCGGGTTTGCTGCAGTTTAGTTTCCTCCGGGCTGGTTTGCGGTGAGCGGGGGGGCTTAAAAGGGAAAATATTACGTTATTATAAAAATGGAGACCTACTTTACGTGGTCATCGCATCACGCCTGGAGGCCAAGTCGAAATATTAACGACAGCTCCAACGTTAACAATTTGTTGTTATTTCCATAGAGATAACGTAAAAACCGTTGTTCAACGTGCGTTAAACAATGTTGTTCCAAATTCCGAGTCAAAAAAATAATTCTGTCAGTTATTCAAAATTAATGTTAAACGTTACCTCAAAATATTTGGAAGTATTACGACGCTGTATGAAGACGAAACGCATTTTTTTTTTGTTTGGAAACCATTTTCAATTTGGTAAACGTTAACGTTCGGAACGTTAACAGTTTTCACGTTTAACGTTATTTATTTCTACCTGAACGGCTGGACCGATATCGTTTATTCTTTTTATGTCGTGTTTGCTCAGGATAAGATATTTATGAACTAAATTTCGAACCTACGACCAGACAAACAACAACAAATCAACGTGAAAGATATAAATTGAAATGTTAAAAAAACGTCTGTAGCTTGAAAAATGCCCAAAGCAGATAGAAATAAGTGTTTTAAAGATCACTAATTTCATTGCTTTTCGAGACCTGAATATTTTTCTATTCATATCCAGCAATATAAAAATTGATTTCAAATAACGTCATTTGATGGAATAAAAGTTATTCGAGTTATTTTTTGGGATTCTCATAGAACAATGTCAGTCAAGTTAGCGAAATTTTTAAGTTCGCGGGCTGATTCTATTTGTATAAGAAGCACATATTTTTTAAATACAGATTAATAACGACAAATATAAATAAAAATATAGTAATTTAATGGAAATTTTAGAATATATATTTAAAAAAAGAAATGTTGATGATGTTTGTTATTATTATTAATTTTGATGCGAATATAATTAATTCTGCATTGTTTAGGAAGAGAAAGCAAATACAGTAACACGTGAGCGAAGCCACGGGTAACTAGCTAGTAATAATATAAAAAACTTTGTACATATCAACATTTCAAATTTGACGTATCCAATATCCATGTCATTGTTTTTGAAAGAAAATTTTGAAATAGCGCTTGCTCAGTCTTTGACAATGGAACCTTAATAATGTTCAAACTTATAATTATTAAAATAAGTTATGGTGGAATTTCAAGAACTGGTCGACCACCAAACATAATAGTTATTTGAGGGTGTAAGAGATAAGAAAAACAATGTTTAAAAATGAGGAGAATAATTAATTGAACCCAAAAATTAGTATAAATTATAAGCTGTTTGCTGTGGAATTAGGAAGAATTTAATCTGCACGATTATTTTCCATGGTCGTTTCTATCAAAGGCTTTTATTTAAATTCAATTTACTAACAGTTTTGATAAAAACTGAATTTTTATTCTGTTTATTATATTCATTTAGAACCCGTGATTAAAATTTATTCAGTTCACTGGAGTTGCTTTATAGAATACTTTTACGTTTCGGTTGACACTGATAAACAACATGTCCTTTTTTGCAGTATTGACAAAACCTAACCAGCTCGACTGGATGTTAGAAAAAATACAAAATGTTAGCATGTTTTTGTAGCGTGGAAAAGCGAGGATTTTGTTTTAAATTTAGAACAGTTTTTGAATTGGTGTAATTTTATATTTCAGTGTGTCATATTCATAGCACTGAATATCGTTTGACATTCGAAACATCGAA
This sequence comes from Mystacides longicornis, assembly GCA_963576905.1. Lineage (NCBI taxonomy): Eukaryota > Metazoa > Arthropoda > Insecta > Trichoptera > Leptoceridae > Mystacides > Mystacides longicornis. Next base: position 11,930,362 of record OY756428.1, read on the forward strand.
AAATGGATAGCAAATAATATTTATGATATTTAATATTACCCAGATTAAAGTTAGTTTGGAACGGATTTACCGACAACAACGCCATCTGTGATACATTCCATAACATCACAATTTTTATTTACTGGACATCCATTGATTTTCAAATCATTGGCATGCAGATTTTTGATAGAATTTTTTTCGAACTTTCAGATTTTTTTTTTAAGATTCAATCATATTTTAAACAAATTTTTGTATAAATTACAAATTCAAAATCAATATTTATAGTAATGACTACAGAAAAACATATGTCGGGAAAGCTAGTAGTGTATAATTTTTACAAAAATATAGGTAATAGACTCACAATTCATATTATAATAATGATGAAAGAATGAATAATACGTCTTTTTCGAGTGAATGAATATTGTTTTTTTTTGCTATTAAAATGCAGATGTTAAGATACACAACAAGAGTAATTTTTAACTTTAATCAGCTGTAATGAATTAAAAGAATTTAAAGAACCATAGTTGAACTTAAAATATTTTCAATTGTGATAAAAAACATGAATAATGAATTTTCACTACGTAAATACACAAACAATATAGGTAGGTGTTATAACTTAATTATAAAAATATAAGATTTCGATTATTTTCTCAATCTTTTCCAGCAAACCAGTAAAAATAATATCAGTATTAATTTCATGGAAAGATATCCGCAACGTGTGTTTTCACATTATTATCCTTCATAGACAATAGCACAAGTCTTTTGTTCAGTCTGAGATATGCCAAGCCTGGGTAGTAATTTCAAACACTTAGAAAAACTCTGACCCGACTAAATAATGACCCAAATAATGAACCAAACGTAATCATGAACACGATGAAAATCATCATAATAATTCAGTTATGTACGTATTGATTTTCGTATGTTGGCAGATCACACATAAACCGCACACTCTAGGTTTGATTTTATTCGTCGTGGATCCTTGCAGGTACATTCATGGTAATCATAGATACAAATTTTTCCAATTTCTTGAATATATTTAATGTTATTTATAAATTTCTAAAAATTTTAAATCTTTAAACAAAAATTTCAACTAATGAGACAGTCATGTTTAAAAAGTAAAATTATACGCGTAACTTTTGTGTAGAACTGTAGCATTACGGTATGAAAATGTATAAAAAGAATCGAAGTTTGAATTAAAATACAAAAGATATAAGTAGAAGTCATATATCTTATTCTTATTTTAAAAAGATTTTCACATGAAAATATAAAATACAAGGTACGCCATGACAGGAAGGTAAAACAGGGATCTTTTTTGTCTATAGCTCGCTTGGGCCATACAAGCACCAGAGAATGTCGCAAAAAACCGCGATCTGCAGCTAAGTAAGTCAAACTACATAACTACAGTCAGGTAGTTAGGTAGGTTCCTATATCTACATTCATACAGTATTAGGAACCGAGGTAATAAAAATGCATTTAGGCATAGAACAGAATGATATTACGGAAAGGAAAATTTTGCGTGAAAAATGTGACTGGCAGACTATTTTTTCTTCTTTTTCAACAAATATTGAAAGCGTCATTTTTAATTTTTCGCGTATTTAGCAGCGACTTTTTATTTTCCCTCTTCTTCTCTTTTTCATAAATATTGAAAGCGACATTCTTCTTTTAAGGTAAGTAAGGGAAAGCTAAACAAAAACCTTTTCAATAACCTACTGCTTGAGTTTGACTATCCGAATCAACAACGTAAAGTAAGACGGGTATCAGCTAGTTTATAATACTTCTATTGTATCAAGAGGAATTGATTTTCTACATAGAAATAATAAAATGTCTCCTTGAATTGATTCACTCAATTGAAATTTTACAATGCATCTTTTCACATGTGAAAATTTTGTTGAATTGTTTTAAATAAAATATATCGCAAAGTAATCTCTAGAAAATGGGTACACGAGGTGAAAGGTGTATCATACCTACGTTCGAATTGAATACAATTTATTATTTTGTAGGTACGTACCTATATTCTGTGTTGTCGTGTTGTATTTTGTAGGGAACATTCGTATCAAACACGAATAAATTACTTTCAAGTTGTTCGTCGAAATATCAATCTGTTCTTATTGTAGACCGAAATAAATAGGAGATGTACATAGAGGTGTCTATTTGTCTTTTGTGAAACAGAAAATTTGCATACTGCGGCGTATATTCACGTACACCTGTGTCCTTTTAAGCAATGAACACGTCACCTATTCAATATATCCCCCATGTGAATTTGTTTCCTTTTAGACTTGCAGAGACACTACGTGCTCACACTCCAAACCACACTCGATGCACCGGTTATAAAGCGCAATATAGTGCAATGTAAGTTTTCAAAGTCTATCCGATACTGTTCAGCCCATGCCAGTGTTGCAAATAGTACAGGTATAGATACGATGGATATAGGGGAAGAAAGGGCAGATTGAAACACTTTTTTTGGAGTTTCAAAAACACTTAAGTTGCGACCATTGGAATCTTCTTCTAGTCGTTGTGTAGTCTATTGATCTTTATGCATGTTGGAACTTGCATGTAAAATCAACCTTTACCTTGCAATTACGATTTTTCCAACAAAACTCTTTAGTATCAAAAGGCTCAACTAGCGGGGTACATTGATACAGTTGGATGAAAATAAAATGTTGGTAAAAATACTTAAAATTTTAAAGCCTTTATAATTTTTGAAACCAAAAAACTCACTTCTATTTTGATAAATGTAATGTTCATATATGTGTGTATAAAAAAGAACGGAACTGTTCTGTAGCATTTCACAGAAAAAAAATCTGCAGAACAGTTTACTCTGTTCGAAAATGCTGTATTTTGAATGTTATTATATGACTTATTATTTTTGTGACTCTTGAGACTTAATGGGCAGAATTATGCACATGCTGGTGAAAATTTGAAAAAAAATCTACATTTGTTTAAATGGTGTACCTTTTACCAATATTCAATGATCAATTTTTTTTTTTTTTTTTTTTACCGTAAACAATAATTCAGGTCTGAAGGGGTTAAAGAAACTTTTGAAGAAGAAAAAGTTTGAAAAATAAAAAAAGTTATTATACTACTGCACTTTATTGTATGTTCGTAAAAATATTTTTTGCGTGGTTGACAAACACACCAATAGTTAAAATAAAATTTTCAATTGATTGCTTTTTTAAGCTTTCCTGGCTATAACTGGATATCCGCATCTCTCACACAGGGTATCTAAGAGAAGACACAAATATAAGAATAATAAGTATAAGATTTTTTTAAAACAAATGAATTGAACCTGTTATTGAATTATTTCAGTAAAGAAACATAGAAAATCCAAAAATTATTTATTTATCTGAACATTACATAAAATAATACAATCCTATTGTCACTTGAAACTATGAATCGTTTGAAAAAAAAAGTATGATACAACTGGAAAAAATGTCCAATTGTCCGCAGTGTCAAACGTGATACACTAAAATCGGGACCCTTTAAGGAACCATAATTTTATAGGACAATCAAACCATTAATAGCCCTTTTTTATACCTGCCATCCGACAGGTTTAACTGCTAGCATTTCATAACATAACAATAATACATAGATTTGTTATTCTAAAATTAATAATTGTCAACAAAAAAAAATTAATAATTGTAGTTACATACTTGACTAGTTTCGCAGGCACATAACAAACATGGCCGCACAGGTGACAAAAAACGCCAACGTACTCAACTGATTAAAATTGTGGAGTGACAAATTAAAAGTTGTTTTATTTAATGCTACATTATTCCCCGGCTCGGGTAATCCTTGTCTAGGGATATAGATGGGGCATAGTCCTTGTGTGGAGGAAATGACTAAGAATGCAGTTTATGTTAAAAATATAAAATTTATTTAAAACTTACATAATATTAACCTGGCGAAAACTTACAACTAAACTTAAAATTAAAAACACATTAAAACCAACATTATAATCTGCCGAATTGTTCATAATATTCACAAACAAACAGTCCATAATATGTCCATTAAATCACAAGAGAATTTGCCAACACTAATAGTTTACTGTCCTAGAGACAAAATCCAGGCACACGCATCTCAACTGTTTAAAGCCGTATCCATATTTTGACTGATATTTCTACAGCTGACTTCTGTGGACATTGGACAACTACGACATCTACTTCTTCTATACATACGAGTATTCCAACATATCATTTCAAATTTGATATAGGTACGTAAAGCGTTGTTTTTAAACAGAATTTGTTTCTCCAATAAATCTCATACGTAGTTGAATTGAGAGCAGCCATTCATCTTGGATGTTAACAAGTATGTACACAAATCTAATACAACAGTTGTATATTCCCATTCACCTGTTCCAAAGCTGCAGGAACACCAATAACACGGCTCTTCTGTAGGTAGGGGGAGTAGGGACAATTTGATACAAGGGAAACTGTGATTCTTTTTTTTAAGTCAATGACTTTTTTCAAAATGTATGCATCACCATTTTTCATTATAAAAAATTAATAGGTACTTATAAAAATTCTTTATTTCACAAGAAAAAATGTAACAATAGAAATCAGTAGATGAGTGCTCTCCAGTCTGAGTTTAACTCGTGTATTGGAAAGATTACTTAAGTAATGTTTTATTTGATCAAGGTAGGGATTTTACATATTAATAACAAAGCTTATTCATTTTTTAATAGCCAGGAAAGCTTAAAAAAGCAATCAATTGAAAATTTTATTTTAACTATTGGTGTGTTTGTCAACCACGCAAAAAATATTTTTACGAACATACAATAAAGTGCAGTAGTATAATAACTTTTTTTATTTTTCAAACTTTTTCTTCTTCAAAAGTTTCTTTAACCCCTTCAGACCTGAATTATTGTTTACGGTAAAAAAAAAAAAAAAAAAAATTGATCATTGAATATTGGTAAAAGGTACACCATTTAAACAAATGTAGATTTTTTTTCAAATTTTCACCAGCATGTGCATAATTCTGCCCATTAAGTCTCAAGAGTCACAAAAATAATAAGTCATATAATAACATTCAAAATACAGCATTTTCGAACAGAGTAAACTGTTCTGCAGATTTTTTTTCTGTGAAATGCTACAGAACAGTTCCGTTCTTTTTTATACACACATATATGAACATTACATTTATCAAAATAGAAGTGAGTTTTTTGGTTTCAAAAATTATAAAGGCTTTAAAATTTTAAGTATTTTTACCAACATTTTATTTTCATCCAACTGTATCAATGTACCCCGCTAGTTGAGCCTTTTGATACTAAAGAGTTTTGTTGGAAAAATCGTAATTGCAAGGTAAAGGTTGATTTTACATGCAAGTTCCAACATGCATAAAGATCAATAGACTACACAACGACTAGAAGAAGATTCCAATGGTCGCAACTTAAGTGTTTTTGAAACTCCAAAAAAAGTGTTTCAATCTGCCCTTTCTTCCCCTATATCCATCGTATCTATACCTGTACTATTTGCAACACTGGCATGGGCTGAACAGTATCGGATAGACTTTGAAAACTTACATTGCACTATATTGCGCTTTATAACCGGTGCATCGAGTGTGGTTTGGAGTGTGAGCACGTAGTGTCTCTGCAAGTCTAAAAGGAAACAAATTCACATGGGGGATATATTGAATAGGTGACGTGTTCATTGCTTAAAAGGACACAGGTGTACGTGAATATACGCCGCAGTATGCAAATTTTCTGTTTCACAAAAGACAAATAGACACCTCTATGTACATCTCCTATTTATTTCGGTCTACAATAAGAACAGATTGATATTTCGACGAACAACTTGAAAGTAATTTATTCGTGTTTGATACGAATGTTCCCTACAAAATACAACACGACAACACAGAATATAGGTACGTACCTACAAAATAATAAATTGTATTCAATTCGAACGTAGGTATGATACACCTTTCACCTCGTGTACCCATTTTCTAGAGATTACTTTGCGATATATTTTATTTAAAACAATTCAACAAAATTTTCACATGTGAAAAGATGCATTGTAAAATTTCAATTGAGTGAATCAATTCAAGGAGACATTTTATTATTTCTATGTAGAAAATCAATTCCTCTTGATACAATAGAAGTATTATAAACTAGCTGATACCCGTCTTACTTTACGTTGTTGATTCGGATAGTCAAACTCAAGCAGTAGGTTATTGAAAAGGTTTTTGTTTAGCTTTCCCTTACTTACCTTAAAAGAAGAATGTCGCTTTCAATATTTATGAAAAAGAGAAGAAGAGGGAAAATAAAAAGTCGCTGCTAAATACGCGAAAAATTAAAAATGACGCTTTCAATATTTGTTGAAAAAGAAGAAAAAATAGTCTGCCAGTCACATTTTTCACGCAAAATTTTCCTTTCCGTAATATCATTCTGTTCTATGCCTAAATGCATTTTTATTACCTCGGTTCCTAATACTGTATGAATGTAGATATAGGAACCTACCTAACTACCTGACTGTAGTTATGTAGTTTGACTTACTTAGCTGCAGATCGCGGTTTTTTGCGACATTCTCTGGTGCTTGTATGGCCCAAGCGAGCTATAGACAAAAAAGATCCCTGTTTTACCTTCCTGTCATGGCGTACCTTGTATTTTATATTTTCATGTGAAAATCTTTTTAAAATAAGAATAAGATATATGACTTCTACTTATATCTTTTGTATTTTAATTCAAACTTCGATTCTTTTTATACATTTTCATACCGTAATGCTACAGTTCTACACAAAAGTTACGCGTATAATTTTACTTTTTAAACATGACTGTCTCATTAGTTGAAATTTTTGTTTAAAGATTTAAAATTTTTAGAAATTTATAAATAACATTAAATATATTCAAGAAATTGGAAAAATTTGTATCTATGATTACCATGAATGTACCTGCAAGGATCCACGACGAATAAAATCAAACCTAGAGTGTGCGGTTTATGTGTGATCTGCCAACATACGAAAATCAATACGTACATAACTGAATTATTATGATGATTTTCATCGTGTTCATGATTACGTTTGGTTCATTATTTGGGTCATTATTTAGTCGGGTCAGAGTTTTTCTAAGTGTTTGAAATTACTACCCAGGCTTGGCATATCTCAGACTGAACAAAAGACTTGTGCTATTGTCTATGAAGGATAATAATGTGAAAACACACGTTGCGGATATCTTTCCATGAAATTAATACTGATATTATTTTTACTGGTTTGCTGGAAAAGATTGAGAAAATAATCGAAATCTTATATTTTTATAATTAAGTTATAACACCTACCTATATTGTTTGTGTATTTACGTAGTGAAAATTCATTATTCATGTTTTTTATCACAATTGAAAATATTTTAAGTTCAACTATGGTTCTTTAAATTCTTTTAATTCATTACAGCTGATTAAAGTTAAAAATTACTCTTGTTGTGTATCTTAACATCTGCATTTTAATAGCAAAAAAAAACAATATTCATTCACTCGAAAAAGACGTATTATTCATTCTTTCATCATTATTATAATATGAATTGTGAGTCTATTACCTATATTTTTGTAAAAATTATACACTACTAGCTTTCCCGACATATGTTTTTCTGTAGTCATTACTATAAATATTGATTTTGAATTTGTAATTTATACAAAAATTTGTTTAAAATATGATTGAATCTTAAAAAAAAAATCTGAAAGTTCGAAAAAAATTCTATCAAAAATCTGCATGCCAATGATTTGAAAATCAATGGATGTCCAGTAAATAAAAATTGTGATGTTATGGAATGTATCACAGATGGCGTTGTTGTCGGTAAATCCGTTCCAAACTAACTTTAATCTGGGTAATATTAAATATCATAAATATTATTTGCTATCCATTTTTCGATGTTTCGAATGTCAAACGATATTCAGTGCTATGAATATGACACACTGAAATATAAAATTACACCAATTCAAAAACTGTTCTAAATTTAAAACAAAATCCTCGCTTTTCCACGCTACAAAAACATGCTAACATTTTGTATTTTTTCTAACATCCAGTCGAGCTGGTTAGGTTTTGTCAATACTGCAAAAAAGGACATGTTGTTTATCAGTGTCAACCGAAACGTAAAAGTATTCTATAAAGCAACTCCAGTGAACTGAATAAATTTTAATCACGGGTTCTAAATGAATATAATAAACAGAATAAAAATTCAGTTTTTATCAAAACTGTTAGTAAATTGAATTTAAATAAAAGCCTTTGATAGAAACGACCATGGAAAATAATCGTGCAGATTAAATTCTTCCTAATTCCACAGCAAACAGCTTATAATTTATACTAATTTTTGGGTTCAATTAATTATTCTCCTCATTTTTAAACATTGTTTTTCTTATCTCTTACACCCTCAAATAACTATTATGTTTGGTGGTCGACCAGTTCTTGAAATTCCACCATAACTTATTTTAATAATTATAAGTTTGAACATTATTAAGGTTCCATTGTCAAAGACTGAGCAAGCGCTATTTCAAAATTTTCTTTCAAAAACAATGACATGGATATTGGATACGTCAAATTTGAAATGTTGATATGTACAAAGTTTTTTATATTATTACTAGCTAGTTACCCGTGGCTTCGCTCACGTGTTACTGTATTTGCTTTCTCACACACCATTTCCAGATCCCTCAGCTCTGCTTCGAAGGAGCAGAACACGAGGAAGACCCTCTCGGTAGGAGAAGATCTTCTTTGTCTTCGGAACCCTTGCGGTAGGAAGAAAAGCGCTCCCCTTAAAATATCGGTGTTTTTATTTTCAAAAATTTATAAAATTCGCAGAATGCTAAAGAAGTCCTTACTAGAGCCCGGCCAGTGCGTAAATTACCGTGGGTACAACGCATGAATTACGCTTACGTAGGCGGTATATACCAATTGGACTGACTCCGTTGCCGGAACGTTATTGTTCCAAAAATCGCGGAAACTATCTGCATCTTCAGCCAGGATGATATATGACGAAACGTTGTTTTATTAAACTTCCCTTACTTACGAAGACCAGCAAAGCTGCTGTTTTCCTCTATATAGTCTAATAGTCTATATAACGAAATATTATATAGAATTACTCTCCATAATTTACCTTATGCTTGATAATCAATTTTCTAAGTTGTAGAATTTATTTTGTGATTATAAGGTGTATTTCTTAAGTGATACTTTAATAAACAAATCAATGAGTTATCCAAACATGCCTCTTTTTACTATCCGGTATCCGGCAGGATATTATTTACGCCGCCGGATAGACCGGATATCGGATAGTTGTCGATATCCGTTTCATCTAATAAAAAATATAAACAGTGGACAGTTAATTTTCTTCCTACTCTACATTGTCGAAAATTCGTTTATAGTCGAACGCCAATTACTTATACCATTAGAATACTGAGGTTGACCACCTCACTTCCTTAAACCTCAACCGGTTAAAAAAGGCACAATGAGCCTCGGACGACTTCGAGCGCAATGGAGAGTTCTTTATGCCTAACCTATTCTCCTGAGTGGGTCCAAGGTCTCCCGTATTATGGGGTGGTTTGGGGGGAACCGCCACGGGCTTGATCTGTGTGCGGCTGGCTTTTTGGCAATCGGGCTAGGGTTTGGCTTTGTGCGGATCGGGTTTGCTGCAGTTTAGTTTCCTCCGGGCTGGTTTGCGGTGAGCGGGGGGGCTTAAAAGGGAAAATATTACGTTATTATAAAAATGGAGACCTACTTTACGTGGTCATCGCATCACGCCTGGAGGCCAAGTCGAAATATTAACGACAGCTCCAACGTTAACAATTTGTTGTTATTTCCATAGAGATAACGTAAAAACCGTTGTTCAACGTGCGTTAAACAATGTTGTTCCAAATTCCGAGTCAAAAAAATAATTCTGTCAGTTATTCAAAATTAATGTTAAACGTTACCTCAAAATATTTGGAAGTATTACGACGCTGTATGAAGACGAAACGCATTTTTTTTTGTTTGGAAACCATTTTCAATTTGGTAAACGTTAACGTTCGGAACGTTAACAGTTTTCACGTTTAACGTTATTTATTTCTACCTGAACGGCTGGACCGATATCGTTTATTCTTTTTATGTCGTGTTTGCTCAGGATAAGATATTTATGAACTAAATTTCGAACCTACGACCAGACAAACAACAACAAATCAACGTGAAAGATATAAATTGAAATGTTAAAAAAACGTCTGTAGCTTGAAAAATGCCCAAAGCAGATAGAAATAAGTGTTTTAAAGATCACTAATTTCATTGCTTTTCGAGACCTGAATATTTTTCTATTCATATCCAGCAATATAAAAATTGATTTCAAATAACGTCATTTGATGGAATAAAAGTTATTCGAGTTATTTTTTGGGATTCTCATAGAACAATGTCAGTCAAGTTAGCGAAATTTTTAAGTTCGCGGGCTGATTCTATTTGTATAAGAAGCACATATTTTTTAAATACAGATTAATAACGACAAATATAAATAAAAATATAGTAATTTAATGGAAATTTTAGAATATATATTTAAAAAAAGAAATGTTGATGATGTTTCTTATTATTATTAATTTTGATGCGAATATAATTAATTCTGCATTGTTTAGGAAGAGAAAGCAAATACAGTAACACGTGAGCGAAGCCACGGGTAACTAGCTAGTAATAATATAAAAAACTTTGTACATATCAACATTTCAAATTTGACGTATCCAATATCCATGTCATTGTTTTTGAAAGAAAATTTTGAAATAGCGCTTGCTCAGTCTTTGACAATGGAACCTTAATAATGTTCAAACTTATAATTATTAAAATAAGTTATGGTGGAATTTCAAGAACTGGTCGACCACCAAACATAATAGTTATTTGAGGGTGTAAGAGATAAGAAAAACAATGTTTAAAAATGAGGAGAATAATTAATTGAACCCAAAAATTAGTATAAATTATAAGCTGTTTGCTGTGGAATTAGGAAGAATTTAATCTGCACGATTATTTTCCATGGTCGTTTCTATCAAAGGCTTTTATTTAAATTCAATTTACTAACAGTTTTGATAAAAACTGAATTTTTATTCTGTTTATTATATTCATTTAGAACCCGTGATTAAAATTTATTCAGTTCACTGGAGTTGCTTTATAGAATACTTTTACGTTTCGGTTGACACTGATAAACAACATGTCCTTTTTTGCAGTATTGACAAAACCTAACCAGCTCGACTGGATGTTAGAAAAAATACAAAATGTTAGCATGTTTTTGTAGCGTGGAAAAGCGAGGATTTTGTTTTAAATTTAGAACAGTTTTTGAATTGGTGTAATTTTATATTTCAGTGTGTCATATTCATAGCACTGAATATCGTTTGACATTCGAAACATCGAAAAATGGATAGCAAATAATATTTATGATATTTAATATTACCCAGATTAAAGTTAGTTTGGAACGGATTTACCGACAACAACGCCATCTGTGATACATTCCATAACATCACAATTTTTATTTACTGGACATCCATTGATTTTCAAATCATTGGCATGCAGATTTTTGATAGAATTTTTTTCGAACTTTCAGATTTTTTTTTTAAGATTCAATCATATTTTAAACAAATTTTTGTATAAATTACAAATTCAAAATCAATATTTATAGTAATGACTACAGAAAAACATATGTCGGGAAAGCTAGTAGTGTATAATTTTTACAAAAATATAGGTAATAGACTCACAATTCATATTATAATAATGATGAAAGAATGAATAATACGTCTTTTTCGAGTGAATGAATATTGTTTTTTTTTGCTATTAAAATGCAGATGTTAAGATACACAACAAGAGTAATTTTTAACTTTAATCAGCTGTAATGAATTAAAAGAATTTAAAGAACCATAGTTGAACTTAAAATATTTTCAATTGTGATAAAAAACATGAATAATGAATTTTCACTACGTAAATACACAAACAATATAGGTAGGTGTTATAACTTAATTATAAAAATATAAGATTTCGATTATTTTCTCAATCTTTTCCAGCAAACCAGTAAAAATAATATCAGTATTAATTTCATGGAAAGATATCCGCAACGTGTGTTTTCACATTATTATCCTTCATAGACAATAGCACAAGTCTTTTGTTCAGTCTGAGATATGCCAAGCCTGGGTAGTAATTTCAAACACTTAGAAAAACTCTGACCCGACTAAATAATGACCCAAATAATGAACCAAACGTAATCATGAACACGATGAAAATCATCATAATAATTCAGTTATGTACGTATTGATTTTCGTATGTTGGCAGATCACACATAAACCGCACACTCTAGGTTTGATTTTATTCGTCGTGGATCCTTGCAGGTACATTCATGGTAATCATAGATACAAATTTTTCCAATTTCTTGAATATATTTAATGTTATTTATAAATTTCTAAAAATTTTAAATCTTTAAACAAAAATTTCAACTAATGAGACAGTCATGTTTAAAAAGTAAAATTATACGCGTAACTTTTGTGTAGAACTGTAGCATTACGGTATGAAAATGTATAAAAAGAATCGAAGTTTGAATTAAAATACAAAAGATATAAGTAGAAGTCATATATCTTATTCTTATTTTAAAAAGATTTTCACATGAAAATATAAAATACAAGGTACGCCATGACAGGAAGGTAAAACAGGGATCTTTTTTGTCTATAGCTCGCTTGGGCCATACAAGCACCAGAGAATGTCGCAAAAAACCGCGATCTGCAGCTAAGTAAGTCAAACTACATAACTACAGTCAGGTAGTTAGGTAGGTTCCTATATCTACATTCATACAGTATTAGGAACCGAGGTAATAAAAATGCATTTAGGCATAGAACAGAATGATATTACGGAAAGGAAAATTTTGCGTGAAAAATGTGACTGGCAGACTATTTTTTCTTCTTTTTCAACAAATATTGAAAGCGTCATTTTTAATTTTTCGCGTATTTAGCAGCGACTTTTTATTTTCCCTCTTCTTCTCTTTTTCATAAATATTGAAAGCGACATTCTTCTTTTAAGGTAAGTAAGGGAAAGCTAAACAAAAACCTTTTCAATAACCTACTGCTTGAGTTTGACTATCCGAATCAACAACGTAAAGTAAGACGGGTATCAGCTAGTTTATAATACTTCTATTGTATCAAGAGGAATTGATTTTCTACATAGAAATAATAAAATGTCTCCTTGAATTGATTCACTCAATTGAAATTTTACAATGCATCTTTTCACATGTGAAAATTTTGTTGAATTGTTTTAAATAAAATATATCGCAAAGTAATCTCTAGAAAATGGGTACACGAGGTGAAAGGTGTATCATACCTACGTTCGAATTGAATACAATTTATTATTTTGTAGGTACGTACCTATATTCTGTGTTGTCGTGTTGTATTTTGTAGGGAACATTCGTATCAAACACGAATAAATTAAAATAATTTAAATGAAACAATTGATTTGTTATTCCACAATATTTATTTACCTGACTAGTTTCGCAGGAACAGGTCCTGCATGGTCACAGGTGACTTAGAAACTAAAGCTTAAAACGAATACAAAATATTGTTGGTACGTACACAGATAGGCAGAGGTTGTAAACATATGGTATAAAATTAACAATTTTAATTTGTTTTTTTTTTATATATATTTAACTAATGAATTTATATAAAGCAAGATAAAGGTATTATTATAAGTTGAAAAGAATAAGTAGATTGACAATAATGATATTTTGAATTTACTAAAATTGTTTTTAATATTATTTTTTTAAATATAAAAAAAAGGAGTTGATAATTGACTAATGAATTTATATAAAGCAAGATAATGATATTATGATAAGTTGAAAAATATAAGGAATAGATTGACAATAATAATTATTGAATTTACAAAAAAAAAAAAAAAATTGTTACAATTTTTTTTTTTTTATATATATATGTTTAAAAAAGGATAGTATTTGACTAATGAATTTATATAAAGCAAAAATGAATATAATGAATAGAAATCAAGAACAGATTAACAGTAACAATACTTAATTATGTTTGAATTTACTAAAATTGCAATATTTGATTTTTTTCCCCTTTTCCTTCTATAAATAAATTTAAAAAAATGACAATATTTGACTAATAAATTTATACAACGCAAAGATAATTAAACTATAAGTTATAGGAAACAAGAATAGATTAACAATGACAATATATTTTTCTATAATTTGTTTGAATTTACTAAAATTGATTATATAATTTTTATATTTATTTTTAATAATAACTTTAAACTAATAATTTAATAAAAAACAAAAACAGAGAAAGGGGTTACAAAATTGATTGTTATTAATGTTACGAGTAAGTAGGTATCTAAGAACTTAAAAAAAATTATTTGTAGAGACACATTCAATTTAAGACGAAATTGAGCGTGTTGCAAGTAGTTGCGAAAAGGTTGCCGATGTATGTGGGCCTTCACCTGGAACAATAAGAAAGTATTCGGCAGTATCTTTATTTCAAACAATATTAAGAAACAAAAGAAAAAAAAAAAAAAATATTGGTTTGAGCTTAGGACAGAGGATTTAACAAGGGAGAATAGTTGAAATCAAGTTGTTCATTTATTATTTTTATTTGGGTATTGTTCTTTAGGCGGTTAATTTCCATTATTTCAAGTTTCTCTAATCTTTTATGGCCGGCAATGTTACTATGGATAAGTGATGTATTATTGTCTAAATTGAATGTATGATTATTTTCAAGGAGATGTTTAGCAAAATTTGACTTGTCACTGTTTTTGTTTTTAAAAGCGGAAATATGTTCTTTAAGTCTAATATTGAGAGCGCGTTTGGTTTTACCGATATAGCTGGAAGAGCAAGAATTACAATCTAATTTATAAATACCGTTTTTATCCAATGTTTCTATTTTATCTTTATTATTTACCAAAATTTTACCGACAGATTTATTATTATAAAACGCGGGATTAATTTTAGAATTATTGAGCGATTTTTTAATTTTATGACTTATTTTATTATTGGTAAAGATTATTTTGTTCCATCTAAATGAATTTTCAACATTATTATTATTATGAGACAGGCCGGGTGCGATGGATTTTAAAAAGACTTTTCGAAGTTTATTTTTAAGTAATTTGTCTATTAATTGGGGATCGAAACCGTTATTGATTGCTAATGTTTTTATTAAATTTAATTCTTTGTTATAGTTATCGGGAGATAATGGGATGTTGACTAGTCTGTGTAAGAAAGAATGAAAAGCTGAAAGTTTTTGTGAGGGATGGTGTTTGGAGCTATTATGGATTAGATTATCACTGAAGGTTGGCTTACGGTATATATCAAATTCTAATTTATTATTGACGATTGAAATATTTACATCTAAGAAGTTTAAGCTTTTATTGCCCATCTCCATTGTGAATTTAATTGATTTATTTAAATTATTTATTTCCGTTAAAAATTGGGTGAGTTGTCTATCCGTGCCTATCCAGAGACCGATGATATCATCCACGTACCGGTGGTAAGTTATTAGGTTTTTAAAAAGCGGTAATTTTGAGATTTGATCTTCTAGGTGATTCATAAAAAAATCGGCCATTAATGGACTCAACGGTGAACCCATTGCTAAACCTGTTTTTTGTTTATAGAATTTATTATTAAATTTAAAATAATTTTGATCTAAGCAAGTAAAAATTAGTTCTTTGAGTTCAGATTTTTTAATTGGGTTAAGGTTTACAGTGTTTAAATGATCTTCAAAAATTATTTTTAATTCATCTAATGGTACGCTGGTGAACAAACTGACTACGTCGAAAGAAATTAGCTTCGCGTTTTTAGGAACCGTAATACTTTTAATTTTATCTATTAAATCTAAAGTATTTTTAACGGTGTATTTAGGGTTAAAATTACCTATCGAATTAAATAAATTATTTGCGTAACGAGCTAACAAATAACACGGGGCTTTAGTATAAGAAACTACGGGTCTAATGGGCATATTATCCTTATGAACTTTGGGAAGTCCATAAAGACGAGGGCACTGTGGGTTGTCTTGTTTTAATCTAAAATAGTCTTTATTATTAAATAATGTTTTAAAATTTTTCAAGATATTTTTAACTTCGTCTACATATTTGGGAGTGGGATCTTTATTTAAAATAATGAAATCTTCGGTTGACAAAATGTCGTTAACTTTTTTAAAATAGTCTTGTTCATTTAATAAGATTGTGCAATTACCTTTATCAGCCTTAGATATTATAAGTTTATTTTTATTTATTTTCTCCTTAATGTTTTTAATAATTTTAGCTTCATTATTTTTAGCATTAGATTTATTAGTTTTTAACTGTTTATTAATGTACGATGACAATTGGTATTTTTCTCTATTATTATTATCAAGAGCTATATCTAGGTCTATTGTTAAATTTTCAAAATCTTTAATATTATTATTAAAATTTGGACAGTATTTGAGACCTTTCTCGAGCAATTCAGTTTCGGGCTTTGTAAAAGTTATATTAGTTTTATTAACAAATTTTTCAAAGAATTTTACATCATTATTAATTTGAGTATTATTAGTATTACTATTTGTGGATTCAGTTAATTCACTAAGTTTTTTAAGTTTTTTACATTGAGTTAAGTATTTTTTATGAACAGTATTATTAACATTTAGCATTACTTTATTATTTATATATTCAAATTCTATGGGGTTGATTCTACTGATTAATTCACAACGGGTAAAATAAAGTTTTTCGCCTACCTCATCTCGTGTGCTGTACCACCGTCTAGACTCCATCTCCAGCCATTTGCGTCGAGCTGCTTCTATGCTGGATTTCGCTGCTCTGGTCTTCTGTCTCGTAAAGATGGTGATGAAACTAGGTGTTAGATTTCTTCTATGGCATTCTCGAACAAACCAGAGGTTTTGTGAAGCTAGACGACGCTTCAAACTGAGTTTCTTGTACACGTTCGCAATTTTTGCGTCACTCGCGTTTTTAATAAAATTAACGAATTGAACGTGCATTCTTGGTGGAATTATTTAAATAAAATAATTTAAATGAAACAATTGATTTGTTATTCCACAATATTTATTTACCTGACTAGTTTCGCAGGAACAGGTCCTGCATGGTCACAGGTGACTTAGAAACTAAAGCTTAAAACGAATACAAAATATTGTTGGTACGTACACAGATAGGCAGAGGTTGTAAACATATGGTATAAAATTAACAATTTTAATTTGTTTTTTTTTTATATATATTTAACTAATGAATTTATATAAAGCAAGATAAAGGTATTATTATAAGTTGAAAAGAATAAGTAGATTGACAATAATGATATTTTGAATTTACTAAAATTGTTTTTAATATTATTTTTTTAAATATAAAAAAAAGGAGTTGATAATTGACTAATGAATTTATATAAAGCAAGATAATGATATTATGATAAGTTGAAAAATATAAGGAATAGATTGACAATAATAATTATTGAATTTACAAAAAAAAAAAAAAATTGTTACAATTTTTTTTTTTTTATATATATATGTTTAAAAAAGGATAGTATTTGACTAATGAATTTATATAAAGCAAAAATGAATATAATGAATAGAAATCAAGAACAGATTAACAGTAACAATACTTAATTATGTTTGAATTTACTAAAATTGCAATATTTGATTTTTTCCCCTTTTCCTTCTATAAATAAATTTAAAAAAATGACAATATTTGACTAATAAATTTATACAACGCAAAGATAATTAAACTATAAGTTATAGGAAACAAGAATAGATTAACAATGACAATATATTTTTCTATAATTTGTTTGAATTTACTAAAATTGATTATATAATTTTTATATTTATTTTTAATAATAACTTTAAACTAATAATTTAATAAAAAACAAAAACAGAGAAAGGGGTTACAAAATTGATTGTTATTAATGTTACGAGTAAGTAGGTATCTAAGAACTTAAAAAAAATTATTTGTAGAGACACATTCAATTTAAGACGAAATTGAGCGTGTTGCAAGTAGTTGCGAAAAGGTTGCCGATGTATGTGGGCCTTCACCTGGAACAATAAGAAAGTATTCGGCAGTATCTTTATTTCAAACAATATTAAGAAACAAAAGAAAAAAAAAAAAAAAATATTGGTTTGAGCTTAGGACAGAGGATTTAACAAGGGAGAATAGTTGAAATCAAGTTGTTCATTTATTATTTTTATTTGGGTATTGTTCTTTAGGCGGTTAATTTCCATTATTTCAAGTTTCTCTAATCTTTTATGGCCGGCAATGTTACTATGGATAAGTGATGTATTATTGTCTAAATTGAATGTATGATTATTTTCAAGGAGATGTTTAGCAAAATTTGACTTGTCACTGTTTTTGTTTTTAAAAGCGGAAATATGTTCTTTAAGTCTAATATTGAGAGCAGAAAAAGCTTAAACTTCTTAGATGTAAATATTTCAATCGTCAATAATAAATTAGAATTTGATATATACCGTAAGCCAACCTTCAGTGATAATCTAATCCATAATAGCTCCAAACACCATCCCTCACAAAAACTTTCAGCTTTTCATTCTTTCTTACACAGACTAGTCAACATCCCATTATCTCCCGATAACTATAACAAAGAATTAAATTTAATAAAAACATTAGCAATCAATAACGGTTTCGATCCCCAATTAATAGACAAATTACTTAAAAATAAACTTCGAAAAGTCTTTTTAAAATCCATCGCACCCGGCCTGTCTCATAATAATAATAATGTTGAAAATTCATTTAGATGGAACAAAATAATCTTTACCAATAATAAAATAAGTCATAAAATTAAAAAATCGCTCAATAATTCTAAAATTAATCCCGCGTTTTATAATAATAAATCTGTCGGTAAAATTTTGGTAAATAATAAAGATAAAATAGAAACATTGGATAAAAACGGTATTTATAAATTAGATTGTAATTCTTGCTCTTCCAGCTATATCGGTAAAACCAAACGCGCTCTCAATATTAGACTTAAAGAACATATTTCCGCTTTTAAAAACAAAAACAGTGACAAGTCAAATTTTGCTAAACATCTCCTTGAAAATAATCATACATTCAATTTAGACAATAATACATCACTTATCCATAGTAACATTGCCGGCCATAAAAGATTAGAGAAACTTGAAATAATGGAAATTAACCGCCTAAAGAACAATACCCAAATAAAAATAATAAATGAACAACTTGATTTCAACTATTCTCCCTTGTTAAATCCTCTGTCCTAAGCTCAAACCAATATTTTTTTTTTTTTTTTTTTCTTTTGTTTCTTAATATTGTTTGAAATAAAGATACTGCCGAATACTTTCTTATTGTTCCAGGTGAAGGCCCACATACATCGGCAACCTTTTCGCAACTACTTGCAACACGCTCAATTTCGTCTTAAATTGAATGTGTCTCTACAAATAATTTTTTTTAAGTTCTTAGATACCTACTTACTCGTAACATTAATAACAATCAATTTTGTAACCCCTTTCTCTGTTTTTGTTTTTTATTAAATTATTAGTTTAAAGTTATTATTAAAAATAAATATAAAAATTATATAATCAATTTTAGTAAATTCAAACAAATTATAGAAAAATATATTGTCATTGTTAATCTATTCTTGTTTCCTATAACTTATAGTTTAATTATCTTTGCGTTGTATAAATTTATTAGTCAAATATTGTCATTTTTTTAAATTTATTTATAGAAGGAAAAGGGGAAAAAATCAAATATTGCAATTTTAGTAAATTCAAACATAATTAAGTATTGTTACTGTTAATCTGTTCTTGATTTCTATTCATTATATTCATTTTTGCTTTATATAAATTCATTAGTCAAATACTATCCTTTTTTAAACATATATATATAAAAAAAAAAAAATTGTAACAATTTTTTTTTTTTTTTTGTAAATTCAATAATTATTATTGTCAATCTATTCCTTATATTTTTCAACTTATCATAATATCATTATCTTGCTTTATATAAATTCATTAGTCAATTATCAACTCCTTTTTTTTTATATTTAAAAAAATAATATTAAAAACAATTTTAGTAAATTCAAAATATCATTATTGTCAATCTACTTATTCTTTTCAACTTATAATAATACCTTTATCTTGCTTTATATAAATTCATTAGTTAAATATATATAAAAAAAAAACAAATTAAAATTGTTAATTTTATACCATATGTTTACAACCTCTGCCTATCTGTGTACGTACCAACAATATTTTGTATTCGTTTTAAGCTTTAGTTTCTAAGTCACCTGTGACCATGCAGGACCTGTTCCTGCGAAACTAGTCAGGTAAATAAATATTGTGGAATAACAAATCAATTGTTTCATTTAAATTATTTTATTTAAATAATTCCACCAAGAATGCACGTTCAATTCGTTAATTTTATTACGAATAAATTACTTTCAAGTTGTTCGTCGAAATATCAATCTGTTCTTATTGTAGACCGAAATAAATAGGAGATGTACATAGAGGTGTCTATTTGTCTTTTGTGAAACAGAAAATTTGCATACTGCGGCGTATATTCACGTACACCTGTGTCCTTTTAAGCAATGAACACGTCACCTATTCAATATATCCCCCATGTGAATTTGTTTCCTTTTAGACTTGCAGAGACACTACGTGCTCACACTCCAAACCACACTCGATGCACCGGTTATAAAGCGCAATATAGTGCAATGTAAGTTTTCAAAGTCTATCCGATACTGTTCAGCCCATGCCAGTGTTGCAAATAGTACAGGTATAGATACGATGGATATAGGGGAAGAAAGGGCAGATTGAAACACTTTTTTTGGAGTTTCAAAAACACTTAAGTTGCGACCATTGGAATCTTCTTCTAGTCGTTGTGTAGTCTATTGATCTTTATGCATGTTGGAACTTGCATGTAAAATCAACCTTTACCTTGCAATTACGATTTTTCCAACAAAACTCTTTAGTATCAAAAGGCTCAACTAGCGGGGTACATTGATACAGTTGGATGAAAATAAAATGTTGGTAAAAATACTTAAAATTTTAAAGCCTTTATAATTTTTGAAACCAAAAAACTCACTTCTATTTTGATAAATGTAATGTTCATATATGTGTGTATAAAAAAGAACGGAACTGTTCTGTAGCATTTCACAGAAAAAAAATCTGCAGAACAGTTTACTCTGTTCGAAAATGCTGTATTTTGAATGTTATTATATGACTTATTATTTTTGTGACTCTTGAGACTTAATGGGCAGAATTATGCACATGCTGGTGAAAATTTGAAAAAAAATCTACATTTGTTTAAATGGTGTACCTTTTACCAATATTCAATGATCAATTTTTTTTTTTTTTTTTTTTACCGTAAACAATAATTCAGGTCTGAAGGGGTTAAAGAAACTTTTGAAGAAGAAAAAGTTTGAAAAATAAAAAAAGTTATTATACTACTGCACTTTATTGTATGTTCGTAAAAATATTTTTTGCGTGGTTGACAAACACACCAATAGTTAAAATAAAATTTTCAATTGATTGCTTTTTTAAGCTTTCCTGGCTATTAAAAAATGAATAAGCTTTGTTATTAATATGTAAAATCCCTACCTTGATCAAATAAAACATTACTTAAGTAATCTTTCCAATACACGAGTTAAACTCAGACTGGAGAGCACTCATCTACTGATTTCTATTGTTACATTTTTTCTTGTGAAATAAAGAATTTTTATAAGTACCTATTAATTTTTTATAATGAAAAATGGTGATGCATACATTTTGAAAAAAGTCATTGACTTAAAAAAAAGAATCACAGTTTCCCTTGTATCAAATTGTCCCTACTCCCCCTACCTACAGAAGAGCCGTGTTATTGGTGTTCCTGCAGCTTTGGAACAGGTGAATGGGAATATACAACTGTTGTATTAGATTTGTGTACATACTTGTTAACATCCAAGATGAATGGCTGCTCTCAATTCAACTACGTATGAGATTTATTGGAGAAACAAATTCTGTTTAAAAACAACGCTTTACGTACCTATATCAAATTTGAAATGATATGTTGGAATACTCGTATGTATAGAAGAAGTAGATGTCGTAGTTGTCCAATGTCCACAGAAGTCAGCTGTAGAAATATCAGTCAAAATATGGATACGGCTTTAAACAAGAACGAAAGTGACAGTATATTTAGTAAATTAGTGTACCTACATTTAAACTAAACGAACACACATAGAGCCGAATCTATGTAGAAACAGAGCATACTTTCTTTTATGGTTGATATTGGACACCATGGAAACAATTACAAGCAAGACCTAATTATTGGGCGATGACACATTTATATTATAAACACACCCTTATATTCATCAAGAAACAATATCGAAAAATTTCGAAATGTACCTACTTAATGTAACGATATTTTTCGCCTGCTGAAACATCTGCAGCCCCTATATCGTATCTACCTGCCACCCTCAAGATCAATAGGGGTGGAGTTCACAGGGATGCGCGGGGGTAGCAAGCTTGGCCGAGGGCAGCGGTGACGCGCAGGTCGGGCAGATCGATTTAGGCTACGTTACGAGGATGTTGAATTTTAGAGACCATGGTGTAAAAGCGGCCAAACAATGGAGTGACGACCCTACTCTTTTGGAGGAGAGGAGGATTTATCCTCCTCCACAGTTGAGATGCGTGTGCCTGGATTTTGTCTCTAGGACAGTAAACTATTAGTGTTGGCAAATTCTCTTGTGATTTAATGGACATATTATGGACTGTTTGTTTGTGAATATTATGAACAATTCGGCAGATTATAATGTTGGTTTTAATGTGTTTTTAATTTTAAGTTTAGTTGTAAGTTTTCGCCAGGTTAATATTATGTAAGTTTTAAATAAATTTTATATTTTTAACATAAACTGCATTCTTAGTCATTTCCTCCACACAAGGACTATGCCCCATCTATATCCCTAGACAAGGATTACCCGAGCCGGGGAATAATGTAGCATTAAATAAAACAACTTTTAATTTGTCACTCCACAATTTTAATCAGTTGAGTACGTTGGCGTTTTTTGTCACCTGTGCGGCCATGTTTGTTATGTGCCTGCGAAACTAGTCAAGTATGTAACTACAATTATTAATTTTTTTTTGTTGACAATTATTAATTTTAGAATAACAAATCTATGTATTATTGTTATGTTATGAAATGCTAGCAGTTAAACCTGTCGGATGGCAGGTATAAAAAAGGGCTATTAATGGTTTGATTGTCCTATAAAATTATGGTTCCTTAAAGGGTCCCGATTTTAGTGTATCACGTTTGACACTGCGGACAATTGGACATTTTTTCCAGTTGTATCATACTTTTTTTTTCAAACGATTCATAGTTTCAAGTGACAATAGGATTGTATTATTTTATGTAATGTTCAGATAAATAAATAATTTTTGGATTTTCTATGTTTCTTTACTGAAATAATTCAATAACAGGTTCAATTCATTTGTTTTAAAAAAATCTTATACTTATTATTCTTATATTTGTGTCTTCTCTTAGATACCCTGTGTGAGAGATGCGGATATCCAGTTATTTATTTGGTCATTTACCTGGAGGTCATCTGCTGGCAGGCTATATTTTTCAGTACTTCATACACTATGTAAGTTAAGTAACTGAATATTTCAGTCCATACTAATTTACTTCGCATTCCAAATGAGTCACGTCAAAGGATTATTATAATGACGATCCTTTTACTTTTCTTCTTTCTTCCCGATGTAAACCACATATTGATGATTTGATGAGTGTATGTCAACCTTTAGGTACCTACTTCCTTCATTAAATGAATGTCCTGGGAATGTACCTACTTGTTTTAATATAATGTCACATGACCCTAAAAGGGATCAAGGCGTGGTGATATTGAGAAAATTTGACGTGCGGTTTGTTTATTAACAACGTTCCTTCCTGAGAGCGAGGGAAAATCAAAACCCCTTCCTAAATTGAGAATCTTACAAAGAACTTTTTGCACACTATTTTCACAATATAGGTAACATCCTTGAAAACCCACTACCTAAGGATGCTCTGAATGAGGTAACTATGTGATAGTCAATGCCTATTAAAATCATTAATCAATCACTTTTGAAATAATTATTTCGTTGGAATATAAATGATGTAATATAACATTTAAACACAAACAGTAGGTATAAATTTAGTGTTTGAAATATCATCATCATTATCATAATATTCATCGGTCCCTCAATTTGAGGATCGTGACCATCATCATACACTAGCTCCACCAGTCTGCCCCAGAGCCCCCGGTCCGTTGCCATGTGCAGTGGCTCCCACAATGTTCCCCCGTTTTTTCCCTCACTCGGTCACTCCATCTCATCGGAGCTCTACCCTGACCCCTGGTGCCCTTGATATACCCAGGTACGAAGAGCCTTCTCAAGCTATCATCTCCGCGCCGCGCTTTGTGCTCAAATAATTGTTTTGTGTGGAGCATTTTAGACGCCATTTTTTGGTGTCTGTGCTGAATGTGAGGATTGATTTGTTCTTAAGTTCTATCCAGACCTACTCAACATTGCTCTCTCCTGGCAAACATGCAATTATTTATACGAAAAATTATCAGCCTCGGTGATAGTGTTAACCCATGGGCCAGCATGGAATGACGTTCTCGCCAACCCGCGTGACATGCGTGGCGTTGTTTGAGATCATTCAGCAGTGGAAAGCATACTCTTTGAGGCAGAGTCGCTAAATATATGCGACAGGAATAAAATTATCTGACAATAAAAATTGCACCAGAATATAAGAGATTTCTGTTTTTCTCAGCCTATTCCCGTCCACTCCTGGACAAAGGCCTCCTCCATCACCTTCCACGCCGCTCTGTTTTGGGCCAAGTTGACCCCAGCGTATTTGACGACGTCGTCTCTCCACCGACGTGGTCTCCCGACGCTCCTGGAGATTTCTGTTAAACTTCTAAAAAGAATATGACAATCATTATCACTGGTTTTTACTGAATGTTTTTACATGATATTATAAGTCTTTGAGCATTAAATAAATAAATAAATAAATCTTTATTGGACGCAAAAAATAGTGTAAATACAATTTTAAAAAACTACCAAAAGGCGGACTTATTGCTGCAAATCAATGTCTTACAGCCAACCTCATTATTATCTCAACCTCAGCATTATGTTTAATAAAAAAAAAAACATAGCTACTTCCATATTTGAAAAATTCACATACTCAAAGATAACTCACAGATTTGAGCTAAAAAAGTACACTTCGCCGTCATAGAGATAAGGGAACGTTCAGAAAATTACGTAATGTAATGTACAAGCTCAATATAAAGGATGGACGTACAATGTAAATTTTACATTTGAACGTGATTTTTAAATCTGATAAGTTACCACTCGTAGCTTGTAATCTGTTCTGACTCATTTGCATCTATTTGCATACTTAGTTAACGAAGACCTAGAATTTTTGCATTTATTAAAATAAAGTATGAAAATATCTTCCACGAAACTTTTTATTCAGCTTTTGTAACATTTATTCAAGACCCGTGGAGGGAGAGGGCAGACTACAAAAGAATACTTCAATAGGTACGAATCGTTTTATTAAACCAACCCCGAGATTATAAAGACTTATCTGAATTATATTTTACTCATAAATTAGTTCATTTTATAATATAACCCCAAAATAGTTTGGTAAATTTTATTCAAAGAAATTTTCATGATATTTAGTTTTACAAAGAGTTTTTATAAAAAAACTAGCTTTCCCGACAGACGTTGTCTGTGGGGCTAGTACGAGTTTTATCGAAAGCTTATTGCACGCTAATAAGCGCTGTGCAAATAGTGTTCTGAAATCAAACGATCGAATCGTTCGATCATTTTTGAATGGAAATTTTTCGAAGCTCTTTCGATGATCGTTTCGATATTCGATCATCGAAAACTTATACTAGGGCTAGTAATCCTTACTATGAATAATGATTTCGAATTTTTAACAAGTACAAAAATACGTTTAAAATATATGTTTGAATGTTAAAAAATTATTTCGGAAAGCTCGAAAAAAATTTCCATCACAAATCTGTGTACCGATATTGTTAATGGTTGTCAGGTTAACAATAATTTTGTTGTTATGGAACTTTTCATAGATGGCGTTGGCGTCGCAGGAAATCCGTTGCACACTAATTTTAAAATTATATTTTATATTTTTCACATACATTTTTCAACTTTTTAATAGTTATTATGTCATCCGGAGCGGAGAAGAACCCAATAAATCAAACATCGGAAGAATCTGTTGGGCCGATCTTGAGTTATAAGTGTTCACCCGACTTTCATTTATCATATATCGATCATAATCATTCTGACCATGCATAAAACGTAAGTAATCTTGGATTGTGACTTATTTAATAATTTAAGCCTACTTATATTATTTTTTTCGATTCTGAGTTAGTTAAAATGCAATAGGAAGCATTCGTTCAATGTACCTACCTACCGCACATTGAACCTACTATTTTACCCATCGCCACATCATTCCTAGTGTAAAAAAACAATCCCTTAACGCCCGTTTGAATATTATATGAAAACTTCACGTTTCTAAAAATCCTTTGAACTTTTTTTGCGCTGTTGATAATGAATAATAATAATTTTGCAATGAATGTAAACATTTTCGGAATTTCCTATTTATTTGAATAACATTAAGTCGAGTCTGTAATATTCGTGGCTCATTAAATCACAAAATGTTGAAATAATTAAATACTAGCAGCAAACCTGTCGGACGACAGATATAGAAAGGGGTTTGGTGTATCTTCCCTTTAGTAGATGATCCTTATTTTAGTTTGCCACGTTGAGAACTGCGGACAATTTGAATATTTGTCCCATAGCAACAGTTGTATGTAGGAACCTCTGATATCTATCTAATCTATATATTGTAACGTTAGCTTTGCGACCATTTTTACGAAAATTACGCAGACGGAGGAGTATGAAATTACGCACACTTTTAGTTTATATAGAGAAGGAGAGGCGAATGCTAACATTTTTTTAAATTATGCATAAAAATAAAAAAGAAAGGAAAGCTAGTAATTTATATAAATAATGGTCGAATGTCGAGCACTAGTATAAATAAAATCCCGTAGACGGATCGGTTTTATCACATTTTGTATTTCGCGTGGGGCTACACCCCGTTTCACCCATCATGTGACGGGTCCGACTTTTTAACGGGTGGTCTGGTGTCAGATCATTTTGTATGGAGCTGTTAGGGTGCGTTTGTACCTAACGAGCAGAGGCCCAGAGCTAAATCATTCTTTCTTTATCGTTGATATTGACATCGGGTGCCCAACAGCGAGCAAGAACTGGATCTCTGTCGCGGGTTAGCTGTCATCGTCTATTAATTAGTTCTTGGTGTTAATTCTTGCTCATTGTTGTTTGCTTGGTGTAAATATTAGCGATAAGGAGGGAATGTTCTATTACTGGCTCTATTATTACTGGTTCTATTACTGCCTAGCCGGCCCGACCGTTGCCGAGTAGGTCTGAACACGTGAACAGCTTCATACAAAATGTTCTGCCACCAGATTAAATGTCAAATTACCCGATTAAAAGCCGGACTCTATACACGACAAGTTTTGTTCCAACGAAAATACCAAGTCACGAACGAACTCACCAACTTATTATTATAAAGATTGTCAAATAATAGCGCAGATCAGTAGAGTTAAATAATTAACACGTGATTACTTGTTTTTTTTTTCCAACCGTACGTCAACAAGATAATTAAATTATTATCTGTGCCTACATAATGTATGAGCAAAGGAAGGTAGGCTGGTATATACATATATGGGTGTATGTATGTTTGGATGCGTGTGTGGATCTCATCAATCAGACAATCAGTGATTTGCATAAATCCGACGTTGTTTATTTTACTTAATGAATTATTCTAATGACTAGGTAGGTAGGTACCTAGGTAATTAGATTGGCGCCGTATTTCACGTTTTCGTTTTCCATTTGATTGATTCAAACACACCGAACTACCCACTCACATATTTGCCGTACAACTGAAAGGTATTGTTTTTTTTGACTGATCTATCGGTTTTATGGTGGGCAAAGCGAGTTTTTTCAATTCTAAACCTTCATATATCACTTAGTTTTCTATTTTAAATCAATTTTCATTGATGACTTAGAGCTTATAGGCACATAATCCATATGAAGAAGCTGTGGGGCTAGTATGAATTTTATCGAAATCTAATTGCACACTAATAAGCGCTTATAAGCGTGCAAATAGTGTTCTAAAATCAAACGATCGAATCATTCGATCATTTTTGTATGGAAATTTTCGAAACTCTTTCGATGATAGTTTCGATATTCGATCATCGAAAGCGTATACTAGGGGTACCTACTGTTCCAAGAATAATAATCAAATATTGACTGATATTCCCAAATTTACGTTCAACGAAATCAGTCAATGTCAGTCCTGCATAATTGAATTGTTTAGTGTATTGATACCAATAAGAAGTATTTACACGTAGCGTTACAGTTAAGTATGTGATCGATAGACATTGGAACAATTTTCTATACAAATTTACTAGCAGAACATAATATTGCCTTAAGCCTTGCTCACACTAGGTCGATTGGTGAGCTTTGCTAAATTACTTGCTACTAAACTAAAATCGTTCTCACACGCTGTATTCGTATACAAATCGTTAGTATGAAGGGTTTTTAAAATAAACAGCCCGCAACAAAATGTTGGGGCTGGTTGGAAAACATCGCTTTCTACCGATAAACTTGCTATCGTTATTTTGTCTTGATTGATTAGAGTAATAACCAATGTACTTAAATACAAAATATATAAAATAAGAATTTGGTATATAATAATACAGTTCGCACGAGCGAAACGCCATTGTTGCAACTAAAATTATAGGTTCCTATACGTTTAGCAAGTGAGCTTGTGATGCGTGTTGGGGGACGCTACATTCGCGGGCCGTTTGATATATACTGAAGCTGTACTACTAGTATAAGTTCTCGATGATCGAATATCGAAACGATCATCGAAAGAGTTTCGAAAAATTTCCATACAAAAATGATCGAATGATTCGATCGTTTGATTTTCGAACACTATTTGCACGTTAATAAGCGCTTATTAGCGTGCAAATAGCTTTCGATTAAACTCGTTCTAGCCCCACTGGTTCCTTTGACAACTTGGTCTCCAAAGTCGGTAATCTGATAATATAATACGTTCAAATAGCCTTCCTGTACATTTTTATATAGTTGAATGAAGTTTTAAATGTTTTCAGTACATTTTTTTTTATTTAAATGGATCTTTTGTTAAAATCGATTGCAAATAAGCGAGAGGCAAATCTCCTTCTTCTTCTCCCTAGCTTGCTCCCAACTTAGCGTCTAAGTAGACTGTTGGGGTCAGCCCTCCTCGTTCTTAGGCTATAAGTCCGTCTCTCCTGCACCACCTCTTCCAATCCCAATCTTCGCATCCGGTCACGCCTCTGCACCACCCAGGAATTCTTTGGTCGTCCTCTGTTTGTCACACTTGGAACACTCATGTTGATGGCCTGATTTACAATATGTTCCTGCGGTCTCCGTTCTACGTGTCCATACCATCGCAACTGTCTTTCCTCAAGTTTGCTATTTATATCCGTCACTCCTAGGCTTCCACGAATGTGTGAGCTTTTTATCTTGTCTCTCAATGACACTCCTGTCGACCACCTCAGCATGCGCATTTCTGCCGTTTCTAGCTGTCTGTTATAGCTGTTGTACATAGTCCAGCATTCGGAGCCATACAGGAGTGCGGGTCTGACAATTGTCTGATAAACTTTTCCTTTTAATTTGACTGGCATTTTTGAATCGCATAGAACTCCTGACACCGATCTGAATTTCATCCATCCGACACTAATTCTGTTCGAGAGGCAAATCTCCTAAGTGGAGAAAATTCAAATTCGTACCTTGTAATTATTAATAGCACTAGTTGTTTAATTGAGGGTAATATACATACAAAGCACTCTCTGGACGTGAACAAACGACGCTTCGGAGTTGGCTGTGTTTGGTTTCCAGCATTTGTCCAGCTGCACTGGAATATTCTTAATGGCGATCTATACAGGACGGTAATGGCTCTGCAGTCATCAATTTGATGCGAGCATTAGGTATCCATGTTCAGCTTCTCGCCAACATTTTCACAACCATCGAATATAATAATATTATTTCGGTTTTGGATTATGTAACGAAATGATGGAAAATGGTTTTTTTTCACTACAACTCTGTCCAACAGTCAATCTCTTAATCTTTCAATAAATACTAACGCTATTTTATTACCATTTTTGATATTGCGTCATTGTTCTTGCTATAGTTGCACTCAAGCAAGTTTGCTTTCCCTTAAATTCGATATTCTGGTGGCAAAGGGATTAGTTGGCATTCAGCCGTTTCCAGAAGGCGCCCGAATCGCTGCTTGGAGGCTCCTTTCATGACGGTTCTCATGAGGTTAATACGTTTTCGAGAATCTCCTTACTGCTGGTCAGATAAAAAGTAAAAAAATTTAGAGAAACCTTATAACTATGATGGATTGGTTGGTTTGAAGCTTTATTAGCTTGAACAGGGCTATAGGAAGAAATTTGCCACTGAAACAGGGCATTCGATATCAAATTAATCTCCTAGCAAAAATACACGCAGAAAAAACTGGAAATTGGAGACTGGCCCTGCTTTAATGAAATCTCCACGCTTCAATTATGTTTCTTAAAAAAATGTTATTAAAAACCTGTTCCGTCGGCGTTTTTATAAGTTTACAGGTTTTATCCGCGATGCTGCAAATTTTCATATTACATCGAACAAGCTTTGTTTTAACAGAAATATATATGTCGGGTACATCGTTTCAAAGCAAAGATTAAAATTACTTACTTACGTGAAATGTACTTTTTTTTTCATAAAGAATGTCTATCCTTTTTATATTTTCAATAATAAATTCAATTCAATTCTTTTGTGCGGGTAAACATATTGATGGCTGTATCATTACTCACTCATATTTTCCCTGTACCAAAAGGTAAAAGTCCTTTAGGTAAAGGTTTTGAAATATATTACATGATACATTTACCTATGGTCCTTAAGTGACTCTTGTGTGGATGGTATGCTTTCAATCTGATGTACCCCAAAGAGGTGACGCATGATAAATTCTTTTTGAATGATCATTTTTTTTCTGTACTTAAGAATTTGTGGAAACTCTCACTCGTATTATATAGATACCAAATACCTAATATTATTTATTATGAAGTACCTTCTATATAAAAATGTGCCTACATGTTTTTCTACTTAAATCCACAGTTATATCTGCTATGTTAATGTTTTATATTGTAATCTCTATCCATAAATTATGTTTATTTATTTTTTGTAAAAGGCCTACTGGCCGTAAAATAAAGAAATATTCGAGCTTATATATGTATTTTCTTAGGGTTAAAAATGTACATAATAAATAAAGCACTGGAGATTCTATTATTATTTCATGTTTTTTTTTGTTTGTTTGTGTTTTTCAGTGTTCTGTGGGTACCTATCTCTAATAAATAAATAAACAAATACTAGGAATCATAAGTTAGCATATGATGAACAATTAATATCTTCAATAGGACAATTGGACATGTAAATAAGACTCTAGTTATCTACCTAAAGATTTTGTCTACAAATAGATGGAGAATTTATTGTAAACAGCTGCAAATTCATTTTTTTTTGATCTTCGATGTTTTGGGCAGAAGGTGCTTGGTGATAGTCCATTTCAAGATAAAATTGAAACGAGTCTTATATAGTTCTATCACAATTTTTTTAATTTTAACATTAACCGGTTTTCGGAGACTACCGTCTCCATTATCAAATGTTTAAGACTGATGATCGTTTCGATATTCGATCATCGAAAACTTATACTACAGTTCTATGGTATATACGGCCTTTTTCGCTATGAATGAGTAAATGCGTAATATTTAGAGTCGAGGCGTGATATGAAATAGCCTCATCATACCTTCCATACAAATTTTGAAATCTAATGCAAAAACAATTTGTTAAGTTGAAAAGAGTTTGTTGCAGCTTTCATGAATTTTAATAACTAAATACCGAAATTACTGAAAATAATATCAGTTCGGCTTTAAATGGCTCAAAATTATAAAAAAAGCTGCTATCCTAGGGTAGCCCAGAACTCATAGTATATTATAACAGCCTTTTCGTGTAAAACATATCTTTGCATAAAAATTCATAATTTTACGATTAAAATGAATTTATCCTTGGAATTATTATAGAAACTTTAAAATGATATCGACTATTGGAGCTTTTTATTATCTGCTTTAGAACTACATATTCAATATTAATCGGTACTTTAAGGAGGACCCACTGAAGTTACGGACCTCAAATTTTACGTGCTTGTGTAGCAGCACAAGACCAACCCGTATACCAAATTTTATGAAAATCGAAGAATTTTTTTATTTTTTTTTATTTTTCACAAGTGAAATTTTCTTTGGATACTTTAAGAGGGTTCTCCTGAAGGTACATATCTCAAAATTTTACTGACTCATCTACATCGAGGGGCTAACCGTTCAACCAAATTTCAATCAAATCGGATAAGAATTACTATGAGTTATGGGTGCGCACACATTTTTGGTGTACGCGTACGGGTACGCGGAAATTTTTTTTGCATTTTTGGAATCTACACCCTCGAAAACGTCGAGAAAATTAATTTCAGCGAAATCTATTTTTTTTTTAAATCCGATCACAAGACTCGTGTATATTCCATATACTATGAGTAATAATATACTTATTGTCATTGTTTTTTTAAGCTATTGTGAAAGTGTCATTTCAAGTATCTAGCAAATCGCAAAATCGATTGCAAAATTACATCAAGAAAATGATAAAAAGAACAGGAATACCACTACTTAATAAAATCGTCGTAAACATATAAGTACGTACCTACTTATTTGAAAATGTGATGTTTTTGTGAGAAAGATAGAACATGACGTAGTATTATGTAGGTATGCATAATATGTACCTACTCAATTTTGGAATTTGTCTCAGAGCTAAATTTAATCTCCTAATGTACTTCAAATTAATGTCGAGGTGTTTTATAGGTAGTTATATATTCTTTTATGAAAACATTTTGTAATTTACCGTTAAGGGAATCCTCATTATATTTCTATTTAATGAAGTTGTCAATCTTGTATTTTTTTGTTTCCGCAAAACGGTTTGATGAAAGACCTTTCATCTCATCACAGAATTAGACGCCCCGGGTACAACTGGTACAAGTATCACAAACAACGATTCGGTATTTTATTACGGTTCCACTCGGCTTCGGGCCAGCCGTTTCTGAGAAATGTAAGCGATATTATTAAATAAATTGTATTTATGCCATGAAACAATAACAAATAATCAATTTCTACTTCCAAAATACCCTTGATCCTTTTTTTTCGTTTAATCCTTAAATCTTTACTCAATCAACGAATTAATTCAGTTTATATCACCAATTATTCGTCTTATGTTAAATTTTGGGTAAAGTCATACCTCCTGAAGTCGTATTAGCTGATATTATTTATCAGCGGGTGTTTTTAACTGTATGTTCACGAACGACTGAATCTAATCTTCTACTAGAAGCTAGTCTAGAGGTAGGCAGAGAAATGGCAAAACACTCTTTCCTATCCAGATGCGTTTACTTTGGTTTTTACAGCGGCAAACAGCCAAGCAGTCCCTCTATTTTTAATTTCTGACCTGCCATTCTTGGTCGAAGATTTCACATCTTTCGTTATGTATTCTGTTTGTTATTTTATAAGCACATATTCCTTCTTAAATTTGGAATTTCTTTCATACTTTGAATTCATTATTTCTTTTTCGCCCCACTTAGTAGCAAGGGAGGAAACAAATGTTTTTCCTCTTTGATACTTATAGTTTTTACAAAGTTTTCATGAAGTCCTCCTACACGATTTCCAAAACTCTTAACTCGATGCTCCGGCGTTTAACATCGTTCGTGATGCAGGGCGGCACCACCTTTAGGTTCATTATTTATACCAAACGAACAAACACATAGAGCTTGAAAATAGAGTATATTTCTACTCGGAGTTGGAATCCTGTCTCAGATTGGACGGGATATTCATAATTGTCTTTTAAAAACTATTCGTGTATTTTGTGCTCGACGGATTTTATAAATAGTATCTAAAACACTTGCATTTGGAATGGTAGTGGGGCTAGTAGGAGTTTAATCGAAAGCTAATTGCACGCTAATAAGCGCTTATTAGCGTGCAATTAGTGTTCGACAATCAAACGATCGAGTCATTCGATCATTTTTGTATGGAAATTTTTCGAAACTCTTTTGATGATCGTTTCGATATTCGATCATCGAAAACTTATACTACTGGTACAGTTTAAAGTACTTATAACTTTCATATCTTTTTAAAATGATTACTTACCATGTTACAATACAATATAATGGTCAAATAAATAATACTTTGTCGGTATAAACAAATTTCAATTATTAAATTGTAATTTGTTTATGCAATATGTACAGGTAATTCTGTTTTGAATCTCCCGTTGAAACATTTAGATAATTCTAAATTCGGCACAGGTCTAAGTTGCTATTAATTACAGTTTGTATTGTTGTAGCGTGATACGCTAATGGATCGCACCTCATGTTTCTTCTGACCTCAACATTGTGGTCACTGTTCCTGCCTCTCCTGTGTTCGTTTCAAACGTCAATTTGCGGTTTGATTTGCCCAACATTCCCACAAACCATTTAGCTCGATGATATATTAGCTATATTATAAATATCACAATTAATACTATACTCGTTAGTACATATTTCAAAACAATATATCGATGGTTAACAAGCAATACCTCCTAACCCACATTGACAAAAATTTACAAGGAGGGCATAAAAACTGTTTCAAAATCGTAATTATGAATTAACAATGACAATTTTGTATTACAGTTTAGTTATAACATTCTAAATGACATTTTGTGAAAAAATGGAGTAACCAACTCTAATTTTAGTTACACTTTTACACATTTCTGTAAACTTAACTCATTTTTTTAATGTTGTGGGTTATGAGGTATAGCAAGTTAACCATCGATATCCAAATCTCTAATAACGTATCTTCAAATGAAAATTTAATATACTAGGAATATAAAATACCCGAAATGTGCTACGTGACCATAAAAAACAAAGTCATAGAAACTTAAGAATAGGAAACTAGGAATCTTCGAAGAGTCTAACTGGTCGAAGAAATAAAGGTTCAGCTTAACGAAGCAACTGTAGGTTCAGAAATACAAAGGTCAATCGTGTTTAGGAATGAAAATATGACCATAAAGAGCAAAATGAGCATATTACATATTATATAAGTCTTGTCAGGTGGTAAGGGTCATACCTTAAATAATATGATCTATGGTGAGAAAACTAGAGCATATACCACCAGAAGCAAGCACATAATTACTAGTAAACATTCAAGCACTATAACTGGTAAACGTCTAAAATAACGTACAAGAGATAGGTATGTGAAGCCGAATATGGTATGGAAAGCGTATAGGAAGGAATGGTATAACCATGTGCAATTAATCGACAATACCAGAAACCCTTACACGGAACACGCTAACACGGAAATCGACTTTGTGGGAGACCTCCGTAAGATGGAAGGACTGCAGTTGACATTCAATATCACAAGATGAATATCTCTGAGGAACATGCCAGCATGGCCTAAACCAAGGAAGAAAAAAGAAGCGGTAAAGAGAAAGAGGAAAAGAAACAATAAAAAAAAAACGAAATGTTTGATTTATTTTATTAATTTTGAAAATGTACGGCAAATGCCTTTATAAAACAATAAGTAATTCAATAAACATCCTCAACAGTTATATAAAACAAAGTATTAAATCAATAAATAGAATCATCAATTATACAGAAAAACAAAGCATTAAATTAATAAATATCATCAACAGTCAGACAAAATATAAATTACAAAATATAGTACTTAATAAATAAATATTCCCATCAGTCCTACATAAAAAATCATATATAAAACAAAGCATTAAATTAATAAATATCCTCATCAGTCACATAAAAAATAAAACAAAGTAGGTATTAAATTAATAATATCCTCATCACTCATATAAAAAATAAAATATGAAACATAGTATCAAATCAAAAATGTTCTCATCAGTCATATAAAAGATAAAATAATATAAAACAATGTCAAAAATAAAACAAAAAAGCTTCATGTGTCAACTGTCCACGCAAGCTATGTGTACTTTATCGCGCACTGTAAGTTAATTGCAAACAAATTTGAAAAAAAAAATAAGAAAATCAAAGCAAAAGCACATCTCAAGACAATGACAAGAAAGAGCGTAAGAAACAAAGAGTCGAAGAAGATAAAGTTTTAATCCGTCTCTTTGAGGATTTTACATGAAATCAGATCAATAAAAGAGTGCCAGTAAAACCTTTCATCTTAATAAAATGTTAAAACTAAGAATCTTATCCGATCCAATAAAAAAGGTAGAAGAAGCGTTGAAATATACCTATGTTCGAACGTATATTTGGCATTCGTGCTGAAGAAAACCAGGAAACGG
This sequence comes from Mystacides longicornis, assembly GCA_963576905.1. Taxonomy (NCBI): domain Eukaryota; kingdom Metazoa; phylum Arthropoda; class Insecta; order Trichoptera; family Leptoceridae; genus Mystacides; species Mystacides longicornis. The sequence goes on from OY756428.1 coordinate 11,966,748, forward strand.
AGAATTCGAATAGAGCGTATGGTTGTGTGGAGCGAGACACAAACCATTGGACTACAAGATACAGCAGTTAATCATTTGATCTTGGGGAAACGAGCAAAGATAATGGCCAACTTATTTTTCAAACCATTTAGAAAAACTTAGGAGCGGGAGCGTTTTTCGGTTTGACTGCAATGTTTTAAACATTTTTATTCCAATCATAAATCTCGAACAAACATTCGTAAATTCATACTAACGTGAAATACATTTGACTTGAATTACGGTCTTATAAATTTTGGCATCGATAACGATGTCGTCTTAGATTTTATTTGAAATTACCATTAACTTCATTGGAAGCGAGTTCAGTGTCGTCAATTTTTGATACCATTGATGTCGATAAGAAGATATAGATTTCGTACACAGTAATCCTTTAAAAAAAAAGAGATTTACGTAGACAAACGCCCTCAATTATGAACTTTAGTATTGTTAATGATGGATCATTGGTTAAGGAGCCATTTTCTTTTTTTCTGAAAAATTAACGGTAATCTGTAGGTGAATAGGTTAATTTTTATTACATTTAAATTCATGAATTAAAAGTTGAAAACAACGCGTAGAAACGCTTTTAAAATAAAATGAAAAACTGATTCTTCTGAATACAAATTAAAATAAAGTTATTAAGTGGAATTATAAAAAAGACATATCTTGTGCTTGGATTGAAAAGAGTGGAGGTCCGTTCTCTCTGCCTACCCCTTATGGGACACGGCGTGATGGATAAAAAAATGCAACGACTAAAGAATATCTATCAAGTCAATAAATGAGAAAAATAAATTGAGATACAAAAGTAGATATGAAATTCATAGCTTAAAAGCTAACTGACGTATTTATTAGCCATTTTGTTATTTTTTAATGTAAGATTACTATAGTAGTGTAGTCAAAACCTAACTCAAGCTCATCTCCATGTATTATAATATAATAATTCCCAACAATCTGCATACATTGAATTTCGTTTTACTTTGCAAATTTCATAAATCCTTATATGTAATAATATTATGAACATTTTGAAAATAGAATAAAATGATTCTCTACCGTATTATAGTAATTTCCTTTTTAAGCGAGGTTTAGGGATGTAGCGGATATGCCTTTTAGTAGATGTTGATAATAGATTAGGGTCTATTTCGAAAGGCTGTCTAAAGGAAGAGTTATTCAAAGTTAAACAATCAGAACAAGTAGCAACCGTCTTTACATTCACATCTCTTCAGTCGAGTGTACTTGATTTTCATACCATTTAAATTTATTATATTATGGAATGGATTTTACTGGAATGGATTTTTAAATATGTACTTCATAATTAATACGTATGAAGGGATTTTCTACTTACTGAGATATGTCTCACAAACTTTCGGGGATGTGTTGCCCCATGTCACTCAATATTTTATTTGAGTAGGTATATAATATGACTCTTAAAGCAACCTAATTATTGACTCTTTTTTTTCGAAAAATAAGATTGTACTCACAAAATATTTTTCAAAAAACACATTATATCTTGTCGAACTGGAGAAACCAATATATTATAACCTAACTAATTTGAGATATACAGCCTTAAAAAAATAGTTGAAGTCAACACAAACCTTTATGTTATTCAATCAATCAATTCTGCCTGTCTGACCCCACTCAAGGGTATTAGAGACAACAACACTCCTCCACCGTGCCTATTCTTGCGCGGACTTAATGACCTTCTTCCACACCGTATCCTAATTCCTCAGCTCTGCTTCGAAGGAGCGGAACACGGTATGATAGGGTCGTCCTCGTCTTCGGGACTCTGATGGGAGGAGGAATAGCGTTCTTCTTGGCTACCTTTCATTCGGCATCCTTAACACATGTTCCAGCCAAGTCCATCTCCTCTCCATAACGGTAAAAATTATAATGATGAAAAAACTGAATCCATGGCAACCCAAATATATTTTCATGCGGTTAGCGAAAATGAATAATTCAAGTAAACACGTATTTCGAAAATAAGTCGGTCTCGAGATTTCGAAGAAGTCGATCATTGGGCACAAACGACAATAAATCATTTGAAATTTTTTATTTTATCAATCAAAAAAATCATCACTCAGCATGATAGGTAAAATTTTTTGAGTGAATAGTACCAATGAATTGATTTGATATATTTGAAAACCTTTAAATAAGCGACGGATCCATAGGTATATCCGTGTTTCATTCACAACTCAATAAAAAAATAGTTTAAATTGTTGATTTAGGGTTTTCATTATTAAAATATCAAATTTCGCTACAAACCTACCGTATAAATAACGTATCGAAATATAGGTAATAATATGGTGCTAAAAATAAAGTTAACATAGAAAATATGCTTTTTTTTGGTCTGTTAAATAATGCTGAAAGGTTAAAGTTTGGTTAACCAGAAATCTAAACGTAAAAAAAATAGAATTTTTGTAACTGTAGAAAAAAAACAACATCTACTTTAGTAAATTTAAAATGGTTTTTGTCACACCTTTCCTTGTATTTTTTTTAGCAAATTTCGTTGAACCAACGACCAAATTTGGTGTGCAAAATAAAAGTGCCGGTTTGATATTACATTTCAAATATTTCGTGCCTTTTCTAAATTTATTTGAGTGTGAACAATACCGGGAAATTAAAATCCCTTGGAATAATGAGTTTATGCGGTGGATAAAATGAAAATGTTTTCACTTTCATCGTTACAGATTTTCTACTTTGTGGGAGTACCAACAGTCGAAACCATGAAAGATTACCAAAATAAATACTGCGAGATTGAAGGACTTGAAAAAAAAAGGATCGGGTTATCCCATAATTTATTTATTTATTTAATCCACGGTCATAATAAGACCTATAATAATTTTGTGATACAAGTAATCACACTTATAGTTAGACATACTTAATACTTTACATAATATTTCAAATTTCGATGTAGGAAATTAATTTACAATCAAAATACTAAAAGATTTCATAAATATTGGCGTAAAAAACATCATTGTTACACGTATTGGCAACATTATTGTGCATGAAAACATTTAGAAATGTCACCGTCAACCTATGCTTTAAAAATGTAAAAAATAAACACTAACCTATGCACAAAATTGTTGAAGATTTCATCTAAATCAGTGCAACATATTAATAACTTTTTAATCGAAATGTTTTTTTTTCGAAATTAAAATAAGTGTACCTATGCTTGTTTTGTAGAAAGGGGAAAAATACATTGATTTAAAGGGTTGACAAGATACGACTTTGAAAATCTTGTGATAACTATAAGAAGAATAATTGTTGAATTTTTATATTGGTACAAATTCCAGAGATAATTCAGACTAATCGACATGTAATCATGTCAAAATCATAGTAGATTAACTAACATTTATACGACTTAAGCTGCACTTTCACAATTAATTGAGGTCGAGAGCTTTCGCGACGATCTCGTGTTGATATTATTATCAAGAGACTTTTAATAAATTTAGACATTGTCCAAATTATTGATCATTTTAATAGAATTACGTCGTATGCGGAAATTTTATGAAAGATAAAAAAAGTTAAATGTCTCCAACCTTGATTGATAGTGGAGATCGACTAGCATACCAGTGAATTTTTACATCTTGGATACGGAAAAAAAGTAAAGAAAATAATGAATCGATTATAATATAAAAGAATGTCGAGTAAATGCGAACGCTTCTAACTCGAGATTGGCTGAACAGATTTTTATGGTTCTTGGTTTATTGGATTCTTCTCTGCTCCGGATAACAGAATAATTATAATCAAAATGTGGAAAAACGCATAAGAAATAATATGAAACATAACATTAAAGTTAGACTAGAACGGATTTCCTACGACACTTTCATATAACAACAAAATTATCGTAAACCTTTCAACCATTGAAATTAAAAATATTAGTGCACAGATTTTTGATGGAATTTTTCGAGCTTTCAGATTTTTTTTTTTTTTTTTACCCATCACGCCGTTTCCCGAAGGGGGTAGGCAGAGAGTACGGATTTCCACTCTTTCCTATCCAAACAAACTTCTTTCGCTTCTTCCAAACGCATAACATTCCGCATACATGCTCTTCTATTCCTTTTACTCCTGACTTGGCCCTCCTCTAAGACGGCACCGATATGATCGGACCATGTCATTCGATGTTGGCCTCGTCTGCGTGCACCCATTCTTTCAGATTTATATATCCTTTTAGTCATTCTATCTTCGTTCATTCTCTCTACATGCCCAAACCACAACAGAAAAAAATGAAATACAGAAAAAAATTAAATATTTATAATCAAGACTAAGGGGAAATGTCTGTCGGGAAAGCAAGTAAAAACATAAAAATAACGTATAATTTTTTTTTCCACTATCATGACTCAAACTAGCCATGTTTAATTTGAAACGCTCATATAAATAAACTACAAATGAAAATGTATCGGCAAGTTTTTTTTTTCAATGTTATGCAAACATTCCAGCAGCTCTAAATTGTAAATCCGCCACGTCTGTTTGAAGCGAAATATTTACATCCGTATGTTATATTTTCGATTCCCAACACCGACCATCCCAGTCGATAAATAACTTTTTTTATAACACTACAGCATGAAATGTTTCGTTCAAAACACACACGTGGAACTTGTAAAATATTTCAGATTTATTCAGCAAACGCCAAAACGCTTGGTAAGTGTAGTAACGAATCGCGGAATATGTATACAAATGCCTGTATCTACCTGAAAATCTAGTGAGAAAATCAACTTATATCGGAGTTAGTTTATTTTGAAATAATATGAAATTAATACGAGTGGTCGACTAGTACTCGAAATTCGACTAATTTAAATGAGGTTAGATGTTAGAGATTGCTTCGGCAATAATCCCTAAATTGCCCACTTTTTTAACATGCATAAAGAATTAAATAAATACATTAGTAGTTTGAACATTATTGAGGTTCTACTTCACAATTTTTTTTCAAAGCAATTACATGGATAATTGGACACCTACGTCTATTTTGAAATATCGATAGATAGGTAGAAAGTTTTTTTTTCATGTATTAATTCTTTGTAGTATTTGTTTGTTTGTATTCTGTACATTGATAAGTAATACGAAACAACACATAAAGTTTGACATAAAAAAGATATCACAGAATCAACATACAGAGGGCGAGCTTACCACAACGAAGTTGTCTAACAACTAACCCAAATGAAAAAAAAAATCAGTATTAAAGACAAACAATATTAATCGATTTACATTGAAAAAGAAGCTCCACCTTTCATTTGAATATACCGCCTTCAAAAAGCTTTCTGCGCCCATTATGAGCCCATTTACATTTATTTCTATGAAGTTGATTATGTTTATAACACTGTAGAAATGTATGTGAGTATCAAATACATAAAATTACAGTAGTGTTTGTAATGTTAATTTTTATTGATTTATTTTTATGAGATCTTATATAAACTATACGTGTGCGAAATTTCATACTCCTTCGTACGCGCAATTTTCGTAAAAATGGTCACAAAGTTTTTCCTTCACGTATTAATAAATAAAAATAACCTTCTCACTATCAAGACATTCTTGATAATCCCTGTTTTGAACAGCTTAACCCCGAACGTCTTACATAAAGGTGTTTTCTACATAATACTGCTTCCAAAATATACCTACTGCATTCATTATTTTTCTTCTTCATGTTAACATGATGTTATGTGTGTGAGACTTTGGAAGTTTAACTGTTTGTCTTCGAGGTCAAGAAGTGATGTCACTGCTAATGAATTGAATTAGGTATGTTATTATTTTTGCCTAAATATATATTTCGTCGTAAGCAATCAAGTTTCTGTTACATTTCTGTGGTTTTGAGAAAACTTTGGTGATATTTTTTGCGTTCTTTGCTGAAATGCAATAATTATTGATCTAACTTTTAATGCAATATAGAAAAACTCAAACTAGTTGAAATAAGTTTATGATACCTACTTTGAATTAAAAAAATCAAAGCTTTCCGGCGCTTTTATTACATTAAAATAAAACTCAGAAAAAGTTGGATTCCGCGTAGAAATATTAATAACTTTAGATATTTTGTTTTAGTTCGTTTTATATTTTATAAAGTTATTGGATAGAACAGAACTTCGATAAGTCACCAAGTCTTAACTTGAAGGTTATATAATAGATTAAAATATTATCTGAAGAAGTCGGTTTTATGTTAGGTAATATCCGTATATAATGAAGTTCAAATGGAATAAGTTCTACTTGTACATTTTCCTTATTAATATGACGAGTGAATACAAAACCGTTTACCATTACTAATTGATGTTGTTTTGTTTTAAAGTATGACCATTGATCAATCGTCCTTTTTTATTATTTAAAATATGATGTAATCTATGTTTTTATCCGCTCTATTTTTCCTTCTTTTTTATCATCTTTTTAGCTCTTTTTTTAAATTTTCTTTCTTTTGAGAATATATCAATGGTATGCATATATTTTTTCTTTCTTTAATTTATTTTTAAACTAAGTACCTACCTACGCAGTGAAAGGTTTTTTTATGGGTTTAATTTAAATGTTCCAACGTTGATTGTACCCACCTAACTATACACAATAGTTATGCGGGAGATACCTGTTATTGGATCACTGGAGTGTTTGTGTTTGTTTCATGTTTTTTTTGTTTGTGTTGTTCCGTGTTCTGTTGGTGTCTCTATTAAATTGATAAATAAATAATTAATTACTTACTAATTTATTTGTATGCTTTATTAATAACTCATACTAGTAAACAGCGATACTCATTCCCTTGTCTTGCGACAAGTTCTGCAACTTTCCCCTAGGATCGAGCCTCCAGTACGAAACCGTACAAAAGTCGGCGACGAAACCTCCAGGCTACCAGCACACCATATTTAATTGATAAAATATTTCATTTTGGATCATGTCGTGGTTACAATTGTCATAAATACAATAATAAACATATCACTGCTTCAAGAGCTCCGTTATGCAATGGTTTTCTGTTAGTTAAAAACATTATCTCTAATATAAATGAAGGTCGGGATAGTGCGAACACTTAAAACTCGAGATCAACTGAACAGATTCTTCCGATGTTTGATTTATTGGATTCTTCTTCGCTCTGGATAACAGAATAACTAGTAAAAAGTTGAATACATGGCTAAGAAATGATATACAATATAATATTTAAGTTAGTATGGAACGGATTTTCTGTTGGGAAAATAGGGAGATGTCTGGTAAATTGATATTTTGGTAGAAAGATTCTATAGATCAATGTTTTCCCTATGTTTCCACAGATAGGACAACCATTGAAATTTTTTTGAATGAATATTTTTCTGGTGTTTTAGTTGTGCAATTAATTAAGTATTATCTAACTTATAAAAAAGTCTGTATTAAGTCAGATGAAAATTCAATATAGATATCTATAAATGGGCGAGTTTCGGTGCTTTTGAAATAACTGATTCATAATATTTTAACATAACCACATATTATAATAATTTAAATAAAACAATTATTGATTTGTTATTCCACAATATTTATTTACCTGAATAGTTTCGCAGGAACAAGATCTTCATGGTCACAGGTGACTTAGAAACATCCTAGAAAGTTTCTAAGTCACCTGTGACTATGCATGAACTGTCCCTGCGAAACTAGTCAGGTAAATAAATATTGTGGAATAAAAATCAATTGTTTTATTTAAATTATTGTATTTAAATAATTCCACCAAGTATGCACGTTCAATTCGTTAATTTTATTAAAACCACATAACTTTTGATTTTTTTTACAATGACTTGTCTTATGTTACCCTGCAATATTTCATTGACTTTAAGGCGGGACGAAGTTCGATGGGTCAGCTAGTAAGTTAATAAATAACACTCTAAAATACATAGGGTAAACCATATAGTAACGGCCCACCTTATAGTGATTGCCCACTTAAAAAATAATCTTCAAAAATAAGGAAACCTGCCATATGTTCATTATTTTGAACATTAGAACAAATAGCTGGGACCCTATTCTACCTACTAAGTTCATCAATTCATTAATATGTGTCGCTATAGAATTTTTTTGGTGATGTTGTAACAGTTATTTTTCACGTTTAATATCGAGTAGCAGTGTATGCTAATTAAGGAACACATCTATGCGTCGTCAGGATGGGTAGCGCTCCGAGCGGCAATACTAAGTATTAAACATGTCGTATCTGGACACTATATATTAGAGGTGAACTTAGCAACGGCGAGAGAAAAAGATCAGACGCCCTGACGAGAATGTAATTCTTTTATTGTGTTAATTTTAAATCACCATTTAGTTTAAGTGAAACTAGTTAGTGTGGGATAAATTGTTAAGGGCTTTCAAATGTGTCGCGAGCCCGTATTAATTGGCAGGTATGTAGTTGAGAAATTTATAAGTAATTGTGATTAAATTATTTTTTCATAGTGTTGATACGCAACATTACTAATTTTCGTTAAAGAATTTTTGGTAACTAGCATGACACGATTTGTATTCTTATTTCAGAATACGGGTCGCTGGCTTGGGATAGAAATACCTAGGTTTGAATATCGCTGGCTTGGGGTAGAAATACCTAGGCTTAAGTATCGCTGGCTTAGGATATAAATACCTAGGCTTGAGTATGGATATATAATTGCTAACTTGAGCTAGATGTCCCTGAGTTTGAAAATTTAAATCGATGGGTTGGGGTCGTAAAGTACATCATGCCGTCTTGTATAGTCATGATGAGGCAAATTGTACAGGAGGGAATCTGGGGATGATCCAGGTATAACTCGAGCTGTCCACGGATTTGAGGGTCAATAAACTTGGAAAGTGGTGGTTCCTTCTTGCGATGCGGGAATCGTAATTTCAAGTATTGAACGTCTACCATGGATGCGAATCTGGTGAGCGTAGCGGCAAATCAGGATTAATTTAGTTAAGTCGAAGTTTTCTTAATTTATGTAGTATTTGCTTTTGGTGACCACACGAATCGTTATAGTATTTTGTTTGTTGAAGCTGTGAATACGCTTGTTAAATTTATCTTTTTTTTATATATTCTTTTGTACCTATGGTTGTACGTTTGACTCGCAACGGTTGAAATACCGTATGTACATAAAGGCGAGGAAAGAAATTGAAGTAATATTCAAATGTAGTCGAAGTAGTTTATTTTGATATTTGAGAAATTTCTACCAGTCTATGAGTTAGTATTTGGTGGAAATTACATTTACTTTCTACTGAAGAAAGTCCTTTGAGTTAATTATCGACTGGAATGTTTTTTTGATTAGTTTTAAGAAAATGTTAATATTTGTAGAATCTGTAGAGAATTTTTTATGAAATTTAATCATTTTTGTTTTATTTATGGAAATTTATATGATTTGGTCTTGAAATTAAACGATGTTCAATTTGTTATTAATTTACTTTTTTCATTTGAACATAATGTTGTGTTGTCTAATTGCCCTCTAAAGGAAATGGTATTTGGTAGGCTTGCATCGTAACCCTATCTTGAGAAAAGAGTTAAAATCAAACATGCTTGATAGTTGAGAATTTTATTTTAGTAGCCGGGCATCACATAATGAAGGTAATGTGATTAACCCATACGCATCTCATTTGTTTGGAGAAATCTATGCACTAAAATCCCATTTAAAATGTACTCACCAAATGTCACACTAGATGTTCATTTTAATTTTGTCAAAACAAAGTTATTGGTTGGAGAATCTTTATAAAAATTGGAAGTTAAGTAGAAAAAATATTCATTTATTGGAGTAAATCTTTTTTTTTTGTTTTGTGATTTTATTTTTTGTGTTTTTTTTGGGAGTAAATCTTCTTTACCAATATTGATTTAACTCTCCCAAACGATTAGATGAGAAAATATCATCACAGGAAACGGATCTCATATCATAATCTTCACTGCAGTTCTTCAACAAATGTTAAATTACATTTTAGTTTATATCATACAATTTCAAAATAACAAAAACGTGATAAAAATAACATAAATAACACAGCGCGCACGCAAACAAACATCAATAACAAAGATGGCGGCCATACAAACCGCGCAGGTAAAATATCTATCCCTTCTTCAGCGGCGTGTATGCGATTTATTTTGTATAAAACTCTAAGCAGTAAAATATTCGAATAAAAAGGTTTGAATCTTATCTACAATAACATTATTCTAGGTTCTGCATATATGGCAGTAGCAGGTAGTAAAATGACAATATTCGTAAGCGGATGCAGGTCGGTACCACGTACCGATTGTGAATTTCGGCACATTTCTCTCGGTCGGTACTACGTACCGATTGTGATGCGGATGGGTTAAGTAAATATTCTAGAATCTTTTAGAAGATTTATTGTGGATGAGACCACACTCTCTTAAGCCTCTCTCCTGATGGCAGACCACAACGAGCGGTTTGAAAGAGGACTTCAGTCCTAATTCAGGCAGCTTATTTGTGTGCATGACTTTTCTCGAGTACTGGAGATTATGAGGAGTCTCTGGTCCTCGAGGAAAAAGTGTTACATAAAGATGGCGCCCAACGTGTTTGGCATCAGGAAAGACAGAATTTCGAGTTGAAACTTCGAATTCAATAAACCAAGCCATTTCCTTGAGGTCAAATATTCTTGAAATTTGTTTTATGTTATTTTTACTTTGCTGGATTTTGGATTCTCGTCTCGGGTGTCTGATCAGTTTCTTTCCAAATTAGTTAAGTTTAGTTAAGTAAGGGTAAAATTGGATTTAAATTGGGTTGTTTTTTTAATTTTGTAAAATTTTTTAATTTAATCATGGTAGGTAGGAAATTTTTCTGCTGAAATTTAATAACCACGTGACATATTGTAAAAAAAATATTTTTGTAGGGTAGCAAAATTTTTTTTTCGTAGTAACAAAGTATCTAAATTAAATTCGGGGTAATATTAAATTTTTGAACTGCAACAAAATTTAAAATTTATTTCTCTTGTTCATTATTATTTATCAAGTTTTCGTTTTGATTTTTTTTTTTAATATTGTTTCAGACACTGATCAGATTAGGTAAATTCAAGGAAAAGATTTGTGTTTGCATGAAAATAACTTGTATTTTTTTCTTCTAGATTTACAATTGATGTATATTTATGGAGAGTGAAGCTCCCATATGAAAGCAGCCACGGAGAGCGAAGTCGTCTGGACTATCTTTGCGCTGACAATTCAATATTTAATCGTGAACATAAAGTATACGGAAGGAAGATTTGATTTTATGAACGATTATTTTGCTAATTTTTTCCTTGGAAGAAGTTATGGGTAAAATCGGTTAATTATTATTATAAATTTTTGTGTTTTGATTTTTCTTGTTTGAAATTATTTTGTGTTAGGTATTCTGTCCTCACAATATTTTGATACTGTGGAACGGTATGCATGTGTATGGAAAAGGATTATTGCGTAAAGTGTAAAGAACATTTATGTGAATAGTAGTTCACGATAGGATTAGGTGTGAAATAACTTTAATTTTGTTTTTCAAGTAGGAAGAGGTATATGAGTTAGTATAAAGTTTGAAGTAAGTTTTAGATCAAAGACGCAGAGCAAATTTTAGTGCTGTATACGAATCTAGTGTTTAGGATTCGGTAGTGAGTAATTTATACTATTGCTATTAGGTATTGATATAGTTTCTAATTTTTTTAGCAGAGAAAAGCAAAGTTAGAATGGATTCCGAACTAGACAATAAATTAAAAATACCTTTGGTAGAGCAGGATAGTAGGTCTGCTGTGTCAGATGAGGGTACTAGTTATCAGAAGGAGGTAGACGATAAGGTAGATGTAATTTCAGTTAAGAGTTACACTAGAAGGAAACCAGGACAGAAGGAGAAGTCTCTTAATAGGTCAGAACAACCTTTTGAGGTTATGGATAGGTCAAAATTTATGAGAGCGAAAGCCAAGGAGGTAGATGTAAAGAAATGGGGCGTGAGTTTTGATGGTTCTACCGAGGCCAGAGAATTCCTTACTAGACTGATAGAACTCGCAGGAGTTTATGAAGTCAATTTGGACTCTTTGATAAGATTCATGCCAATTTTGTTGTCCGGTTTTGCATTGATTTGGTTCCGAGCTAATGAATTTGACTATAGTTGGGAGGATTTTAAACTCAAATTTCTAAGGCAATTTGAAGGGGCAGAGAGTCAGAGAAAATTAAAACTTGAGATATTGTCTGCTAGACAAGGAAGTACAGTTTCGGCGAACGAATTTATTTTGGGTTTAATAGCGAAAAATAGGTCGTTAGATTTACCTTTAGAAGAGGAAGATTTAATAGACTCCATTAAAAACGAGTTATCGGAAGAATATGCAGGTGTGCTATCGACGGCAAAATTAGATAGTACAAGAGACATTATGTATATATGTTCTAAATTTGAAGCACTGTCGGGGACGAGGCGACAGAAGAAATCTCAGGTGATAGGAAAGATGATGGAGTTTTCAAGCGATTCTCCTCATCATGAAAATACTACTCGTAACGAGAGGGAAACGTACCCTTTACATCAGTATAGGAGGAATCAAGCTCGAGGCGTAGAGTCTGATTCGAGAGATATAGATTTTCGGCGTAGTGATAGGGTAGGAACGAGTCAAGAAGTTTCGGGAAGTCGTAGAAATTTTGGTGTCGGAAATTCTAATAAAGAATACGGGAAGGCTGGAAAGGTTTGCTTCTATTGTCAAAGACAGGGGCATGTTCAGGCGAACTGTTTCACAAGGTTGAGGAGAGAGGGGAAAGCATTCAATTCGGATGACAATCGGAAAGGTGAGAAGACACCTTATAAGGTTAAGAACGAACAATCTAAGGCGTAATAGAATTGTGTTACGATGTAATCATGTAAATAGGTTAGGTTTTAGTAAAAAAAATTTCCATATTATTCAGGTTAAGTATAGATTAAAAAAAAAAAGTATACGTAGTATTTACTGAGTGCGCGTTACGCAATTAGGTTTATTTATCGGTTCGGTATAGCACCACCAGTGGAAGGAAAAAATAATCTTCGTTTTGAAAGATTTTTATTTCAGTCCGTAAAAGTTGGGAAAAATAGAAATTCCCATAATAAATATTTATACTTGATTGCAGAAACGGTATAGCGCCGTGGTGTACGGCGAAATTTACTGTAAGCGCCGTGAGCGTGTTTGAATGTTAGCGGAGTAACAAACCATTCTAAAGATAATTATTCCATTTAATTATATTTTGATTGCGCCGAAGGGAATTAGTGATTTGTTTCGTTTGAGGTTTTAGAAAGGAGATATTTTTTTTGTTATGTAATCTTCTCAAGTTTAAGATGCAATACAGCAACCTTTATCGGCGGGGCCGTTTTGAGGGTTATGTGAAATCAATTATGTATGTGAGAACACAGAGAGTTTGAGAACGGAATGTTTGAAGTTTTGAAAATCCATGGATAATAATTAGTGATGAATGAATGAGGAAATGTGATGAAGGTAGGTAGTGACATGTTAAAAAAATTTTGGTTCGCATTGACGCATCAGATTTGGTTCGTCTGTCTTTAGGGTTGTTGTAGTAAAGCAGTTGTCACAGGACAGCGAAGATATTCTAGATAGAGAAGATAATAATGTTCTGTTGTAGTATGGATGAACTTATAAAAATTAAGTTTTTTTTTTGTGAGAAAAATGTTAGCCGTTTCGTGAAATACTTTGTTTATCCGAGTATGTAACAGAAGGTTTGAGTGGGAGAGTAAAGGTGTTATTGAAATTGTTTAACGGTAAATGGATGAGGACAGACTACTCGACTTTTCAAAGTTTGAGGTGAAATCTCTGTAAGAGAATAGGATGGTTTTGACTTTAAGGTCAATTGTGTCAGCGTACAGTGCGTCTGGGCGAGTTTGAATTCCGAGATGCTCATTTGTTTGTTAATTGTTCTTTTATTTGATTTGATTAAGTGTAGTACATATCATATAATGATTTTTTATATGTTAAATTTACAAGTTTTTTTTTTGGTTTTTTTTGAGTCAGTTGAGACAAATGTTATTGATATTGTCTGATGTCATGTACAATGTACAAGTTAAGTAGACTCCATTAAATTGAAGTCATAAAATATAGTTTGATTTTTGAAGACTATTGAAGATTAAAAGAATTGAAGGTTGGATAAATTGAATTTGAATTTGATTCATATTGTTTAAAAACAAAGTGAGAAAGAGTTTGTATTAATAATTTTTTTTTTTGGTAAAATTTATCTTGTAATTGATAATATGAATTTGTAAAATGTAATATGGAAGTTTGGAGAGTTCATTTTAGGTTAAACCCTTCATTATGAAAATTTTTAGTATTTTTTTACTTTATTATATTTTTGTTTTTATAAATTTTGTCGGAACCACTAGATGAGGTGGGTAATGATTTTAACGATTTTGCTTGTTACCTCCGAAGATATGTTTTACCTAGTAGACATTGAATCTGAAGCAAATCGTTTGGCGCCCAAATAAATTTGTAAATATTAGTTTTAAGTAATCTGAGCTGGTTGGCAATGAACTCTCTGAATTCTCCAATTTTTGGAAACTTAGGTTTATAAGTGATTTTCCTGTAATTTTTTAAATTAACTTTCAAATTCGGTACCTAGTTTAAGTTTTATGATGAAGTGTTGTGTGGTCACTTAGCGCGGTGTGAAATTTAGGAAAATGTTTGGAGATAGGTTATCCGAGAATAGGGTAGAATGGGGTAATGCGGGTGATGTGTTAGGAACACATTTAAAAAAAAAAAAAATTTTTTATGTGAGGAGGGGTGTATTTGTAACAGTTATTTTTCACGTTTAATATCGAGTAGCAGTGTATGCTAATTAAGGAACACATCTATGCGTCGTCAGGATGGGTAGCGCTCCGAGCGGCAATACTAAGTATTAAACATGTCGTATCTGGACACTATATATTAGAGGTGAACTTAGCAACGGCGAGAGAAAAAGATCAGACGCCCTGACGAGAATGTAATTCTTTTATTGTGTTAATTTTAAATCACCATTTAGTTTAAGTGAAACTAGTTAGTGTGGGATAAATTGTTAAGGGCTTTCAAATGTGTCGCGAGCCCGTATTAATTGGCAGGTATGTAGTTGAGAAATTTATAAGTAATTGTGATTAAATTATTTTTTCATAGTGTTGATACGCAACATTACTAATTTTCGTTAAAGAATTTTTGGTAACTAGCATGACACGATTTGTATTCTTATTTCAGAATACGGGTCGCTGGCTTGGGATAGAAATACCTAGGTTTGAATATCGCTGGCTTGGGGTAGAAATACCTAGGCTTAAGTATCGCTGGCTTAGGATATAAATACCTAGGCTTGAGTATGGATATATAATTGCTAACTTGAGCTAGATGTCCCTGAGTTTGAAAATTTAAATCGATGGGTTGGGGTCGTAAAGTACATCATGCCGTCTTGTATAGTCATGATGAGGCAAATTGTACAGGAGGGAATCTGGGGATGATCCAGGTATAACTCGAGCTGTCCACGGATTTGAGGGTCAATAAACTTGGAAAGTGGTGGTTCCTTCTTGCGATGCGGGAATCGTAATTTCAAGTATTGAACGTCTACCATGGATGCGAATCTGGTGAGCGTAGCGGCAAATCAGGATTAATTTAGTTAAGTCGAAGTTTTCTTAATTTATGTAGTATTTGCTTTTGGTGACCACACGAATCGTTATAGTATTTTGTTTGTTGAAGCTGTGAATACGCTTGTTAAATTTATCTTTTTTTTATATATTCTTTTGTACCTATGGTTGTACGTTTGACTCGCAACGGTTGAAATACCGTATGTACATAAAGGCGAGGAAAGAAATTGAAGTAATATTCAAATGTAGTCGAAGTAGTTTATTTTGATATTTGAGAAATTTCTACCAGTCTATGAGTTAGTATTTGGTGGAAATTACATTTACTTTCTACTGAAGAAAGTCCTTTGAGTTAATTATCGACTGGAATGTTTTTTTGATTAGTTTTAAGAAAATGTTAATATTTGTAGAATCTGTAGAGAATTTTTTATGAAATTTAATCATTTTTGTTTTATTTATGGAAATTTATATGATTTGGTCTTGAAATTAAACGATGTTCAATTTGTTATTAATTTACTTTTTTCATTTGAACATAATGTTGTGTTGTCTAATTGCCCTCTAAAGGAAATGGTATTTGGTAGGCTTGCATCGTAACCCTATCTTGAGAAAAGAGTTAAAATCAAACATGCTTGATAGTTGAGAATTTTATTTTAGTAGCCGGGCATCACATAATGAAGGTAATGTGATTAAGTAAATATTCTAGAATCTTTTAGAAGATTTATTGTGGATGAGACCACACTCTCTTAAGCCTCTCTCCTGATGGCAGACCACAACGAGCGGTTTGAAAGAGGACTTCAGTCCTAATTCAGGCAGCTTATTTGTGTGCATGACTTTTCTCGAGTACTGGAGATTATGAGGAGTCTCTGGTCCTCGAGGAAAAAGTGTTACAATGTATTTGTTCAAATTTGGCGCGTTTTAGAAATTTCACCAAATTTCTTACGTTTTTCTTAAGGAAATTGCTAATTTGAAATGCTAATATTTCTACAATTTTTATGTTAAATAATCATTTTAATCACTTATTTGAGTTGTTAAATATTCAAAGTTTGTATTTTAACTTGAAAATTATGATTATATGAATTATTTTACGTGTTAGGCGGGGTGGGCAACCACTGTAATGTTTAAGTGCACACATTCTGTGATTGCCCGGGGTGGACCATGACTATACTTTTTTGAAATTGTAAAATTTCGTAATTTTTTTACATAAACGCATTAATTGTGCTTTCTTTTTACTGCATTTTTTTAATTTTTTTTTTCTGATGACTCTAAACAGTAGTTGCCCGGGTGGGCCACCACAAAATTTTTGATGGGCCACGACTGTCTGATGCTTCAATTAATATTTAATGGCAGTCAATATTTTAAAAATGAATTGATCAATACAGCAGGATTAATGTTTTCACATATTTATATTGCTTGCTTTCTGAACTTGGTGGTTTTATAGGACATATTTTCAAAAAAAAGTTAAAGCTTCCCCACTACACATCGGTCAATTATAAAAATACATAAGAAACCCAGCAGCAATCTTGGGCGATTTCCAATCAATAACAACAAATGAAGAAGAGGAGGATTGTTAATGCCTAGAACATCCAGCGAATGGGAACAAAAATTCAAGTTTACGAAAAAAGCGAAGTCTTCTACATAATTCACCTAAATAATATTTTAATTAGGCTAAAAATATCAAAAGCAAGGAAAACAGTTGTAAAAGAATAGGTAGTACTTGCAACATCATTGGACATACCTACAGGGAAATTTGGAAGAATGTGTGTGAAAGCTAGAAACAATACCATACCAGGCGTTGAAAAGAAAAAAAAAACAGAAAAAGATGGATTTCTTTATTATTCACCCACGAAAGGGTTAACATTAAAAAAGTAGGTACTAACCTACTTATTGTATGTCTAAAAACCTCCCACTATAAGTACATTTTAGCCTCTCACCACTTCTCCAATTCAATAGAAGCTGAGCATGAGCACATTATTTAATTTACCTGCCATATTTTACCATAGAACATTTTGCGAATGATATATTTTCAATGAATCTGGACTCAACAAAAGTATACAAAAATAACATTTAAACATATTTCATTGAAAACAAAGCTATTAAGATGAAAGAGAGAGATGTTCAGCATTGTAGATCGAATCCAAAACTTCCAGTACTTATAAAAGTCAACCGTTGAACCACGAGGCAGCCAAAATTTAACTTCAAAATTAATAAAAGTATGTATTACAATTTATAAATGGCGGAGAAATGGTTATTACGGGTATAAAAAGTAATAATTGATGTGATTCTATCGTTTTTCATATATTTTTATAACAATCTTTTTGTTTTTCAATATGATTTTGTTAAAAATTTCAAGTGGGCCATGACTGTAATGTGACATGGGCCATCTCTGAATAGAGGTGGGCCATGACTATATATTTTTGAACATTCGAGTTTAGTATTTTTTTATAAATTTTGATGAATAGTTTTTTTGATTTTGATATCAAATTTGAAATCCTCAAACTTCATAGAATGCAGGAAAAAATAAAGTATTCGCTAATTTAAATAATTAAAAAATTTATAGCAATTTGTTGGAGAGCGTATCCTTAAGTGGGCAATCACTATATCGTTTACCCTATATTATGTTCGTATAACCGGCAGAACTTTATCCTTGAAGCATTTTTTACCAGTAAACTGGTTACTGAAAGAAACGAAGGTAGTTGTCTTGTGCTGACTTTCACCACCGGTGCCTAGCTTTAATGGGAGCTCTTAACGTAGCGTTTTATATGGTGTAGAACGCTAAGAGCTACCTTAAAGCTAGCATCCGTTGGTGAATATCACCATAGGTGGTAAGTTTACTCTTGTTAACCCTTAAGTGACATTCAGAGGTGAGCCTGGTGCAAATATGACCTGGGCCATACTCTGTATTTACATACAATTCCAATCTAAAAAACGATGTCATCATGACAAGCGTAAAAATAGCTTCACCTAGGTCTATTTTGAATCCGGTAGTGCTTTACTAAAAATGATATAAATTAGGGTTTACACAACTATTATAGTATTAAAAGTTTTGACGGTCGACATGGACATCGGGATTGAGTTTCAAAAGCAGCCACCATGATCAGCAGCATCAACGAAGCACAATCGACCTGCTTGTAAATAAGTGGATCTTAAAAAGAACGCCTCCTGATACAATGGGCGAGCTTACGCAAGCTTCTTAATTTTTAATTTATTTATAGACTTCCACCCGCGGCAAGCTTCTTAGTACATAATTATGTATACAAAACATTTGCAGTGGTACTCATAGAAACTGCGTTATAACACCGTTATGATGAGAATAGTTATTCCGGCATAAATCGCTTATACCACACGTTACTTTTAATCAACCTATACCGTGTCATAACTGTATTGCAGAATAGTAGGTTTAATAATAGGTTTGGCAACCTCGCATTTATCAATGAAGCTCATGGTTGTTCCATACTACGGGGTTGATTTCTATGAATTCCGTACGAACACGATTGGACCTTCGAGAAAGTTCGTGTGCGTAATATTGCGAGTATGTAGGTACGAATCGGTACGAATATTTCCGAAGGTCGATTCGTTTCACTGACAGCTCGGACTTGTTGCAAGTTTTCGTAGGGTAGCCTAGTTTGTACAGGGTGACTACAGGGAATCAGATTCGCGCCAAAAATTCAAATGCGTCAACAATTCAAATGCGCCAAAAAATTCAAATATATTCGGTTTGCAGAGGGTAAAATGGAGTCAGAGGTGTATGTGAATAGCAGGGGTGTATGTGAAGAAGAGGTATGGGGGCAGAGCTTCTACTATCTACTACTATTTTCATGACTGTTTGTCATGAAAATAGTAGAAAGCGTGCTAAGGAACCTAATTTTTTAATGAATTGGGCTCAGCCAAAGTGAACACAAATACACTTTAGACATCTTTCACAGAAAAAACCATATAGAAAAAAAAAACGAAAAAAAAAATACCCGCACCGGGATTCGAACCTACAACCAAAAATATGAACGGCGGCGATTGTACCGTTCATCTGCTGTGGACTTGCGTATAGTGTCGAAAAATTTTAATATCTACTTTTAGTTTTGGATGTGAGACAATTGTATATGAGAGAGTTGTTGAAACAAGGGATTGCAATCTGGAAAACCGGATCCTGTATTCCGGCGGATCCGGCACAAATTAACGGATCCGGAGATCGGATCCGGTTAATCATATTTAGGGATTTTTCGACATATTCAAGACGGACCGGACTCGAATACGTATCCCTATCGATTCCACAGGGTCATTTTAGGTATGTACCCATAAAGATAACAAGAAAAGAGGAGGCAAATGCGTCACCCTGAGAACAGTGTAATGCTGCTTTTGCCTTCGTGTGCCTAAGGAGTTAGGTAGTGTTGACTGATTGTATTGATAGTATTGACAATCGAATGAAAAGACAACTCTTATAATAGGTGAGAGCATTAAGCAATAAAATTACCCAACAAAAAATATATTAACCTATTCAAAAGCAAAAATTTTGTGATTATTGTCTGGTATACATTAGATTAGTTCGGCAGTCTGTCATAATGTGTGTGTTCTTCTAGGATAAAATAAATAATTTTTAAAACACTTACCTATTCTCGATATAATATAGGAGTGTCTCTGATTATTCCCGGTTATAGGTATTACTTTTAGGACGCGGACTCTCTTTAGTAGTCGTCCAAGGATCTGTTGGTTGATGTGATTTCATCCTCTTATAATTACCAGAATCACCGGATCCGTTCTGTTTACGTGATCATTCCAGAAATGCCTTATATTGCTACCCCATTGCCTGACGTTCTCGATATCGCAGAAGTTCGAATCCGGAGTTTCTAACTCTGCCTTGAATAGTTTATTCCACAATGGGTTGGAGAGTTTTCGAGAATCTTTCTTTTCGTGGTGTCGGTTGTCTGAGAATCTTTCTATTCAAATCATAAGCAGGTCAATAAAAATATTTTTGTTAAATTTAAATTTGACTTTAATTATACGTAATCCGATTTGTAATTTTATTTGTTGTTGGGTATTTATGGGTATAGTAGTTGGTAGAGTGAGAATGCACAGTATGGTGGATCGGTTTATTGTAGAAATAATATGTTACAATGGAATGCAGAATATAATAATGTAAAAAGGATGAACGAAGGTAAAGATGGTACCCGGGACGCGGCGCGGTAGAGACTGTGTAGCTAGCCGGTCGGCGTGCCCTGTCCTGCGGATGCACTCGGTACTGGGATGACGACATCATGGTCCACCCTCATTGGATATTCAGATCATGCGATCGGGTGGACTTCTCTGATTGGCTAATGATGTTGTCATCTTTCTTATCTGTTGAGTGTGCCGTGTGCACTCAACGCTGCAAGCATCTCAGGAAACAGGGTCGCCACAGTATTTTTTTTTTTTTATTGTTTTTACCATTTAAAAGTAGTCATACCCAAATTAAATTAATTTCGTATATGTGCTGTTTTATTTTTAGCCTTCATTATTGTTAAAAATGTAAATTAATCAAGATTATTTCAATCCGGTCGGATCCGATCGGTTCCGGCCGGATTGACCAAAATCCGGTTGGATCCGGCCGGATTCAAAATGAGACCGGATTGCAATCCCTAGTTGAAACATACGCATAGAAATCTCGCAAGGCACAGTGACTCGCAAAACTATGTTATAAAACACGAGAAACAGACCGCTGCTACGGCCGGAACGTGTGAACACGGTATTTGCCCAGCGCCATTTTGTCTTTTTGGGTCCAAGACTGTACAGTAAGGTGTTTCCGACTCTCAGTGAGTCGCTCAATCCAGCCCAGACTAATCTAAAGAGTCTGATGACAAGATGGCTGCTGGAGAGGGGCAGGGTTGCGTCAGTGAGAGAACTTACATTCATTGAGAGATGAGGGAGGGGGAGACAGGTGGGAGTGGTCGATTGTTGTGGAAATCGTTTGTTTTTGATCTGCAATGGATATGTGTGTGTATGTATGTGATGGCGTGTATAGGATAGTGTTTATGTATATGGGCATGTCCTGATCGTTTTCCTTTTTTCATTTTCTCCTATTTTGTTTCTTCTGTGTTCTGATCGTTTTTGTTTATTTTTGTTTTGTAATGGTTTTTTTTTCTTTTTTGTCTTTATGTCTTCCACAGTACAGTGCCGCAATAAATACAAATTAGTATCACCTCAACACAGGTTGTCGTCTAGTGAGGTGATAAATTCCAAATATGTTTCTACTTACCAAAAATATCTATGTACCTATGTAAAAGTTGGAATATAAATAAAATAAAAAAAATATAAAATAATATCGCGCATGTGCACTTAGCCAAGGATTCTATTGGTGCGAATCTGGATCCCTGTACATACTAGGTTACCCGTTTTCGTATGTTAATATCAAAATATGAATAGTGCAGTGGTAGTTTAACTCATTAAACTTCGCTATTACTTCTTTATATCTGGGGGTAGCCAGGAATAAAGTTGGGATGGAAATAATTCTTGTTATAGCTTTTTCCTTGTTTTATTAGTAGAACTTTTGCGTATCCTGCGTATATTCGAAGAATAAAGTTCTATTAGTACGGCTGTAGATAAATTAAGTGTTAATTTAAAGGAGGCATTTAAAAGTAAGTCATAAAGTACAAAAATAAAAAGTGACGTATTGTTCTAGCAAGACTCAAATAATAATTAAGGATATAAAACTTGACGACCAGATGTAATGAAAAATAGTACAAGTCACTAGAAATGACTATATCCACGGAAATATAAAAAAGGTTCAATGCACATAATATAAAAGGTCATAAAACCTCTGTTTTTTTATTAAGGAATCCCAACTCGGGTCGTGAGAAAATAAAGTATTAGATAAGGAATACCCACCAAGCTATTTGTACAGTTCTCACAATACAAACCTATTCCCGATCCTTTTACGCGACACTTTCTCACAGATTTCTTTTTTTTTTTCAGCAAACTTTGTCGCTGCAAACCATTGGTGTTACTTTGTTCCATATATACCTATATTTCTTTTTTTTCCACTTCCAATGCCTTATCCTCAGTGGAGTTTGCACAGAGAACTCATTCAAATTCCTTCTTGGAATATTTTTCCTCAAACGACATTTATTTGTTTTTGACTTGGAACCGGATCAATTTTCAGTATCAACATTTTGGTCGGCCGCTTTGTTATGTCATGGGTACAAAAATACGACATGGAAAAGACGAACTTTTGTATCTACGAAGACTCATTGGTTTAAAAAAATATCTGAATTTACTACAAAGTGTTTATTTTACGCAAAATCGCAAATAAAACTTACCAACTTATATCACTCCTTACAATATAAAAAACAGACAACGTTGTCAAATTGATCATTTTCCACTTCGGTTTCCTTGGTCTGTTGGCATAAACAATCATATAGGTATATGATATAACGACGACGATCGATGGCGAAGACGACGACTTACGAAAATTAAGGCACACATATTTAAATTATTTCAAGTTTCTTTAAAATCCCATTGAAATTGACGGACTTGATGTTCATAAAAGCTACGTTTGAGCGACCGCACCGGTGGGCAACAACTGCAGAATGTGCGTAATTCACATACTTTTGATCAATTTCATGTATAGACTAGACTTTGAGAATTCAAATTTGACATGATTAAACTGTATATTGTGACCCAATGTTCATTTTTTCTTCTTCAAGGCAATTCCAACGTTGACGACCGAAACACCTCATGGTTATCTCCATTCTTGAATAAACTCTACAATTACTAATGGGCAAAATAAGAATTTTGTATTAAATAATAAAAACAAACAAATTCAATTCATTTCAAGATGAGAAAGATAATGATATCGTCAGAAATTCAATGAATAAATAATAAAATATACCAATCATTGATTCGGTAATAAAATTAAAAATAAAGCAAAATAGATACATATTATTAACAAATAATTATTTAACTTTAAAGATTTATTATATCCAGCAGAGTTCGATGTAATTACAATACAAAAACCTATGTGGTTCTAATAAATTATTTACATCTCCCCTGAGAAGATGAATATTGTAAGTGAAATAAAAAATAATACGGGATGGAAAAATTGAGAGGATTTCGCTAGGGGCACTCCATAAAATATTTATACTGTTTACCCTTCAACGATGGAAAATAAAAAAAAACCTACCTACGTGTTCTTTAAGAAGAGATTATATTGGGCTTTCAAATCGAAAAAGAAAGATATGCGGATATATTATGAAATGCATATAACAAAATCCTTTTAATGCTGAATCCGAGGAGTACCTGCTCAGTGTTAATATAGATCATTGGATTTTCAGAAAAATATTTATAATTTTTTTCGTTCCAAAATATAAGCCTGCTCCATTGCTTCTTCAATACATTTTTTAAGCGTCTGAATTCAGATTAAGTACGAAAAAAAATCTTCATCCGCTTAGGTATGTATGTCGAAAAAATCCTTCATATACAACAGAAATTGTGTTACTTTATACACGAGTATTAAGTATATTATGTTCTATACATTTTTTTATTGTAAGGATACTTTTTTCAAGGAGAATTAATCTTTAACACATCCTATACCTGAAACATACAGCGTGTTAAATTTTTGATAGGGAAAAAGCCCAATATCAATCAGTTTGAAACGAAAACAAGTCGGTTTTTCTCCGGAAATTTGCTAGGAATTATTTATGAACAACATCAAACAGAGTATCTGTTGAGTGTGCCGTGTGCACTCAACGCTGCAAGCATCTCAGGAAACAGGGTCGCCACAGGACTCCCCCCCAAGTGACGGAGTCACCTTAGGGGTTGTAGGTCGGCGGCTGCACCTGCCGTGACATCTGGATCCTCAGTTGCTCCGTGTACTTCTTTAGCCCCCAGTACAGGATGCCCAGGATTACTACTGCCGCGAGTAGCGATAGCGTCGCCAACGAAATCGCCTTGTGATGGTCAATCGGGGCTTCCTCGCTGGCCACGTTGTTGACCATCACCTCCTTGGTTTGTTGGTTTCCCATGGTTGTTGTTCTGGTAGTGTTTGCTAGTTACTGGCTATGGTTGGCGTGTAGCTGGATATATAAAGGGTCATTCTGCTGACTGGGCGTTCTGCTGACTGGTGACCTAAATTAAACATATGAAAACAAAAGAAAAACACAAAATGCATAGTTATTAATAAAAGTAAAAAGTGAAAAGTCTTCAATTTTAATTAAATCACAACAAAGTCTTTTGTTCTTTGAATTCATTGGTTTTAGTTCCTGTAATATATTGTGATTATAGCTAGGGAGCAAACCATTGTATAGTATGAATATTCTATAGAGGGCGATTATTTTGTAATATATTGTGATTATAGCTAGGGAGCAAACCATTGTATAGTATGAATATTCTATAGAGGGCGATTATTTTAATAAACATTAAAATTAAATTATTAAAATGGGAACAATAATCACTAGGAGATGATTATTGTTAAATCAAAGTGATTTATTCTGAGACTATCGATTGGAGAGATAAGAGCTTTTTTGTGACTTGTGAATATTTTGTACTTTTTTATTTAAGTAATAATATAATTATCAAGTGAGAGATATTGTGTTTTCTTTAATACATTTCGGTTGTCGAGAAGAACACCGAAATATTAAATGGCGCAGTCGGTTTAGAAACAAACCTACAAAGAAGAAGACAAAGAAATTCACAGGGTGAAGCCAACAGCAATTATTGGACACCAGCGACGAGGTCTTTCAAGGACAGACCAAAGGTCAGTTTTGTCAAGGACAAGAAGGAGTGCAGCAAAGCAGAGGTCGTCTGTATCAAGGGTCAGAAGGTGCAGTCTGCAAGATCACTAAGAGCAAAAAGAGGGCAGCAAAACAACCAAAGGTCTCCAGAATCAGGGTCAGGTGCAGTCTGCAAGGTCACTGAGGGTCAACCAAGTCAGAGGAACGGTCGGGTTCATCCAGGGGCCGAGCAGGGAATCAACATTGAAGAACAACATTGTTTTAAGATCAGTACCTGTTTTATTATATTATATTTAAAAATTGATATTTATTTTTGTTATATTGGAAATTTTTTTTTGGGGGTAAATTGTTACAATAAAATTGAATCAAATAGAATACAATGGCAAAACCAGTAGTTTCAAGTAGTGGTCCATGTATTAGGTTATTCCAGGGGAATACGCCGACTTTTTATCATAAAATAGATAAATGGGACACGTTCTGTACAAGATTCGAACAAAATCTTTTATTATATGATGAGAATACTATCTCAAAGGATCAAAAGCGTGCAATCTTTCTAAATTCTTTACATGAAGAAACATTTTCATTATTGGTAGATCTGTGTATACCAAAGAAGGTCACAGATGTAGAATTAGACGAATTATTTAAAAAATTAAAGGAGTATTGTGATACGGAAATTAATATATATGAAGGTAGAAAAAGATTTTACTTATGTAAACAGTTTTTACATGAATCGGTAAAAGAATTTGCAGTTAGATTAAAAAAATTATCAGATCATTGTAAATTTGAAGAGAGGTTAGATGAAACTCTAAAAGACATTTTTATTTTAAATTTAATTAATTTTAAAATACAAGATAAACTAGTTGCTAAACCAGAAGAAATTAAAATGATAAAATTTGAAGAAATAGTTAAAATGGCATCTCTATGTGAAACATTCATAATTGAGCGGGAATCGGGTGAAAACACCACCAATGTAATAAATAAGTCAGCTGCTCAGGTGCAGTCGCATAGTAGATTTTTGAAATCTTCTGTCGATAATAATGTCACAAATAGATTTGACAGTTACAACAACAACAATACAGAAAAAAGGTTCAATTCAGACAGAAAGAGTAAATTAAATTTTAAAAATGCAGAAATCATATGTTTTAGATGTGGCTTGAAGGGACACATAAAAACACAGTGTAGAGTCAATTTAAATAATAGAAAGAAAACAGAAACAGGTGAAATTAAATCCATTTTTACTATGCATGAAAACAATGAGGATTTCAATGTACAGGTTAGGTTAGAAAATAAAATAGTTTCAGCTCTCATAGACTCAGGGGCATCAGTTTGCGTAATGCCAGCGAAAATATACAAACAGTTCTTTAACAGAATTAATTTGCAACAGTATAACTCAGAATTAAAAGGTTATGCAGACACACAATTATCAGTCTTAGGAGCAATAAAAGTGGAAGTAGAATATAAAAACACAAATAAAAATTTACAATTTGTAGTGGTAGATCATGGAAGAGAAATTCTATTGGGTCGATATTTTATGAGGGAATTTGGAATTCTATTCTCAGAATTACAGGTAGCAAGTTTAAGCAATACGCCACATAAAGAACAATATATAACTACATTGAAAAGTAGATTTCCCGAGGTTTTTGGAGAAGCTATTGGAAGGTTTTCAAAATATGAAGTGGGGTTTGAAATGGTTGAAAATCATCCCATAAAATTTTGTAATCCAAGACCGGTTCCAATCGCGTTGAGAGAAAAAGTTGAGGATGAATTAAATATTATGTTACAGCAAGGCATAATTGAAAAAGTTAAGGTGTCGCAGTATGGTAGCCCTTTAGTAATTATTCCAAAGGCCGATGGGAGAGTACGATTGTGTGCTGATTTTAAGAGAACTATTAATCCTTATGTTATAAATATAAATTATCCGTTGCCAAATGTTAATAACTTATTAGAAAAAGTAAGTAAGGGAAAATTGTTTGCTAAGATAGATCTAAAATCAGCTTATTGTCAAATTGGGTTGAAGGAAGAATGCAGACAATTTACAACTATTTCAACTCACATGGGTTTGTTCAGATATAGGACTCTCATTTTCGGGTTGAAGGTTTCTCCGGCTTTATTTATGCAAGTTATTGATTCAGTAACACAGGGTTTAAAGAACATTGCAGTTTATATCGATGATATTTTAGTTTCAGGAGAAAATGAGGAAGAATTATTTAATAATTTGTTAGCTTTATTTGAAAGGTTAAAGGAATGTGGGTTATCAATAAACGAATCAAAATGCGTTTTTTTTTCTAAATCAGTTGATTATTTAGGTCATAGGATTTCGGAAAAGGGTTTAGAACCATTAGTAGATAAAGTGGAAGCGATTAAGAAGGCTAAGATTCCTGAGAATATAACTCAAGTTAGAAGTTTATTGGGTATGGTAAATTATTACCGAAATTTCATTCCTAATATGTCTGAAATTTTATCTCCACTATACCATTTATTAAAAAAGAACACTAAGTGGGAATGGACAGATGAATGTAATAGAGCAGTTTCAAAGGTGAAAGAGATTTTAACATCAGATCTATTATTGATCCATTATAATCCAAATTTACCGTTAAAACTCACAACAGATGGGTCATTAGAAGGAATCTCAGGAACATTATCACACGTATTTGAGAATGGATCGGAAAGACCAGTTGCTTTCATTTCGAGAAAGTTAACCGAAACGGAAAAACACTATTCCATATTAGATATTGAGGCTTTGGCGATAGTATATTCTTTGCAGAAATGGTTTCATTACCTCTATGGGAGACATTTCACTTTAGCGGTAGACAACCAAGCGTTATCACGGATATTAAAACAAGACAAAGATATCCCACAATTAGCAGCTAATCGTCTACAGCGATATGGGGTGATTCTTTCAGCATTTGATTACAAGATTGAATATATAAAATCGGAAAATAATTGTTCGGATTTTTTATCAAGATGTCCAGGGGAGGGCATTGAATTGTTAGATGTTTTGGAGTTGAATAACTTTAAACTTTTAAACTGTATAAATAATTTAAAGGAGGTTTTCGTTTTGGAAGAAAAAGGGGGTAACGTTACATTTGATGAAATTCAAGAGGAATCTAAATCAGACGGGGTAATTCCTACGGTTATAAGATTTTTACAGAAGGGTTGGAATGAAAAGATAGACAAAAACTCAGAATTATGGGAATATTTCAAACTAAGGGATAGTTTATCTATTTATAAAGATTGTCTCATACTAAATCATAGAATTGTAGTTCCGTTATCGTTAAGAAAGAAAATTTTAGAAAGTTTACACAATTCCCACCAAGGGATAGTGAAGTTAAAGAACTTAGCTAGAAATTATTATTTTTGGCCAAATTTAAATAAAGATATATCAAATACAGTGGAAGACTGTGAAATCTGTAGAAAATGTCAGGAAAACCCACATAAATCAATACTGACACCATGGGAAAATCCGGGAATAGTGTGGTATAGAATTCATATAGATTTGTTTCAGTTTGAAGATGTGAATTATTTAGTTGTCGTAGATGCTACATCAAAATGGATTGAGTGTATTGTTTTAAAGAACACATCTTCTTTTCAAATCATTCATGAACTAAAACGACTGTGTAACATATTTGGATTTCCTGAGATAATAGTTAGTGATAACGCACACAATTTAATTTCACAAGAATGCAGTAAACAGTTTCAAAATTGGGGTATTTCTCATATGACATCACCAGTGCAACACCAACAATCAAATGGGTTGGCTGAAAATGCAGTAAGAATAATGAAAAACTTCTTAAGAAAGACAGTTCATGGGGGTAAAAATCTTATCGATATTCAGGATAAAGTAGACGGGTTTTTAGTAGATTATCGAAACACCCCTCATTCATCTACAGGCTGTGAACCGGCAGTTTTAATGTTTGGTAGAAAAATAAGAAATAGATTTCAAGTGGCTTTGCCTTCAGACATGTTAAATGAATCAAACACAATTCCAGATAAAGTTAAAGATAAATTAGAGCGAAGCACAGAAAGGCAAAAGCATTATTATGGGGGAAAAAAATTTAAGAAAGGGTCACTGAGGGTAGGGGAGACGGTTTTGGTGAAGGATTTTAGGCCAATAAACCAACGAAATTGGGTCTACGGAACTATAATGAAGGTCATCTCAGATAGAGTATATCTAGTAAAAGTTAGGAATTTAGTGTGGAAAAGACACTTCGACCAGTTGAAATATGTTAAAAAGAATTTAGAAGGCATTGTTGATGAGAGCCGAGAGATCCATTCTGATAAAAGAGATTTATTAGAAGGGGTCTCATTGGCCGATTTGTCGGACAAATCGACTGATGAACCTTTTTCTTCATTACAGAGACATGACGGCGGATTCTCACCATGGAATAGAAGACTAAGACCACGCCCAACATGATGGAATGAAAGATTTTTTAGTTATATTTTTTTTGTTTTAGTTAAAGGAACATTTTTTTTTTGGTTTCTCTTTAAGTTAATTTTTTTTCTTCTCCTGTTGATTTATGTAACGAATTGATTGTTTAATTGGTTAACCTGAGAGGTTATTTTTATTTTTTTTATTTTAAGTATTTAACCTGAGAGGTTAAGAGTTTATTTTTTATTTTGTTTAATGTATTTAACCAGAGAGGTTAAGAGTTCTTTTTTGAGTTTAATTTATTTAGCAGAGGATAAAGTTTTTTTTTCTGTACAAAGTGGGGGATTTTTTTTTAGGAAGGGGAGTGTAATATATTGTGATTATAGCTAGGGAGCAAACCATTGTATAGTATGAATATTCTATAGAGGGCGATTATTTTAATAAACATTAAAATTAAATTATTAAAATGGGAACAATAATCACTAGGAGATGATTATTGTTAAATCAAAGTGATTTATTCTGAGACTATCGATTGGAGAGATAAGAGCTTTTTTGTGACTTGTGAATATTTTGTACTTTTTTATTTAAGTAATAATATAATTATCAAGTGAGAGATATTGTGTTTTCTTTAATACATTTCGGTTGTCGAGAAGAACACCGAAATATTACAGTTCCATTGTTTATTTTCAGATTAAATTCACACTTAAATTGTCTGATGCTATTGCGTTGCATTATTATTACTAAATTGTTTAACACTGCAGTTCCGATGAATAATATCATATTGCTTATACAACACATTTTATTATAAATAACACTATCGCCTTCCGAGAAGTATTTGCGAGGCGGTCAATATTGTTTTGACTAAGCGCACGAACATAAACTAAGTAATAATGTCTTGTGTAAATAAAATACTCATAATAAAATGTCACATAATATTTTAAACATGAAATATTAATAATAAAATGTCACAAGGAGTTTATGAATAATGATGCATTGTTTTTTAGGTCCAAATAAACACAAATAAACACATGTAGGGAAAAAGAAATCAACTTAAATGTTTCACAAGTTTGAAAAGTCAAGTGACACTTAATAGTAGGTCGCGGTCACATATCGCTTTGGAAAACGCACTGTTCTGCCTGATCGAGTAGTGATGGTAGGTTTTTGGTCCACCCTCTGATCTGGATCATCCCTGTTGGATGGTGCGGGTTGTGGTGTAGCTGTGCTCTGTGGTATGATTGGTTGCGCAGTATTGGGTGAAGACAGTCTCTCTTTTTCTCCTGTCGTCATGTACGCTGGTTTGACTCGATCTATAGTGACGGTGATGGGTTTGCCCTTCACTAAGATGGTCATTGTGCGGTCTTGGCGACGTACCACTTGGTATGGTCCGTCGTAGGGAGGTTGCAGCATTGCTTTTGTCGCATCATTTCTCAGGAAAACGTGAGAAGCTGTTGCTAGGTCTTTGAAAACGAAGACTTTTGGTTTGCTGTGACTCTTGGTATCAGCTGGTCTGACATTGATGAAGTGCTGTCTCAGCTGAGTCACAAAGTCGCTGGTGTCTGGTGTTGGATGATGTTGTTTCTCAAGTAGTTCACCTGGAAGACGGAGTGTCTCCCCATAGACGAGCTCTGCTGGAGTTGCTTTGATGTCCTCTTTCCACGCCGCTCTGAGACCTAGAAGTACAGTAGGTAGCACTTCGGTCCACTTGTTGTGTTGATGGCATCTTATGGCTGCCTTAAGTTGGCGGTGTAGACGTTCAACAAGGCCATTGGATTAAGGATGGTAAGCTGTAGTTCTTAAGCGGGTTACACCTAACATACAGTTCAACTGTGTGAATAGGTGGGACTCGAACTGTCTCCCTTGGTCAGTTGTAAGTATATGTGGTACCCCGAACCTTGAGATCCAACCATTGTAGAAAGCTCTGGCAACTGTCTCTGCTTCTTGATCCCTCAATGGAAATGCTTCAGGCCAACGAGTGAATCGGTCCACACAGGTTAGGCAGTAACGGTATCCTTCGGCCATCGGCATAAGAACGATGTCGATGTGTACATGCTAGAACCGTCTCGATGGTGGGGCAAAGGATCCCAATGGTGCCTTGTTGTGTCGATTCACTTTATTGAGCTGGCATGAGAGGCACTCTCTCGACCATCTCTTGCAGTCTTTCTTAATTGAGGGCCACACATATCGTTGAGTTACAAGCCTGGTAGTAACCCTACCTCCCGGATGCGAAAGTCCATGCAGGAGGTTGAACACCCCTGCTCTGAACTTTTTAGTTATGTAAGGCCTTGCTCTGTCATGCGTTATGTCACAGTAAATTTGCCTTGTCGTTCCCGGCACGGTCAGTAGCTTCAAGTTCAATGACTTATTTGTATTATCATCTGTGCTTATGTAATTTTTCAACTCTTCGTCGTTTTGCTGGTCGATGGATAGGGCTTCGTAATCTAGCGGTTGTTCAATTACTTCAATCCTCGACAATGCGTCAGCCACTATGTTGTCTTTCCCAGCCACAAATCTGATATCGGTTGTGAACTGGGAAATAAAATCGAGATGTCTGAACTGCCTAGGAGTGCACTTGTCGGACCTTTGTTTGAAAGCAAAGGTTATAGGTTTGTGGTCCGTGAACACGATGAAATCCCGCGCCTCCACCATGTGCCTGAAGTGCTTGATGGCAAGGTAGATGGCGAGAAGTTCACGGTCATATGTGCTGTATTTGATCTCTGCTGGGCTGAGTTTCTTTGAGAAGAATGCAAGAGGTTCCCACTCGCCTTGTATGCGCTGGTGTAAGGCTGCTCCTACCGCCATGTCTGACGCGTCGGTGGTGATGGACAAGGGCGCGTCGTTTCTGGGGTGTACCAGCATAGTGGCTTCTGCCAAACCCCTCTTGCAGTCTTCAAAGGCTCGCTCTGCTTCTGCTGTCCACACAATGCGGTGTTTGCCTTTGATGTTATTCACTAAAAGTGCATTTAATGGTGCTTGTGCAGAGGCGGCCTTAGGTATGAATCTTCTATAAAAATTGATCATACCTAAGAACCGTCGCAGTTCTTTGGCATCTTGGGGCTTAGCGAAGGTGGAAATACTGGCGACCTTCTCCGGTAGGGGATGAGTTCCCTTCTCTGACACCAGGTGGCCCAGGAACTTCACTTCTTGCTTTCCGAAACTGCATTTTGCTGGGTTGATCACAATTCCGTAGTGTTGCAACCTCTGGAAAACGGTTTGTAGGTGCTGAAGGTGTTCCTCTTCAGTTTCGGAAGCAATCAAGATGTCGTCGATGTACGCGAAACAGAAGTCTAGTTCGCTGAGTACTTCATCGATGAACCGCTGGAACGTTTGTGCTGCATTCCTCAGACCAAAGTTCATGAATGGGTACTCGAACAAGCCGAACGGGGTGGTGATAGCCGTTTTCGGTACATCGCCGTCTGCCACTGGAATCTGGTGGTAGGCCCTCACCAAATCAATGGTGCTAAATACTTTTTTTCCTTCCAAGGCATGTGTGAAGTCCTGAATGTGTCGGACAGGGTAGCAATCTGGAATCGTCCGAGCATTCAGCGCTCTGTAGTCCCCACAGGGTCTCCATTCCCCAGATGTCTTGGGCACCATATGTAAAGGAGATGCCCAGCAGCTCTCTGATGGTCTGACTATGCCGAGGCGTTGCATAGTATCAAACTCCTTCCGAGTTAATTTTAGTTTGTCGGGGGCCAAACGTCGTGGTCGTGCCGCCAATGGTGGTCCGTCAGTGGTACGTATATGGTGGCGAGTTTGATGGCGGATCTCAGCTGCCACATTCCCACTCGGACGGGTGATGGTTTGAAATTTACGTAGGACTTCATAGTATACACCCGTGCCGGAGACGGTTTGTATCTCCGTTACAGCGATGTTTGTTTTCTTCCCGGAGGTGGTGATGTTTGTCAACGGGTCAACGAGCCTTTGGTTTCGCACATCCACCAGTATGTTAAAGAAAGATAAGAAGTCGACGCCGATGATAGGGTGAGTGACGTCAGCGACTACGAATCGCCACGGGAACTCTCTGCGTAGGCCGAGGTTGAGATTGAGTGTCATTGATCCGTATGTTGAGATGTTAGTACCATTTGCCGCGGTAAGTACATATGTCGACTTAGCCGGGCGTGCTGATAACATTCTCCTGGGATATACACTCAAATCTGCTCCGGTATCTACTAAGAATTACGTCCTCGTATCTCGATCCGTAACGTATAGTCGGCGAGCTGTGGGGCATGAGTCACTCGTTGCCATGAGTGACGGCCCCTTTAGTTTCCCGCCGGTGTCGAGGCGTGGGAAGCGCTGCACGGCGGGATGCACTTTCTTGCACGTTCCGCGAAACGGTTATGGTACCAACACTTGGTAGGATCGTTTGCATGTCGTGACCTGGATCGCGATCTGCTGCGAGGTCTTGAGAAGCTCCGTGGGGCGTGCGGACCTCTCTCTTGGTGTCTACCACGGCTCACTTCCCTCGCAATTGCTGATATCTCCGACTTGAGCTCGGCGGCGAGAGCTGTAAATCGCTTCTCCATGCTCTGATCACCTGAAATCGCCGAAACGGTGGGGTGACTTGTTTCGGCGATTGCGTCCGCGAGCTCTGCCACTCTGTCCAGTGTAGCATCTTTCTGCGTACTGAGAATCACCTGCATGTTGGAAGGCAGGCGACTCATCCACAGCGTCCTCAGTATCGGCTCCCCAACCGCGGACCCAGCCAGAGAACGGAGGTGACGCAAGAACTGTGATGGCTTGCGATCTCCGATTTCCTCGTGTTCCAGGAGACGCCTCGTCTTTTGCTCCTGGGAGGAGCTGAGTCTTCTGATGAGCTCTGCGCGTAGGTAAGCGTACGCTTCGGTGGCTGGTGGGTTGAGGATGATATCCCTTACCTCAGTTGCATGGGTCGGCTCCAGTGCCCCTAGGATATACCCAAACTTGGTGGAATCGGTGGTTATGCCGCTCGTCTCAAAGCTGCGTTCCACTATGTGGAACCACATCTCCGGGTCTGCCGGGTAGAACGGCGGTATCCTTACCGCGATTCTGTTGACTTCGCTGGTGGGTGGTTTGACTGCCATTGGTGGCACTGAGTTCCCGCCGAACGCCATTTTTACACGATTTAATCTACTTATTTAACACAAAACAAAATATAAAACACGAATAGAGTTTTTTTTACTACTACCCAAACACTAATGAAATCACGTCGGTGGTCAACACTGTTGGG
This sequence comes from Mystacides longicornis, assembly GCA_963576905.1. Classification (NCBI taxonomy): domain Eukaryota; kingdom Metazoa; phylum Arthropoda; class Insecta; order Trichoptera; family Leptoceridae; genus Mystacides; species Mystacides longicornis. Next base: position 12,001,479 of record OY756428.1, read on the forward strand.
GTTGCTATGTGGGTATGGTAGTTGGTAGAGTGAGAATGCACAGTATGGTGGATCGGTTTATTGTAGAAATAATATGTTACAATGGAATGCAGAATATAATAATGTAAAAAGGATGAACGAAGGTAAAGATGGTACCCGGGACGCGGCGCGGTAGAGACTGTGTAGCTAGCCGGTCGGCGTGCCCTGTCCTGCGGATGCACTCGGTACTGGGATGACGACATCATGGTCCACCCTCATTGGATATTCAGATCATGCGATCGGGTGGACTTCTCTGATTGGCTAATGATGTTGTCATCTTTCTTATCTGTTGAGTGTGCCGTGTGCACTCAACGCTGCAAGCATCTCAGGAAACAGGGTCGCCACAGTATTTTTTTTTTTTTATTGTTTTTACCATTTAAAAGTAGTCATACCCAAATTAAATTAATTTCGTATATGTGCTGTTTTATTTTTAGCCTTCATTATTGTTAAAAATGTAAATTAATCAAGATTATTTCAATCCGGTCGGATCCGATCGGTTCCGGCCGGATTGACCAAAATCCGGTTGGATCCGGCCGGATTCAAAATGAGACCGGATTGCAATCCCTAGTTGAAACATACGCATAGAAATCTCGCAAGGCACAGTGACTCGCAAAACTATGTTATAAAACACGAGAAACAGACCGCTGCTACGGCCGGAACGTGTGAACACGGTATTTGCCCAGCGCCATTTTGTCTTTTTGGGTCCAAGACTGTACAGTAAGGTGTTTCCGACTCTCAGTGAGTCGCTCAATCCAGCCCAGACTAATCTAAAGAGTCTGATGACAAGATGGCTGCTGGAGAGGGGCAGGGTTGCGTCAGTGAGAGAACTTACATTCATTGAGAGATGAGGGAGGGGGAGACAGGTGGGAGTGGTCGATTGTTGTGGAAATCGTTTGTTTTTGATCTGCAATGGATATGTGTGTGTATGTATGTGATGGCGTGTATAGGATAGTGTTTATGTATATGGGCATGTCCTGATCGTTTTCCTTTTTTCATTTTCTCCTATTTTGTTTCTTCTGTGTTCTGATCGTTTTTGTTTATTTTTGTTTTGTAATGGTTTTTTTTTCTTTTTTGTCTTTATGTCTTCCACAGTACAGTGCCGCAATAAATACAAATTAGTATCACCTCAACACAGGTTGTCGTCTAGTGAGGTGATAAATTCCAAATATGTTTCTACTTACCAAAAATATCTATGTACCTATGTAAAAGTTGGAATATAAATAAAATAAAAAAAATATAAAATAATATCGCGCATGTGCACTTAGCCAAGGATTCTATTGGTGCGAATCTGGATCCCTGTACATACTAGGTTACCCGTTTTCGTATGTTAATATCAAAATATGAATAGTGCAGTGGTAGTTTAACTCATTAAACTTCGCTATTACTTCTTTATATCTGGGGGTAGCCAGGAATAAAGTTGGGATGGAAATAATTCTTGTTATAGCTTTTTCCTTGTTTTATTAGTAGAACTTTTGCGTATCCTGCGTATATTCGAAGAATAAAGTTCTATTAGTACGGCTGTAGATAAATTAAGTGTTAATTTAAAGGAGGCATTTAAAAGTAAGTCATAAAGTACAAAAATAAAAAGTGACGTATTGTTCTAGCAAGACTCAAATAATAATTAAGGATATAAAACTTGACGACCAGATGTAATGAAAAATAGTACAAGTCACTAGAAATGACTATATCCACGGAAATATAAAAAAGGTTCAATGCACATAATATAAAAGGTCATAAAACCTCTGTTTTTTTATTAAGGAATCCCAACTCGGGTCGTGAGAAAATAAAGTATTAGATAAGGAATACCCACCAAGCTATTTGTACAGTTCTCACAATACAAACCTATTCCCGATCCTTTTACGCGACACTTTCTCACAGATTTCTTTTTTTTTTTCAGCAAACTTTGTCGCTGCAAACCATTGGTGTTACTTTGTTCCATATATACCTATATTTCTTTTTTTTCCACTTCCAATGCCTTATCCTCAGTGGAGTTTGCACAGAGAACTCATTCAAATTCCTTCTTGGAATATTTTTCCTCAAACGACATTTATTTGTTTTTGACTTGGAACCGGATCAATTTTCAGTATCAACATTTTGGTCGGCCGCTTTGTTATGTCATGGGTACAAAAATACGACATGGAAAAGACGAACTTTTGTATCTACGAAGACTCATTGGTTTAAAAAAATATCTGAATTTACTACAAAGTGTTTATTTTACGCAAAATCGCAAATAAAACTTACCAACTTATATCACTCCTTACAATATAAAAAACAGACAACGTTGTCAAATTGATCATTTTCCACTTCGGTTTCCTTGGTCTGTTGGCATAAACAATCATATAGGTATATGATATAACGACGACGATCGATGGCGAAGACGACGACTTACGAAAATTAAGGCACACATATTTAAATTATTTCAAGTTTCTTTAAAATCCCATTGAAATTGACGGACTTGATGTTCATAAAAGCTACGTTTGAGCGACCGCACCGGTGGGCAACAACTGCAGAATGTGCGTAATTCACATACTTTTGATCAATTTCATGTATAGACTAGACTTTGAGAATTCAAATTTGACATGATTAAACTGTATATTGTGACCCAATGTTCATTTTTTCTTCTTCAAGGCAATTCCAACGTTGACGACCGAAACACCTCATGGTTATCTCCATTCTTGAATAAACTCTACAATTACTAATGGGCAAAATAAGAATTTTGTATTAAATAATAAAAACAAACAAATTCAATTCATTTCAAGATGAGAAAGATAATGATATCGTCAGAAATTCAATGAATAAATAATAAAATATACCAATCATTGATTCGGTAATAAAATTAAAAATAAAGCAAAATAGATACATATTATTAACAAATAATTATTTAACTTTAAAGATTTATTATATCCAGCAGAGTTCGATGTAATTACAATACAAAAACCTATGTGGTTCTAATAAATTATTTACATCTCCCCTGAGAAGATGAATATTGTAAGTGAAATAAAAAATAATACGGGATGGAAAAATTGAGAGGATTTCGCTAGGGGCACTCCATAAAATATTTATACTGTTTACCCTTCAACGATGGAAAATAAAAAAAAACCTACCTACGTGTTCTTTAAGAAGAGATTATATTGGGCTTTCAAATCGAAAAAGAAAGATATGCGGATATATTATGAAATGCATATAACAAAATCCTTTTAATGCTGAATCCGAGGAGTACCTGCTCAGTGTTAATATAGATCATTGGATTTTCAGAAAAATATTTATAATTTTTTTCGTTCCAAAATATAAGCCTGCTCCATTGCTTCTTCAATACATTTTTTAAGCGTCTGAATTCAGATTAAGTACGAAAAAAAATCTTCATCCGCTTAGGTATGTATGTCGAAAAAATCCTTCATATACAACAGAAATTGTGTTACTTTATACACGAGTATTAAGTATATTATGTTCTATACATTTTTTTATTGTAAGGATACTTTTTTCAAGGAGAATTAATCTTTAACACATCCTATACCTGAAACATACAGCGTGTTAAATTTTTGATAGGGAAAAAGCCCAATATCAATCAGTTTGAAACGAAAACAAGTCGGTTTTTCTCCGGAAATTTGCTAGGAATTATTTATGAACAACATCAAACAGATTAAAGATAGTAATAATATGATAATATCACGAGTTTTAAGCAATTATGAAGTGCTTTAAATAACGCGACATATTATATCTCTCTCCTTTTAGAATCTCTGCCATCAGATATTTTAATTAAAATACAAGCTTATGACGTTCAACAGGTTGAAGTTATATGCGGTTGAAAATATTATGATAGTATTATTTTGTAATTAGGTTGAAAATTCTCTGACGCTAATTACAAAAGTTTTCGTATAACGCCCTTAAATGCAGTAGATATGAATTTAATATATTATTATAACTTTTGTTTCTAGGCGCAGAAGAACGCTCTTCTAGGAAGCTGCGAAAAAGAATAATCGCCACTATGAACATTTCCAAAACTACAATATAATGGTCATTGAAAGTTTTATTTCGAGCCACAAGAGAGAGATACGTACATAAGTATGAATGACAAAGCGGGTATGAGACTACAAAGCTAACTTTTTTGTTACGTAATAAAAACAGCCGTAATAGAAATACCCGACATTTTCGTGAAAATTGTATACCTACTAATACTTTGTTTATTTATACAATGTACAATGTTCGTATACAATATTATGTATTCATATTGCAATATAATCATTAGTTTCCGAGCCAATTTTAATATTGTTCCAGACTTGGAATGACGTATAACTATTTAAATTTTCACCTTATTCTACTTAAAATTTCAAGCCCCCGAAGTCGACTAACACTTTAGCGAAGTTTTTTTTCTTTCAATCAATCAATCAATTCTCCCTTTTACACCCCACTCAGGGGCATAGGGAGGTAACAAGAGCACTCCATTGCACTCTATCCTGCGCAATGGTTATGACCTCCTTCGAAGACGAGGAAAACCCCCTCATACGGTGTTCCGCTTCTTCGAAGCAGAGCTGAAAGATTTGGATATGGTGCGGGAGGAGGTCATAAACATTTTTATTTCTTTACTGTGCCGAAAAATTGTATTGGTTGCTGGTTCTTTCTTCGATATTTTAAAAATAATGTTACAGCTTTTAAAATCAATTCTTGAACATCGATTCTTTCTTAAAATGCTCAAAATATGTTTCGAAATTTTACCATTCACCTTGGAAATTAATTTTGCATTTGTGTTCTGCGATTTTTAATTTTTTGTTTGTCTTTTTTAAGTTCGTTTCTCTTAAACCTGTAGAAAAAGGTTGTAGATTTCAGAATATTTATAATAACCAACATAATATGAAAATCTTCAAGACTTTAGTCTCTCCTATAATAATTTTATAATATGTAGAGTTCGTTTTTCTTTATAAAAGTACGCAGACTGGAATGGTTGGGTCACGTCAGCCGAATGAGTCATGATCGTATTCCAAAAAAGGTCCTAAATACCTGTCCAGATGGTCGTAAAAGTAGAGGCAGACCCAAATTGAGATGGCTGGACGACACAGAGGACGACATCAGAGCGATCGGAATGATGAACTGGAGGAGAGCGGCAGAGGAATGGAAAATATTTCTTGAGGAGGCCAAGGCTCATAAAGGGCTGTAACGCTAATGATGATGATGAGAGTTCGTTTTTGAATTTTGCTTGCCTTTCCAGATAGAGTAAAAAATATACTATTCCAAAGGGTGTACGAAGTTGTTTGATGATTGTATTATCTTAAGTTCAAAATATCTTTTGCCCATATAAACTCCCAACATCAAAAAGCAAAGGATTTTCCATAAGGTGAACAAAAATATTCAGATCTTATGAAAAAAATACAATGTTGATATGAATTATTACAAAAAAATCTATTGAAATAACATCAAGCTTAATTTTATACGTAGATAATATTTTGATTGAATTGGCCACCACAATTGATATCATATAAAAATGTATTCCAGTATTGGGTTCCGCTATCAAAGCAAACAAAATAAGCTATTTGATTATTCATCTGATGTTTTGGAGCGTGTAAACTATAAGCGATTTAAAATAGCGTTTTTTTATTTGGTCGAGCAATTACCAAAACCGGATTAAAATTATTATTATTTTTATTTCATTGATCTGAATGTTTATTTTGTTGATATCACTCCGTTATTCTATGCAACATGTTCAACTCTGTTCCATCAACCTTTATAATATACATGACTTCATTTTAATTAAGTGGTAAAAATTTTATTCGGTTAATTCATGTTTGTGTATTAATTTTCTTACCAATTTTTTAAAAAAAGCCGAGTATTGTTTTTCATCAAACTCATTAAAATCTAGTTACTTTGTAATAATTTTAATAAATTTTCTTTTCGTGCCAAACAATTTAATGAAAACACTTAGTTTTCATGACTTTACCTTATACCCTTTCCTATCCACGCTCGCTCCCAAGATGGAGCATGTGGTCGCCACTAGGTTCTTCCATGCATTTCTGTCCTGTGCCAGCCTCTCCACATCCTCCCAGGTCAGTCCGATATTCTGCAGGTCGGTGGTATAGGCTCTTATAATGGTAAGGCACGATCTTCCTCTTCTTCTTGTTCCGCCCGGATTGTAAAATAGGCTGGCTTGGCTTACGCTTTCGGGAGACATACGGAGGAAGTGACCGAGCCAACTCAGTCTGCGGTTAAGGATGACTAAAGTAACGAAGGGCTGTAGTGTTCTCTCTCGGACATAGTCATTGGTTACAAAATCATACGACATGATACCATGACTTGAGCACAAATTAATGATAGAAGTGGTTGTTAGTCTCACGGTTCAGACGTCAACTTTTGTTCTCTAGGTCGTAGGTTTGATCTCCGTTGTCGACCATTACAAGCTTTGTTTTCTATGAAAGTGTTCACAAAATATTATTTTTTTTTTCTATTTTTTTTTCTTTTCATAATAAGTGAAATACAATAAAATTGACATAAATAAACGTCGAGAAAATCAACTCTGGTTTCGATATTGGTCGGTATTTTTGAGAAGCGCTACTTCATTCTTGAGTCCATCTACAGTGAAGTTGATGAAACAACATAAATATAATATTTTTACTTAAACTCAAGTGTAAAAGAAGAGTCAGAAGATCTATAATTTCAACTTCTATTGTTTGTGCCAAACGTGGTTGGTGTTCCTTATTAAATTTCTATTTTGTTTAAACTGAAAGACTTCAGTGGTCTTATAGCGTGGGTCATTCAGTCTCATCATCATCAGAGATTAACTCATTATTTAATTGCATTCGATACAATATTTTGTAAGGAATAAAGTTTATATAGTACAAGAATACAATCTTGAAAGGCTTCCATCTTGGCAAAATGATGATAAGTTCAAGAATTTCGACGAATTTGACTACTTACATTAAAGGCGAACGTTGGTAACGATGAGTGATCACACTAAGCCAACCTTTGAAACAGCAAGTATATACGGTCTTACGCCCGAGGATTGACATCTTATAATCAAACTATAGAATTGGTTTAATTATTGGCATTAAATTGTTGCTTCTAAATGTGTAACATTAGTTCATGATCGTAGGTCACGAGGACATGATTAGAGTGGAAGCAATTAGTGGTGTTAGTTTCTTGGTAATAATCCCATGTTGAGAGATTCAGAGGATTTAATCCTATAATCGAACACTAATTGATTTGATTATTGGCATTAAATTTGGTTCTAAATGTGTAACATTAGTTCATGATCGTAGGTCACGAGGACATGATTAGAGTGGAAGCAATTAGTGGTGTTAGTTTCTTGGTAATAATCCCATGTTGAGAGATTCAGAGGATTTAATCCTATAATCGAACACTAATTGATTTGATTATTGGCATTAAATTTGGTTCTAAATGTGTAACATTAGTTCATGATCGTAGGTCACGAGGACATGATTAGAGTGGAAGCAATTAGTGGTGTTAGTTTCTTGGTAATAATCCCATGTTGAGAGATTCAGAGGATTTAATCCTATAATCGAACACTAATTGATTTGATTATTGGCATTAAATTTGGTTCTAAATGTGTAACATTAGTTCATGATCGTAGGTCACGAGGACATGATTAGAGTGGAAGCAATTAGTGGTGTTAGTTTCTTGGTAATAATCCCATGTTGAGAGATTCAGAGGATTTAATCCTATAATCGAACACTAATTGATTTGATTATTGGCATTAAATTTGGTTCTAAATGTGTAACATTAGTTCATGATCGTAGGTCACGAGGACATGATTAGAGTGGAAGCAATTAGTGGTGTTAGTTTCTTGGTAATAATCCCATGTTGAGAGATTCAGAGGATTTAATCCTATAATCGAACACTAATTGATTTGATTATTGGCATTAAATTTGGTTCTAAATGTGTAACATTAGTTCATGATCGTAGGTCACGAGGACATGATTAGAGTGGAAGCAATTAGTGGTGTTAGTTTCTTGGTAATAATCCCATGTTGAGAGATTCAGAGGATTTAATCCTATAATCGAACACTAATTGATTTGATTATTGGCATTAAATTTGGTTCTAAATGTGTAACATTAGTTCATGATCGTAGGTCACGAGGACATGATTAGAGTGGAAGCAATTAGTGGTGTTAGTTTCTTGGTAATAATCCCATGTTGAGAGATTCAGAGGATTTAATCCTATAATCGAACACTAATTGATTTGATTATTGGCATTAAATTTGGTTCTAAATGTGTAACATTAGTTCATGATCGTAGGTCACGAGGACATGATTAGAGTGGAAGCAATTAGTGGTGTTAGTTTCTTGGTAATAATCCCATGTTGAGAGATTCAGAGGATTTAATCCTATAATCGAACACTAATTGATTTGATTATTGGCATTAAATTTGGTTCTAAATGTGTAACATTAGTTCATGATCGTAGGTCACGAGGACATGATTAGAGTGGAAGCAATTAGTGGTGTTAGTTTCTTGGTAATAATCCCATGTTGAGAGATTCAGAGGATTTAATCCTATAATCGAACACTAATTGATTTGATTATTGGCATTAAATTTGGTTCTAAATGTGTAACATTAGTTCATGATCGTAGGTCACGAGGACATGATTAGAGTGGAAGCAATTAGTGGTGTTAGTTTCTTGGTAATAATCCCATGTTGAGAGATTCAGAGGATTTAATCCTATAATCGAACACTAATTGATTTGATTATTGGCATTAAATGTGGTTCTAAATGTGTAAGATTAGTTCATGATCATATGTACATAGGTCATGAGGACATGATCAGGAGTGGTGTTGTTATCTTGGTAATAATCCCACGTTGATAGATTCGGAGGATTAACATCTTATAATCAAACTCGAATTGATTTAATTATTGGCATTAAATTGTTGGTTCTAAATGTGTAAGATTAGTCCATGATCATAGGTCACGAGGACATGATCAGGAGTGGTGTTGTTATCTTGGTAATAATCCCATGTTGTGAGATTCAGCGGTGTTTGTATGGAAGATAATGCCACACCACGAACTCGGCTTGAATTTAAATTTCTTGGTTCCGTGCCAAAGTACTCTTTCCCGCTACTTCAGCTGAATTGGTAGCGTTAAATCTGAACCATCCGGCAGTAGTAGTTAGTTATTGTTTTAGGTTCATTTGCAATACCATTTAACCTTTATGCACTTTCCGAATTACTTTTAGTATCGTTTTCACGGCTAAATGTGTTGCCAAAGCTTTTATTGGTTTTCGTTCCTCACCAAAATACAAAAATACTAGAAATGCGCTTCCTTAAATAGATTTGGTGGTTTTAAATCGATTATCACAGGAAAAGTTAGGAAAAAAAACACGACGCATATTATTAAAAAAAAACGAACGTTGCAGAATGTAAAATAAAAAAAAAGAATATTATAGGTACCTACTGAAAGGTTTACTTTTAAGGTTTTTAATTCATAAGGCTGAAAGGTAAGGTGTAAGGAAGCGTGGCCGACCGAGAATGACGTGGATCGAATCATCGATTCCGTCCTCAAGGAAGGCCAGGTAAGAAGTAAGAGAAAGAGGAGAGGGTGTATGAGAAATGTTTTGTCTGTGGAAGAAGCGAAAGAAGTATACATGGAAAGAAAAGAGTGGAGGTCCGTTCTCTCTGCTTACCCGTTACGGGACACGGCGCGGTTGTGTAGAAAATGCCTACAAAACACTCTTTAACCAATTTTATCGAGTTTTACGCATTAAAATGGAAACATCCGCATTTAATTAAATATTACCTAATTTTTTATTGCTAATATGAATTAGAAAATAATATAAGGCATTGAGTGTCGGAGCGTAATGTGGAATAGCCAATAGATTTCCTTAAAAATCGGGATATCATAAACACAAAAAGATTTTTTGAAACTCAGTTCATAGTATATTACCGCTGCCATCGTCTGTCATGTTCCTTACAAAACGAGATTTAGTGAAAATTTATTACATTCGGCTTAAAAAATGAAATAATGCATTGCCATCGTGTTCTCAGTTTGTCACAAACAATTGCAAGATTTTGCCCTGACAAACATACAATATTATAACCTTATAAAAACGTGGTAAAAAAGAGAGAAGAGAGAGGAAATTAAGTGAATTGAGGTGCGTACAAAAATCGATCCCAGAAGGAGAAGAAAGTTTTGCACAATGGTTTTATATGGGATAATTCAATAATATGAATGTAGGGAAATCCTATCAAATGTGTCCATCATAGAGGAGGCGTCTATTTACATATTTGCGTACCAAAGTGGGAGTGTTGTTCCTTTTGAAGGTTCAAATTTATTCCTTGTGCCAAATCTATCATTGGGTCCTATCGCAGGATTTACACAACCTATCTTCATGAATACATAAGAAGGTATCATACTGTGTTTTACGGGTGGTGCGCATATAAAACTCATACGTTCTAAACATTGAATTAAATGTACTACGTACTAGATTTGGTACAAAATTTACTAAATATTATGTCATATTTTTGTTTATGAAGTACGAAGGTAGACACGTCGATAGGAAGGTAAAAAGAGGGCGAAATTTCGCCTATAGAAGACCACTACCCAATAGTTCGGATAACAAACGGATAAATAGGTTGTTCCTTCTTCCATACTTCCTTATCAGCCTGTATCTTTCCACTCTTGGGCGTAGGTCTCCTCCAGACTCTTCTACGTTCCCCGATCCTGTGCAACCTACATTCACTGTGAGCCAACGGTTTTTACGATGTCGGCACTCCATCGAAGCTGTGAACGCCCAAGACCTTTTTACTGTAGTTCGAGGGCAGCAGCATAGGAGGCATTTTGTCAATTTACTGCTAATCGAGCGACATGACCGGCCCATCGCCATTTTAATACTTCCACTCTTTCGACAATGTCCGATACTCCTAGCTCTTATTAGATAATAATATGGTGGTTCTAATTCTGTTCCTTAAACTTTATGTTTACCCAGCATCGCTTGTTCAATTGCTCTTTGAGCCACCCTTAATTACTCAACACTTATTTGGGTTATTGTAATAGTCTCGAACACATAAATAAGTACTTACTGGTAACACATAAGCATTATAAACCTTCCGTTTGAGGTTGTTGTAGATTTTAGGATCCTTTAATATGTGACCCACATTTTGAAAAGCAAGTAAGCCAGTTATTTGGTCTACTGCAGTTGTTGCTGCGTCGAAATATCCCAGATAGTCTTAATTATTATTAATAATGCATATTCTAGGTAAGAGTGCTTTCTTTGCGAACACCAGCAGGTATATTATTTTTTTATTCGGGGTCGAACAAAATTTAATTGAACGGTTTTTTTTATCGTTCATCTGTCTCTTTCCATCTAGATGTTTTGAATGATTGATCGAAGAGAGATAGCAATAAAACAATTAAATTAGTGTTTGTATCTAGAGACTTGAGAAAAAGATTTCGAAAATAATTTTATCGAAACAAGACATTGCAAGGGTGACGGCCACTTATTTCTTTTTCATTGCCCCATTTTATGAAGAGATGCCGCTTCTAATACGTAGAATATAACAATTCAATGTTCCTAACCTATAAATAAATGTGTGCTATGTTGTTTTTTGTCGGGCACTATATCAACTCCTTTTTTGTTGTCCAGACTGAAAGGTCGTACAATTCATCACATTTTTATTTACAAAAATATAAGGACAACGATAAACACAAACAGGTCCATTCTTTTCAAATCAGATTATCCTCACACCCAGCCATCACCCTATGATTGATTTCACATCATTGTTTGTATATTTTTTATTTATGATGCACACACCAAAATAAAACTCGACTACTACAAACAAACACATGAGAAAACCTTCAATGATAAGAAAATAGAGCGCTATGGAGAGGTCTTGTTGCATCCCTATACCCCTAAGTGGGGTTGAAAAGGAAAATTGATTGATATGAAAATAATACCTATGTAATTCGCTTAACATAATATCGTTATTATTTTATGAGGATGGATTGTGAGTACGCACATTTTTTCTAAAAAGAACACTGACCAATTGCATGGGCGACTGATACAACACCCTACAAATAATGACAGGAGCGCTTTCGGACTTGGAAATGGTTGATAAGTTTATTTATATGGGGTCCACTATTACCAACCAAGGTGAATGCGAAACCGAGATCAGGAGAAGGATAGGCATGGCTAAAGATGCGATGACCAGTCTCAACAAAATATGGAGAGACAGGAACATATCCAGAAACCTGAAGGTGAAGATTGTCCGTTCCCTTGTGTTCTCAATTTTCTTTTATGGAGTGTAGTCGTGGACTCTGCGGGCTAGGGACAAAGACAGAATAGACTCTTTTGAGATGTGGTGCTGGAGGAGAATGCTGAGGATTCCCTGGACAGCAAGAAGAACAAACATCTCAATTCTTCAAGAACTCCGCATCACGGTTCGACTGTCGTCTCTCTGTCTCGAACAAAATATTAAAGTTATTTGGACATATAGCACGTAGGGGGGAGGACAGCCTTGAAAAGCTGATAATGGTTGGAAGAGCGCCAGGTATAAGACCACGGGGTAGATCGCCGATGCGCCGGACCGACCAAATAAAACAAAATATCCACGCGACGACACTTCATAGAGCCGTGCATCTGGCGGCGGACAGAACATCCTGGAGAGCAATGGTGCGAGAGAGAGTTCATGATGGCCACGACCCTCAGCAATGAGGACGACGACTGGTAAGTAAGGTAATTAAGATTTCAAAAGTTATTGAATAATTATTAAACCTTTTCACTTAGTTTATACATTTTATTTCAGTGGACGTTTTGTTTATTTTGATATTCAAGCTACGCTTAATGACACTCAACGACAAGCTTCCACTTTCTATTTCGCGCTTTTATTATTTTACTGAAGGCAGTGAAAGAGATAAACATAATAATGCATTGTACCGACATGGTTTTAGTACTGTGATTGCTTTTCTGTTTTTGGAAAACAAAGCATTAAGTACCTACGTACCTATATAATAAGACACAATTCTGAAAATCGAAAAACCTTTTATTAGATACTAGCTAATACCCGTCTTGCCTAACGTATGTAATTCCGATTGTCGGGATTGATTGGTAGGTAATTAAACAGGTTCTAGTCTAGCTTCTCCACAGACTACTTATAAGTATTAAGCTTCTCATTGCTCAACAGACCTCTATAACTGACATAAGCACAGAAAAAGAAGAATTACACTTTCACAATTCATAAAAAGAGAGAAGAATAACACTTTTAATGTTTATAAAAAGAAAGAAAAAAAATTGTAGTCTGCCAATCACATGGAAAAAAACTGCATTATAATAATATGTTACATCTCATACTTGATTCAATTTCACTGTTCAATAGAAGGGAAAACTTTCCTTTATTAATATGCAAGTGTTACTCTCAATGTGGTTTGAGTCTTGACTATATTCCCTAAACCCTCTACCTATGTGTAGAATGGTAAAAATTGAATATTCATTTCAATGTTGATAAAATGTGTTTTATATGGTTTGAATTACATTAATTTCTATTTCAAAACAATCTTGAATCTTTAAAATACATTTTTATTCAGTCAAATTTTGGTTCTAAGCAACATTTACATGAGTAATTTTGTTTTTAAAAGATGACCATCTGTGTTTACGGAGATTTTACTATGAAGATTTTATAATTTTAGAAATTTATTAATTACAGTAAATATACCTATTTGAGATTTTGTAAAAATTTGTATCTTTGATTACCATAAATATACCTGCAAGGATCCACGACGATTAATTAAAATCCAATGCAAAACCTACGGTTTTATGCTCCAACAATATACAAAAAATAAATATACAATATTAAATAAATAAACATTACTGAATTATTATATAGATTATATTTCAAAAATTTGATCAATTATAAGTACTTAATTAATCTAAATAATAAAAACTGCTGAAACAATTAAAATATCTCTCTCCATTAAAAATATTGACTAAAAGTAGACATGAATTACCATAAATATACCTGCAAGGATCCACGACAATTAAAATCCAACGCAGAACCTACGGTTTTATGCTCCAATATACAAAAATATAAATATATAATAACAAAATAAACAAACATTATTGAATTATTAGGTATGTAGATTATATTTCAAAAATTTGATCAATTATAGGTACTTTATTCATCTAAATAATAAAAATTGCTGAAACAATTAAAATATCTATCTTCATTAAAAATATTGACTAAAAGTAGGCATGAATTTTCTAAAGACTGTTCAAGTTAAGCTTCTTTCTATGGAATTTATGTATATAATAAAAGGAAACTTGTCTTTTCCTATAAATACTACGGTAGTAATATATTAATTATAATCAGTGTAGCTCCTGAATCAATGTATTGTATTACGTAAGAAAGCATCTATAAAACTTTGATTCCTCCAAAAATAGAACCCAGGTCCTCATGATCAGAAGTCGATATCTAATTATTAAAACTTAATGCACACAACTGTTGAAGAACAAATTTCAAGGTGCACGTCAAGTTTTAAACCAGCATCTAGCTCTACATAAACTGATAATTTCCTCTAGATGTGATTGTATAGAAGAATGCTGAGCATATCACGTATTGACAGGGTGTCTATAGAGTCCTGGAAATATACAAAAGTAAAAAGAGAGCTCCTGACCACTGTCAATGCCTCATACTTTGGCTAAATTCTCATTACGCTGTGATGAATAAGTTCAAATGTATATACTTCACTGGTGTATGTTTCGTAATATATTGTCCTATTTATGTATCTAAATAAATAAAATATTCCCTCTTCCAACTTAAAATTCAAGGAAAAAAGTGGTTTTGAACAGAAGAGAGTCTTCTGAGAGAAGGCTGGCTCAAAATCATGAAAAGTTTGCAGTGATGGTCACCAACTTCAGTTAGGAGAACCACACGAAGAAGATATTTTTATACGTCGAAGCATGATTAATTTATAACAACTAATAAGTCTAACAATTCATTACTGATGTTCCATTTAAAAATGGAATAAAGCACATTGTGGGACATAATAAATTTATAAAGTATTTTATATGAAATTGACTTGCTAATAAGACCATCATGTTATCTTCTTGCATCTCAAATTTACAGAATATCTTTTTAATAATAATGAAGTAAGTTGTGTTAAAATGTCACATTATTTGATAGTTATTTTAACATTAACATAAATATATTGTGTAAAAATACTTATAAAACTCCATGAATTCTCATAATTTCTTTTTGCTGTTGGCATCATTTTTAAATATTAGTGGTGTTTGAAAGAATATATTATTATGTTTGATGAAAAAAAAAACATTATGTTATTTCATTTAGTATATTTCTGGTTATGAATAAAACAATTTTGTTTATTTCATTTCAGTCATTTGACAATATTATGTCATTGTGAGATCTAACAGATAAAAAAATAAAATAAAAAAATTCCTATACAAATGAAAAAACGGGGTTAGTTGATAGAAACTCGCCCTCTGTATGTTGATTCCGTGATGTCTTTGTTATGTTAAGTTTTTATGTATTGTCACAGCATATCTTATCCGTATGACAGCCAGTTCATTATTACTGATTATGACTTAATAGTTGTATTTTTACATTTCAAACTTGGCAAACATTGAATATTTTTCCTCCTCATTGAACTGGTAAATTTTTAGGTTCTTTAATCTGTAACATAACATTAATGAGTTATACACACAAAATTAATAGAATTAAATAATGATAAGATACTACGTTACATACCGATTTTGGTTGATCTTCTCTTGAAATATGTGTTTTTACGTTTTAGATATTCACCGGTTAGTTGTTATTGTTGAAAATGCTGCCGAGCCTGTAAAAAATATAGTTACACAAAAATTTGTCAATGACATTATAACCATAATGTCAACTAATTATTAATATCCTATTGTTTTGAAACAAATAAATATGCTTACCAGTAGATTGTCCATTAATATTCCTGTTTGTTATTTATAATTAAAAAATAACCAGAAAAATACAAAGTTTTTTACATCTCATTCGTTTGTATTATTTAATTAGTTTTTTGACAACAAAATAAGAAGTGTCAATGACAATGAATCCATAGGGCATAGACAACGCAACAAAATATTTCTTTTTTAGCGCTTCGTTTTCGAGCAATTCGGCTGGATAATAAAAAAAGTTTTGTAAAAAATACGTAGGTGTGTATCGTAAGTAATTTGAGGTAAGTATTTTTTATTAATTTTAAGAATATATTATTCACACAAAATACACATTTAAAAAATCATTATCTTTCACCATATTTCATTTTAATCATAGTCTATGGATTCACGGTTGTCAATAATTTTGACACATAGGCGATGTAAACAAAACAAAAAGTAAATTTAATAGTCGTTCGAAATTTGAATAAGATTGAATAAATTATAATATAGGAATATTATTGCTGCTGTTTATTTTTTTCTAAGTAGGTACCTACTTTATAATATTAAATTAATGAAACTGCACATAAAATATTTTGTTGTGAATTATGTAGATAAAAATATGATTTGGCATTTACCTTGCATCTAATGTACCCATGACTGTATGTTTTTAATTTGATTTCTTAATTGTTATTGATTTCATTGTGATTTTATTCATTTAAATACTTTTAAAAAATACCTGTAATAAAAAGAGTGTTGATTTTGGCTACTTATAGGTGTATTATATACCTACAATAACTTTAATTAATGTACACAATATTACATAACAAAAATTATGTGGAAGATGAAATGACATTATATGTCGTATCATAATAATATTGTATTTATTCTAGGATGAATGATTTGTCACAAACCTTGGAGGGTCGTCAAGTAAGGCTTCCAATCAAACCTCTTACTGGCCGCTGTCTTTGAAGAATACTTCTTTTAACACGATTGGTTTAAAGTTAAGTATATGACACCCTATGAATATTTTTTCAAAATAATTTTCACACCAACAATAGGACCATGAGTCCAAATTTTTAACAATACTTTTATAATATGCAGGATAAAATCAATAAGCTAATGTGGTTTTGAGTTTATTTACATACTAATTTAGACACAATGTAATACCGCTGTTGAGTGTGATTAATTTCAATACAAATATTATATTTCTAAATTATTATGTGGATAAAACAAACGTTTTATTAAACTGATTAAAATCCTGAAGCCATTTAAAGATTCTCAATTATTGTCAATTTTATTTCTTTCTCTCAACAATTCTGTCAAGTTCACTGTACGTTATGATCTAATTTATCGGCTATTGTTTTACCGACCAGTTTGTTTATGGAATGTTCATACCAATTTCAACGATGATTTTAAATTTAATATTTTTCAACGATGAATTTAAGATTTAAACTTTATTTATATTTCAGAAATATAAAATGATTCAACAATTATTTTTAAATTATTTAATACCTATCTACATTAGAAAATTATTTTATCAGGCACCTACATAATTACTTATCTATTACAGTGGCTACGACGCTTTGTAAAAAGTATGGCCATAAATTTTCTAAAATATGTCAATTTCAAAATGGAGGAATGATTTTTACAAAATTTTGCATTAAATCTTTATTTATTGAGAATAATAAGATTTGAATAACATTTATATGTATAACAAATCAATCTCCAATTATTTTATTACATTTTCATACAGTAATACCAAGATTCCATTCAACGTTTACATGAGTAATTTTGTTTCCAAAAGATGGCATCTGTCTTTTTTGAAAACGTTGTATGAAGATCCTAAAAAAATAAGAGTTTTTTAAATAGCTTTAAATATATCAAAGCTCATGTGGTTAAATATATTTAAGAACGCTCTCTGGAATTTTGCGCGGCTTTTCGCATATTAATATCTGACCTTAAGGTCTGTTTTCTACGATTGATGATGATTCAAAAATATAAATAAACGGACTAAAATATTATGTAGATGTCACTGTGATAGTGACTGGGTAAAATAAAATAATTTTTTTAACGTTACGGATATCGCCATATTCCGCATGACGCTGAAAACATTATAACTTTATAACTTGGCTTTTCACGTTTTTATGTTTGTGAAGTAGTAACACAAACAACAAACGATTCTCGGTTCGGCATCAGCTTGTACGTGTATAGACGTGCATCGCTTTGTTCTCCTAGGTACATCAAGTTCGTTTCAGATAAATATTTCATACACCAAACCAATATTAAGAACAACTAGTTTGGTGCTCCCTTATAGCAAGAAAAATACAATTTTTTTTTTATCTTTTTTTATCAATGTACAAAATGTTTGCCAAAGGTCACACGCAGTAAAATTATCATTAAATAATTCTTCTTGCAGTTCTCGATATGTTTCAAAGACAGCCTTTTCGTTTCTTCGTACGAGCGCTTTGTCTATGAACTCCAGCTTCTAGGGAAGTGTTTCTGATGTGACCTCTGAAGTTGTCCAATTCCACATCAAAATTTTGCCATTGCTGGGTATTGTGACCTAACCAATGTGATCTTATCAACAGCATTAAGAATTATTTTTTGAGGTTATTTCGCCGTGTGATTGCCGGCTTAGAAAAGCACCTCTGCTCCTTTTGCTGGTTTTTCGAGCATCCTATGTATAAGAGGCAGAAAATCGAAAAGTCGAGATCGGCACCGTGAGGTTGACCACCTCACCACCTTAAAATCCAAAAGGTCAGAAAAGCGCAAGAAAAAAGCCTTGGACGTCTGTTAGGAGTAGCTCTTAAAAAAGAAGGACAAGAGTCGAGATTCATTCGATAAAGTAAAATAAATAAAAATGTTGTTTTGACAAACGTACAAATATATAAACGGTTTTAATAATAGTGAGGATTGCATGAAAATTCGAATGTGAGGAAAGACATCTTGCTGAAATAACCCATTTAATTTGAAAATTTACACAATATTCGAATATCGCTCGAAAATAAAATGCAGTGATGGTGAGCGCCACATGAAACGTTATTGGAGAGATCTTCTCCTCATGCTCGTTATTACCATCTCCATATTCCATTCGGCAGCGTCTAAGCGGTCTTGTCGCCAATCCAGATGCTATGAGAATCCTTTCTCATAATAATATTATGATGATTGAACTATTCCATAAAAAGCATGCGTGCATGTCTTTGAATTTCATTTATACAACGATATATATGGGAATATTCCAATAACATAAAATAGTGATATAAAAAATAGATATCTATTGATACACAACATGAAACTGAATCAATATAAGCATAGATTTCCTTTAATGGAATTATCTTGGAATCTTCAGCTAAGCTTATTGATTTTTTTAGATACGTCTTGGTTACTCATGTACTTATAAATTTCTGCTACCTGACCAAAGCTCATAGTGAGAATCCCGGGGCTTTGATCTATATTAAGAATTAAAATCCTTAATATGGAGTTATAAGAATCACTAATAATTGAGATAATTTAAAGGAGATGAACAATCGACATGAATTCACGAATGAAGGATGCTGAACATAATTTGGCCAAGATGAGATAGACATCTTTTCCCTCCAGATTAACCAAATTAACGAAAATGAGACCCTTTCATCTTGTGGTCCTTATTTTCGCAGTAAAACTATGGAATTTCGGTATGATGTGAGAAGGAATTTTAATTGAGATATAAATCGAGGCCATTGAGGGATTTTTTAACTCTGTTTTGCTTTAAATAATCATTAATGGAGAACTCATTAACTGTGAAATATTTTCAAACTATCGACATTGAATCGAATAATAATTACATTTCAAGCCTTATGTTATCATATTTGACGTTGTGGTATGTTCGATCCCAGTTGCCAACCATCTTCCTCTTTCACGAGGCAAGATTTTAGTAGTTTACTTTGAAAGAGTCAAAGAGTGTATATGCTATTCCAACCTTTTGTCAAAGCTCGAAACACTCTTCTAATCTTCGGCAAGATAGTTTAAATGAAATTTAAAAAATATAAGGTTTATCAAAACTTGTGAATATTAACGTGAATCATAATATATTTCAGATAACATCGGACGTCTGTTTGCTGAAATGAACTTGTATGTATATCCTGGATTTGTACCCTCTATCACATGTACGCGAGGAGAATTTTACACAGGAAATTGCAGAATGGAAATGTCCCGTTTCTTGTAACAATGTGTAGGATCCTACCTATATAATTTCAGTTTAATAAAACTTATTTTGTAATAGATGTGAGAAATTGAAAATAATTTGAACCTTATCATAAGCGAATTTGATACAAGAAACGTTCGATCTAAGTAATAAATTAAGAGGTGTTCAATATTATATCTGCCTTTTCAGTCTAGAAGTTCTTTTGTGGTCAAACGATTTTATTTAGTTTTGCATTCGCATACGAGTATTTCGGCTAAAGGAAGACGCAACAAGTCTTTTAAGTTCTTGGATTTAACTTGAGTAGACACGTTTTTTTTGCGTACCTTATCTAAAAAAACACATAGTCGGGATATCTGCTACCCGCTCACTTCCGTCTTCTTCTTGTTGTTATCCACTGCAGAAAAGGGGCTCTCCTTATGAGTTTGATATAGATTTTCCTCTATGTTGTTATTTTTTTTGGGGCTTAGTTCCATAAAGATAATATGGTTATACCACCGACGCTTGGTTATGTTAGGCACATCTAGCAGGAGGTGCGACGTGAAGGTGACGTTAATATTTTGAATCAGTGTGTTTTTATTTGTTATCACCCCTTACACTAGTCAAAATGCGCCTCCATTCGTTCATAGGATCTCTTTTGGAGCCGACTCTCCTCGATTTCTGTGATTTTCTCATTCTTTTGTTTTGATCAAATGTCTTTCTAACCTAACCGATTATGCCAATATCCAAAATATAATAAGACCACCAGAACACATTCATTGAGAGAGAGCGTGCAACAGTTTCAATGGAAACTGTATGAACGTTCCAGAGATGGATTCCTTTTGCAGCTCTCTTTAAGTTACTGCGCGTGTTCAGATGAATACATACCCTACAGAAATTCATGAAAATTTGTGGCGAGGTCATTCGTCGAGGTCAAAGATGATCGTATGTCGTAAAATGTACTGGTATATTATTGACCTCTTTGCTGACTTGACGTTTGATGAACCTGACAGACTGTTTAGTGCAGACTATCGACACAAATCACTAATGAGTTTTATGAAAAACTGACTGAAGAACACCTACAGACAGACATATACTGCAAAATAATCTCCTACGCCCTTCCTCCTTCCCCATCCTTTCTTCCCCCTAATAGTTATTAATTAAAAAAGTGATGTTATAAAAGTGTGCATAATAGTGAAAAGTTGGGGTATACATAAATGGCGATGTAAAAAATAGGTATGTATTGAATATTATAAATTGATTAAAAGCTGTCTGTATCTAATAAAATAAAAAAAAACTATTACCTATCACGGGTTATGGTCTGACACTAGCAATAATGAAAGATGATTTTGATTAACATTTTATAATTTTTATATTGTATCATGGTAGGAAATGTTTTTTTAGCAACATAATATGTACTCCTTTATGCTAATTGTATACAGTCACATTTAATCTATAATACCTATATGTAAAAGGCATAATACCGTAAATTGTTAAAATAAAATAAATAAATAAATAATAATATAAGGATTATATTATATTTTGAAACATGTGTACAAAGTATTGATTTATTTGAATGATACAAAAAAAAAACTCCCAAGTGTTTGTTAGGCTTGGAGAACAAGCATGTATTTCCGATTCATATTATTACAACTTACTGTTGTATGAAACCGCACGGAATTCTCGGGCACAAGGGACAAAATTATTAGTGAAAATTCACGTCATGTTTGATCATTACTGATATTAGATCTGAACTATCCACGGAATACTGATAAAACGTCTATACGATCTTGTACGAGTGTTATGTTCTGAACACTTATGTATGTAGTTTTAAAGACGCAATTTAGGTTGGGTACATGACGCAACATTAAAATCATAAAAGTTCCAATATTGATGATTATATTATTATTTATTACGTGAATATTTAATCAATAGGTATACTATTTCCTTTAATATATCAATGATCATTTTGTCTTAAAAGCGTATAGACGAAGAATCTTCATAGCAAAACTCACTATCCAAGAATGTGTGTAAAATTCAGCAACAGGAGAGCTTACGTACAAAAGACGATGGGAAGATTACGTGATCTAACAGGATAGTGAGCGTTGCGGCGAATGAGGGAGGGAATGCTTCAGGATTTCGACTTCCAAGAACTAGTTAGACAGCTGGACATCCGTGTTCAAGGATAATGACCAGAAGCAGTCTTATGGAAAACAGGAGAAGAGTTTTATCTTAAGCAATTTTATCACACATTTATCTATAAACTATTAAATTTTCATGAAAAACTGCTTCAATGAGGTATGCTTCTTTAATTTAAAAAAAAGTATATACCGCAGAGGAAATCAGAGAATCAGATATTTTTAAGGCCATCTTCTGCAGATTTATGCAACTAGTGACTCCAGACGACTTCATTCTACTTATCACTATCGGCTATGCGACTTAGTTCCAGAAATACATTAATGAAGACAACCTCTCCCGTTGATTCGTCACAGCAACGCAGATAGAAACTCTGGCAAATAAAAGCAACGCCGTAGGTGCTCTCTGATGTGTGGACTACCCTCAATAATTGACTCTGGGTCAGTGTTACCAGATGTAGCAAAACCAACATAGATAGGGCAACCACTTACTGACATGCATATCGATTGGGGTAAGCTACAATCTACAAGACTGTATCCTGGTGAACGACTGACGATGACTGTCACTACATACTGGTGTGGAAAAGTATGATTTGGACACGTAAGGAAGATAGTAAAGTCAGATTTGTTTGAAAGGTGAATTATTTTAGACAAATTTTAAGTAATCTACCTTCATTATTTTTTAAATGTCAAATATACATCCTTATTATTTTAGACGAATGCTCATTTGAATAAACGAATGTTAAAAAAAAATCACCAAGTGAAATATTCTTCTGAGGACATTAAAGTGTAATTAGCTTCCTCTGTGTATTTTTAAGTAAGCTTTTAACGATGTGTCATGGCGAAAGTTTTATTACAGGGAAACTTTTTCATTAAGATGATAATATAAATTCTTATAATCACCATAGAGCCTAGAACATACCCCCTAGAGCTTTGATATTTATTTTATTTTAAGTGGTGAGGTATTGAAGTTGTATTTTTGTGGTATGACGTTCATGATCATCACATTGCTTTTCTATCAAATCGCTGTACAAGGTTTTATTTCATAATAAAATAAAACTTAACACCTTTTAAACCCAATTTTTCCTTTAAAGTCCTATTCCACTTAAGAAGATATTTTTTATAGTAAACAATTTCTGAGATTATCGGAAATAAATCCGGTTGGTTTTCAAAGTAAGTAGAGGAAAAATATTTTTTTTTCAAAACTATTATGTACCTAATATTAAATTTCTTATAAAATGGGAGTTTTTAAAATAGAAATTTGTTGAATATAAAAACTTCCTTGTTATTATACAATTAAAGCGTTCCACTGAGTTTTTTTAAATATTTCCTTTATCAAATATTTTTACATGTCTATTCTTATTTTAGTTGTGTCCTTTTTTCATAGAATCATAAAAAATGGTAGGTAAATATCCAAATAATATTTTCCTCTGTGGTTGCGAAAGGTCAATTTAGTTTTTGATTCACAGATGAATAACGGAATTCAAAGAATCTGATGAAGCGGTTAGGGTTTAAAGAAACAAACTATCGAACCAATAATGTTTCTGTAATATATTCTGAATGTTATTATTGAACCCTTTAATATTCTTTGTAAAAGGGTCCCAATCTATTTTTGTAGTAAAAATATAACGTTTGATATGAATTATACCAACTACTGAAGCAATACATGTTAAATTTTTGGGGTCACACATTATCAGGAATATGGAAATCGGAAGAACTTACGATCTTGATCACCATCAATGACCTTCTTTCGTATCATGTTCTCATTAATCAATCCTCTGGATTTGCTGTTTGAAGAGTCTTTATATCTACACGGATGTTTTGTCACGATGACGCCCAATAGACGATTAATAAAATTGAAAAAGTGGGAAGGAGTAGGATCACGATGAGTGAATCTTGATGCTTCCTTCGCAGATGAGAATCAGCAATGACAGAGCTTTTCTTGGCCAATGTGTGCGTCCGCACATATTGTCGATAGTGATGCAAACATCAGTATAGTGTTTTCTAAATACCGATGCCTTCCATACCTGCTGTTATTTTCTCTTGAAATACTGATATGTGTCGACAAATCAAACCCGGAGTCACCATCGGTGGTTGTGGTATTTGAATTCATATTAACAATACTTCCATCTTCCCTTCATAGTCCCTGCGGATCTGTTTGTGCCGCTGTTTCAGCCCTTTGGAAGGCGACTGCCAACTATCTCTCCATCGGTTTGGTGGTCTTCCCAGGGGTCTTCTTCCTTCAGGGTTACCTAATGTAATTTAGTACTTTTAAGCCAATCCAAACTTCTTTTACGCCCCACTTAGGGGCATAAGGAGGCAACAAAAGCTCTCCATTGCGCTCGTCCGAGGTTTTCTTTGTCCGGTTTGTTTTTATGGGCGTGAGGTGGTCAACTCCACGGCTCCTTTCTAATTTTTCGATTTCCTGCTTCTTACAGGATGCTCGCAAAACCAGCAAAGCTGAAAGGCAAAGAAAATAACCTTTATCAAAAAATAAATAAATTCTTTTACTGCAGTACAAAATGTAGATTTTACAAGAACATAGAATCCGGTATAATGAATCTGGATAAGGCTTCTATATCTATTCCGGGAACAGAATTGCGTGGTCGAGTCAAAAAGAGTAAACAGAAAACGTGATCAATATTTACAGATACCGTAGAAAGCTCTTCATCATTAGAACTTCGACCTAACCCAGAATAAAAGTAATAATTACTCCTGGTTTATGCAATGTTTGTACATTTTAACCTTTTATACTTTGTAACTACTCTCCAAGGAGTGGTATTGAACTCATACTCCGCTCAACCCTTCCCGAACATTAGACGAACAGGACGCCTATTCTGTAGCAAATGTAGGGTAGTCACTTGAAAAAAAGTGACTATTAGGCGATACATTTTGTATGAAAAACGTCTATATGCGATTCTCGCATTCGATACGTATAGACGTTTTTCATACAAAATGTATCGCCTAATAGTCACTTTTTTCAAGTGACTACCCTACACTTGCTACAGAATAGGGGTACAAATCACTAAAGATTCATTGAAATGCGTTCATAGGTATTTACATTGAATCTGTCGAGTACACACACACACACACACACCCTCTCATCTCACACACAAACATTCAGTTTTATATTATTCGGATTGTGATGGAATTCACTTTTTCAAATTCTTCAAACAAACCTTTTACACACTTTTTAGACGTAAGACCGGGATAGGATAGATTTTATATAAGATAGAAAAAAAAATGTAAATGAAGGTATGAGGCAAATATGGGTAGGCATGTAAAATCGTGTAGGTACCTATACCTATCTCATTACTACAAGCGGAAGTTGAAATCAATTTTGTAAATTCTACACTAGTTGAATATTTAAAAGCACCGTGTTTGGTATTTCAATTAAACATGTTGCAATTAGGTAAGTATATTTTAATTGATGCATGGGTCATTTATTAAATAATTATATACGTTTATACATGAAAGAACTTAAATTATGAACACAAATTTTGTGTTGGTACCTTAATAATAGGTAAACCTTTATAATTGAAATGTTCAGCTTATAAATTGAAACTAAATGTAGGTAATTGAATGAGCGTCTTTTCTTCTTGATGACATGATTTTCTAGGAACACGGCCTTCATGATCTGAAGTTTCGTAGGGCAGGTCTCCATGATCAGATTTTCAAAATATCCTATGACCATGTAGGCCGTTAATTACAAATTGTTAAATTTAAGATTAGGTACATATTGAATAACATGCATAAAGTTGTAGTTTAGGTAGGTACATACGTTAGGCAGAACTCATCTTACTTTGTCACTAGAGGAGGATTTGGTCTAGATTATACCAAATCTTTAGGGTTATCAAAGTAAGCCTACATGTAGATATTTAGGCAGGTTCTTTATTCAGGGGTATATCACATTGAAAGCATCATTCATTGGATTTTGGATACTGTTTCGTCAGCTTGATCATCGAATCGAGTCTACATCGAATATTCTATCTTGTCGCCAGAAATGTGTACGAGCATAATTCCAAGTCGCGCCAATAGCTATGCTTACATTCCTCTCCGATTTTAAGAGGTTTATTGCAAGTGGCAGGTGGATTCGTTCTCGGAAATAATTTCAATTTTCTTTACAGTTTATAGGTATAGAAATTTAACATTAAATCAATTGGTGAACTAGTTTTTCCTCTTAAAATCGAACGCCAATTATTGATATAGGAATGTTAAGATCTAGTCCCAAAATGGGACACAAAAATCCAAAAATGTATTGACATCGATTCTCAGTCGGGTCTTTTTCTACAATTTTTCTGTAGTTTTATCCCTTTAAAGAACTTCTCGGGGTTGAAATACTGTCTCTGATTGGACGGGTTGGTTGACTGGTAGAGAATGCTTCAATGTTCCATCGGCTATACTGTACATTTTTGTAAAGAAGAGTGTTATTATTTATTTATGAAACGTTGTTTTCTCTTTAATCATTGTTCAAGTATTGTTTTTTTCCATATATTATTTATGAACCTATGGATTTTATAATACGACGACGCGTGCAAACACTGGTAGAGTGAAAAACAAACAAAAACAAAAA
Organism: Mystacides longicornis; assembly: GCA_963576905.1. Classification (NCBI taxonomy): domain Eukaryota; kingdom Metazoa; phylum Arthropoda; class Insecta; order Trichoptera; family Leptoceridae; genus Mystacides; species Mystacides longicornis. The sequence continues at coordinate 12,028,210 of OY756428.1, forward strand.
TGCTAAAACAAATTAAACACGAAACAAACCAATCAAGTTTTTAAATTCAATTGTATAAAATCAAACAGTAAATGTACTCGCAGACCTACATGGAAAACCTTAAAACACTCATATCCCATATCATTTTGTATGCGTAACGTGTGAATGTTGATCAATACAGATGGCGCTAGCAGGTTATGGTGCACGTCAAAATCAGTTGGTATTCAAAATTAATCATCACATAACTTTTCGGCTGATTTTCTAAAAAGATTAATTTGAATTTGGGGAAATAACCTTACAATGCGAGTATAGAAACTAAATTTTAACTGTAACATTTTTTTCTCAAAAATTCACTACGATACGTACCGATACGGTTTTCAAAAACAATTTATAGTAGGTGGGTACCTATTTCTACCATTATGGAGAGGAGATGGACATGGCTGGGACATGTGTTAAGGATGCCGAATGACAGTTGCCGCAGTTTTTCCTCCTTTCTGAGTCTCGAAGACGAGGAAGGACCCTCGCATATCGTGTTCCGCTCCTTTGAAGCAGATTTGTAAATGGTGTGAGAGGAGGTCGTAAACGCCCTTGTTGCCTCCCTATGCCCCTGATGCACTGGATTCCTAGAGAGCGCCGCATTCGTAGTAAAACAGATCATAAAAGTCTCAGATTAGACGGGACCGGTTGACTGGTAGAGAATGTTTCGAACATTAAGTTCTGCCGGCTATACTGACACCTATGTATAGAAGAGTGTTATTTATTTACCTAACATAAAGTGATTATGATTTTGTAGAAAAAAAAACAATAATTTGTTTCTACGTGTCTCGAGGTAGTTACTTTCTAAAAGAAAATTCATTTTAAATTTTATAAAAAGCCCGCTTCAGACTTCGCTTGTTGTATTTTCAATAAAAATATCCACCCAGGAACTATGTATTATATCGGATGATGGCTGCGGTATAACATTTTTCATTTCAATTGCTTTTTTTAAATATTTAATGAACATTGTAATATATTCACCCCGTAAACAAAATTGAGAGATGGGATAAAATTATTCATTTTCGGTTTGACGGGTAGTGCAAAATGGCAGGTAGGTACATGATAACAACATGTGAATTTTTTATTCAACATGACGTATTTTATAATCAAATAATATACCTACTTTTTCAAATAACTTTGAGTAACATATTTTTACACAATGATTAGGTAATGGAATTTGACCTTCATGGCTTCAACAAAATCCTAATGCTTCCAAATTTGTTTGTAAACTATTTTCTGACATTAAGCTTCTTGGTTCTAAGATTTAGTGAACGCAAATATAATTTTGACATCTTTCGCATGGACTATGTCGTGAAAGAAGAAAATGGTCGGCACCGGGATTGAAACCACGACTCTCAGTAAGCTGAATGTACTGAGATACCAACACCTGATAAAAGTCATATGCAAGGCGGTGAAACTCTACTAAAGGAAACCTTAACTGCCCGAGAGCTAAATCTAAGCTAAACGTAGCCTATGATTATATATAAAATAAAAATATAAATTAATACTTTTCCATAAAAAGTGTAAGTAAAGTCGGTGGAACTTTATTGCCTGAGGTAATTTATTCAAGTCAACCGGTCCCGTCAAATCTGAGACAGGCCAACCCCGGGGAGAATTTCAAGAGAAAAAACACTTTGAAATACTCTGACCCGACCGGGAATCAAACCCGGGACCTCGTGATCTGAAGTCCACACCTCTACCACTAGACTACCGAGTTCGGTTAATCTTTCCCTTCAATGAAAAAAAAATAGTATGCAACTATCTAAACACTACGGACAAAACAAACCAGCTGGAGTTCTAAATCGAGCTATACAATATGACAACTTAATATTTTTAATAATGGTCAACTAATTTTATCAAACCAAAAATCAATAATTTGTTGCATTTAAGTTACCGTCATTATTTTATTGGAAACAGGTTTGTCATACAGAAAACAGATTCTCAATTGCAAAATACTCCCTTCGCTCTGCATAATAATTCTCTACCGTGCAATAAATTGCAAGGTTCTACGTTGTACTACTAGCACAGGAAAGTAGGTAAGAAAGTGATGTATTATATGCATCGGCAGTTCGTTGCAAAATCATTGACTAACGAAAAAATACAAAGGGGGTGTACTGTACATATTGAATGAAGCCTTTCAAACTACTTCGAGATACAGCAGTGTGTTCTGCTATGTCTTTACTAGCTGATGCGGCAAACGTTGTTCTGAGATATAAACTGATCCCAGGTGCAGAACATCTTCCTCTGTCATGAAACAAGCTAATTTGCTTACTGTGAACGAGTCAAAGAGTGTATTGTTTTTTTTTTAATGAATTTTAATGAATTTTAATGAAGCACAGGCTCACTCAAAGTGAACACAAATACAATATTTGACTCTTTCACAGTAAGCTACTTAAAGCTTGTGTCGTGAAAGAAGAAGATGGTCGGCTCCTGGGATCGAACCCACGACCTCCGAACGAAACAGTACGAAAGCCGGCGTCGTAGCTGCTAGGCTACCAACCTCTCTTACTCTTGTTCACTTTGAGTGAACACTATTCCCCTCACTTTGAAAAATAATTATCGACAAAATCTTCAAAGATCACCTGATTCAATGAATTTTAAATCGCAAAAATTAAGTATAAGTATGTTTATTTATTACTTCTTCATTCACGTGAGCGTGTATCTTATAGCAATATATGTATGGGCTTATTCAAGACGCGCATGTCCTGAAATTCTTCGGCCATAATTGACCGACATACATAAGTAACAAATTGACAAACGTGACATTGCGCTTCGTTTGGTTTTTCTTCGTAATGAATGTACAAATAATGTCTCCGAGAGTCGAAACATAATTTTTGAGCCTAAACACTACTCAAAGAAATAAGTTTTTTTTAAATCAGCCGTCAGAGATCATATCATCAAACGGTTACAGTTTTATATAATATAGATTAGAAAGGAGACTGCGGAGGTGTATGACGTGAGTATAAGAAAGATATATTATTAAATATTGACAAGATTATTCAAGCCACGTACTACGGGGCACGTGACCTTTTGAAGATTGATCGCTGTATCATATTTAATCGTTTTATATAACGCCATGATAAAACTATCCGTGTACCTTCTAGTTCTATCCCCTTGTTTGATAATCATTGTTAATTTAAATCATTGTTTTTTGGTTCATTATCAAAACATTAATGAATTTGATCACATATATTGTGGCTTTTGCAGAAATCACTTCAACTTGTGGAGTTACTGTTAGCTTAGTGACTTGAAAGAAGATGAATAAATTTAAGCGGTTCGGACAATGATTAAAAAGAAATTGATAAAAAGGATCTATACATCTGAAAAAAAAATGGGTGCACTAAGACGTGGCTAAGTTAGAATGATTGATTATATCAGTGCCGTTTAAAGGAGGGCCAGTTTAGGAGTATAAGGAATAGGAGACAATGTATGCGGAGCTTTATGCTGTTGAAGAAAGCGAAGTTTCCATGGATAGGAATGAATGGAAGTCCGTATTCTCTGGCTAACTGCTCTTGATGGATACAAAAATTTCTACTTCAAATGGTCAATAACTTAGGGTTATGTTGATATAAATAAATGAATTGATTTTTTTTTTAAATTAAAATTTTATTAAATAAACAAATATACACAAGCAAACAGAAAGATACAAAAAGAAACATATTTACATAATATCTTACTCTATAAAAATCTAGCCGTTTTCTTTGTTACCTAACTCCTCCTTTATTACTGGACGGCTGTCGATGAAAAAAATTGGGAATGTCGAGGGTTACTCAAAGATGGTTTAGATGAAAACAGGTGCTTTCTAGATACTATATTTCTGTTTTAATTAATGTTTTTAGTTTTTGCGTTTTTTGCTCCTATGTCAAAACACAATAGTGTAAAACAACTACGTTTGTAAAAAGGGTGATTTTATTTCTAAAGAGCGTACATAAGACCTAAGAATCGTTTGTGTTTTTTTTAAAACGTCATAAAATTGTCGTTCGTTTTCTAAGCAGGTATTATGTTAAGGTTTTTTTCTTTATATTGAGAGAAAGATATAGGTTGGCTATTTATGTTGATAAAGTAATACATCGATGCGCGTTGCATTGGAACTATACATCCATATTATCCGATGCATCTGATAGAAACATTGATGTTTACAGGAAAGGGGGGGGGGGAGAGGCTCTTATTTTCATCATTTAAATATTCCAATGAAATTTATTTTAGTACAAATTTATTGAAAAAGTTTAGCAGGACTGTCTGTTGAATACTCAATAAACTGAATGCAATTAAGCTAGTAAATAAAAAATAATCATGGGTTCAGAGGAGGGACGAAGTTCGACGGGACAGCTTGTATATATATATTACACAGAAACAGTGCAACAAATGAGCGGAACCCGTTAAGTCATTTAAAAGTACATTAAATGAATAGAATTTTGAGTTTCAGGGGCCACAATTCCACTGGGCCAAACCCGATTGATGCCACTGGACTATACCAACCACCACAATTATTATTTTATGTGATGGTTTTCTCACACCTGGCGAGCGATACGTTCGAGAGCTCAATTTATTACGGCTGCCAAACCGACATCGAGCGTCGCAGCGATTTGGCCGAATTAGAATGTAGAGATCAATGTACGATCCAAGGTTGCCGAATCGCACGTAACAGTGATCCGCCAGCCTATGGCAAATAGGGAAACTTATGTTACGGATAACCCTCTTATAAACATAATAAACAATACCGCCATTCATTACACCAGCTACAAAATCACTTGATTTCGGGGGGAAGGCCTCATTTTATATACAAAAAAAATAATACCAACAACTTTAACGGATATTTTCAAAGGTGATTAAAAAAATACTTTTTTAACATTCATTATTTTGAGCCTGTAGTTTTTTTTTAAATTTCTCTGAACTTTGAAAAATTGGGATTTTCGTAAAATGTTTAATTAGAATGAATTTATTTTTTTTCTAAGTTTCCACTGTTTATATCTATTCAATAACTTACTTATTCAAAAACTCAATAATGTTCATTAAATCTTCTTTAGTTTTAATATTGGTGTGGATTAAGAGATTAACTTTCCAATATAAAAGAAACACAAGGTTCGATAAAAGCATTTTGTTTTTAAGCCGACAAAGTCGAACATTTTGAGAGTTCTCTTTGATATAATCCATCTTACTGTAGTAAACGAGCGAGATTTTTTTCTCTTAATTTTAGTGTTAATTTCACCTCAGTGACATTGATAAATTGGGAGAAAATAAAATGAAAACCTTCGGTAGGAGAGTGCTGTGAAACGAATTGAATATTATTATTTACAGAGTTGTGAAAAAGAGATAAGTTAGATAATTACAAAATGATGTAGAGGATTTTTTCATATAAATAAAAGCAACGTTAAATGTTTTTATTTTCCTATCTCCAAATAATTGTAAGCGAATGATGATTTAACCTGAAATTCTATGTGATGTTACAGCTTCTTCTTCTTCTTCTTTACAATGTGGCAATTCACTCTCGAGAGAGTGATCTATGATGTTACAGCTAAGGTAAGTAATTAATTACTTTTTTTCTCTGAGCTCCACTCCTCCTTAAGTAAAAGGCTTATAATTTGCTATGGAGTAGTCCTGAAAAATGGTCACCAGAATCTACACATAATTAGAACGTTGTGCACCAACAAAGCCGATAGCCAAACGAGATGAGACATTAACAAAAATGGATATATTCATTTTCTGGTGCCAAATACATGACAGCAGTTTCAGTTTTAAAATCTGATTGATTACTCTCTTGTTCTCAATAATTTCCAACTTTATCTCTATATCTCATTAATTATTTAACCCTTTATTTGGCAAGATATTTTTTTTTTGTCGTAACTTTTTGAATTTCACATATGTTTTTTTTTTTTTTTTTTTTTTTTTTTTAAAAATGAATCTGTGCTCACTCAAAGTGAACACAAATACACTCCTTTACTCTTTCACAGTAAGCTACTTAAAGCTTGTGTCGTGAAAGAGGAAGATGGTCGGCACCTGGGATCGAACCACGACGTCCGCAGTACGAAAGCCGGCGTTGTAACCGCTGGGTCACCAACCACTTCACCATGTTGTATGTTTTGTGCTACTTTATGCGTAATAAGTTTTTTTTTTCGATTAAAATTTTTATTTTTTGATTTTTCCACTGTATCCATTTGGATACGTTACCAATATTGCATATATACAACTATACAAAATTGATGTTTCCATTTGGATACCATACCATGAAATCGATGTACAAAAACAGATATTTTTTTTTTGTATAAACAGTTGTATGTAGAAAAAGAAATGCGTTAGTTTGTTCAAAATGATATTTATTAGCTTAAATTTTATAAAAATTATAAAAACTGTATGGTACAAAAAATATATTATGGTTTTAAAATGTATTAGACAACAGTTCAGCTTTGATTATGGTGGTAATCATTTTTTGTAAGATATGCAGTTCGATAAAGGGCAATAAGCATGTCTGCTTTGTCGACGCTCCCCATGTGCATATTATAGTCCTTCATAATTCGGGGACAAGAGATATTAATTTTTGTTTTATGCTCTTTTGAAAACCGCATAATAATTGATGTCTCAGGTTTTCTGCCCACGAAGTTTGAGGCCAGAAGAACATTTCTATTATCTACCCAACGGACCACGGTTACGTGCTGATCGTTATCTGCTTTTTCACAGCTTATGCCACGTTAGCGATTTTTTCTAATCGTTCCTAATGCTAGAATACCATATTCATAACGCAAGTACTGTAAAAATCCCAACGATGTGAAATAATAATTATCAAAATACACAGCTGTAAGACTTGGATCAGGAAGTGTTTGGCACAAAGAAAGAACAACCAAACAAAGAACAAGGTCCAAACCCAAAAGTTTCTTCATTTGCTTGAAATCTATGCTGCCGTGTTTTTCACTACATTCTTTCTGTTAAATTAGAAAAAATGACTCTTAAAACGTATCTTTATTATTGTTGAATTAAATAGAGATAGGAAACGAAAGTAATTATTGCAACTACATATTTTAAAACATCCTGTGGTTGGCAAATCTACTGTCGACAATTGATGTAGAGGTGATGCATTCGTGTTTTTCCCATCATTAAGTAAGTTTTCAGATTCACCTTGAGTAGTTAAATCCGGATGGATAGTCGGAATATATGCTTGCTGCTTTCCACTAGCTTGGACATTTATGGGTTCATCTGGGGAAACTATATCTATCGACTCATTTGGAAATATAACGGCTATGCGCCTTTCTGGTAGTGGCTGGTTCGCACTTAAATCACGGCTCAAATCTATTTCTGTTAATATATCTTCCAAGGAAGTTGAAAATGAAGGAGGGTCATATGATACAGAAGGTCGTCTTGGGATTATTTCGTCATCACTATCTTCAAGATCTTTATCCTCAGAGACGTGATGATTTGGTGGCACGAGGCCCGAGCTAAAACACATAGATATTGTCCTCTTGATTTATATTTCATTGGAAGTTTACCCTAAAATATATCAATATTTGCATTATACCATTTGATTTTCATCTTGGTAACGTATCCGTATGGACACATATAAAGTTTAATATAAAATGTTATTAATTTGACACTGTATCCATTTGGATACATACTAAATTAACAGTAAAACTCTTACTAATTGGTATTGTATCCACACGGATACAGACAAATTTGAGGTGAAATAACTTTGTAATTTTATTTGAAATAATGACAATAGCTTATGTAAATAATCTACATAATATTTTAGTCCGTTTATTTATATTTTTGTAACAGCATCAATCATAGAAAACATATATAAAGATCAGATATTAATATGCCCAGAGCCGTGCAAAATGCCAGAGAGCGTTCTTAAATATATTTAACCACATGAGCTTTGATATATTTAAAGCTATTTAAAAAACTCTTATTTTTTTAGGATCTTCATACAACGTTTTCAAAAAAGACAGATGCCATCTTTTGGAAACAAAATTACTCATGTAAACGTTGAATGGAATCTTAGTATTACAGTGTGAAAATGTAATAAAATAATTGGAGATTGATTTGTTATACATATAAATGTTATTCAAATCTTATTATTCTCAATAAATAAAGATTTAATGAAAGATTTTGGAAAAATATTTCCTCCATTTTGTTATTTGACACATTTTAAAAAATTTATGGCCACATTTTGTGTCAAACTGTCGTAGCCATTAGACGAGTAATTATGTAGCTACCTAATAAAATCATATTCAAATGTTGATAAGTATAAAATAATTTAGCAATAATTGTTGAATCATTTTATATTCCTGAAATATAAATAAAGTTAAATCTTAAATTCATCGTTGAAAAAGATTAAATTTAAAATCATCGTTGAAATTGGTATGAACATTCCATAAACAAACTGGTCAGTAAAACAGTAGCCAATAAATTAGATCATAACGTACAGTGAACTTGACAGAATTGTTGAGAGAAAGAAATAAAATTGACAATAATTGAGAATCTTTAAATGGTTTCAGGATTTTAATCAGTTTAATAAAACATTTGTTTTATGCACATAATAATTTATAAATATAATATGTATTTGTATTAAAATTAATCACACTCAACAGCGGTATTATTTTGTGTCTAAATTAGTATGTAAATAAACTCAAAACCACATTAGCTTATTGATTTTATCCTGCATATTATAAAAGTATTGTTAAAAATTTGGACTCATGGTCCTATTGTTGGTGTGAAAATTATTTTGAAATTCATAGGGTGTCATATACTTAACTTTAAACCAATCGTGTTAAAAGAAGTATTCTTCAAAGACAGCGGCCAGTAAGAGGTTTGATTGGAAGCCTTACTTGACGACCCTCCAAGGTTTGTGACAAATTATTCATCCTAGAATAAATACAATATTATTATGATACAACATATAATATCATTTCATCTTCCACATAATTTTTGTTATGTAATATTGTGTACATTAATTAAAGTTATTATTATTATATAATCATCAATATAAATAAAGGAGTCCGTTCGTATGTAACGTCCTTTATAGACGGCTAAACTAGGGATACCAGAAGTAAAGTAATACCCTCTATAGCGAGTCATAATACCAGTGGACGTTTAAGGCTATAAATATTTGGAAAATGTTATTTATCGATAAAAATATTAGATTTTTTCATAAATCTCCCATACAAATTAAGATTTTCATCCCGCCATTTTGTCAGAATCAGGTATCTTGAAACTGTATTTAAATCTCATTTAGTTGCACCGTCACTACTCATGTACGGTTTTGTTTTAATCTACAATGCTTAAACTTTCTATTTATTTCAAAAAAATTTCCACTATAGAAGTAAAAACATTGAAACAAAGTAAAACAATTTAGCTTATTTTACTTATGAAATGTCATCATATACCTCCATATTGTGAAAATTTAGGGTTGCCGTTTTAAAAAAAACCTGTGGAATGTAATAATAAGGTCTGCATGAATATGTAGGTAGGTATTAATATTGAAATGCATTGAAGTAGTTAACTAAGTACAAAGAGTATGATTGAGTAGTTTCAGCGTGATGTAGTAACGCATGAAAATAACAACAAAATTTCATATTTATAATAATTAGAAGATAATATACCTATAAGTAATAAATCAATTCTTCCTAAGCAGGAATAGCTTTATCATTCTGTTGATAAGTAGAATAATTCTCAGAAGATCAACGCTTTAATGGTAGAATGATATCTGTGGGCTCCGTTGAAACCAGAATGAAAACTTCAAGGCTTGGACGATAATAATATCCTGGCCTTAGAAAATAATCTTTAAGGTGGCATTTGTGGTCCTCATAATTCAACCTAAAATAGATAAATAACATCAAAATACATTTTTTTATGATTGTGTATGAATGTTTAAGAGGGGAATGTCATTTATTTTAAAGGAGATTTATCATTTCATGAAACACCACAGTTGATATCCTTATGAAAGTGAAATGACTGAGTATAACCTCATATTGAACATTTTTCCTAAAGGCATAATAGTTGTTCTTGTGAGAACAATGTTTGCAAAGTAAATAGTTATAAAATAAATCTTTGATAGAAATAGAAACAAATATGGGTAGATTCAAGCAAAAAGAAAGTCATGTATTTGTTTAAGTACCTACCTAATAAAAAAACAGGAAACATTATACATTAATTAAATTTTGAAAAAGGAATAAGTAAGTATATTGTTTTACTATTTTTTGACGTCTATAAAAAGTTTGACGTTTGGCGATGACAATCACAGACAATAATTGAGGCCATAGCAAAAAAACGCAAACGTAATGATTCTGTTTTTTAAATCCTATTTTTATATTTCGTGTACATAATGAAATACAAATAACTAAACACCTACTTTTTAATGATCTTTCGGATTATTTTAATATAGGTATTCGAAATATATCAAACAAGTTTGGAAAATACATTTACCAACATTTTACTGATTGAATATTTGTGATTATGGCAGGAACATTAGTAGTGATATGCCAAAAAGAAGAAAAAAAAAAAGATGCCATGGATAGCGAGCATCGCATCCCTTCTGTCAAAAAAATGCAATACGAGTTATTAAAATTAATGTTCAAAAGAAAAACCCACACTGGTAATTAATAATAACACAGTTATGGTGGTTTATAAATTGTGTTTTTAAAACTAATGTTTTATTATCATTGTTTACAGGATCTTGAGTGTTTACCAATTATGACAAATCAAGTATATTTAGCAATGACATATTATACATACGATTTGTAGTTTGTGAAAATAGCATCACGAGTAGTATAAATTTCATTGATATTTAGCAATACAAACGATGAATTTTTTGTGAAATGGAAAAAGGCCAATTGTAGCTCTCCTGAAGATTTAAGATAAAGGTAATGGTAATTTTATTTCATATGAATCACTGAATCTCTTTTTTGATTCTCAAATTAGTATTTTTGTTTTAAAAATGAAGATATTGCTGGTCATTGTCGTTGGTAAGTCAATTTGGATGGATTAAAGGATTTGATAACATCCTCGAATGATAACACTACGATTTGAATAAGTTAGGTTAAGGTGTGAGCATAATTTTTAAGGGGGGTTTCTTGACACCTCCCCGAGTGATACGCTCTGTTAGGTTAAAACATATTCATTTAGAAGGGTTTTGTCATATATCAAAGAAGCCCACTATAATACCATTTATTGTTTTCATCCACAAAATTTAACAAATATCAATTTATAAAGTGGAAAATCTGTCACTGTCTTATTTATTATTCCATTGATTCATTAAATATTTACAAGTCTTCAAAACCCAATAAAAAAAAATGTGTTGCTCTGTGTTTATTTTAATCTAATCATATTTTGTTACAGTATTTATGTATCATTGTGCATCGGGATAAATATGAGTCCTTCAACTGTTGGCGATGAAAAAGTTGAATGGTCGAAGGCAAATATCTTGGATACGCAATGTAAGTTCAAGAAGTGCTTGCCAAGGTCGTGGAGAACCGTTACGGCACAAGAAGAGAACTGGCGTGTTAATCCCAACAGCTCCTTTTTGAATCACTGATTTAAATATCAACTGAATATTCATCCATTTAAAGAAAATGTTTCTATTTTACTTAATCAATATTACTGAATTCTTATATTAATACATAATCTATAAACAGCACACACTGTACGCTTCTTCTTTAAATCTTTTCAACATGTAATTACATATAATTAGCTATAGTATTTCACAGTCCTGCATTTTACATTGTAAAATTAAAAGAAATTGCATTTGGTGATCGACTACAAACAAATTCTTCAACATTGTAGAGTAGGAAGAAAATTAACTGTCCACTTTTTATATTTTTATATAAATTTAATGAAATCTTCGTTTGTAGTGGAACGCCAATTTGAATTTGTCTGCAGGGGGTGTTGTCTTATTGTATTTTGTTTGTCTTTTTGATTTTAAGTTAAAAAGTGGATAAAATAAGTGCACTTATTCTAAGAATGATTTGGAATATTATTATACTGCGTTTATTTTTTGCATTTTATGCATCGTCACTGTTGAAGTATTGTAAACTCAATAGTGTATCTGACATTTAAATATAACATAAGTACTTCTAATAGCTTCTAAGAAAATTGTTGCTTTGAAGGATATGGATTTTGTTAATTTCTTTAAAAATAATATCATTTTGTAAATAGATCACATGCTATCATATACCTACCTATGTTATAATTAAAAAAAGAAAAATGTCATATTTTTTTAACATCATAATCCAATCCAATCCAAACTCCCTTAAGATCCCACTTAGGGGCATAGGGAGGCAACAAGAGCTCTCCATTATGCTCGATCTTGGGCAACGTTAATGACCTTAACATAATCATAATATTATAATGATAGTAATATTCTTCAGTTGTTCATATTTATGAATTTCTTTTTTAGCTTATATTTTGTGTCACCATCTAAATATGAACAGTGCAGATCTTCTTCTTCTTCCTAGCCTTCCCTCCACTGCTGGATGTAGGCCTCTTCCATCTGTCTCCACTTCTCTCTATTCTGAGCCACTTCAACCCATTTTTTACCGGCGACCGCAACAATATCGTCGGCCCATCTCTTTTGTGGCCGACCGACTCCCCTTTTGCTTTCCCACGGTCTCCACTTTAAGACTGGGAGTCCATCTCGAGATTGGCTGTCTGGCTACGTGTCCTGCCCATTGCCACTTCAATTTTGCAATCCGATCCATAATATCGGCGACTTTTGTTCGGCGTCTGATTTCCATGTTTGTAACTCTATCACGCAGACTTATGCCCAACATTTGTCGCTCCATGGATCGTTGCGCGCATTTCATTTTGTGGATAGTATTCATGGTCAGGGACATTGTTTCTAGACCATATGTCATCACAGGCAGGATGCACGCTTCATAGACTTTTCTTTTTAAATTAATGGGGATATCCTTATTTCTCATTATATGATTGAGCTTTCCGAAGGCTGCCCAACCAAGTCCGATTCTTCTGGGTATTTCTGCTACCTGAGTGCAGATGAAAATAATTAATCTTTGAGTATAAACATTGTAAATTTTCACCATTTTTTTAATTGTTATTATTTTTTTCAACTCCACACATTAGCTTAAAGTTTCATAAAACATTTTTTTACAAAATGTTTATATTGTTTTATTTTGGTTTAACTTATTCCTGTCTCCTCCAGCTTGCTATGTCCTTGGATTCTTATAGATACCCATTAAGATGGCATTCTCTGAACATGCCTTGCCCAATTTACTTATATATTTTTTTTTAACGAATCTGTCTTCACTCGAAGTGAACACAAATACACTTTTTGAAATCTTTCACACTAACCAAAGGGTTGTGTCGTGAGCGCGGAAATGGTTGGACGTCTGGGAATCGAATCTATGACCTCCAATATGCTGTGCGCATGAATGCTGGCGATTGATACGACTGGACTACCGACCGCTTTGTGGTAATATAAGTGGAATTAACAGTTTTATTTAAAAACAAATGAAATTAACCAACAATATGCCTTGCCCTTCTGAACTTGCCCAAGCTAGCATAATCAGAGATTGTAATGCTCATGGTTAAACCGTATTCTCCAGGATTCTCTATCTTTTATGGGCTCCAAAATCATTGCCCGTTCTTCGTACCCATATGTCATAACTGTTATAATAGTTTTATAGAGGTTGATCTTTGTTTTCCTATGGACACTTATTGACTTGAGCATAGGCAGATTTCCTGTTCTATTCTTCGGTTGATTTCTATATGTCCCAACTTCTTTGTTGCTATTTCCAAGGCGTCAAAGTCCTCTTAAGGCTATCAGGGATCTTCTTACTATATTGAGGTTATAAGCATATCCGACGATTTGGCTACTTTGGAAATAAATATTAGTCTTTGTATTTTCGTGGTATGATTTATGCATCACATATTCCAAGAATAAGCTGAAGAGTGTGAGGGCCAGTCTGCCACCTTGCTTGAATACCTGGGCATCCAGGAGCGCATCCAAAATTTCCGCGCCGATTTTATATTTTGACCTACACATAGTTGCCCTGATCAAACTTAACTTCACAGGTATTAATTGAAGTATCATGGTCATAAATCCACGACTCCTGTGCAAGCCACGGGTACTTAAGCTAGTAAACACTAATATAAAAAACATAACTACAATAAAAATATATAATATATTTTAGTGATGTTTTAGATAAAAAGGGATACTAACAGTACTCCTCAACGGTGCTAGCTTGCGTTCGGCCATGTTGGATCAAACTGTTTAATGTAGTTCTTTTTTGTGACGCTAGGTGACACTTTATCAAAGACAAAATATCATTGATAGAATATTTTGTGAATGAGCGCGGTTGCAGCCATAGACATTGGATAAAAATCTGTTGAAAACCATTGTATCCAAATGGATACTGAACCAAATAAAGGGTTTTAATATCCACTTATTGTATACAGGTACATGACATTTTTTGACACGTTGAACATGTTGAGAATTCTCATGATCAGGAGTTTCGGAGACTTAATACTACCTAATGGCGAATGTTGTTAACGTAAAGTGATCACACTAAGCCAGCCTTCGAAATAACAGTAGAAAGAAAAAGAGTTGGTGTGTTTCGTGTTGATGAACAAAGTTTGTGTTTTTTGGTGTAAAACTATTAATAGAGATTGCAGAACAAAAATTACAGAACCGGCCGGTCTGAAGACATCCGTTTACTTGGTAGGTCACACAATCCCTCTTCTAAATACAGTTCACACCCACCACCTATTCTGAGGGCTACCTGCGTTTACATATTTTTTACTGTCGTAAGCCCTTTATGGTTTGTTCCATTTAAAAATCGAAAATCAGTATCTAATGAATTCTTAGAGTCATTAGTTGTAAGATATCCGTTATTGAGTATTAGTTCTTTGATGACTTAGGCCGAGTTAACACAGCACTGTCATAAGTCGGAGTTATCACAAACAGTCATATTCCAATAAACAACCCTTAAATGGATTTCAAGGTTATTCAAATTCAATGATTTTTATGGATCTTTCATGTTTTAGTTCTCTTATTGAAAGATGTGCAATATGAAACTCGGCTTTTAACTTACCATTCTTGAATTTGCTTTGAATGATAAAAATTACAACCTTAAAGTGTTCGCGGATAATATATCGACTGAATAATAATTTTTGATACTTGATCGGAGTTTCCTACATGTAATAAAATTATTGCTACATGAAGAAATGTGGAATTGTAAACATTGCTTGTATTTTTTTCTAATTTTCATGCCTACCGTCCAACAGGCTTTGCTGCTGGCTACTTTATATTTTGATCAAATGATGAATATTTTTGAAGAATAAAATATCCTTGTGTTAATTTTTTTATAGTTCAGAAAGATTTTAAGAATTAAAAAAATACTTTAAACTATGGAGAAAGAAGTTTTTTTTTAATAAAAAAAAAACATTTGTTAAAAAAGCCAAGGTAGAAAAAACAATATACCTCAGAAGAACCTATGTATATATTTTTTGTTCGTTTCTAAATAAATAACAACTTCTTAATTGGGAAAAGTTTGTTTTTATAAGATGAAATTTATACGCACAAAATGAAAGTAAAATAAAGATTACATAAGAGAAATAAATTATCATTATTTATCAATGTTTCGCTTTGAACCTTTTTATTTGTTTAAAATGAGACCGTGCACAAACAGTTGGAAAAATATTTATAATTTGAGAAGTTTCAGAAGGAAAGAATATGAAGAGCTTACCTACCAACATCAATCAGCAGAGTCAACAGTCATTAAAAAGTATTCATCTGATATTTTATCAAAGTCATTACGATTAAGTTTTATTTTAACAAAAAATGTTTATTTTTATTATGAAATCATTAGGCCTCACATTCATTATAAGTCCATCCTTCCAAATGGAATGATGTCACTCCAAAAGATGACCGTGAGTGGGGAAAACCGTCATGCCATTAGTTCATTTGAGATCACTATACAAATGTTTATATTATATTATATTATATTATACATTTTTTGTGTTTTTCTTAATAATGTTGTTGTAATACGCAGTAAAGGATATGATTTTCTATCGCCTAAAAGCAAGAAGTACCTAACCAGCTAAGTAAGGCAAGGAATTCGACGTTTTCTGTGATAACCGCTACAAAAGTCAGGGTGATTCGATACAACACTATTAAGAGATATATTATATATCTAGGAATATTCCAGAACACTGGCTGAGTGACTGATCGATTAATGTCGCCTTTTCGAAGCGCAATCCGCAGAAAACTCAGACACACACACACGCACACACCCTCATATTTGGCGCTATCCGCGTATGCAGTGGTGCGAGACGCTTATGTTCTGTTGTTTGAAATGGGAAGATATACACATACCCGACAAAGGTATCGTTTCAGTTTAATTGTCAAATTTGTGTAGACAAGAATTTACGGTTGTTTACCTACAATCATTCAGCAACCATAAAAACGTTAGACGGATTTCGTCACATGGTGACCCATTGTTATAAATGTTAATCTAAGTGTGGTTGAATTATAATTACTAGTGGTCGACCAGTGTTCGAAACTAGACCATACATAATTTAGATTATTAATTTATATAAATTGACATTACCTACTTATATGTTCCATTATTAAAGACTGAGCAGCGCTATTTCACAGTTTTCTTTCAAAACCCATGACATGAATACGTCAAATTTGAAATGTCCATACGTTTTTTTTCTATTGTTAATAAAGACAAACAATATTAATCTATTCTCAATTTGACCACAGATAAACAAAAGAGTATATTATACGTCTGCTGTCAATGTCAAATACATCGAAGTGTATTTATCAAATACATAACATTACAGTAGTGTTTGTCATATTTTTTTTAAATATTTTAACCAATTTATTAGCCAAATCACTCGAAAACGAGTAGAGCTAAGAAAAAAAATCTATTTATTATGCATAATTTTAAAAAAATATTAGCATTCGCCACCCCTTCTTTAAATAAATAATTATATTTAGTTTCATACACCTCCGTCTGCGCAATTTTCGTAAAAATTGTCACAACAAAGTTTTTCCTTCACGTATTAATAATATAGAATTATTCTTAATCTCAGTTTTGTTAGTGATTTTTGGTTAAGAGGTACACATTTTCTTGGGGTTTATTATTGATTTTACTGTAAGTGTCACAAAACTATTTTTTTAGATCCCTCACACATTTCAATTTCATTTTTTGAGTCCGAATATCAAATAATACAGAATCTACTAATGTTGTTTAAAGTTACGATTTGATAACTCAACTGAGTCATATATCACTGCGAAACTTTTATTTCGTCTCATTTATCATAGAACGAATATTATTTTACATTTCAAAGAAGTTTAGAATATTTTTCACAATGATAAATGTTCCGATTTCAATATTCCAACGTTTATAATAAAAATGCTAGGATAATAACAATACAAACACAATACATGCATCATACTAACAATACAAACACAATACATGCATCATACTTACAATACATACATTAGGTACATGTATTATAATACGCTTTGAATACTTCGAGAAATGCAAAATTATCGTATGCAGTTTCGAATCATTTGTATTTTTTCCTTCTTTTCACTTAAAATTTTACATTACGGTGATGATGTTAAGAACTTTTTATACAAAAAATGACAACTTACCTGTAATTTTGAGCCAACTTTTCCGTCTCATTTATGCTTTAGGGGTTTCATATAGCTATTTAATCCGCGATTAACATTAACGAAGGCTTAGTAAGTTAAAAAGTTACTTTAGTAAACATAATATATGGATTTGACTATGAAACTGTTTGGAATAAATAAGTGAATAGCATGTAGTGCTATCTATCTTGAGCGTTCTCACCCAGTCTAAATAAATCTTCAGAATTTTATCACAATTCATTGCACCACTTTTGGCACATGCTTCAATCCTTCGACACAACTGATTTAAGTGTTCTAGTTTGATCCTTGAAATATGATTAAATCGATTATCCTTCTTGCTGTGCCTCATCAGGTCTCTACGACGTTGGCAATTACTCTTTGAAGGTTTCTCTATCTCTTGGAACTCTTTCTGCACTCGCCTTATTGCGCAACCATTAGTTAGAAGCTACTTGGCTCACGGTGACATCTATTGTTGCCCATCTTTCCCATTAAAATAAGTTGGATGATTCCATATTTCTCCCTACGCATAGTAATAATGGTAATAACTAGGATGATTTTTATAGCGCCGTTTTGTGACAAGGGCTCAAGGGCGCTAATATTCCCCATGTATGAAACCTTTGAGACTTAATATTTGTCAGCTCTCCTCCGTACCTTTGAATTACTGACTAAATCTGTACAAATACTCACTTAAAGTAAAGCTTGGTTTAGTTGTCAACTGCTCGATAGAATCTTGGTCCACATCCTAGCCAATAGGTCAAACCAAAGGCCCCTCTCATCCTGCCTCATATATTTTAAGAGGCTTTCTGTATTGCAGATCTCTCCGTGTTCCCTCACAAAATTTTCCTTGAAAAGAACGCAGTGTCTTTTTCTGAAGTGTGATTTTTTAATATTACATTTAAAAAAAATTGGTCTCAAATCATAGATTCAAAATGATTCATCAAGCTACAACAAGCATTCCCCGTTGTATTGCAGTCCTGAACAACCTGATCTATATAATCCCTGATCCACCCCACGAGATCTCATCCGTGAAAAAGAATCCCCTAAGAGAATAATAAAAATTCTACGCTTTCGGATTATTGCAAATTGAGAGAACTTTATGCGATTTGTTTCAGGAAAACAGTTTGCCAAGCCCCCATAAAAAGACGTGAATATTTTATTTTTAATTCAAACTACAAAGGCTAACACGCATTCACAATTAATATTTTATTCATCAAATTTGTACGTAAAAACCTTATTGACTTAAATTTAATAATATGCCAGCATTATTTCAAGGGAATTTCAAATAAAGTAGCTGTAGGTATAATTTAAACCATCAAGAATAATATGTGTAAATGTTTGATAAGCGCAAATTTACAAATTGATGTTTACAAAACTGTTGATTTTATTTTTGAAGCTTGCCGTATAGATTTTGACAGTCAATGAATCAATGATGTACGGCTATGTATCGTGAACATGAAAGAAAAAGACAAATAAAATAAAAAAGTAGCATGCTCTTCTATTCCTTTTGCTCCTGACTCGGCCCTCCTGTAAGACGGCACCGATATGGTCGGACCATGTCATTCGAGGTCGGCCTCGTCTGCGTGCACCCATTCTTTCAGATTTATATATCCTTTTAGTCATTCTCTCTACATGCTCAAACCACCGTAATTGATTCACTTTTATTCTAGTAACTACGCTAAATACATTCCTTTCTTATATTATCATTCCTCACCTTATCAATCAGTCTCTTTCCGCATATCCTACGCAGTGATCTCATTTCCACAGCATTTATTCCAACTTACAGATTTTTTGTCCATACCGCCAACCCTTCTACCAGCCAGTTTCCTTCTTTGAATCTCCTTTTTACACCTTCCATCTCTGCTAAATAGACAAACTCATCCACGTGTTCCAAGTTCTCATCATTCACTTTCACAAAACATTGCTTTCTTAAATCTTCTCTTTCAAAAACAAGCACCAATTTCTTATTGACAAACTCCTTAATTATAAACGCGAAAATCACCTTTTAGGTACTTATGTATTTGATATGTTTCCACTTCCGTATTTTTTTTAAGGAGTTTCTTTTTATTTTATGCCGTTTCCTAGATGGAGCATATTCTGGACTCACTACTTCATCCCAGTCACACCGGCATCGGCATTCCGAAAATTCACCTCGTATAATCTTCTTTTTGTTTGAATGGGTCTATTGAGTCTCGTATCTTCAAGGGTTCCTCAAAGTATAGCACAGTCAGGTAAATCAAAACGTTATTTCACGATGAGCCACTTTTAAGGAACAAACCTTAGATTCGTAATCCGCGATTTTTGTTACTTTAATTTAACATCTCATGAAATCTATGTGTGAAAAACAAAAAAATACTCACAATTAATAAAAGACCTGACTTAGAAGATCATATGGTCAGAGACGATGTTATTTATTTATTTATTTGAGACATCGACAGAACATTGAACAAAATAAAATTATGAAGTAAAAACAGAATATCCAGTAATGGATTATTTACCTGGATGTTTCTTAAAGAAAAATGGCTGAATTTTGAAAAGATTCTGCGAACAATTGACATTTTTTTTTACATATAGAACAAAAGTTTCTTACACTTAGAGAGGTACCCGCCTAATAAACATCACAATAATAGGTATGTTGTAGAAATACTATAAAAAATGTTTAGTGAAAAAGAATTTTATTTTTATTCATTTGCGAAATGAAATCAAATAAATTAATTGAAAAGTAATGATAATGCTCTATAAGATAAAAATATTTCTAATAAATTGAATAAGAAAATATCAGTTTTACGATATAATAAATTTAACAAAATATTTTGATATCATCTCTGAAATTACTCGAAAATATTGATCTTCGCTTTACCAGCTGATTACTTTTATTATTGTCTAGCAATACAAATATTATAATAATATTACTTTTCTTTCTGTCTGTCTGTGAACGGTTTCATTGATCTTTAACCGTTCTCCAATATACCTACAACAAGGTTGAAATTATTGTTATAGGACATATCAAAAGACACTCACACATTACATTTTAGGTGAGAGAAAACTCTTAAAAGAATGCAGGTTTGGAAAAAATCTAGAACTTTATGGTACATAGTTTTGTAGATGATTCAAAATATCACATGTGGGGTTACACTTTTTAACTGCAAACTTTTTATTTTAAGGTAGGAATGTGCTGTAATGTGACCCAAAAAATTCAGCATATAATAATATAACACTTTTCTATACAAAGGTGTCAGTATAGCCGGCGGAAATTATTGCCTGAAAACACATAGAAAAACTCTGACCCGAACGGGAATCGAACCTGGGATCTCGGAGCTGAAGTCCACGCCGGTACAACTAGGCTACCGAGGTCGGTCAATAGGTATAACCAACTAGTTGATGCTAATTATTAAATAAATTACTGTAAGATTTCAAAGGTAGTCTGTAGTTGTTCAAATTTTATACAAATTTGAACAACTACAGACTACAACTGTCTTCAACCGCTGTGTCTCAAAGGCTGGTTTATGGTCTGTTTCCTAGAAATACGGCACGGTGCTGTTATAAACAGAGGTGAAGGTATCAGTGTGGAACATTGTGTCTTTGTAGTTACCGTAGCGATAAAAAAACATTGTCGTGATTTTGAAAGACAGCCGTCTTGTCGGACGACGCTCCGCTCTCTAGGAACCCAGTGAATAAGAGTCAAACTCGTCGAATTCCCTGAAATTTCATTATTCAACATGTTGAAAAACCCCATGTCCTACGGGAGTCGAACCCGCATTTCTATAGCTACTGGGCCGGACAATCTGAACCGTTCAAGAAACCACTAGACTGTCAGATTTTGCAATGGGGCGCAAATAGGGCATAGGATCAATAGAATATTTATTTACACATCAAGTTGAAGTAGAGTTAGATTAAAATGATACAATATTTGATTAATAATAACGAAACATCTTCTTTTTCGGATGCGTCTCAATTTAGTTTCTTGATTTTATCATATCAGAATAAAACAGTTTGTTATTTTATGAGATTGTCTCATTTCATTTCGCATATTTTCGTGTTTTTATTATTTTATCATTTAGGATCACGTGTGGACGTTATGTTTACTAATCTACGATATTAGGGTAGGACTTTAACTATATTTTCCCACTCGTAAAGTAAATTGAGCAGACTAAGAAATGGGAATTCATGTCCAAACGTAACGGAATTCCCGGCATATTTATTTAGTTAACAAAAATAAAGTTGTTGAAATAGGGTTGGTTATGAACTCACTCCGTCCGCGTTCCAAGTAATTATTAACCTAAATATAAAATAATTACTTCTGAAATTGTCACGACTTGAAGCATAAATTTAATATGAGACGCCATTAAGTGGATGCTGGGCCTTCATACAATTAAACTTTTCATTTTACACATAAAAATAATTTCTAAATAAGTAGTAGGTACTTACTGATGGAGTATAATAATTATTATTTTAATTTTAAGTGTTTCGCTTTGACCGTGATACGGTCTTTGACTGCTCAAGTAGGCAGAAATATGAATGCTATTATTTTAAAGAATTCGGAGCACGAAATATTTTTTAGTTTTGGAAAAAGATAATATTTTCGATATATTGATATCAGAAGAATCCTACTGCAGAATTATTAGTAAGTAATTCAATTTAATGAGTTTGAAAAGATTGAAAAATGTACGTTTTTTCTTCCTCCAATATCATGTTTTTTTCTAATGTCAATGCTAAATATTTATTTTATAAATACCTAACCAAAGCGTACCTAAATTTTATGTCGGGTAGTAGACTCGGAAACCATCCAAACAAACCATGCAAAGAAAATGTTTCTATACCCTGTCCAACTTTGGCAAATTTACGAAAACCGCCGACTGATACCACTGGACTATCAAATACCTCAAATCCACTTAAAATTATTTCGACCACATTTATTTTGTTTTAGACATTTAACACCAAAACACAGTCATTCTTATAAAAATGTTATATTATCTGTGGCTATTGCGTCGATCATGTCATGTAAAACATTCGTATCGGGTATAAATACCTACCTATAAATAAGTAAATAAAAAACTTTTCTATACAAATGTATAACCGGCAGAACTTATTGCCTGGGGCAATTTTTTTCAGTCAACCGGTCCCGTCCAATCTGAGACAGGCCAACCCCGGGTAGAAATTTCAAGTGAAAAAATATACTTGGAAAAACTCTGACCCGACCGGGAATCGAACCCGGGACCTCGGATCTGAAGTCCACGCCAGTACAACTAGGCTACCGAGGTCGGGTATCCGCTTGTCATAGATATAATATAATATAAAACACAATGTTGCCAGTAATTTTTTTATTATTTTTTTTTATTTTCAAAACATTCTAGAATACTCGTTGACACTTATTTTAAAACATTCGAGTAGGTACCTATTTATTTAGAAACACGTACAAAAATATTTTTTTCAATGAATAGCTATACAATAATATTTTTCATTGAATTTCGTGGCTGAGAAGAACTCGCTTTTCTACATTATTCATTAATTCAGGATTATTTTTTTAATGGTAATAAATATAGTGAAATACTGACAAATATGAAGCTATTGAGTGTGTACTGTATAGTAACAAAAGCAATCAGTCAGTAAGTTCTTGTTAATACTGGGGTCTAAATTCGTCAACTCGTCACCCCAAATGGTCATGTAGATTGTTAATAATACTGAACCCTTAATAGATAATGGGTATCAAGTAGCCTCATATGAAATTCCTAACAATTTGTTAGTGAAATGGTGACATGTCATCTAATTGGGGTGTCAGTAACAAACTGCTAACGGCAGGTCTTCCTATAACACACAAAGCAATTTGTTCAGCTAGATTACGGGAAACTACGCATATTTAATGAACATTAAATCACTTTTATATGAGCTCCTGTGATATATATTTCCCTGGCAGCACTTTCTCTTAGGGTAATTAATGTGTCAGGATATTAAACATGTCCAATTTGAAATCATTGTACCTACCTTGCAAACAAAGTTGTACTTTTCGACAATTAATAGATATTTAATAGAATTGCAGCGTTTTGAGTATGATGATATATTTTTAAGATCTGATCTTAAATAATATATAGGTACAATCTTCTTTGTCAGCCGTCCCTCCACTGCTGGATGTAGGCCTCTTCCAAAGTTTTCCACCTCTTCCTGTCCTGCGCAGTTTTCAACCAGTTTTTCCCCGCGACAGGAACCACATCATCGACCCATCTCTTTTGCGGTCTCCCAATTGGTCTTTTATTTTCATAGGGGCGCCATTTTGCAATTCTGGGTGTCCATCTTTCATTTCCCTGTCTCGCCACATGTCCTAATGCGGAGCCTGAAACCGCTATAGGACGCGTCCCCAGGTGGCGGATAGGGGAATGCTCGGCAGATATGCAGGGTAAGAGGGAAATAAAATACCTCTCGCGGACCAACAGGTAGTAGCGGCTGTTTTCCCATGTTAGGGGCGGCTACAAACAGCGTCTGTTCCTCATGTTAGAGGCGGCTGAAACCAAACTCACCAAGACGCTTGGCAAGCGTGGTGTTTTAACGCCAACAACCTTCTAAAGTACACCATGACCTCGACTTTTAAAACAAAAATACCCCAGATGAGTAGAGCGGACCGCTCAGAATCTCATACCGACCCTAAATCGGTCAGCCTCAAGGATTCTGGGGGAGGCAAAAATTCGAAGAAAGAATAGGTACAATAAAACAGAATAATATGATGTCGCATTATTTTGTCTTGTAGTGCAGCTGCGACACAACAAGCCATGGAGAGGGGGATGATAAGTACCTACCTCATTAAGTGACAGGAAAACCAAAACGTTATTATGAATTACAGAAAACAGGAGTCGGCAATGTAGTTCAAAAGGTCGCCAAACAAAAGTGGAGTTTGGCTGATTCAGATGAAGCAAAAAAGTACACGATTGGAGTCCGAAAACTGGGCGGAGAAGTGTTAGCAGGTCTCAGGCAACGTTGTCTGCTGAGGGCAGATGGATGCGATTGACACAAAATAGGGAGCTATGGACGTCTCAAAAGTGGCCTACGTCCTCCAATGGACACGAGAGGGCTGACGGAGGAAGAAAAAAGATATTGCATTTTAATGGGATTGCAGTACGTTGACTGTCGCTTTATCTTAGAGCCGATCTGAAGTAAACTAACTTTTTGGTAGATTTTATTGAAAAAAATATTTTCTGGTATGCTTTAATGAATATTTTCTTTTTAAATACTGATATTAAGATTTTTAATTCCAGATTTAACAATTAATTTCATAACTCCAATCAGAAGTAAAAATATGAGACTTAAGATAGGTAATGAAAGGCTGACTCATCACAT
The DNA here is from genome assembly GCA_963576905.1 of Mystacides longicornis. NCBI lineage: Eukaryota > Metazoa > Arthropoda > Insecta > Trichoptera > Leptoceridae > Mystacides > Mystacides longicornis. The sequence goes on from OY756428.1 coordinate 12,053,156, forward strand.
CTTCTCTCAAGAATGAAAGGGGAAGCGTGAACGAAGTCGATAAAGATATTATTGGAAAAGCGACAAGGTCTAAAGAAGGGATTATAAAGGTTGGATGCGAAAATTTGGTGATGTAAATTGGAATCCGGAAATATTTGTTTTGTAATTAGAATCCGACATAAATGCGCTGGAGGAATACCAATGCCTTACCCAAACACACCTGCCCTACAACATACAGGCTGATTCCTAGAAACACTTGAATACATTGAAGGAACATAATTCTCAATCACTCGTGCTTAATTTATGTACATGTCAATGGATCGGATTGGAATAAAAAGGTTTTTGTTGATAAAACGCTTAATGCTCTACAGACGGAGGTACCTACATAAATCAAAATTCATCAGGTTTTCAGTAATGTCAAACATTATATTTTGCAACTGTTTAGTTAAACCTATTATTGTAATTTAAAGTTTTATAAAGTTTGTCTCAAAGTGAACACAAATACACTCTTTGACTCTTACACAGTAAGCTACCTAAAGCTTGTGTCGCGAAAGAGAAAAAGGTCGGCACCTGGGATCGAACCACGACCTCCGCACGAAACAGTGCGAAAACCGGCGTCGTAACCGCTAGTCTACTAACCACTTACTTTTTAATCGATCTTTGGATTCTTTGTAATCGATCACTTTTGTAAACTTTTTGGGTGTCTTAGCAAAATTGCCTCAAAGAAAGGGATCGGTCGCTTCCGAATACTAGTTCACGATAATAACAATTATGGAGTAGGTACTTTAATTTGAAGACTCGTAATTTATTTTATTTATTTATTTAGATTATGAAGTTACAAAAATTACATATTTTATAACTTAAAAATAACAATATTATTCCACTTATATTATACAGATTTAGACGTCACATTTCTACAACATTCACATTACTAATCTATGCTTATCACTACTCTTTAGATATTCACGACATTTCAGTCTTTCGAACCCTGGCTTTAAAGGAAAATATTAAATATCTTTGTGGATAAAAATATATTAAGGTAGGTACTTATTAAAAAAAAATATTTGTATGGGTAATTTTTTAATCATCCTATAGCTGTCGTGAAACGTCTTTTGGTGTCTTTTCGTGTGTTTAAATAAGAGATAAGAATAGGAACAAATTTCTGTCCGTTGAAGAGGAATTAAAAGTTTTCCGGTTAGAAAACCTTTAGACGTTGAGCAAACTTGAGCCCATTCTGACCGTGCAAACATGAGATTGTAACTTATTAATGTTTATATACACACACCGGGAGCTGCTCCATTTTAATTATAAGAAAACACACTCGACGGGGAGATAATAATAATATAAGAGTGGAACAATAACATTTAATTATACAGAACACGTCTATGGGCTGAATGTGTTATTCTGCCTACGTACACTTTCAATAAAGGCACCGACACTGCCTGATTGTGTACGCCACGACTTAATTTTCCCAAGAAAATCACTCCTCAGCCACAAATCAAACATGTATGTGTTTGCTTCTAATCTTAATTATTTAAATAACACTACTCGTACATTCGAGGTTTCGTCGCTGTTTTGGTTAATGTTATTCCAGTGTTGAACTCATAAATTATTAGGTACGGTTTACATTAATTAGCTATCGACATATGTAATAATTATGTACGTTTCAAGATGATTGATATAATTATACATTAACTGTTTTTAAGAAATTAACGGATGACAAATTAATAAAAAAATAACTGCGTACTAGATGCGGCATATTTTCCTCAACTCTCTAAAAGTGACAAGATCGTTATTTGCCACCCCACTTGTCTTTGATTTTAAACAATAAGACTGAAAGAGACAAGAAACGTTCGAATAAATGTTGCTCCGCCATTTTCCGCTATTTTCACAAAAAAGGGACTTGCCTAGTATAGTAATTACATAACATTACTCATTAAGACTATTAAATTTAGTGAGTGGACTATAGTTAATTATAGATTGAGGATTGCTCTGCAGATTGAGAACGATTGGTGACAGTAATTTAAATAAAACAATTTATTTGTTATTTCACAAATTTAATAACCTGACTAGTTTCGCAGGCACAGGTCCTGCATGGTCACAGGTGACTTATGTTGAAACCATTGGTATGTTTAATATGATGTGCTTCGACTCTCTTTCTCTCTCAATATGAATAGAGTGAGATAGGTACGCCTCAATGCTTTTTGGTGTGGGATCACTAAAGGGAAGGAAAAGTAAGAATGAACTTACCCTTGTTTCTCCAGTTCTCCTCACACTGGTTTAAATTTACACTTGCTTGAATTGAGTATCATAATTAAATTTTATTTGATTTTATCAAAATATGCACCAGCTCGTGATTAGTTATATTTTTTATAAGAATATTTATTAGGTTTGACTCCCGAAATATTGATAATATGATAATAATTCTGCAGTATCAATGACTTTCTCCAACCAATGATAATGAATAAATAAATTAAAAGGAACAAACATTTTGTTCAAACAATAATACAGCTGGAGATCAGCGTCACAGGAGGAATGACCCTGAAGAACAGGCCAGCATGGCCTGTTCTTCAGGAAGTAGAAAAGGAAGTAGAAGAGGAAATTTTTGTCAAATCTACATAGTTTTTTTGAAAGGGCAGGCTTAAGTATTGGTAAAAAATTTGTACATAATGATCCATAATCACTATCCTTAACAAAATGAAACTGACCAATTTCGCTAACTCTTTGTTTGTCATGTTGGCTTTTATCAGGAGAAGGTTCTTATGAAAGAAAAAAGTAAGAATGTTTCGTGGAAAATTAGAAAATTGAAGAAAACTCTAAGTAGGTAACCTTTATACTAATTTTTAATATATTTTTTTTCCAATTTTGATTAAATTGGCGTTTGACAGGAGCTGTCAGTTGTTTGGCAGTTGGTGAGATGTTGACAAAATGCGGATGCAAAATATAATATTATTATTGTGGTTTAAAATAGATGAATCGGTCAGAAATACAGTGGTTAAAAGGTAATTAATTTATCATTACACAAATTCAAAATGATCACAGGGCAACGTTTCTCGAGAAAATTAGATTAATTAGGCCCCACTATATAAAGCATTGGGAGGCACAAGAGCTCTCCATTCCGCTGGATCATGCGCCTTTACAGGGGGGACACCACCTGTCTGAACTCTCCTGATGGGACCCAGGCTTCTTTCTTGTGCTTTTGCTGACCTGTTGGGGTCAATCTCACGGCCCCGATCTGATTTTTCGATTTCCTGCCTCTTACAGGATGCCTGAAAAACCAGCAAAAAGAGCAGAGGTGCTATTCTTAGCCGACAACCCCACGGCCAGCTAATAGTTAATAAATTAAGACTTTTCTAAACAATGGTTACCGTATAGACGGCGGAACGTAATTATTATTTCCTGAGCAAATGTTTTCTAGTCAAACGGTCCCATCCAATCTGAGATAGTTCAACCCTAGGAATGAATCTTGGGACATTTTGATCAGAAATAAAAAAAAGAACTACTTGAATTGCAGTTCTCCATTTGAGTCGATCTTGGTTTTGGTTATAAAATTTATTTTACGGTTGCTTTTAGTGGTAAGTATGGCGGTACGTATGTTTCATATTTTTTATGTTATGATAGAATTATTCGTCCGTGTACTTTGTATGCATGTGGCCCTGATGGAATATGAATTTACATAGAAATTGAATACACTTTGAAAGTCGGGACAATCCTCCGGGCGATATAATCTATACGAAAAATTGGATGAAAATTCTGATTGGATTTGTAAAGAATAATTTCAACAAGTTCTTTCTGAGTAATATCGATAAGCCTTACTCCAAAGTTTGGAACCTTTTCGAGCCAACAATCTTCTTATTTAAGTTTCATTGTTATCGAATGTGTGGGGTAAAATAACGGGAAAGTTCAGAGAAATTATTGATATTACCGAGTGTTTGCGCCGATTAGTTTTAGCCTTAAAAAAATAGAAAAATATAATAAAGGAAGGAAGACTGTTTATAAATTAAAACACCGACCTCGGTAGCCTAGTTGTACTAGCGTGGACTTCAGATCCGAGGTCCCGGGTTCGATTCCCGGTCGGATCAGAGTTTTTCTAAGTGTTTTTTCACTTGAAATTTCTACCCGGGGTTGGCCTGTCTCAGATTGGACGGGACCGGTTGACTGGAAAAAATTGCCTCAGGCAATAAGTTCCGCCGGCTATACTGACACCTTTGTATAGAAAAGTGTTATATTATTATTATTATAAAACAAAACACCTACTAGTTGTATAATAATTTATTTAAGTAGGTATCGTAATTTTTCATAATAATGATTAATTTTGATGGAAAATATCGGTGGAAAAGCGAAAGAAGTGTGCTAGGAAAGAAAAGAGTGGAGGTCCGTTACAAAAATAGACATTAGACAGATACCGTAGAACCCGTAAAAGGCAGACCTCTTGCGAGTTCAGGAGTTGTTCCTGGTCGCTGATACAGATGACGCATTTGAAAGTGATTTCCAACGTCGGCTTCAGGGAAACTTTAAAGACCACGAGTAGTAGAAGAATAGAAGGTATTTGGAAGGGTTTGGCTTATCTCGGTAAGTAGATGCGTAAGTTATAAGAATTATTTTTTCTTAGAGAAGATGTGAATTTCCTTATTAGTAAAAAATATGAATATGGACTGACTCAAAGTGAAATCAAACACAAAAATACACTTTTCTCAAGCTGTGAAAATGGAAGATGGTCGTTACCGGGATTCAACCTACGGCCTCCACTACGAAAGTTTTGTTGGTGACTGAACCGCTGGGCTACCAAAATACAAACCCATGAAGCTGGTTAGTCGCTCAAAATTGGTATATTATATCGATATTTCTAAAATTACGTATAAAGGTGCTCGACTTCAAAAGAGAATATGGGCAAACGAACCGTATTTCGCTAGAGGTAATGCATCTAGATGGAATAAAACACAATGACGTTTGAAGGAATATAAGAGACCTACGTCCAGCAAAAGAAAAAAGCAAAAGACTAGGGAATGTGTGTAAAAATACGGGTAAGACAAAAGATGTGTAGAATTTGAGCAAGTATCGTATTCCGTGAATTTTTGAGCTTGCCGAATGTTCTTCAATTTCTAAAATGCTTAAAAAAGTTCCTTAATTTTATTAAGTCCAACAGAAATTTCATCGATTTTTCTTTTGCTTTATCAATCAGCTCTGTTTCAAAGTAACGAAACGCAGACTGTGATCGTCGACACGAATCGCCGTATCCAGAAGTAAAATGGACCTTTTGTTCATCGACGTACTTTCATTCGACATTCTCACCTATGTTTTTACCTACCAATAACTGCATTTAAAATTAATTTTTGTTTTTTTCCTCTAGAAATTCTGACGAAGATATTGTGTTAGGAAGTCAAATATCACAAAAACGTATTTAAGTTGTAGCAGGGAGAAATTCATTATACTAAAAAGCTCCTCTTTTAACAAAAATGTATTTTTCACTAAAGGCTATGGGTAGAAAGGTACCTACTTATCTTTTGTTGGAGAATTTCCTTAGTCATTCGGCTTTGTTATTTTTATTGTGAAGTCAAGTTAAAAAAACGCGTTAAGTGTAGTACACCGTTAACAAATAAACGGATAAATGTGCTGGAATAAACATATTTTATGTTTAATGTTTACAGTCGAGTGGGAATAGTGAATGGTTCGATGGTAATGAGGTCAAGCGATCGATGGGGGATGATGGAGTAGGACGTGTGTTTTTTTAACACACCCTCACAGTTTATTGGTTTCATTCTCAGAAAATAACCCTTTTTAGAAATAAAATAAAAGAATTTACTATTTTTGAAGAATGAATTCATGGAACATAGATATATTTTATTTTATATGCGTCAAAAACTTTGTAATATTTCTTCTTCGTTAAATCTATCAGCCTAGTGATAATAAAATTCACTATTCTTCCTGCAATTCTACAACCGGCTTATCCTCTCTCGTCGATTTTCTCAATTTTTCAAAATTAAGCATGATACCTATACGAGAACAAGTAAAACATAAGAAATCGTTTGAAAGGTCAGGAATAGCAGAACGTGAAGAATCCATGTCAGACAAACAAATTATTCGAGGGTATTGTACTCGCCGAAGACCTGCAAATACAAGAGGACGAGTTTCGTATGAATAACTTCATTTTATTAAGAAATGGAAGAGTTTTAAGGACGTGTTTTTGGGTTTTCTGCGCCCAACGTTTCATCTCTTAATTGGAGACCTGATGTGGGAGAGATTCTCAACGGTTTTGCGCATATAAGACTGGATACAATATTATATGGGCTACAAATAAGGATGACATTGCCCCATGCGGATTGAATTTTTTTTCCTTTTTGTATTTTCATCCACAAGGGGGATGGTTTGGCCATCCTTTCCATTTATTTTCTATAACTAAAAAAATGGATTTTTCGAATCCTTTACTCTTGACAAATATATGGGTTTTACCTCAGTGTGATATTGTATCTTGTTCCAACTCAGTATTATAGGTCGATATAATTTTTGATACAGTTAGTACCTACTGAGGATGGGATTCATCGAGTTTTGAACGGTAGGGTGAGGAGCGGGGCGAGGTGGCTCAGGACTCTTACAGTCAGAAAAGAGAAAATCCCGCAATCTAAGAATATTTTATTTTATTTTAAGTAATACTTTTAACTATGGTGTTTTCTCTACGTGTTAAATTTATAATGTTTACAGTTCTTCCGTGGGGTTGCCGGCTAAGAATAGCACCTCTGCTCTTTTTGCTGGTTTTTCGAGCATCCTTGTGGTTGACCACCTCACGCCCTTACACTTCAACCGGTCAGAAAAGGCACAATGAGCCTCGAACGCCTTTAAGCGCAATGGAGAGCTCTTGATGCCTCCCTATGCTCCTGAGTGGGGCTTAGGCCTCCCGCATTGTTGGTTTGGAGGGGATCCGCTTTGGGCTTGATTTGTGTGGGGCCGGCTTCTGGGTTTGATTTCTTCGATCGAGCTAGGAGGTCGGTTTCATGCGGGTCGGGTTTGCTGCGGATTGGTCTCCTCCGCGCTGGCTTTCGTTGTGCGGGGGGCCATAAAGGGAGTATGTACCCAACTAGCAAAGTAATCCTATAACGAAAGATTATAAGTCTTTCAATACTTATAAACCTCTTATAATGGCATTGTTGTAGACTGTATTACTTATAATAGCATTTTACAAGCCTTAATATTCTCAAGAGCATTCGTTTTTATATCTCAGTCTTATAGTTTGCTACAAAACTATCGCACAGGACAGTTATAGGATACTCTTACTTATAATGGCATTCTACAAGCGTTGATAATCTCAAGAGCATTTGATTTTGTATTTCAGACTTATAGATAGCTACAAGACTATTTTATAGGTAAGTTATAGGAGGACTAATCCTATAAGAGCATGCACTAAGACTTAATAGTCCTGAGAAAAATGCTGATCCTAAAGTAGCATTTTGTAAGATAAAAGAATCCTATAAAATACTTCGCCGAGATCATTATAAGTAATCGTCATAAAGTCTTGTTCAAGACTCATATGAAACAAATAGTACTTCAAAAGAACACTATAAGTGCAAATAGTCTTTAAACTAGATTCTTTAACATACTTGGCTGAGATCATTATAAGTTCTCGCTGCTATAGCCTAGTGTAAGACTCTTACAAAACCAACAGTACTTAATTAATACGTTATAAGAGCAAATGTACACAAAACTACTAACTCAGTCACTTTATAGGTAAACGCCAGTCATTTTGTCGAGGTGGTTCAAATGTTTTTATTCTTCGTGAAAATGTTGTTTTCACATTAAATAATTAGCGAATTACTCCCGCGTTTATTCCTAGAGGGGATTTTGATTGCAAATACTACATTTTGTATAGGTTGAAAAGCCAAAAATTCGAAAATATCAATTTGAATATAGTACCTATAGTATTATTACATCATACACATTTTCCTATTATAATTCTTATCAATCTAATCAAAATTGTTCTCGATTATGACATCGAAAACTATTTTTTTTTGTTTTATTGAGAAAAGTTTTTATAGAAAATATAACACTCATGTGGTTTTCACATTAAATAATTCGTGAATTCCTCCCGCGTTACTTTCTTAAGGAAATTTTGATTGCAAATACTACATTTTGTATAGGTTGTAAAGCCAAAAATTCGAAAATATCAATTTGAATATAGTACCTATAGTATTATTACATCATACACATTTTCCTATTATAATTCTTATCAATCTAATCAAAATTGTTCTCGATTATGACATCGAAAACTATTTTTTTTTGTTTTATTGAGAAAAGTTTTTATAGAAAATATAACACTCACGTGGTTTTCACATTAAATAATTCGTGAATTCCTCCGGCGTTACTTTCTTAAGGAAATTTTGATTGCAAATACTACATTTGTGTAGACTGTAATATCAAGAATTCGAGAATATCAATTTGAATTTACTTATATATGTAGTACATATACATTTTCTTATTGTAATTCTAATAAATTCTATTCAAAATAATTGTTCCTAGTAATATAACTTTTAGGTACCTATATTTTTTTTGCATACATTGCCTATTATGTGCACCTTTATGTCTACCCAATAATTATTCATGTATTTAGAGACGAGGCAATATTAAAAAGCCCAAATGCCTTTCTGAACTGGTTGGTAACAGTGAACTTTTATTTACAAATATTACATTCATATGGGTTTTCTCGATTATGAATTCGCAGACCACTATTTTATTGTTTTATGGAGAAAAGTTTTCATAGCAAATATAACGCTCATGTTGTTTTCACATTAAATAATTAGCGAATTACTCCCGCGTTTATTCCTAGAGGGGATTTTGATTGCAAATACTATATTTTGTATAGGTTGTAAAGCCAAAAATTCGAAAATATCAATTTGAATATAGTACCTATAGTATTATTACATCATACACATTTTCCTATTATAATTCTTATCAATCTAATCAAAATTGTTCTCGATGATGACATCGCAAACTATTTTTTTTTGTTTTATTGAGAAAAGTTTTTATAGAAAATATAACACTCATGTGGTTTTCACATTAAATAATTCGTGAATTCCTCCGGCGTTACTTTCTTAAGGAAATTTTGATTGCAAATACTACATTTGTGTAGACTGTAATATCAAGAATTCGAGAATATCAATTTGAATATAGTAGCTATAGTATTATTACATCATACACATTTTTCTATTATAATTCTTATCAATCTAATCAAAATTGTTCTCGATTATGACATCGCAAACTATTTTTTTTTTGTTTTATTGAGAAAAGTTTTTATAGAAAATATAACACTCATGTGGTTTTCACATTAAATAATTCGTGAATTCCTCCGGCGTTACTTTCTTAAGGAAATTTTGATTGCAAATACTACATTTGTGTAGACTGTAATATCAAGAATTCGAGAATATCAATTTGAATTTACTTATATATGTAGTACATATACATTTTCTTATTGTAATTCTAATAAATTCTATTCAAAATAATTGTTCCTAGTAATATAACTTTTAGGTACCTATATTTTTTTTGCATACATTGCCTATTATGTGCACCTTTATGTCTACCCAATAATTATTCATGTATTTAGAGACGAGGCAATATTAAAAAGCCCAAATGCCTTTCTGAACTGGTTGGTAACAGTGAACTTTTATTTACAAATATTACATTCATATGGGTTTTCTCGATTATGAATTCGCAGACCACTATTTTATTGTTTTATGGAGAAAAGTTTTCATAGCAAATATAACGCTCATGTTGTTTTCACATTAAATAATTAGCGAATTACTCCCGCGTTTATTCCTAGAGGGGATTTTGATTGCAAATACTACATTTTGTATAGGTTGTAAAGCCAAAAATTCGAAAATATCAATTTGAATATAGTACCTATAGTATTATTACATCATACACATTTTCCTATTATAATTCTTATCAATCTAATCAAAATTGTTCTCGATTATGACATCGCAAACTATTTTTTTTTGTTTTATTGAGAAAAGTTTTTATAGAAAATATAACACTCACGTGGTTTTCACATTAAATAATTCGTGAATTCCTCCCGCGTTACTTTCTTTAGGAAATTTTGATTGCAAATACTACATTTGTGTAGACTGTAATATGTAAAAAATTCAAACCTGGTTCGTATTTCCAGAGATTTTATTGTTTTTAATATAAAAACAGCCTCCACTGTCATCAACTGACTTGCATATTCCGTACAATTTGTCAGTTATCTAAATTTATCGAAAATAAGTCGAAATATTTAACTGAAGACATCAAGAAATAAGTAAAAAAAAACTTCTAACAATAATGAGGTTCAAATTGATCTACCCTAATTTGTTAAAATGGAGGCAATGTGTTATCTTGATTGAAACTGTTATAAGTAACAATGTACCTATAATGGTTCTGTAAAGTACTCAATGCAGAGTATTTTTAAAAATGGCGAATTTTCATATAAAACTGATGAAATAAAAATTCTACAACAACTGTAAATTGAGCTTTTTTCCGAAGCGCGTGAATAAAATAATAAAATTGCGGTACATATTTACAGTAAAAATGACTTCCCACGTTCCCAACAGTGGATAGATGAGTGTCCTTTATCAATTATATTTTGCTGTTTATTAATAAATGTATTATATTAATAATAGAAAATGTACTTACATTTTTAGTATTTAAAACAAGAACAAAAAACTTCCACGACGCACAAAAAGCATAACAAAACTTACTTTATACAGTACTTTACCAGTAAACATTAAACAAGATTGGTCTGGTAAGATACTTATGGCAGATACTTATAGGAGTATTTATGCTTGTGAATGCATAGCTGAAGATCATTATAGAACCAATTGCGCTTCGTCAAGTGTATTATTTGATTATTTACATTCTGTAAGCTCGTTATAAGATCGATATAGAAATTAATGCTCCTGTAAGTGCGTCCAAATCTTGTGATTGAAGAATGCTATAAGTCTCTTATAAGAACAGATTATAGGATCGTCATAGAAATAAATGCTCCTATAACTGCGCCCAAATCCAGGGTTAAAGTATGCTATAGGTATCTTATAAGTCTACAAAATTTTACTCTTGGGAGTGCTACAAGTACAGATTTTGCTAGTTGGGTATGTATGTATGTACAGTTCTAGAGAATGCCATCGATCATACCACGTTGAATGCACCGGTTCTCGTCAAATCACCGAAGTTAAGCTCTAGAGAATTAAAAAATAATAATAAAAGTATGAATGACTTATTCATTATTTGAATAAAAAAACAGTAGGTACTTACCAACTTTCATTTTTCAGTTATTTGTGATTCTTTGAACAAAGTATCCCCCTTTTGTCTCAGTTACTGAATCAGAAAGAAAGTCAGAAGTCTGTTACAGTGAAAAAAGCAATGTAAAATATCATTTTACGTAGAAATAATGTACCTATTATAGGAGAGTAGATAATTTAATTATGGCTGTATGTATAAACGATTATTTGAATAAGCCTTTTTATAATAATTTTTATGTTTATTTTATTCGTAAGAAGAAAAGAAAAATAAAACAAAATTACCTACTACAAAAATATTAATCTCTCGAATGATTAGGGGTTTATTTCTTTAATATAAAAGAAAGTCGAGTAAGTGCAAACACTCATAACTCGAGATAGGCTGAACAGATTTCAATAATGCTTGGTTAATCGGATTCTTTTTCAGCTCCGGGTAACAGAATAACCAATTAAACATCGAAAAAGCGATAGAAAATAATATGAAATATAAATTGCCGTCGGGGTTGCCGGCTAAGAATAGCACCTCTGCTCTTTTTTCTGGTTTTTCGAGCATCCTGTAAGAGGCAGGAAATCGAAAAATCAGATCGGGACCGTGAGGTTAACCACCCCACGTCCTTAAACCTCAACTGTACCCCTATTCTGTAGCAAGTGTAGGGTATAGTCACTTGAAAAAAGTGACTATTAGGCGATACATTTTGTATGAAAAACGTCTATACGTATTGAATGCGAGAATCGCATATAGACGTTTTTCATACAAAATGTATCGCCTAATAGTCACTTTTTTTCAAGTGACTATCCTACACTTGCTACAGAATAGGGGTCCTGGTCAGAAAAGGCACAAGAGCCTCGAACGCCTTCGAGCGCAATGGAGAGCTCTTGATGCCTCCCTATGCTCCTGAGTGGGGCTTAGGCCTCCCCCATTGTGGGTTGGTTTGGGGGGGATCCGCGGCGGCCTTAATTTGTGTGGGACCGGCTTTTCGGTTTGGTTCCTTTGATCGAGCTAGGGGGTCGGTTCATGCGGGTTTGCTGTGGATTGGTCTCCTCCGGACTGGCTTGCGTAGAGTAGGGGACCTAAACGGGAGTATGTATGTATGTATAATATTAAAGTTAGTATGGAACGGATTTACTGACAACAACGCCATCTGTGAAAAATTCCATATCAACACAATTTTTATTTAATTGACAACCATTTAGTTTCAAAATATGGGTACGCAGATTTTTCAATTTCTTTCAAGCTTTCAGATATATTTTTTAACATTCAAACATATTTTAAACGTATTTTTGTATCAGCTAGTTTTTAAATAAAGAATATTCGCGCTCTTCATCCTACCGTTTAAAACTCGCTGAAACCCATCTGCAGTTGTCGACCTACAATAATATACTGTACCATTTAATCCTATACGTAGATGATAGGTAATAATTATTAGCGGTTGGTGGAAGAAGGTTTTCTCTATTCATTTCCGCTTTATAGGTCGGAGAAGTGAATGGTGCACGTCCTATGTACGGTAGAGACAATATTGGCGGGTAAATCGCTTCATAAAGATTCTTCTTGTGGAACTTAAATATTACCAAGGGAATACGAAATTTAGTATGGCAATATTGCTCCTATCGTTACATTCTCTAGCTGTTCTCTCTCTATCACTTCACTCCCACATTATTACCGTTTTTCTCAAAACTTTAGGCCATTTGGGTGTCTATTGCTTTGGGCCGATGAGATAGGGAAAATATTACACAATCATTCTTCAATAAAAATATCTGATAAGAATAGAGTGTGAAGTTTTATATTCTTCAGAAAAAAATATACTTAACTTTCTTCTCAGCTTCGTTCGTTGATATTTTTTATAAGTGAGCTAACAGTTTTTTTTAGTAAAACGTATAAAATTAATTTGTTTTTTATTTTTCGGTAACAGTGGGGCTAGTACGAGTTTGATCGAAAGCTAAGTGCACGCTAACAAGCGTGCAAATAGTGTTCGAAAATCAAACGATCGAATCATTCGATCATTTTTGTATGGAAATTTTTCGAAACTCTTTCGATGATCGTTTCGATGTTCGATCATCGAAAACTTATACCAGTGGTACAGATTCGCCTGTGATTGGCTATAGCATTGAAAACTTCTCGAATCTACGTCACCCTTTACCCTAATAATCATTTCTATTATTGTAACTATTTAAATATGAGATCTATTATTTAATTTAAGTTATTTAAGGTCTATCAGATCTGCAAATTTCCAATGTCAAAAACAATAATATTTGACCTCGCCAACTCGCTGGAGATGCGTTGTTTTGAAATTTTAATAATCTGCCCCTAACATAAATAGTTATTAGTCACGTTCTGCCCAAACCTGTATAGACATAGATGTAAGTTCGGCCAGTGAGTTAAAATAAAGATGTCGAAAGATTACAAACATAGGAATTTTTTAATGCTTCATTTTAATAACATAACAGCTTCATTTGAAACTGAAAATTATACAATAGTAAGATGGATGTAAATACCTATACTTTTTCAACTGTTTTCAGCATAAAAGTATATCATTTAAATGAAAATAATAATACAAGAAATAATGAGTTGGAATATGTTTTCTTTCAATGAATAATCCCTATCGTGAAATGTAGAAAAACCGCTGGTTTATTACGGCTCATTTTTTTTTAAATATTGGTCATACAAAAATAATTGAAAGGTCAGGTACGGTTTTTAGTTTCAGATAAGCAAATTGAATACTAATACAAAATTTTATACATGTAGGTATATAATGTAAGTACTTACCTTGTTAGCTTAAATTCAATTTTAAATTTTCTTAAAAGAATCTTCATCACAAATCATTCTTGCAGAGTGGATTTAATAAAAAAATGAACTTCGGATTAAATTGTAAAAAGCGAACTCTAACTTATTCTATGGAAGTAGATAGCTACTCGTAAATGCATCATACATAGCCTTCGTAGCTTATGGATAAGACTTTCTGACTGATTTTATTTAGTAAAAATGTTATTTTCAGTCATAAATTATTATTACTACTGTGTATAAGAACTTTTTCCAACAATCATAGTGAAAATTGGGAAAACTCGGTAACAATTTAAATATGTAAACAATATGGCCCTGGACCATTAAGATGACATTTTAAAAGTATTACAACACATTAAAAGCAAGGATTTACCGGAAATATTGTAAGTATCACTTATATTTACGGTTAAACTGATTTGGCAAATTTTGTGTTTTAAAATATTCGGCAGCTGAGCATGCGAAACCTACAAAAACTCCTCATCTCTATAATTTATTTTGCTTTTTTGAAAAAAAAAAAAAAAACTATTTAAAATAATCAAAGTGGATAGTGAAACAGTCCATTTTCTCAGGTAATCAATCAAATAAACCTAAGTATTTGAATCCCGGAAAATGTCCGGGATGCGTAAAGAAGAGATGAAAAATATATATGCATTATAAATTTCAAGAGAAAACAAATTTATAACGTTAACGATGTTATTAGGAGAGAAAAAAAAACGATGGCTTCACCAGCGAAATTTATGATCCTTTCATTAAACTCTTTTCCTTTTTATAAGTTTAATCCTTTGAAAACAATCCCCAAAATTAATGTCAGTAAAGAAGCTTTTGGATTCTCTCGAATTTGTTCCTCAATTACTTTCAATTTGATGAAATATAAGTTGAGCAACTTTTCACAAGTCAGCATTCTTCGGTGCGGATTCAGTAACAAATGTTTGGAATTCATTAAGCGTTCTTTACGCCTGCGACGTTTAATGAGATTGTTCTGTTGACGCACTTTGCCAAAATGGATCTTTTAAGAGAACCGTTCGAAATCCTTGTGATTATTTTTTTGTTAGTTTTTTTAATGATTTCGACAAAAATATTGTGGTAAAATTTACGCCAAACGTTCATCTGTGATAGTGTGTGTGTTTTTTAAAATTATTTAAATAGGTAGCTTGAATATTTGGATAATATTTTTATCTCATAGTAGATTAGAAAAATTGAAATCATTTAAATTTGCGTCACTTATATTACTATATAGGGGAATAAAACGAAAAATATACACTCACACACTGAGTAGGGTGACTAAAGATACATAAGATTTGGAACACTCACCTATTTGCTTTTTCAAATTCTATGTCAATAATGTTTGATATACCTATGTACTATCTTCTTGTTAAAGATTCAGAAAGTTAATTTGTTTCATTTGGTTGTCTCTAATTGACAGTATTTTGTATCGTATAAAACACCTGATTATTATGGAGAAAAACACCAACATTTCTTCGAGTAGGTACCAGTATTCTCAAGTCCACTATTTTCGAAAAACGTTGCCAGTGATACAAAAACGACACTTGAAACAACAGAGTTAACAGATAAAATAAATCACTGCTGAAGATTACGGTATAGGCTGTGTAGGACAAGAAGGATTAGAAGTATTTCATTCTCAATCGTGGTGCAACAGATCACGACACTGAGCAGTATAGAAATGATTGAAGAATAATAATTGGCCTCATTTCTTTTCGAGGATGTCATAAAACTATATTATCCTGTTCACATTTTTGGTTGTTTTGACCCGTGTGATCGTGTGAATCAATCAGTTTAGAGGAAAAGTGGGAGCAGTAAATATTGAAATTCAGCTAAGTATTAGAAATAAGAATATAATATTATTGAACCGAAATACGATGTTACGCATTAGACCCGGTATTCATTTGCCACGCGAACGTTTAACCTTGCATCAATTTAATCAAAAGTGTGTACGAGATTCACAAATCGAATGTGAGTGGCACGCGTGTATTCTTTTGATAAAATTGATGCATCCTTTTGATAAAATTGATGCATCCTTTTGATAAAATTGATGCATCCTTTTGATAAAATTGATGCATCCTTTTGATAAAATTGATGCATCCTTTTGATAAAATTGATGCATCCTTTTGATAAAATTGACAAGGCTTAATGTTTTTAGAAATGAAATAATAGAGATAATATGTTTCTAATTTTACGAAAAACCATATGAATTTGAGTATGAAATATTGAGGCATGAAGTCAATAAAATATATTGGAAATCTGACCATATCAAGTCGAGCGGAAATTAAGAATCTCACCGAGAGAAAAATTGTTCGGGGAAAAAGGTTATGATAATAATACGTAGAGAGGTATTATGAACAATATACCGAGTCTAAGGGAAACGAGTAATATGCTGGGAAAGTTTTTCGTTTGATGCGTAAAGGGTCAATCATATCAGGGGTATAAAGAATAAGGGTAGTGAAAAAAAAAAAGATTTCATTTTTGAAGTTAGTATTTTAACCTTTTTGACCGCAAACGTAAAATATTTATCGCACGATTTTGTAATGAAGTAAGCGATTGCTGTTATCAGCTCTCCTATTAGTGTCCTGAAAACGAGAAAGATCAACATTGTTTTCCGTTACTTTAAAGCAGAGCTTAGAGATTTGGAGATGATATGTGATGCTGTGCCTATTACATATCTACGTTTCTCTCAGTTGTCTAGCAGATTAACAAAATAGTGAAGATTTCACCGAATCGTGGACTTTGAAAAAACCCCGACTGGACACTAAAAGAAGAAGGATTAAATATTTTTTTAAACTCCTGTTTGTATTCCCTGTCTTGAACAAATATTAAAGATCTATGGACGTGTAGCTCGTAGAGGGGAGGACAGCCTTGAAAATCTAATAATGGCTGGTAGAGCGCCAGGTACAAGATCACGAGGCAGATACCTGATGCGCTGGACTGACCAAATAAAACAAAACATCCACGCGACGACACTCCATAGAGACGTACATACGGCAGTGGACAGTACATCTTGGAGAGCAATGGTTCGAGATAGAATTATTCATGAAGACCACAAGTAAGGAAAGGTTGTAGTTGTTTTTCACAGCACAAAAATGACTTTTTTATTTTTTTTTTAAATCAGCCCTCCTCAGTCCTGTATTGGACATAAGCCTCCCTTCCCGACTTCCATTGCTCCCTGTCGGCAGCCACCCTGTGCCACTGGTGTCCGGTCACCTTTATTATGTCATCGGACCATCGCATTTGTGGCCTCCCTGGGTTTCTGCTACCGGTTCTCGGTCTCCACTCCAGGGTTCTTTTGGTCCACCGGTCGTCTGCTGTTCTGACCACGTGTCCAGCCCAAAAATGACTTATTATCTTAAAAAGGCTTCCTTAAAAAATTTAGAACCTTACTCACTTTAAGTGTCCGAGCACTACTTATCCACTGGACCACTCTGCTCCAATATTCAGCAGATGCAACAGAATTATCATTATTTATATTGAAGTATACTTTATCACGCCTCACAGGCATATCTCGGCAAATGAGGAGGCATTTGAGTCTCGCCGCTCTCTCGAGTCTCTTCCACACTGAATTTCTACCTGTGGAAGTTTTCTTGCAATGTGAAACCCACTCGTAATCTTTTGAGTGCTCTCCAAGTAGGGTCTGGCAGCTAGCATCCCGGTCCAAAGCGTTTGGCCGTTATTTGATTGGAAGATGGAGGATGGAACTCATCGCAAAGGTTAATACCGCATTAAATACTTAAGTAAAAAACTCTGACCTTCATTAGATTGTCTGTCAGAGATCTTTCCTGGCCATATCCGGTGGTAATTTTAGGAGAACTACACAAACTAACTAATCAAACTACTAACTTCTATCTGAAAATAATTATTACCTACTTAAAAATGGATATTTAATATTTTTTTTTACGTTTTCCACTCAATTTTGTTTAAATTTTCCCTTACGTCTTATTTCGCGTACACTAAGATTTACACGTGACACAAATTTTGAGCTTAGCGGCGAAATGAGGGAAATATTTTTTAGAAGCCCTGGAAAGGTGAAAAAGCAATAAAATCAATGTGATAAGACAAGGAATAGGCGTTTCCTGTTAATCTCGGCTTTTCTCTATAGGCGGTGTGTAAAAAAACTGAAATACCTTTTATTTTTGTTAGAGCATCTTTGGCGAAAAAATCTTTTTATTCCGGGATTAATGAAAACGAAAGATTCACTAAATCATTCATTAAAAAATATCCACCAAAAAGCTCATATATATATTTTTTAGTTTCTATGTTTATTGGTTCTACTTAAGACGACTACGAGTTAAGAAGCCTAGTGCCAGCTGATATACAAACATAGGTGTAACTTTTTAATTTAAAGACTTTATCCATCCATTCGTCATTGAAACACTGAAAATTTGTCATGATTCCAGCGGAATTGAAAAAAACTATTTAAATATATTTTCATTTCTAATTGAATTTATAGCAGATAACGACGTTTTTGTTCCGCTGAAATGATGACATAATTTTAATGTAAACATTACCAGAACATATTAGGGATTCAGAACGATGTAACTTAAACATTAACCACATACATCAAAATGAAATTTCCAGGCAAAATATTTCGTAAGCAACTTTTGCTTTTGTTGAATTTAGAAGTCTTGAAAGGAAACGCTGTACAATTAATTTATATGGAAAAGTTCGAGTTGTCGTGTGTTCATTGTACAATTTCCTCTTTGTTAAACAATCCGAGACCAACTTGCACACTGTGTATTGTATGTTGACAAGCGGGCACCATCTGTTACTCCGTTCTACTAACATCCATACGAAGCTTCTACTACAATTGTGGATGTTTTGAGGTGCGATCATGTCGCTGTTGTATCTCCAAATATGTCTAAGGCCCTTTGCACACGACGTCAAAACGTAAGCGTATCGTTTGACGCGTGTGTTATGTTACGACCCCGTGGGAGAAGCCTTATAAGTAACTTTTATTATACTGGTATGCAACAAACGACACAAAAAAGAAATATTAGCTTAACTAGAAAAAAAATATAATGCATTTTGGCAGAATTTCATTGAATCTCCAACGCTTTGAAAAATAAATAAAAACCTCTTGACAATATGAAACAGGTAGACAATGATCTAGATTTGATTAAAATTCATCAAACTCATCAATTTTCTCTACGTGAGTGCACAAACCTTACAAAAAATTAAATTTAACGTTCTGTACTGTAGCTCTAGAATATCTCGATATTTCGAATACCTATATCATTTTGGATAGCTTTCAATTCAATAGGATGAAGAATTGGCGTAATTTTGTAGTTTTTATCATAAGAGATAATAAAATCCGGATGGTTTTGGTGATGACCTATCAAAGGTTTTTATAACTTTAATGTTTCTCATCAAATCAGATGTTTAGCAAAAATAATGACATCAATCGCTCAATCAATAAGTCGGTAAGTCTTTTGTGACCCCACTAACGTACAAATATAGAAAAAAGATCTTTCTGCTGTTTGTAATGACATACGTTTTTTTTAAAGAATCTGGGTTCACTGAAACTGAACAGTGAACACTAATATAGTTTTCGTATTATTATCTTTCACAGAAAGCAAAAATTGTGTTGTGAAGTCGGAAATGGTTTGCACCGGGATCGAACGACAGCCGTCGCCTAAACCGCTGAGCTACCATCCACTAAGAATTATTGATGAAAGAAAGTTGTGTAGAAGACAAAAAACCTTCGAAAGATAACAGCTCAGGTGGAGTCACTAATTCTTTATTTTCTTAGCACAATTGTTTGAGTTAGTGCGATATACAGGTACAATATAAAGACGCCATTCCATCTTCATTCTGTAAGATTCTATAAGAGGCCAGTTTAATAGATAAGTTGGTCGCATGCCTTTACATTTTTACAGCTCATTATTTTCCAGAATACTCTAGTATTAGGGGATCTCATAAATTTGTAGAGTAATAATATTGTTGTAGAGGTAATTTAAAACCTTTAAAACTCTGCAATGCGGTGCGGGACACTGCGGTTCTAATGACAAAATATCTTCTTCAGACTAAACTGCAACCCCTCGCAACACCACGTACTCGTGTATTAACTTTTTATTATAATAATATGCACAACAAAGCCTTAAATGTCGGACACATTGGTGGGGTAAAACATGAATAAATTTTCTCCACGTTTTTTAGGGGTCACCCATCATCGTTGGATGCAATAATAATTTCCATTCGACGTATACATGATGGTTGTAGGTACTTACTTGAAGTTCTTGTACACACAAACACCTTGAGAATTTATTGTAAAGAAACCAGGGCGTATGTTTTATTTCTGCGGTCTCAATCCTACGGATTAGTTTGCAGCAAAGATCTGCATCTAATTTTCCATCTCGTCCACCCTCTTCTGCTCCATGTAGGATGCGCAGCCCATATCCTCATATAATTGTTCGAGGTACTCTCGACGCGGATGCCCCCTAGCAGTGGTACCCTTAGTCATGCCCTCTATTATTGTGTGCAGGAGATTGTCGTGGCGTAATATGTAGCCTATCCATCTGGCCCGCCTCTCTGATAAGGTTTTAACAAGGTGCCTCCCTTCTTCGATTCTGTCTAGTACCTCCTCATTCATGATGTGGTCTGCCCAGGAAATTCCTAGAATTCTTCTATACGACCACATCTCGAAGGCCTCTAGTCTCTTCCTCTCTCTTTTGGTTAGGCACCATGTCTCACACCCATACACCAAGATGCTCCACATATAGGTCTTCATTAGTTTATATCTATATTGGGTGACTCAAAGATTTTTGATTTTATATTGAAAGCGAGCCTCGCTTGGTGTATTCGACTATCTACCTCTTTTTTTGTTCGACTATCCCAAGTAATTCTACTACCAAGGTAGACGAACTCTTTTGCGTATTTTAAGGGAGGCCCAGACATCAACACATTCATTTGCTGCTCGTTACTGTTGTAACATTTGTTTTGTACTTGTTAACTTTCATAGTGTTTTTGATATTAAGGACATTCTCCATCGTTTTTATTACCGATTTGAGGGGTTGTTTGTTCTAGTTTCTCTTCGCTTTTAGCAATCAATGCGATGTTGTCCGCAAACCTTATCATGTCTATCTTTTGCCCATGGATCCTGATTCCTTTTGTGTGGCTCATTCGTTCCCTAATTTAGTCCATTGCACATTGTATATATGAATTAAAAAGTATTGGTGATAGCATATAGCATGCTTTTTATAACATTTTATCGTTAGCACTTCCCAGGGTGGTTGTCAGCAACTTATGGCTGCGTCTAGGTACCTAAATTTCTTGTTCACACACTTGTGGTGAGATTTTTTTGTAAAAAAAAACTATTTATACAAATTTCGTGCACTGTTCTTTTAGAAGTGTGTTACTTTAATACAAAAGTAAAAAATAAAAGTGTAGATAACATGTTTCAGAATCTTTGTCATAACATTCTCTCGTTGCCAACCACTTTTTAGACATCTAAAGTGTTTATCTCTACAAAATAATTGACAACTAACTGATGCGGTGGCTGTATGGAGTGTATGGGTAATGGGTAATGTCATTGTGTAAGTACGTGTTTATGAATGGCCCGTGGCGATCGGGTAGGCGGCGTCATTCGATCATTCTGGGCCATTCTATACCAATTAGGTATGTTTTAAATACAATAACCAGAAACAATCCCATTAAAATGAAATGAAATTAAAAATATCAAATTGTATGAGTAGAAAAATATAATTGTATATACAGATGTAGATGTATGAATTAACGTTTCCAACTAATAAAAGCTTTGAAAATATTATTAATAGCGGAAAATTTCGAAATGTTCAGTATTTTATTGAATGCGAATACGCTCGCATCTGCTCGATAATTTATTGAATGTTTATCTATGTTTTAGCAATTTATTCCCTATCCACTGAGAGCTTCCTAGCGTAGATCGGCATTTCATAATATTATTCGTTAAAGTGATACAATTAATTGCATCTATTCATCGACGTTAGGATTTCAATAGCTTTCACCGCCGTGAATGATTTCGCAACCCTTTTAAACAAATCACATAAAATATTGTAATTGAAAATCTATTTCTATGGGTTATATTTCACAAATGTCCAAATTAGAAATTAGAACCTTTATAAATCACTCAATTGTGAGTGGAATAACAGATGATCAAAAAAAATTGAACCTTGGTTAACATAATGGGATGAATAAGTTTTAGAGGTGATCATTGCACAAAAGAACTGCTTGACATCGAGGACAAGAAACTGCTGTTTTTAGTTTCTCAAAATGGTTCTAAGAGTTCCAAAAACTTGTATAGTTATTTTTCACTCTAATTGGCCGAGGTTCTTCGCTAAATAATGTTTTGGACTGCATTAAATCTATTGGTGCCAAAATTCAATTCTAAGATCTCATTTCAAGTGCTTTTCTTCTCATCTATGAAATTAATAATCACAAAATTCTTTTATATGTTCAACATGCTCAGCAGGACTCGAGCCTGTATCTACACCGTCCTGTTTATATACGAACGAATTTCCATACAAAAATTCTATAGAATCACAATTTTTATTTACCTGACATTAATAATATTGGCACGCAGATTTTTTATGTATTTTTTTTTTCAACTTTTTTCTTATTTGTTAACATTGAAGCGCACTTTTTCACTTAATTAAAACGCGAAAAGGGAATATATCTAATGCGATTGACAGAATTCGGATGGAAAATATGTGGTTTAAAACAGATGCATCGGTCTGAGTGACATTGGTTAAAAGTCATTTTTATCATTCTTTTAAATTGTTATTGAATATTCAAAATTCAGGATAACGTCCGTTGTCCTGAAAAAATAAATATGATGAAAACCCAGAACACTGACTGATCGACTAACGAGGCCTACTCGAAGGGAACAATACCGTCGTGATACATACACAGTACACACATCTATGCAATATTTACCGTGGTGATTCTCTCAAAACGGGTAATCCAAGTAAACAGGGTTAACAACGAGTATTTATTATGCATAATAGTGTCCGTTGTGTATCTCCAAGGAAGTAATACTATCAAGTGATGGTCGTTCCAAAGAAGGAATAAATAAGGAGCAAAAATTGTGTTTCCAGTTCAAAAACAGAAGAATTACAGAATATAAAAAGAAAATATTTTACAAAATTAACTTGAATTTTTCAAAGATTAATATTAAAATAAAGTTTTTCATTTTTTTAATTATAATAAATTCATATTTAATCTCCACGAATAATGTAACTTTCTGAAATTTGAGCTTAAATTAAGTGTTGACATAAAGTTTGAATCTCAAAAGAATAGCAGAATCGAAAATCAGTGGGTGGATTAAAAAAAAAAAAAGTAATATTATATCATTATTATTCTAAAAGCCGTCGGTCTATGGAGCGTATCTGTACGTCGAGCGCCACGGCGCACACAAGCCCAAGGAGCTACATTGGGACGACAAAAATAAAAAAACACACTTTCTTCCAACCAATCAGAAATTCGTCAAAATATTTTTTCATTAACCATTCCATTATAAACCATAAGAGTTTTTGATGTCAATCTAACAGCATCGTCTCAGCATGCGTACAAAGATGATGAACATTCACAGGGCCGAAATCGCTTAGTTGTGCTCCAATAATTGATGTACTAGTTGCATTCGTGCTGTTTTCCCTAAGTTGTTTTTCTTCTAATTTTAATTTGGATATTGAAGCAACAGGTGTGTACTTTAATATGCAATTTTTGTTTTGGCAAAACAATTTTATTTAGTCTAGATAAAATATGTTTTATCAAATGCTATTTTTGTTCTTAAAAATATCCAAATATTAAAAATAACTAGATTTATGTAAAAAGTTCCACAGAGTACCGCTATAAATTTTTAATAGTTTGTTAAAACACTTTATAATTAACGTAAAAAAGTAAAAAACGCGTCCCCCTGTTTCCACCTTTTTGTTTAATCGTATGTAATCTTTACTGAGGGTGACGTTTTTCTACACGAAGTTAAGGTGAAGAAAAGATAATTATTTTTAGTGCTGAACAATGAATTGTTTCATTAATTTTCATCATTAAAGTGCAATGAACGATTTTTAATATATATTGGGGTTTGGTATTAGTGAACTTTCAGAAATAACTGGAATTAATGCAGAATTCTGACGGTAATTTCTTGTGGGTTGTACATAAACGAAGTATGATGAAGACGACGAGAATACTGGTAAGAATCTTAAAAATATACGACCTCAGTAATAAAAATACAGATACATTACATTTTTATTGTTTCATTTTCAAATCGGAGTATTATTACCCCCATCTACCCTATATGGGTATGCCCTATTTTACCCCAATCTACCCTAAAAAGGTATTTTTTGTGAAAGATTATTATGAAGTAGCCTCACAATAAAAAAATGATCAGAATATCGAATAAGCTACCATTTTATATTTTTGTCGTCCTAATGTAGCTCCTTGGCCTTGTGTGCGCCGTGGCGTCCGACCTACGATGAGTCCCCGGAGATCGTAATACAAGAATAAAAAATATGTACCAGCGTGTTTGTGAATCCGTCGAGATTTTCCATCATTACGCGATCCATATTTTTTAACTTTTCCCCCCCCCAAATAAACCAAAGGTAATAAATTGCGTACAAGAGATTTTTAAAATTATTTTACATTTACTTTTGTACGCTCACTATAATTGAATTAAAAACACTACAATATTTTTTAATAAAAAACATACTTGAATAATCGCTAATAATAAAACCATTCAAAACAATAAATCATAGTAAAAAACATAGTGTTTTTCATTTTATCGAGTTAATTATCACAAGATAGCCATAATTATGTACCTACATGCATAAAAAGTTTTTGGATCAGAATAATTTTATATTTTATGTAACGGAGCACTGAAAAAGCACACATAAAACAGAACAATATGAGTCAGTCACGTAAGATTTTTCTGCTCCAGTTAAATCAAAAAATATATTTGCAATGTTTCAATTCCAAGAGTAAAAGGGGAAAGCAACTATGAATATACCTTGCTATTGATAAAATATAGCCTTATGTAGAGAACTGACATTATGACTAAAGCCGACTTTATGGTAAAGTCTCCTTATTGGCACTAAAGTCGACTTTAGTGTAGTTCAATCTCTTAACACCGGAGTTCATAGAAAATTTCGTGGCGCTTTACTTTAACTGTCACAAATGATGAACATTTGTATCTACGGTGACACCGTGGACAAAAATAGGGTGGAAAACATGGCAAAACGGGAAGAATATTATTTTTAACTGATTTCATTTACTAATTCATAAACCAAAATAATAAATTAACAACAAGACATTGATGCTTTATTGAGAAATCAAATTGACAGATTAACATAAATTCCGCGAAAATATTATTAAACAACCTATGTTTTCTATAGATTTTCATGGTGAAACTTTCAACTGCTACCAACTTTCAAATATTTTTTTATGAAACGCGTCAACTTAAAGGAGACTTTAAATTTTAAATCTTCCTCTAGCTTAAGTGTTTTTTGAAATCGGCCGTTAATGTAAACATTCAAAATAGCGTACTTCTTGTCATGTACGTAGCGTTATTCATTAGTGATTTTTTTATGTGGAAAAAGTTTTTTTCAAAAGCATTTTGTTTTGTAATGTTTTATTTAAGTAGGTATGTAATTAATTTTAGTTATTTTTCTCGATAATAAATGAGGAGCAAACATTCAAAACGTGTTTTGTCACAAATACAAAAAAAAATAGTTATGAATGCAGAATTACTTGTTATCAACAATAGTATCAAGTAGTATAAAAGAAATCAACAAAAGATGATAACTCACACACAAAAACTTATTTGAAAGTGTTCTTTCAATCAAACAATGTTTTGTCCCCATTGACTTTAGTTGATTGTTAGTTTAAGCGGAATTCGTTTTTTGTCTCTATCTTTTTTTCATATCTCTGTGACAAAACACGGTTTGAATGTTTGCTCCTCAAATGTATATGATTTCATGGTTGGATTTGAACACCATCAGTGCAATAACGAATGTATGTTACTATTCAAATGCCACCACACTCCTCAAATCAAATAACCGCAATGCAAAGCCTGCGTATTATCACAGAGCTTTGAGTGTCGCATCTTACGAAATGTGGAATAAACTTCCTGCCCCCATCAGAGAAGCTCCAACTATCTCGAGTTTCAAAACTTCTCTCAAAACCCATCTTTTAAGAAAATCATACCCTGCATCATCATCTTCATAAAATATTAATTTCCTTCAAAAAGCGCCCTTGAGGTGGTGCAAGTTACACCACAAAACGGCGCATAGAAAAAATCATCTTTTTATTATTATTATATTATTATTAAAACTCTGAAGATATTTTAAATATTAAGAAAAATATAATAGTTTTACATCCATGTTCAGCAATACTACTTCATGATCAATTTAACTTTTATTTTACATTAAGGTATTTATTGGATCTCGCAGATTTATGAATGTAAAATATTAAAAAGAAAAAAAGAACTCGCACCTTTGAATATTTTTTAGTCGTCTAGGGAAAGAGTTGTCGTGGTGTCTGGGAATGGGACAAAATAGAGAATGATTAATGTCGAAATGATTTCAGAATACGTTGAGGTTCATAAATTATAAAGTACCTTCGCACCTACAATACGACCTCAATAAAATTATATTAACCTTACCTACCAATAATAATACTACTGGGGCACTGGGTAATACCTTCGATCTAAAATAATATTCAGGGAATGAAGGCTTTGGGTAAATTATTATGTGAAAGTAAAACAATGGGGTGACGTGTAAACAAAATGGACCTCAGTATAACCGATTCAGTTCTGACTATTGAATTTTTTTTTGTTTTGTTAAGGGTTCTAAAGGTCATGGTAAAATATTTCATAAGGAAAAAGTTTTTTTTATATACGGTGTACTTCATTTGAATCGCTTATTTACATTATTTATTTTTTATAAATTTATGAATCTGTGCTCACTCAAAGTGAACACAAAAATACACTCTTTGTCACAGTAGGTAAGCTATTTAAAGCTTGTGTCGTGAAAGAGGAAGATGGTCAGCACCTGGGATCGAACCCATCACCTCTGCACAAAACAGTACGAAAGCCGGCGTCGTAATCGCTGGGCTACCAACCACTTTATTCCTGATATTGCGTTAAAAGGTTCAAGTTTCAATGTGTGCTTTGAACCATGATATCTACTCTTCTTCTACTTCTTTTAAACGACGTAAGGTATCATCATGCGTATTCATTTGCGTTGGTTCGGACACGTGCTTCGAATGGAAGACAACAGACTTACCAATTCTGACATTCTCTACGGTGAAAGAGGAAAACTAATGCACGGAGGACAGCGTAAAAGATACAAGAATTACCTGCATATATAAAGAGTGTCGAGACATCCGCTCCAACGAAAAGAATCATGCACAAACTTTGTGTTACCTACTCAAAGAGCAATGGAGAGAAGAATGTTAAATATTACACTAAGGGACCGAAAAACGAATGCATGGATTAGGGAAAAGACCAAGGTAACAGATGTGACCCAAAGAATCGCAGAGCAGAAGTGGAGCTGGGCAGGTCATGTGGCGCGTATGTCTGATGGCAGGTGGACGAAGAAAGTGCTGGACTGGAGGCCTAGAACAGGGCGCAGAAGCGTGGGTAGACCCCAGACAAGATGGTCCGACGACGTTAAAAGAGCGGCGGCCCTGCACTGGAAGAGGGTGGCGTCCGACAGAGATCTATGGAAGTCCAAGAGGGAGGCCTTTGTTCAATTCTGGACACAAGAAGAAGGCTGAAAGGTAAGGTAAAGGTATAAAGAGTGTTAACAGACAGACGAACTGGGAACAGTTGGCGACCAACAGGACGGAATGGAGGAGAGTCGTTGCTGCAAGTCAAGGTACCGAGTTGCAGAGAAGGCGTGGTCCAGCCGAGGGGGCGGAATTTCCTTGCCCTAAGTGTGACAGAATATGTCTTTCAAGAATTGGCTTCTACATACTAGATGTCATAGAAAACAAATCTAATCCTTTTTGTGCTCCTGATGCTCGTATTCACGGGCAATAGGCACTGTTATTGTAAGGTACCTTTATGGAAAGGCAGACCCCACCATCATGTGGGAATAATAATTGACCGGGAGAAGAAGAAGAAGATTGTAAGGTACCTTTTGGTCTGATTATGTACTCAACAGTATTTTCAAGGATGTACTGTACATTCAAGTACAATAGTGTTGCCAGGTCACCGCATGGTAATAAGACTACAAAATATTCTCATTACATTAAAGTAAGTTGTCTCGTCTCTCGGAGTGACACAGGGGATCTACAATCACAGTGGCCTGCTAAGTTGAAGCCCACCCTCACTCACCTCACACACACAACAGTCGCATTTAACTTTTTGTCCTTTCAAAACTTTGCATAAAGTTTCTAGGGATAATTTATCTCCTGGGCGTTCTTCACTCGTAAGACGCTCTGTCCACTTCTCCTAGTATTCCTTCCTCTCTCTTCTACATCTCACCCGCATGTACAACCTCATTTTAGTGTCTATGTTACAAAATCTTAATAATACAATATGCATCCATCATATTATGTTTTCAACTGACCTGAAAGTATAATGACTATTAATCTGAAATGAAAAACAGACGATTGAGTTGCGTAGTATCCAATTTTTATTGAGACTTTTGACATTTCTGTATTCTGAAAATATTTTATCCAATACATTAGAGGCGTAACTACTGGCAACCGATTAAGTTCTAAGCAAGAGCTTCTTGGGTTGAGTTGGAACGTGAATTTGAGAATACTTGTCAATATTTCTAACAATACGAACACGAAATAATAGGTTGGGGAAAAAGTTTCTTCGCATTTTTTAAGAAAATTCAAAACATTTTTTAATATAGTTTATTTAAATTTAACTAAAGTATGTATGTACCATTTTGTTCGATAACCTTTCGCCATCTTGTAGGTAGGGACATGATCCCATTGGAATAAACAATTTGGGACTTCTCATCAAAATACCGCGACAAGTGGATTTGGCAGTCCTCTCGTGATGTTAACCTAACATTGCCTAGAGAATTCTGAAGAGACCGAAACAGGTGGAAATCTGAAGGTGCAAGGTCAGGACTATACGGCGGATGCATTAACACCTCCCAGCCAAACTCTCTTAATTTTTGCTGAGTGGCTATAGATGTGTGAGGTCTAGCGTTATCATGATGAAACACCACACCTCTTCTGTTGATCAATTCCGGCCGCTTTCTCTCAGCTTTTTTTGTACCCAGCTTTTTTCAAATGCGCCAAAACTGTTTTGTGATCAATTCCCAGTTCTTCAGCTACGTCGTAACTACTGATATGTCGATGCTCCACTTTTTCAAAAATGGCATCCATTTTATCCGTAATAGGGCGACCAGAGCGAGGTGCATCTTTGACATCAAAATTTCCGGTTTGAAAACGCTTAAACCAAATTTGTGGTACTCTCACAGACACTGCACTAGGTCCATAAACATCGCAATTTTTTTTCGCGGCTTGCGTTGCATTTTTACCTTTATTGTAGTAAAATTTTAAAAAGTATCGAATTTCTTCATTAGATTCACTCATCTTGACAGTACGAAAAACAAATGAAAATCACACATTTGCCTAATTTGAATTTGGAATTATGTTCTTTAAAATTTTAACTTTCAATGATACCAAAACCAGCCAGATACAAATACTACAGCCAAAGAGATTTTATTACAAGTTCATACATACTATAATGCGAAAAGACTTTTTCCCCAACCAATTATGTACCTACGTATGATTTGATGCTTTTATAAAACAATCATGGTGGTTGTCGAAGGAAAGATTTTTGAATCAATCTGAGAGACGGATTTCGTGACATTTATTCCAAGTCACAAACCCAATCATACAATTACGTATTGAATTGTTTTAACAGTTTGTATCGGTAAAAGTCAAAAGGCGCTCATTATTAAGATGTGATATTTATATAAAAGGTATCAAATAGTGTTGGAATCTTAAAACACATGAATACTTTTCGCAGGTTTTGATTGTCCAAAAAGAAAAAATAAGTGTTTATTGACTCCCATGGAAAGACTGCATCCCGATTGGACGACTTTGGGTACAGTTTGTAAGTGTCTTCTAAGTATTATTGCTTAACAACTTAAAAGCAAAAAGATTTGTTGATTATATCATTGTGTCTCATCTTCTTTGTGTTGTTTAATACCTACACCTTTGTGTGTCATGTCAGGGGCCTAAGGCTAATTAATAAAATTACTTCCATACCGACTTTTAACTCTTAATCTAAAACAACAATACGCAACATCATGGAGAAACCGTCAAAACGTTGACGGTCAGAGCCGTTTTCTCCGACTTAACCCTAAGTTTCTCTACACAAACATTAAAAAAAAATTATATAAACCAATGGAATTTTCTGATTTTTGCTATTGTATTGCCCGATTATTATTAATTCTTTTTTCAATTTTTTTGCGAATTATTCACATATCCACCATACTCTAACGTATTCACTGCTTTTATAATATTATTTCCCAACCATTTCTCCCAAGTTTCAAATTTTCCAATTTGTGACTGAACATCTAAAGGAACAAAAGAAGTAGTCTAGTTTAAGAGTTATCTCTTCATTTATTTTATTTCAGTCACAGTTACAAAAATAATGTTGAACAAAAACATTAGAGTTTTATTTGAAACCTTAAAAAAGAACTTTATCGTTTAAGAAAAAATGTTTGAACTACGCCAGTCTGCCTAATCTCTCTTTGTTGAAAATTGAACACTTGAATAAATTTCCTTTCGTCCGTCTGTTAACGGAGTAGGCTTCTATCTACCTGAGAGATTTTCAATTGATTCTAGGCAGCAGAATAAAGTTTTTTTTGTTACATTTAATAAACTTTAAATTATTTTTCTCTAATTTCTTTTATCTTTTCATTTTAATGAACAGGTTTACAAAGGATTGTCCTTGACCAGTTTTTGAAAGATGAATATAAGACAAGACCGCGACACGCTCATAATACTAGATTTAAATTAAATGAAGGATATATAGTACCAAAATATAATAATAAATACGGTAAGAGAACTTTAGAATATAATGTGCCTAAATTGCTTAATATGATGCCGACATCTATTAAGAAATGTGGTAGTAAAAGTGCAACAAAAAGACTTGTCAAGGAATGGCTCTTGAAATGTGGATTTGTTTATAATTGAAAAATATGTAAATAATTATGAATAATATTATGTTTGCTTCTGTTGGTTAGGTTTTAAGTTACTATTTCTTATTATTGTTTTTTATTTCTGTAGAAGAACGCGCCGACAAATCCATTTGTATGGATTTGGCGCGACTTCATTATTGTACCTTAACTTTGTAATAATTAGTTTTTGATCTAATAAATAAAAAAAATTACTGTTTGACGACGTGAAAAAAAGCTTCTCATTTATATCATTCGCTTCTACTTTATGATACTATTTGAAAAAAAACACAATATCCTCTTTACCTATTTAAATATTAAAGAAAAGATCAATTTGGGGGATTTTTGTTTACTTATACCTAATCATAATATCTACATATTTCTGGTGTTCAGATGCTTTGAGGCCGAAATCTTTCTTCAAAGCTGAACGGATCGCAAATAAACTTTTTGGGTGTCTCACTCAATGGTTATCCGAGGATAGGTTTGAATCAAACTTAGATTTCTGGACGTCCTATTTCTATTTTAATTAATGACTTTGTCGATGTTTAAATGAGTGCCTCTATCGAAAATATTAAAAGTATCGCGGGTGACTTTTAACGGGCAAAACCTCGCTTGATCTATACAAAAATATAGTTTTCACCAAATTGTGAAATGAAAGTGAATTCATTAAAAGGGTGACTTGATTAATAAAGTTAAGAAAAAAAAACGTTAAGTAAAGTTATCGTAGAATTGTTAATCCATTCCAAATCCAAGCTCTCTTTACGCCCCACTCAGGGGCATAGCGAGGCAACAAGAGCTTTCCATTGCGCTCGATCTTGTGAAATGTTTATGACCTCCTCCTACACCATGTCCAGGTTCTTCAGCTATGCTTCGAAGGAGCGGAACACAGTATGGGAGGGTCTTCCTCGTCTTCGGGAACCTGATAGGAGGAAGAACAGCGTTCTCCTCGACCAACTGTCATTCGGCATCCTTAACACATATCCCAGCCAAGTCCATCTCCTCCCCATAATGATAGAAGTGATGGGCTTACACTGGGTGCGAAATCGATATTACTGTTTATCATAATTACTGTACGTTATGGAGACGTTATCTATATTGTATAGGGGACACATTTTGGAGTATAAAGACCTCTTCATCTTCTTTTTTCTTACTAGCTGGTCTTCTTATTTCATACATTAGGCCAACACACGCTTTGTATAAAAGTTTTATTTTGCTTTTTTTGCTCTTTTATTTTTTTAAATACTTAGTTTTTGACATCTCTCTTTACGGAGTTGTTTTCATATTTAATCAAAATATCAATTCTTTGGAAAAATAATTTATCAAAAGGAAACACACATGCTTTTTATCCTTTTTATCAAAGTGTACGAATGATGTGCTAGTAAAAAAATAACTTGGTAAATATTATAACTGTTTTAAAATTTTATGTGGTTGTAGAAGTTCTTGATCAAATACATTAATTTTTTTCCAAACAACCACCCACAAAAAGTGTTTTGATAGCGCGCCAGGGAAGAAATCTATTTAAAATTTTAAAAAAAATGTAATTTCCGCTAAGTTTTCTCAAAGTTCCTTAGAAATATGAGTGTGGCACAATTTTCCATCTCATTGTCCACTGTTGTCTCCCGGTGTCTGGGATCGTATTTCTTCACAGATCGCTGCAAAGTTTACCAAAGAAGGAAAACTTGAAGGCGTCAAGGGTGGTAGGAGGGTGTTATTTTATATGTAGGAACATTCATACCTACCTACATAATAATATATAAGGTTGGTATATTATGCTTTTGAATAGTGTTGGTGCTTCGGAAAAAGGCGTCTTGATTGAAATTCTATATCTACATTCCATTCTCATAGGTATTATTATTCTATACTTTGTTTATTTTGTCCCTAGATGCAATCTCTTTTATGATTGGTACGTTATATGCTTTAGAATATATCACAGAATGCTTTCTTTCCTAAAATAGAATCGTCTAAACCATGCGCAATCTCATAATTTGACATAACTTTTTCTTGCAAATTTGTCTATAGCTAGAAAGAATGTATGCTTTATTTAAATTTGTTCAGGAGACAATTTTAGTAAAAAAAGTGCTTTTCTCCTACATTTTCAATATTTAAAAAAATAATAATAAGAAATAATTTTAAACAAAATTAGGAAGATCAATATTAGCCTTTCAGCATAGAACTTTTGAAACACCGGGTCGTTATCTTTCGAAAAATTTTGATATACATATAATGCTATATATTGTAAGTAGAGCTGTAAAATAGAGTAGATTTTCTTACTTGTTGATATGGTCACCAAGGAAATAACAACGAGAAAGAACTGCCGTCGCCTACTATTTAGTTATTGCTCGTTATTGTTTCCATGGTGTCCAGTATCATTAGTATCAACCATAAAAGAAAATTTAATCTGTTTTTGGATTTGGCGGTATGTAAATGCACACTTCGATCATTTACCGTCTGATTTATAAAAAAATCGTTAATCGTTAGATTACATATAATTCACTGATCAGTTTTTACTTTATTGTAAAAAAAATAAATATTTGATCCGCGTTTGCTATGTATGAAGATGACATTTCACACGAAATTTTGTAAACAAACAAAATAGTAGCCCGGCAACGGGAGTGCTTACAGCCGAGATGCGCTATGTCAGATTTGAGTGATTTCGAGTAGGGGCAGAATAGGTGCCAGACATTATTTTTTAATTTTATATTTTTAAAATATTGTTAAGTCCTTATAAAATCACACGAAACCTTTATGTTTTGGCCAAAATGAACTAATTTATGTTAATTTTAATATTTGTACCTACTTTAAAAGTACTCTTTGAGTTTTCTTCAAAACGTCATTATATTTATCATAAATTTAGTTGGTGCATCATGGTTGTAAGACCTCGATGATGACGGGAATGCAATATTTGCTTTAGTTGTTTAAAATTTCTATTATCAAAATGATAAACCAAAACAAAATGGACCAAAATATGAAGGAAGCACCTAATTGGACAGGAAAAAAACTTAAAAACAGTATATTGATTACAGAAAGCGTTGATGTACACTCGAAACCATTGTCGGTTGACATAAAATCCAACATGGTGGGCTAAAATCTACAGAGATCAGCTCGTAATCAATCGATATAATCTACCTCGACGACGGCTTGATCGCAAATTTTCTACTGCTGAACTATTTTTTCCCACTGATCAGAGTTTTTTAAGAAAGCAGTTAGTCCGCAGTGGTACCTATAATTTAAAGTTGAACCGTTTTATATCATACACTTAAAAATGAAAGGTATGGAAAAAAGTTTTTATTTATTTAAAAAAACATGTTGGTAATCTTTGTATTTTGGCATAAATAAATATTTCTTCGTGGGGTAAGGACTTAAAAAGAAACTTATATTACTGTTGTATATTGTGTTGTTTTGCATAAATGAACTACGAAACTACAGAAAAACTGTCGTAAATATTTAACTACAAAAAAAATTGACGATAAGTCGCAAAATGCAACGTTTCGTCTGAGTACACTAAACTTATCAATAACTCCTAAAATGAACCTTTAACAAACTTTCAATATTGAGAAAACTCAATAGCTTACCTTTTTGTGTTTCAATCAATACACAATAACTGCCAACCTTCGTAATTTGTTCAGTATTAAAAACACTTTGAAGGAACTGTTTCGATCCAATGTTTTTAGGAAAGTTTTATATTTTCCAGTCTGAAACAGTTTCTCTTGTAACAGTATATCTCTTTTTTATCCTTTGAAGTATAATTTGATTTGATTCACCTTCTGAATGTCATTCTTTGTTTGAGAAATTTTGATTTGTTTCATAAGACATCTATCGATAAGCAATATTAAGTCTTTTTTTTCTAAAGAAACGTCTCTTTTTTATTACGATTCATCCCCTAGATGTTTATGGTTATCCAACGCACTATAATTCTAAGATGTGAAATTTAAAGTTATGACTTTTGCAGATTTTATTTTGGTGTGTGAGATTTTTTCAAACAATGTTGATTTGATACCCTATCGAGCTCGATAGCCTAGTTGCGTATAGGTGCCTACTTCTGATCAAGAAGTCAAGGTTTGATTTCCTGGTCGGGACATAGACATCCTTTTTTAAACTTAAAAAATCTACACTTAGTTGGAATCCTGTGTCAGATTG
This sequence comes from Mystacides longicornis, assembly GCA_963576905.1. NCBI lineage: Eukaryota > Metazoa > Arthropoda > Insecta > Trichoptera > Leptoceridae > Mystacides > Mystacides longicornis. Next base: position 12,088,444 of record OY756428.1, read on the forward strand.
AACGGGACCAGATGACTGGAAGCAAAATGTTCAGCCGGCAATCTGATTCCCACTATCTCTAATGGCTATTTCTATCCAGCATGGCTATTTCTATACGGACATTAAAGTAACAGTAATATTTCGGTGCTCTATTTTTTCAGTGTTGAGCTACATACATAAAAAAAAATGTGATTAAAGAAATGTGTTTTTTTTTGGTCAGTGTCGCTGTCAAGCAACATACACAAAAAAATATATGATAACATAAAATATAATATGGTAGGTACACAAATTGTAATTATAAAGTAGAACATCTGGCTACAAATATCGTGAAACATGAAAAATATATTATGGAATAATAAATCTTTATTTTATTTAAATTTTATTATAAAATAATTATGAAATAAAATATTTTATTTAAAAAAATGAAGAAAAAATAATAAATTTATCATAACGTAAAGATTACAGCATAAAAGAACAATAGGGTAAAATATTGAGTGGGTATGCTTAAAAAAATAATACTGTTTTTATGTAAAAAAATGTATAGGTATCATACGAAATAATAAAATCAAAATGGGTATAATATTTTTTCTGTACCTATTGTTACAAAATGCGGGGTTTTTGAATAGAATGACTACTCGTAAATGTACAACACGCAACGCAGTTCGTACATTAATGGCTGAGTGAAACGTACGGCTAAATAAATTTATTAAGTGCGTATGTTACTTAAGAAATTATATTATTCTCATTATATGAAGAAATTGAAATATTAATTTTTATCATACACTTGGACGAAAAGGTTATGTAGAGTAAAGTGTTTCTTTTTAAATTCCAATTTTGTTCATAAAATATATTTTATATTCTAACAATCGACACACAACAATTCTTGTCTTGGTTTTAAGGGAAGTGCCTTCTTGGTTTCATGTGCGTGAGTGAAAATGTTTTGAGGATTTCCCACTTCTGATAATAAAACATTAGGTATATTATGTTTATGCCCAAAAATCGCCAATCCAAGGTGTCCGACCAACGGGTAGGTCAATAACCAACGGGGGCTCCCTGACACCAGGCAACATCAAGGTGACTATTTTTCTTACCCCTGTTGGGGCGGACTTTTACTTCCCTAGTTCTGGCTATGGTGGATGTACGATTGTACGTGGCACCTTCGTAGAGCCGACCTGATGTGGTGGATATCATAGGTACTTCCGCATTAGTGGTCAAAGGGGACACAAGGTCACATGATCATTTTTAGGACTTATCTTTCAGGGACAAAGAAAATAAGGAGACTCTTTGCGGAAGACATCACTTCGCAAGAGGCAGCGCTCCATGAATGAATTGAATGATGTCACGATAGATCTCATTTAGTCACGGTGACACATGCGGCACATGGTCCCATAATCTTCTTTATCAAGAAGAGGTCGTGTTTTTTTTTTATTTGAAGTGAAAATATTTGAAATGAGACCACGTTTCAATTATACATTCCCTCTGTTCGATATGATTAAGGTACAAGTGTTGATATTTTTACATAAATGTATCGTCGAAGCGGATGTGAAAATGTCAGCTGGAAAATAATTCATGGACGGAAGTTTTCAGTATATCATATTGTATCGTAAAATGACCAAATAATATTACAACTGAACCATTTGATAAAATACCTTAAATAACCATTCAGTACTACAACATTACAAAGTTTGATTATTTATTGGACGAAACATGTTGACTAGTGGTAAATACTTATGTTGTGGAATTAGTTGATATTTACCTATTTAGTTTTTATTGGCATCATCTATTAAGGTATTGCGTACGATGAGTTATATATTTATATTTTTTTATTAAAAAATTAATCTGTTCTTACTCAAAGTAAACACAATTACAGTCTTTGACTCTTTTACAGCAAGCTACTTAAGGAAGATGGTCGTCACCTGGGATCGAACCCACGATATCCGATACGAATCAGTACAAAAGCCGGCGTCGTAGCCGCTAGACTACCAACCACTTATTCTTGATTGGTGATTACTGAGAATAGTCTGAGTTTTTTGGATTTTGGTCATATCGGACCATTCTCTTTTACGCTAGAGTCTGATCTATGATACTGTCAAATGGTGATCATTTACGTTTTATATTGACCATCTTACTTATAAATTAATTTATAAACATAAACTTTATCCGAGTTTGTTATGTATGAAGATGACATTTCATACAAAATTTTGTAAACAAACAAAATAGTAGCCCGGCAACGCGAGTGCTTACAACCGAGATGCGCTTTGTCAGATTTAAATGATTTCGAGTAGGTGCAGAATAGGTGCCAGACCTTATTTTTTTATTTTTTATTTTATATTATCAAAATGTTGCCAAAAGTCCTTATAAAATCACACGAAACCTTTATGTCTTAGCCAAAATGAACTAATTTATGTTTGATCACTTCAATTATTTGAATATGTGTACCTACTTTAAAAGTACTCTTTGAATATTTTCTTCGAAACGTCATTATATTTATCATAAATTTAGTTGGCGCATCATGGTTGTAAGACCTCGATGATTACGGGAATGCAATATTTGCTTTATTTGTTTAAAATTTCTATTATTAAATTGATAAACCAAAACAAAATGGACCAAAATATGCAGGGAGCACCTAATTGGACGTGAAAAAAACTTAAAAACAGTATATTTATTACAGAAAGCGTTGTTGTACACTCGAAACCGTTGTCATTTGACATAAAATCCAACATGGCGGGCTAAAATCTACAGAGATCAGCTCGCAATCAATCGATATGGGTTAAACTACCTCGACGACGCGACGCCGACGCACAGTGGTCCCACAAAGAAATTTAGGGCGCCAAAATTAAAAAAATGAAATGTACCAGAGAGAAAAACTAGCTATGATCTGATGTACTGTGACCTTGAAGGCTTCTAGTACCGCATATGACAACTCGCTCGAGGTACGTCTCGTTGCTATGGAGACGCCATAAGATGGTGGTTATCTAGAGCAACTGGTATTGTCAATTTGTGTGTGTTTTTCAAGCGCGTTTTACAGTGCCTTGTTCCGGTATTTTAAAATTAATAAACAAGGTGTTTTATTGAATTTTTCTCGCTGAATACGAATCTGTGCTCGTTCATTACTGTAATTTAATCGGTAGTCTGGAAATTTGCATTTGAAGTAAGTACTTTTTAGTCACTTTTAACTGGCTATATGTAGTGTTACAAAATTTTCCCATCCTTTCCCATAAAAACTTTTCAGATAAAAGTTTCTCCTTAAAGCCAGTACTATCACCTACATCACTTACATTTCCCCCGTTTTCCCCCCAAATCCTTAAAATTTGATTTATACTACTAAATTAGTGATTACTATTGTGTAAATTTTAGTTCTTCAAGCAATCATGTTTTTTATTATAGAAATTTAATTTGAATGCTCAGGAGACGTTGGTTGTACCTACCTAACTATGCACAATAGCCTTGCGGGAGATACCTGTTATTGGAGCACTGGAGATTATATGTTTTTGTTTCATGGTTTCTTTGTTTTTGTTGTTCAGTGCTCTGTTGGTGCCTCTTATATAAATCAATAAATTCAGTTAAATAAAACTTGCTAAAAGAATAATTTGATTCTTCTTTGTATTTTGATTTTACTTCTCAGGAAATGTAATTAATAGATAATGGAACTTATTTCCCACACCTAGAGATATTTTAGACTTGCAACGCCATACAAATTTTATTAAAAAACTGTCCATCACAAATAGGGGTGCTATCCTTTCTAATTTGTCACATGATAACAGAATACAATAGTTTACTCTCCATCTCTTTTACTTGCATGTTTCTTGTACTATCTGTATCTTCCACTTAGGAACAACATGCGAAAAATTGAAAAGTCTAACTGTATCTTTCACCCCAAAAACAATAATGAAGAAGTGGAGCCAGAAGAAAGCTCAGACGAAAGTACAGACTCAGATGTATATCATCTAACCACATCCGAGGAATCTGACTCGGTTTAAAATGTTTCTATGCGTGCATATATTTGTAAAATTATAAGTTGTTTTATTTCACCCATTTTTTTCAATTTGTATAATTTAAGTTTATAAATGAACTCATCACTTTGAAAAACATTTCAATCCCCCAGAAAATTTCAAAATGAAAAATTTGCTCCCCTTCCTTGGTCACATTTTTTTCAAAAATATATCAAAAAATGGACTCAGCGCCTAAAAAAATTGATATCCCACACGAAAAATTATAAAAATTTTAAATTGCCCCCCCCCCCCTCCCCTTGGCACCCAATTTGGGTTTTTTGCAAAAATAAGTCTAAAAATGGACTCAGCGATACAAAAAACATATATTTTGATACTCCACATGAAAAATTCCAAAACATTAAGATTTGCCCCCTTTCCCTTGGCACCCAATTTGTTTTTTTCGCAAAAATAAGTCCAAAAATGGACTCAGCGATACAAAAAACATATATTTTGATACCCCACACGAAAAATTTCAATATATTAAGATTTGCCCCCCTCCCCTGGCGCCCCATTTGGTTTTTTCAAAAAAATAAGCCCAAAAACGGATTCAGCGATACAAAAAACATACATTTTGATACCCCACACGAAAAATTTCAATATATTAAGATTTGCCCCCCTCCCCCTGGCACCCCATTTGGTTTTTTCGAAAAAATAAGTCCAAAATCGGATTCAGCGCCTCGAAAAACCCCCATACACCAAAAATCAGAATTTTGGCGCCCTAAATTTCTTTGTGGGACCACTGTGCGACGGCTTGATCGCAAATTTTCTACCGCTGAACTCTTTTTTTCCACTGATCAGATTTTTTAAATAAAGCAGTTAGAGTTTTATATTTTTTTATTATAATGAACAAACACGCTTTACGTCAATTCATTTATTCCTTAAATTTATTACATGACACCTGTTCTTCAAAAATCAAAGCTAGTAAGAAGGTTTAAGGGCAAAATAATTGCGGTAATAAAATTCTTTTTCGAACTTGGCGATTTTTTTTGGCAATATTTTAGATGTCACTCGAATAATTCTAGTGGGATGAAGTTCCAATTATCACTGACGGGGTGTGTTGGTATTGCTAAAAAATGATAAACTTTGAAAGGCTTATTAATCTCTGAAAGTATTGGGTTTACAGAGACACTTCTAGTATCATATTGTAGCAAATCTTGTCAACTTTAAAAACGTCCTGAAAAGATTTTTTCAAAAAATAGTCCTAGTAGGCGGGTTTTAATTGCCAAAATTTGAAAAAAAAAACAGCGATTTTTTCGAGGTTTGTCACGATTTTTGTCACAAACTTGGATTCTTCATCAGGCCAACAAATCTGCAAAAAATCAGAACTACCGGATTTAACGCATACGACCCCATACATTCAGGCGACAAAGTTACTGTATTATTTGGTTTAGTTTAAAAATCATTTAACTGACTTCTACATGAGAGTTACTTTTTGTCATAGAGGAGATGAAATCTTCCTTAATCTCCTCAGTCACAACAATACTTAGACGGAGTTTACTTGTCTGCAGTGCAGCGTCTGCCAGGATTCTGTAGGAAGACGTTCCAAGTAAGTTGTCATTAAAATATGATTGTTGGCAGACACAGGGAACTTTACCGTAATGTTTCATGAGCATTCCCACAACAATTTGATATAAAATTAATTTAATATGTGTAGGAAGGTACTCTATTAATGTAATTTAAAAGCGCATCGCATGGACTTATAGTCTATGTAACCGAAATGTGCGATTTATTGATGAAAATGAGAAATATTATGGAAATTGACTTCTTTGTTGAAAGAAACATTTTGTTTTTTGATATCGGACCCTGTTTTAATTTTTTTTTAATAAGTAAGCGTATTATTTTGTTGAAATAGTTTCATTTGAAAGCCAGAAAGTATAATCATAAAAAAAAATAAAACAAAAAATACCTATTAGAGGCTTCTGAGTATAAAAAATAATACATTTTATCGCAAATTTGTTAAAAAATAACGTTTTTGTTTATTCTCAGTTGGTCAATGTTTTTTTGTATTTTTTTTTTAATAACACAATTTTTTCTTCTTTATTTTGGGTCTTTGGAGTTTATCGTTTTGTTCTCGTGATATTCATAGAAGATTTGATCACACGGCAGCAGAAAACTAATCTGCTTTCTTGATGAGAATATCACAAAATATAAATTTGTTAACTGTTTTCTGACTCGGCCCTCTATAAAAAAAGGCGAAATTAATCCTAATAATTCCTCTTTTTCATTTTATTTACTTAATATTATGCCCAATCCGTTTGATCAAGTATTGAGATAAAACACTGTAAAGACTAATTTTACTCCATCATCGCTTAAAAACGTAATCTGAAAAACCGAGATAGCTGGACGAAGCAGAGAAGAACCTCGGGCTGCCGAAAATGGATAATTATTGGCAGATCATGTCATGCAGAAATTTTCTAGAGGTCAAGTTACAGACTCAAACAGTGATTTTGCAAACCCATTCCAATGATTTATGTATTCACCAACTTAATTAAAAATGGTTTATTAAGAGAAAGTTTGAAGCCACCAAAGAAATAAAGCGTATTTTATAAATCATGTAAAATGCTTGGATAGTATTTCCTTAACGTTTTTTTTCATAACTGTTTGAGATTATAAAATGTCAAAGAAAACGTAGATGTTTATTTTTTCTTGTAGTAAAAATTAACATGAATAACGGACAACATTATTATGGGACACGTTGAAATAGAAATACATAACAGACAAATGAAAACAATAAAACGGTTTTCTGGAATGTATGTAGGTAGACATACATATTATGGAAAATGATTGTGTATTCGCATGACACTAATAATATGTTACATACTTTTTTAGGATGGAATCGAAACGTTCCCTTCTACATACTTTTATCGATGTAAACGTGATGTGAATGAGGTCGAACACTCGTTCGTTTGATATTGAGCGATATGATTGTGAAGACATCAAAAATGTATGAATGTTTTAAATGTCAAGTTATAAAATATGCCAGCTAAACCTAGATTATGGGACATGACTTATTTTGGCAAAAACTGTTATCAAGAAAGCTTTTATTTTTGAAATTTCGTGATGAGACCTACCATTACAACCCAGGTTTCAGAAATCATGAATAAACGGTTTAAAGATCCAACAAATAACCGGTACGTGCAAGACTTAACATCCGATGTTGCGACTGGAATCGGATCCGACACACGACAAAAAACAGATAGGGTTTCATTTTAATACATGCGTTCACACGAGAGCAGATTCAGTTTTTTTCGGAATGCCGCAAAAACGGATAGGACATGTCGGGTGGCTAGAACACCAGCGCTAAAGCATCGACTAGTATTCTCACAAATACGATTTCAGATACGAGACTGAGCACTTTCGAATACGATAAAAATCAGATCTGACTAAACGTGTCTCTGTGTGATCGCAGCGTTAAGGGTTTAAATTTGGCCTGGATACCGATTCGGTTGTTAATTTTTCCATCAGTGTAGTACAGGTATGTTTCCGTCTGTGAGTAAGTCTTACTTTGCTGCCAGTTGGCACAAATCGTCCTTTACGTGACGTAATGCCATATTTATATAATAATAATAGTACAGGTATGCATTTTCTAAATATTATTTTGGAACAGCGTGTTAATTATTTTCTTCGTCATACGAAATGTTTATTGACCACAATATACGTACGGGTAAATGGCATGTGTTTAATCATGCCAATCATAATAATATAATTTTGTAAAAGTAGGAAGCCATAACAAGTTTTTTGAAACATGAAAGGTAGAAATTACAATATTAAACAACTGTGAGATGTTTTCAGGAAATCCTTGGCATGTTTTCAGCAAATCTGAAATATGCCGGAAAGTATTTTCAAAATACCGAATACCTATGGAGTTTTCTTTAAAACAATGTTCAGAAAATCTGAATTGTTTATAAAGTAAAAGTTGTTCGCTAATCTTCACGAATCAAAATGAATGTAAGACGATTATGTTTCATTAATGTTATCAACACTATAATATTTTCACCATATCAATTTTAGTTTGTTAATTACTCTTTGTATGCATCAGACTTTTCATCGGAGAAATTGTAGGATTATAATGTTATACCTACTGAAAAATTTCTGTAGCTACATTTAGCTTGGGTTTTTTATTAAGTAACTAGCTTTCCCGACAGACCTTGTCCCGTGGTCTTACTATGAATTGTGGTGATTTTTCCTAGGTTCTCGGTAGAGCATGAGATATAGATATAGGTAGATTTCAATTAATTTCAAACTCAGGGCGGGGTACTCTCATGTACATTTATATCCAAGTATTGTGCCCTATATTATTTTTCAATCAGAGGAGGGAGGTTGTTAAGATTATATATTATGAATATGAACCAAATTATTGATGAGTACCCAACTAGCAAAATCTGTACTTGTAGCACTCCCAAGAGTAAAATTTTGTAGACTTATAAGATACATATAGCATACTTTAACCCTGGATTTGGGCGCAGTTATAGGAGCATTTATTTCTATAACGATGTTCTTATAAGATACTTATAGCATTCTTCAATCACAAGATTAGGACGCACTTACAGGAGCATTAATTTCTATAACGATCTTATAACGAGCTTACAGAATGTAAATAATCAAATAATACACTTGACGAAGCGCAATTGGTTCTATAATGATCTTCAGCTATGCATTCACAAGCATAAATACTCCTATAAGTATCTGCCGTAAGTATCTTACCAGACCAATCTTGTTTAATGTTTACTGGTAAAGTACTGTATAAAGTATGTTTTGTTATGCTTTTTGTGCGTCGTGAAAGTTTTTTGTTCTTGTATTAAATACTAAAAATGTAAGTACATTTTCTATTATTAATATAATACATTTATTAATAAACAGCAAAATATAATTGATAAAGGACACTCATCTATCCACAGTTGGGAACATGGGAAGTCATTTTTACTGTAAATATGTACCGTAATTTTATTATTTTATTCACGCGCTTCGGAAAAAAACTCAATTTACAGTTGTTGTAGAATTTTCATTTCATCTGTTTTATATGAAAATTCGCCATTTTTAAAAATACTCTGCATTGAGTACTTTATAGAACCATTATAGGTACATTGTTACTTATAACAGTTTCAATAAATCACTCATTTGTGAGTGGAAATGCATAAAAAAAGAAAAAAAAAAAAAAACCAGATAACACATTGCCCCCATTTTAACAAATTAGGGTAGATCAATTTGAACCTCATTATTGTTAGAAGTTTTTTTTTTACTTATTTCTTGATGTCTTCCGTTACATATTTCGACTTATTTTCGATAAATTTAGATAGGTGACTGACAAATTGTACGGAATATGTAAGTCAGTTGATGACAGCGGAGACTGTTTTTATATTAAAAACAATAACCACTGACTGACTGATGTCATTAACGCTTCAGCCTTATGGCTGAATTCGAACCCGAAGTGAAAGCAAAGTTTGCATGAAAAAGTTTATCGAATCAGGAAACTTAAAAGCACACACGCGACTTCATACTGGAGAAAAGCCATATGAATGCAATGTTTGCAATAAAAAGTTTACAAACTCATGTAAATTAATGATTAACATGCGAACTCACAGCTGAGAAAAGCCATAAAAATGCAATATTTGCAATAAAAAGTTAAATCAATCAAATAATTAAACATTATAGGTCTCATTATAGGTCTTAATGCACCGCCCACCCTGCGACCAGCAACTTTCCTACGTTCGATTTCTTTTTCACACTTTCCATCCCGACTAAACATGCTTCCTAAATATACATACTCATTCACTTGCTCAAGACATTCATTTTGAGCAAGTGAATGAGTATGTGTATTTAGGAAGCATGTTTAGTCGGGATGGAAAGTGTGAAAAAGAAATCGAACGTAGGAAAGTTGCTGGTCGCAGGGTGGGCGGTGCATTAAGACCTATAATGAGAAACAACAACGTCTCACTACAAGCAAAGAAACTAGTGCATAACGCAATCCTGCTACCATCGATGATGTATGGTTGTGAAACGTGGACATGGACGAAAAAAGAAGAATGTAGTATAAATGCAGTAGAGATGAAATCTCTACGAAGAATATGTGGAAAAACTTTATGGGATATGGAAAGGAATGAAAATATTAGGAAAGAATGTGGTATGGAAGTAAGTGTTGTGACAAAGATGAAAGTTAATAAGTTGAGATGGTTTGGGCATGTGGAAAGAATGGATGCAAACAGAATGACAAAGAAAATTCATAAGGCTGAAAGGAATGGTGTAAGAAAGCGTGGGCGACCGAGAATGACGTGGATCGAACACATCGATTCCGTCCTCAAGGAAGGCCAGGTAAGAAGTAAGAGAAATAGGAGAAGCTGTATGAGAAATGGTATGTCGGTGGAAGAAGCGAAAGAAGTATGCTTGGATAGAAAAGAGTGGAGGTCCGTTCTCTCTGCCTACCCCTTACGGGACACGGCGTGATGGGTAAAAAAAAAAAAAAAAAAAAAAAAAAAAATAATAATAATAATTAAACACGCACAGCTACTGTAATGCTAAGTTTGCAATACAAAGTTTAAGATGTTTTTTAAAGTTTGCATAAATAGTTCAATCAACGCGTGCTCAAATGCGAATTCAGTCATATGAGAGCAAAGTTTGCATGAAAAAGTTTACTGAATGGAAACTTAAACGCACACGTTCGACGTCATAGCGGAGAAAAGCCATACGAAAGGAACGCCATATTTGTAATAAAAAGTTAATCAACAGTAAACACTCATATGCTTTAGCCATTCTGCTTTGAATGCTGCTGCGAATGTTGCTGCTGTATAATGTTATTTTTAAAAGAATGCTGCTGCTGTATAATGTTATTATTAAAAGAATGCTGCTGCTGTATAGTGTTATTTTTATTACCGAAACTGTCGTTTTTCTGTGTGACTTTCTTGTTTGTTTGCTTTGTTGTGTGTATAGCGTCTGTTGGCAAATTCTTTTTCTGTATATTGACTGCTGGCTTCTTATTGATTTATGTACCTACCTATAATTAATATTTGTTTATCTGACTTTTGATTATATCTTATGTTTTTGTTACCATTTGATTGAATGTTTTTCATTCTTTAGACTTTTGATTATATCTTATGTGTTTGTTACCACTTGATTGAATGTTTTTCATTATTTATTCAATATTTTATGTTTTAATGTATTTCATTAGTTTATTTAATTGCCAACCTCGATACAGGCTATGCCTAGTGAGGTGGCAAAACAAAACCACTTTTGTATATTCTTTGTATGCTTTTATTTTGTTTCATTGTAAATGTTATAAAAATGAATAAATTTATTATTCAAATTTGTAAAGTCCAAATTTTCTTACTTCGTCAACTATGTGTATTAAATTGTGTATGTTACTAGTAACATAGTCTCGCCCGTAGAAGGTTTTAAAATTTTCTGCAAAATCTGCTATCATTTTTCAGCAATGTTCAAGAGCGGAAAATGGTTTTCATTTGAACAAATCGTAATGGCACAAAACAAGTTCAAAAAATGATGAAAAGGTTCAGATTTCAGAAAGTGTTTCAAAATTATGAAACTTAGTAATAAAAAAAACATCGGTACTCAGATCCTTTCCAGTAAGCCAAAACATTGATAGAAATAACGGTTCTGTGTATCTCTTTCGGCATTTGACAGTTCAGTAAAAAACTGTTGACAATAGCAATATCTCGAGCACTCCATTTGGTATACTTTCCCAACTTTCCATCTCGCCACCCAATTAACAATCGTTTCATCAAACCAAGGTCTATTAAGTGTAATGAATCACCGACAGGAAAACTCTCTATCAAATCTATGTCTAGCTTTAATAATGGAGAGTCTTAATACTTAATATTTTGTTTAAAATATTAGATAGCTCATTCAGGGCTAAATGGCTTATATTAAATTTAACAGCCCAGCTCTGTATATTTTTAAACAATTTATTATTTTTTTCATAATCAGTTTCTTCAAATGCCGAATCGGATTCATCTTCTTTATTTTCTACTTTTTCACATTCCGAGTGATAGTTTATATATTATTTTCGACAGCGGAACTCTCATTTATTGCATCTCTATTTAAACTTGAAATATTTCCAGGCCCTGAATGAGGCATTTGTGAAGAATATGTTTTCACTAATTCAACATACCCATTTGTCACTTTTCTTCTATAACCACCGCTCCTTTTAAATCGTTTCCAGTCACTTAATTCCATATTAAAAACATTTGAACCACCTCGACAAAATGTCTGGCGTTTACCTATAAAGTGATTGAGTTAGTATTTTTGTGTATATTTGCTCTTATAACGTATTAATTAAGTACTGTTGGTTTTGTAAGAGTCTTACACTAGGCTATAGCAGCGAGAACTTATAATGATCTCAGCCAAGTATGTTAAAGAATCTAGTTTAAAGACTATTTGCACTTATACCGTTCTTTTGAAGTACTATTTGTTTCATATGAGTCTTGAACAAGACTTTATAGACGATTACTTATGTATAATGATCTCGGCGAAGTATTTTATAGGATTCTTTAATCTTACAAAATGCTACTTTAGGATCAGCATTTTTCTCAGGACTATTAAGTCTTAGTGCATGCTCTTATAGGATTAGTTCTCCTATAACTTACCTATAAAATAGTCTTGTAGCTATCTATAAGTCTGAAATACTAAATCAAATGCTCTTGAGATTATCAACGCTTGTAGAATGCCATTATAAGTAGTAAGAGTATCCTATAACTGTCCTGTGCGATAGTTTTGTAGCAAACTATAAGACTGAGATATAAAAACGAATGCTCTTGAGAATATTAAGGCTTGTAAAATGCTATTATAAGTAATACAGTCTACAACAATGCCATTATAAGAGGTTTATAAGTACTGACAGACTTATAATCTTTCGTTATAGGATTACTTTGCTAGTTGGGTAATGTTTTAATAGCTTGCCCTCTGCCACGGTGGACAGAGGATGGGCTCAATGGCAAAAAAAACAAATTTAACAAAAAGTAATATACATAAGGTTGTCTGTTTAATATTGGTGGATTGCAAAGTGGTTATTACTGTTCAATGACCTGACCTTTAGAACACTAGCGATCCTGCGTCGTCATCTTGGGGCGGCTGCGTGGTCCGGATATAAACGACCTCTTCCAATACTCTCTTCTCCTGGGTTAGGCCTCCTCCCATTCAGTAGTTCCTAGCCCGAAGTCTACCTTTTCCTTTCCAGTGGTGTTGAGTTTCGGCGTTTAAATATGTAGATAATTTTAATAGATCTCGTTGATGAAGCACACGCTGTTGACCATCATCCTTTTCTTCCGTTATTGACTTTCGGCGTTTGAATATGTAGATAATTTCAATAGATCTCGTCGATGAAGCACATGCTGTTGGCCACCATCTTTTTCTTCCTCTCTAGAAAAATATCCCGTCCGTGCTGCTCGGCTCCGCGCTTGGTCTGACGGCGAAGCCTCCCCTCCGCCCGGCTATGTCGGCCAGGCGCGCACCACTTCCCGTTGAAATGTTGCCATTGTCAATATTTAACTAATATCTGTCAAAATATTCTGCTACAGAATATTGAATAAGGATTTCATAGAATTATAAAAATGATTCATCTGTTTGAAACCACATATTATTTACCATCCGAATTCTGTCAATCGTTCTAACCATTAAATTATTTGATTCCATAATTAGATTTATTCACTTTTCGAGTTTTGATTTGTAAAAAATGCGCTCCAATGTTACCAAATTAGAAAAAATGCTTAAATAAAAAAATCCATAAAAAACTGCGTAGGTACCAATATTTTTAATTTCAATGTTTGTCAGGTAAATAAAAATTGTGTTTCCATAGAATTTTTCACAGATACCGTTATTGTATCGCAATTCGTTCCATACTAACTTTAATATTATTTGCTATCAATTTTTTTCGAACTTTTAATCATCATTCTGTTATCCGGAGCGTAGAAGAATCCAATAAACCAAGCATCATAAAAATCTGTTTAGCCGGTCTCGAGTTTTAAGTGTTCGCACTAACCCGACATTCTTTTATATTAATGACTAGCTTATACCCGTCTTGCTTTACGTTTTTGATTCCGATTGTCAGGCTTGATCGGTAGGTAATTAAACAGGTTCTAGTCTAGCTTCCCATTGCTTAACAGACCTCTATAACTGACATAAGCACAGGAAAAGAAGAATGACACTTTTAAAATTTTTGTTTCACCGACCTCATAATATTATACGAACCTACCGACATAATTTGCAAGTTTTCATAGAGAGAGAGATAGCTCTGTGGTTTGAATCTTAGCTACATTCCCTAATGTGTGATAATTAATTAGGCTCTCCACCCATAGAGGGTGATTTGTGCTATCTGTCAAACTTCAAAATGGAGGAATCATTTTGCAAATTTTTTCATTAAATCTTTATTTATTGAGAATAATAAGATTTGAATAACATTTATATGTATAACAAATCAATCTACAATTATTTTATTACATTTTGATACCGTAATACCAAGATTCCATTCAACGTTTACATGAGTAATTTTGTTTCCAAAAGATGGCTTACTGTCTTTTTGAGAAATTTGTATGAAGATCCTAAAAAAATAGATTTTTTTTAATAGCTCTAAATATATTAAAGTTAATGCAGCAAATTGTATTTAAGAACCTTCTCAAGCAAATTGCACTGCTCTGCGCAGATTCATATCTGACGTAGCATTTGTATTTTGAGCGTGATGTTCACATATACGATAGAAAGCACACAAACATTTCTGAATTATTATGTAGATTAATACTGCTAATTTAACCGAGCATTCTGCATTTTTCAAATTTGTCGCTGATTGCGTAGAGACAGTCGATTAATTTTGGGTACCTACATTGATTATTGTAGATAAGCAGGATAGAAAAGAAAATTTGTAAACGGTAGGTACATTTTGAACATGTTCCTCATCTTAACAACTAATCCAGAAATGGACTAGGGGGCTAGATAAATGAAGCTAAGAGAAAATAATACGTATTACCAAACAAAACGAGTCCGATTTTTGAAAAAATTTTGAAATAAGTACATGAATTTTTTAATTCCTCTTCTTCACCCTGAAACCCATTTTAGTTACGTGATGAACTTCTAAATTTGTTTTCCATGATACCGTTACAAAATAATATTCTTGGTTTCCCATAAAAATTCTAAAATCTAAATGAATGCTTTTGAAATGTGGTCATGGTTAGGATTCCATGGTGTGAAAAGTGAACTTATGTATGACTCTTATCGTAAAAAGTTCACCTCTATGGTGTGTAGTTGAAAAATAATTTCAATTCAATTTATTCAACAACTAGCTTTTCCAATCTGTCGGAAATGTTAGTAGGTATTGAATAAGAGCTTATTTGAAATTCGAAAAAAATATTATACATTTAGGTATTTAAAAACACAAACTAGTCAGGTACTTCCCATTTTGAGTAAAAATAGCACGCGGGAATCCGATTTCAAAATTAATATTTGAGGTCACTCGTGTTGAAACCTCAAGAGGAAAGGCTATTCTTCAGAGCATAAATGATAAATCTGAAAATAGTTCCCCTGGGAAGATATACCACGTCATCAAAGGATCACGTAAAGTAACTAACAAAGTGATATATGGGACCATAAAACTTGGAGATGTTCGTGTATTCTCCTGTTGGCCTACGTCCTGAGATGATGTATACATTCTCTTAAATTATTATCTGGATTACACTCGTAATTTTCTACCCAGATTATGAAAGGCAAAATATATAACAGAGCGGTAAAAAATAAATGATGACGTTAGACCTTTGCGGACATGTCTCAGACAGCAGATTATCCAAGGCGTTTGATAAAATATGTTCTTAGGAGAACGTTTGTAATAATATGTATGTTTTATTGGTAGATTTTTTTACTCTTGAAATAAGTCGGTATCGTGTATCGACACGTACCAACATCTTTCAAAATCTTTATATATAAAAAATTTGAGCCCAATTTTCCGTCGTCGCACGCGTGAACGGCTGGAGTAATAATTTCGCATTTCTTTTTTGCTCGCTTATTGTGTTTGTCTGGAGGTTCATGTGAAACAAAAAAATAATATAAGTGCGTGGAGCATTCGAAAATTTAAGAAAACTTATAGTAGGTTGCTTCTGAGTACTTTTGACAATATAAACATTTCATTTTTTTTTTTATTATTTTACTTGATGTTTGACAAACTGTCACATGATGGTGGGTTGGTCGGAATGTGCCCTGCAAACATTGCTTAAAATAGATGCATAGGTCGACATTTAATTGTTGAAATACGCTATTAATTTTTCATTATACAAAAACGAATTCAAGTTAAGACCACAGGACAATGTCTATCGGAATTACTAATGTTGTAAGTATGTATAAAAATTCGGAAAAAATAATTTAAATGCAAATACAAAACTTTGGTGTTAAATATACTTTGAATAAATTTGCGAAAGACGCCAACCTTCGAACAACAAACAACCCTCTTTAGTATAAGTAGTGTGTAAATAAGTATTGGGTAGGTATTATCAAGCCCATGAAGACATAATCTGAAAGATAAACAGGGGAACCAGTCAAGAGTGTGAATTACTGAGAAACTTATCAGAATGTGCTCCCTGCTTAGTTCCTGCGTGTAGTATTTATCTGTTTCTTATGTTTGCTTGGCATTATCTGCGACGCCGTACTTTTTAATAAGTTAGGTACCTACTGCTTATTTTAAATCACCTCTTATTCACACAGGCTAGAGATTCACACTTCAAAATTACTTAGTTAATATTCAATATCGTTTCTGCTTTCTAAAAACTAGTTTTCCAATAGATTTTGCAAAATGGTTAGCTTAGCTTTTAGCAAAGCTCAACTTTTTTACCAACAGAACTCCGCAGGACACAGGGCATATTCTGAAAATCGCGCTAACTATTAATTATCTGACAGTTTATCGAACGCAGTGTTTCAAGACTCTGTGCGACGGAACAGCACGCCTTGGCCTTCGAGTCAATGCCAGTAAGACGGAGCTAATGGCGAGTAATGCCTGCCCCGATAAACAGCTACCGATAACCATCAACGGTCACCAGGTCTCCCGGGTGGATAAATTTAAGTACCTGGGTGCAACCATTACCACCTCTAGTGACCTCGGGGCTGAGCTCCCGATACGTATCGGTATGGCAAGTGGCGCCTTTAACAACATGACCAAGATTTGGAAAACGTCGGCGTTTAGTGTCGAGACGAAATGTAAACTGTTTGATGCGTGTGTGTTGCCCATTCTCCTTTATGGGTGTGAGTCCTGGCACCTGACCAAAGCCCAGGCACAAAAAGTCTCAGCTTTTGAAATGAAGTGCCTAAGGAGAATTCTGGGCGTAAGATGGTACCGCCGCATCGCGAACGACGCTATACGCCGGCGCACCCAGCGTGAGCCCATCACCTCTACCATTGTGGGGAGGAGATGGACTTGGCTGGGACATGTGTTAAGGATGCCGAATGACAGTTAGCCGAGTAGAGCGCTGTTCTTTCTTCCATCAGGGTCCCGAAGACGAGGAAGACCCTCTCACACTGTGTTCCGCTCCTTCGAAGCAGAGCTGAGGGACATGGACATGGTGTGGGAGGAGGTCTTAAACATTGCGCAAGATCGAGCGCAATGGAGAGCTCTTGTTGCCTCCCTATGCCCCTGAGTGGGGTGTAAAAGGGAGTGTGTGTGTTATCGAATGTCTATCTCTCGGATAGCTATTGTACATAACGCCATGACCAAATCCCTCAGCTCTGCTTCGAAAAAAACGGAACAAAGTGTGAGAGCTAAGGTCTTCCAAGTCTTCAGGATTCTGATGGATGGAAGAACAGCGTCTTTCTCGGACAAATATCATTCTACATCCTTATTTCCACCTACCTACTTTATTAATTATCTGACAGTTTATCGAACGTCTATATTAACATTTAAAAAAAGAAAGGTTTATACCTAATATCATAAAATTTAAACATAGATTAGTTTATATCGTCAGAAGTAGGTAGGTACCTACTAAGAAGGTAATCCTCGTAAAGATTTCTAATATTCCACGCATCTTTCGTAATTTTTTCATGTTATACGATCCTTCTACAGGTTGTAACAAAAACAATAAAATAAATAAATAGCGAAATCGGTCCAGCCGTTCGTGCGTGATGCGATCACCAAGGGAAACGGGGCTCCACTTTTATAATATTTTTTTATTTTTATTTATTTATTTGAAATCTACGCAACCAATGGTTGCTTTTACATACCTACAATTTACAATTCAAAGAAAAAGAATACAATAGCTTTGTATCACAATAAAGAAAAGAGGAGGAGGTACACACTACACAGGTCTATATACTACTCGTGCTCCTGGAAGGGACATGAAGCTCCACCATAGACAACAACCGAGAGGAATCAATCTGCCCACCGATCAATCTATGCAAGAAAGTCATATCAGCTATTATGCGCCTCTCGGATAGCAGTGTGAAGTCAAGATGATCATAGTTTGTTGACATCCGCAGCTGGTATACCTACCAGTTTGAAATTAATAAATTTCAGAAGCCTATTTTGAGCCCTTTCAATATAGGTAGATATAATATTCAACTTAATTAATTTATAATTTTCAACTTTATTAATTTTGTTGGCCTTAAATAGTTTTGCATGAATAATACCTTAACGTTTGCTATTACGAGTATGTACTCTCTTTGCCTATTGTTTTATTCTTTCTGTTTTAAACTGTGTTTGTATTCTATATGTTATATTGTTTAATTTCTTGTTTCTACTTTTTGCTATATGCTATTGTTGTGAAAGGCACTTTGTGCCGTATATTTTGTTAAAATAAAATAAATAAACTTCATCAGTTGATTACTGTTTTATTATTAAACTCACATAATATTTCTTTTCTTTCTGATATCTGTCTGTGAACAATTTCGTTGATCTTTTCCGATTCTCCGATGTATTTTCAACAAGGTTGAACGTACCTAGAGATTACTACTTACTAACTTTAGCTTTGGATTTTCAGAAAGGGAAACATTTTTCAATTCGTTTTGATATTAGGATAAAGCCGTAGAATCATGGTGGTTCAACATCAATATATTGTTGAAAAATAAAATAGGTAGGTACATATTACGGGTAATAGTCTTTTTATGACATTCGCATACCTACGTTTTAAGAAATCTCATAGATTCATCATAAACAAATAAGTGACATAGATAACTCATATTATAAGGTCTTGTAAAGGGTCTATCTTTTAATAGGATGTTTAAGTCTGTTGATAATGTGGTGTCGTGAACATTGTGATACAAGGAATTAATTGAAATCCTTAATCATAGAGCGCTCGTAAAATGACTTACACTGAGCCTTGAATAACCTTAAGGTTTTATTAGATTGGAGTTTTTTTATTGACGTACGCTGTGAAACAAAGTAATAAATCTTTTATTTAAACACTTGAGGATATCCGTTACCATCATGTGACGAAATCCGTCACGCGTGGGTATAATATTATGGTTGCACAAAATAATAAAAGTAATTCCTAATGTTAAATCTTACTTTGTTAGAGATAAGATTTACTAGTAAATTGGGATAAATTTATGTTGTGGTGATTGATGCACATTTTGTGATAACAGAACTAACGCGGAACCTTTATGGGTAATGTGTGTATCCACCCGTATCAAACAACAGAGCTCACGTACCACTACATATATTGCACGAGATATGTGTATTATGTGAGTGTGTGTGTGTGTGTGGGGGTGTGTTTGTGTGTGCGGTTATTCTCAAATTGCCTTTACACCAAACGAACATAGTGCTAGTAATTGAGCTTTATTTATGGTTAATTTTGATATCAAGCAAACAACATCGATCGCCTACCGTAGTCATCTCTAATCATCTAACCATAATTAAGAAGAGGTGGATACCTATGTTTAGGACATGTGTTTACAAGCTCGTGTCTTGCTTCGGGATTCTTAAGATGGGAAGTACATTTCTATAATGTGTACTATTTTTCAAGGAGGTCTAATAAAAGCGGACACCGTGGCGATTGGTCATTAAAATCGCGCAGGATCGAGCGATTAGCTGATCCGGCAAAAGTTTTTTCGTCATTAAAATAATTTCATTTATTTTTTGTTCATTCCCGTGAGTGTAAGTCAAATAGCCACACATGGAAAGGTTTAAGACGCGCACAAATAAATACACCTATGATGAATGAAACAAGTAATTTCTACTTAACACTGTAATTACTTTGAAAGTTGAAGTAATTATTGTAGTGCAGTTTGACAGTAGAAGATTTCAAGTGAGTCTTTAATAGCAATGGAACGTTAATGATACAAGAGGCACCAAGAACACTTCCACAATTCGTTAACGAGCATGAAGAGCTTTATCAAGTCCATTATCGCTCGTCTACTCTGCAATCACCAGAAACGGAAATGCTTTGCGCTGACGTAAGTAGTGTTGTGTACTACCTTTAATATTAATTTGTACGAAAATGACTATTGAAAAATATTTCAAAATAAATAAAATGGAATTTGGTATTTATTTTGGATAGGAACATAATACAAGCTTCATTTTAAAAAAGCTGCTAACCTAGGGTAGCCCAGAACTCATAGTATATTATAACAGCCTTTTCGTGTAAAACATAATATGTTTGCATAAAAATTCATAATTTTACGATTAAAATGAATTTATCCTTGGAATTATTATAGAAACTGTAGCTCTAGTATAAGTTTTCGATGATCGAATATCGAAACGATCATCGAAAGAGTTTCGAAAATTTTTCATACAAAAATGATCGAACGATTCGATCGTTTGACTTTAGAACACTATTTGCACGTTTATAAGTGCTTATTAGCGTACAATAAGCTTTCGATGAAACTCGTACTAGCCCCACTGATATCGACTATTGGAGCTTTTTATTATCTGCTTTAGAACTACATACATATTCAATATTAATCGGTACTTTAAGGGGGACTCACTGAAGTTACGGACCTCAAATTTTACGTGCTTGTGTAGGAGCATAAGACCAACTCGTATACCAAATTTTATGAAAATCGAGGAATTTTTTTTTAGCCCTTTTTCTAGTACAAGTGAAGTTTTCTTTGGATACTTTAAGAGGGTTCCGCTGAAGGTACAGATCTCAAAGTTTTACTGACTCATCTACATCGAGGGGCTAACCGTTCTACCAAATTTCAATCAAATCGGATAAGAATTACTATAAGTTATGGGTGCGCACACATTTTTGGCGTACGCGTACAGGGAAATTTAAAAAAAAAAATTTTTTTGCATTTTTGGAATCTACACCCTCGAAAACGTCGAGAAAATTAATTTCAGCGAAATCTATTTTTTTTTTTTTGAAATCCGATCATAAGACTCATGTATATTCCATATACTATGAGTAAAAAAAGATCGTGAATTCTAAAAATATTACCATCAAAACCTCTTGAGGCTAGTTTAATAGCCATGCTAACTATCGGCGCTATTGGCCAAAATGTATTAACCCGTCGGTGACGTCCACGTTCGAGTTGTCTGTCAGTATCTTCGTTCAGCGAGTGGTCAGCGTGACACAAAATATAGCCTTAATTGAACGGGGTGAATTGCTTGAAGAAAAGTATTTTTTTCCATATAAAATTCTTACCAATATATAGAATCTCTAGTGCTCCAATAACAGGAATCTCCCGAATAGCTATTGTACATAACGCGATGACAAACGTGAAGTTCTTAAAGGTTCATCGCAAACCATGACCAAATCCCTCAGCTCTGCTTCGAAAAAAACGGAATAAAGTGCGAGAGCTAAGGTCTTCCAAGTCTTCAGGATGGAAGAACAGCATCCTTCTCGGACAACTATCATTCTACATCCTAATTTTTACCTACTGTGTTTTTCAAAAAGACCATCTTCTCCATTAATTTATAAAAAAATACGTACATTCTCTTTACGCCACTTAAGGGCATAAGAAGGCAACACGAGCTCTCCATTGAGTTGGATCTTGCGTAACGTTTATGACCTCATTCTACACCATGTCCAAATCTCTCCGCTCTGCTGGTTTATGTGTTGTATTTATCGTTAGTTTGTTATTATGTGTTAAAAAACTGTATGTTTGCGAAAATTTGAAGGAAGGAAACACATCATGAGAAGGTCTTCCTCATCTATGGGACCCTAATGGAAGGAAGAACAGCGCGCTTCTCGGCCAACTACAACTGTCATTCGGCATCATGTGGGGGTGAATAAAAAATACTCATGTTTTATTAGGTTATACAAATTATTGAAAACCTTTTACCGTAATAAAAATTTCTCCACTCATTCCATAAAGAATATTTTTATTTAAACAATTATTTAGAAATGTGGCCGGTAAGCTGGGGAAAAAGAATAATAAAAAAATACAGTTCATTTATAACTCGACATTGTAACTGAGATCATGTTTTATAGGGGTCGTGTTTTAATTGCTAAACAAAAAAAAAAATAATATACGGTATTGTCGGTGTACCTGTGAAGAATTGTTAATTATTTTTACCTGTAGCCCAGGCACTCACACATCTCAACAACTGGACTATGCTGTAATTATCAGGAATGCTTCCTCTTTAACGATCGACCATATTTTTTACGAGTGTAATAAACTGGGGAAATGATAACGAGTCGGATGATACGCTGTATACCCACCGACAGTTATAGTCCAAGATGGTAAGAATCAAGCAAAGCTGAACTATGAAAAATGTTTTATGATTTTCTGCAGAAACATTGCAAGATTAAAACCCTAGAGTGTTATTAGTCGGATGCTCAAATCATTGCTTATTTAAAAAGATCTTGATTATTGTTGGATGACTTGGAAAATACGAATTTTTCTCAAAATAAAAATCTAGCGTCCATAGTCGAATTATAAACTGTTAATGAAACAAGATCTTAAAGATTTTACTCTGACCTATGATGTATGGTGTATTTTACTATATGGATTCGAAACCTGGTTAATCGGCGAAAGAAATCGGAAAAGACTGGAGGCTTTCGAAATGTCGACGTATAATAAGCGTAGGTATGCTTAAAATATCTTGGGCGAACGAAGAGGTTCTTGCGCAGGACTCGGGAGGAAAGGCACATATTATAGAACACCATATCAGAGACGTGCGAGATGCCTGGGGTATGAAATTAGACATGAAAGTTTACTGGGACAATGATAAATTCAAGGGAATGGACGAAGGTTCGATCGGTAGAGGACGTCCGCGTCAGGAGAATTTGCAGCAGATATGCCGGGAAATGGATTGTAGCGGAGAATCGAGAGGACTGGAGCGGATGTTCAGGCTTGCCGCAAACCAATCAACATGATTGAAACCGCATAAGATGAAAGAAACAAGCATGTGCATTTTCCTTAAGATCGCCATTCACTTGGCATTATAGTCCACATCAAGATTACACGTTTTCTGCCTGTTTGTATCATTTTGTCATATTTCTTTAAATGAATTATGAATCAACTAAGGCGATACATTGATTGAAACTATATAGTTGATAAACTCTTGAGTTTTTATACTTTTGCTTATTTATACAGTTTTCTCAATGTGGTTTTCTCCAAATAAACCTTATCTGAACTACTAACCGGTCATATCTTTTTAGGCCCATATTTCATCATTTATTTTTATTTAAAAACTAATTAATTCAATCAAATGAAATTTCCCATCAAAAATAAAAGTATTGTAGTAGATATGCGACAAAAAAATTCATGAAAAAAATCTTAATAAAAACGGTACAGACCCTTGTATGTACGATGATGTAGAAAATGCCATAAATCTTGTAGGTACAAAGGTTCACAAGTGTTGATAATAATATTTGGTCACTCATACTTGTTATAAGTTTATCCAGAAACCTTTTCTCCTAAACAAGTTCCACCAGTTTCTCATAAACACGGGTCGAACTAAACTTCATGAAAATATTCATTGGGTAAATTGATGGATCGACTTTCTGGGAACGGTATGAGAATGTGGCGCAATCGATTTTTGCCAAATTTTCTTTGACTCAATATAAAACCTTCGACCTTTTTTTCTTGTAGATGACCCATAAAAAGAAAATCTGTATACCCCACAACAAGAAACTAAACACTGATGAAAATACAAAAATAAAAATTGTATGGTTTTTTTTTTAATCCGGAGATTGAAACGGAAATTTTCGAATTAACGAAAAAAATCCTTATCTCACCTATAGGTATTTTTTTGTTTAAACCGTTTTAAATTTTCTGTTGGTGTATTATTTTGGTGTAACTAGGACAAGAGGTTTTTCTAAGGCATTTTCTAAGCACTTCACTCGTTTTTCAGGTTTTATCAGAAAAATCGAGATTATTTAAATATTATAGACACTTTCCAGATTCATATGTATGTATATAGGTACAATTTTTTTAATTCATTGATTATATTTATCAATTTCAGCTGACGAGTCGTAAATAATCTCTCTGGTGTTACAATTTTGAAATCACCCATTGCTGAACAGTGTTGACCCATGTGCTAACGTAGAAAGATGTCAAGTTATGCCAACTCTTCACTATTGAATGGTTATGGTTTAAAAGAAGAAGGATTTGAAATTACCTATAGATACATATTTTATTTTTGTATAATATATCAAAATATTATTTTTACTATAAAAACCGTAAATTACAATACAATATAACTTATTGCAATGTGTTTATAGAATGAAAGTAAAAGCAGGTATACAGTCCAAATTCCACGAAATACAGATAATACCTGGCCATTTACATACAATTAGTATGGGAGGCCGGCCGGCACCTAATAGACAGATAACGAACTATTTTACAAAATGGGTATTATTTATGAATAGACGGCATATTGTTTAAAAATAAAAATAGAACAGCAAAATAGACACCCCATTACAGGAATACCTGGAGTTTCAATAAAAAAATTCCAAGTTTTACCTATTGAAACCATGGAGGGAATTTCCAAAATGCTCCAGCGGCGTCGTTTATACACTTAACTGTTTTAACCCTGGATAGCTAACCTTCTCGAGTACCCTGTTAAAGCTAACCATCCGCCTAAACGACGGGCATTAGAAAAACTATTTTTTTTTTATTAAGTTGAAATCTTAGGATATTTATTTCTTTATATTACGGTTATTTAATAGGTTTCTTAATTTAAGAATAAAAATTAATTGAATATTTTTATTTATTTTTCAAATTATAACGGTTTTTCTCTAAAGAAAAATACACATTTTTTCATCAAAATGTTTATAATGCTCAAGTTACAATTTTTTTTTAAAAAATAATCAGTTTTCTGGCGTTGCATGGCACATGGAAACATAAAACTTTATTTTTTAATACAAAATGAACTGTTTTATATAGCACATGTGACACAAAAAATAACTTAATGTTCACCACATATTGCTACCTTAGAAATACTTAGGTACTGTTATCAACTTTTTCTTCCCAAAAGTATTTTTTTAAACGTTTTTTTCTCTGTAATGACTCTTTTTCATTTTCTTAAACTCGAAGAGAACCTTGACCCGAAGGTTGCTGCTCTTGACTGGTGGATAGCTGCCCTAAAAGATCGCTCTCGATCTTTTCTTTGACTTGCGTTGGCATCATTGTTTTAGCCAGTCTTACCATAGAATATGATACTGCTTTGTGAGGTTTCTGAAGGAGCAGCATCCGATGCCAACCCGCTGACAAGCGTGGCCTTGTATTACCAACTATCCCACGCATATATCAAGTTCAATTCAGAAATGGTCGGATATAATATACGAGGGAGACCGTCATCCAGCAGTGGATGCTTAAGGCTGAAAAGAAGAGGAAGAAGAAGACAACATTCTTTAACCGTCTAAATGTATGAGATAGTGGACTCAAATGTCTTTCTTCAGAGACTGATGGTTCATAATTTTGGTCTTAAGAGACGTCTAAAGAGATGTCCAAAAGGACATCATCTTCCGCCAAAATGTCTTCGGTTTCACTTTCAGAATCGACATTCAGATCATTGTCACTGTACTCCTGGCTTATCACAATAGTTATCGTATCTTCACTTACATAAAAACATCGAAAAAATAAAAAAATAAACAGTTTACAATTAAAATATGCACGCGTTGTGAAACTAAAATACTAACGTTAAAGCTAACCATCCGTCGAAACGACGGGCATCAGGTACATATACCTCAAAAAAGTAAAAAAGTATGCCACCTACCCTATCGGCGAGTATGCTATTAGGACAACCTCATCGCCGACTGAGTTGACTAGCCGAACCAAGATGATCGGATGCATCGTTAAAAAGAGACAGCGATATTACTATGCGATGCCCGTCGATTCGACGGAGGTTAGCTATCCAGGGTTAATGAAGATTTCATTTGAAATTTGTATGAACATCCATAATAGCAAGAATTGGACGGTAAAACAGTTTTACTTACCCACATCTAAATCTCAAAACATTACCAGAATATGAATTCACGAAACTGTATCGAGCTCAAAATTCTTATGTAGATAAATTCAAACTTATATTCTCTTACCTTTTACTTATTTTATTTAATGTTACATTCATCACAAAACAAGGTGGGTAATATTTTTAATAAACATAGCATGTTGTTGAATGTTGAAGCATCCGGTAAAAGTTTGGCAGCGTTTCTTGACATATCCAAAATCCTTGCAAGGTAAACCTAGAAAAAAAAACATAATTCATTTAATATATGAAAGCAAAATAAAGTGATTACATGGCCATGGTTGCAAATATATAAGACAAGATTAGAAAATTTTGCATTTTCAGGGATTTGTTTTAAAAATACACATTGTGAGAATTTGATTAGAATCAATATTAAGGATTTAGAAAGTATATCAAACTTTTAAGAACTTCATATTATATTAAAGTGTAGTATTTATACCTTTTAAAGATATTCATAAAATCCATTTAGACTGCATAATGAACCATATTTGATATATGCTCTGCATAAAACCTTCATTTGGAATCTTTCATTATTTGTTTGAAAGTGTAGCATTTATACCTTTTAAAGATCTTCATAAAATCCATTTAGACTGCATAATGTACCAGGTATTATTATTTCAAGCTGCTACTCCATGCCTAGAACATAGTATACAAAATAATCTTCAAAACCTGTCATATTTTAGTTACAGGGACAGCAAATTCAAAAAGTATCACATATTATGCCCCTATATCTTTACAATTCATGAATAGCCTAATCTAAGTAATTATATATAGCTTAGGTACCTACTTAGAAAAATAATATATTTCAATATATTAAAAAACTTACAATGTTTTTGAATATCGAATCCCATGCAGTTTCGTTTTGTTTGTATGAGCTGTCAAAATCTGAATCTAATGACAATCGGTCCGCGGTCGCCATAGATAAAGAGCTTCACGAGAAAACAAAAAAGAATGAAGAAATTTTTTATAATAATTTATTGAATGTTTTATAATTTTTTTTTACACAATAATGTAGTTTTTGTGTAAAGAATATTTTTTTAAATGAATCAAGTATTTAAAGAGGCCATTATATAAGTAATTCGAGAAAAAATATAATTTATTGAATGTTTTATATTTTTTTTTTCACATTTAAGGTGGTTTATGTGTAAAAAATATTTTTTATGAATGAATTAAGTATTTTAAGAGGCCATTATAAAAGTAAATCAAAATAGTATTATATCATAAAATAATTTTATAGTACCTATACCTATATTCTAACTATGTTGAATTGTAATATTATCTTTTGTTATCCGTGGATGACACCACGATGACAGGATGACACTTCACAATAAATCGTATTTTGTTGTCAAACGAAAGTTACGGTTCGATTTTGAAAATAATTATTTTCAATTGAGTTTAATGAAAATAAAACTGGTAAGTCATTAATTGATTAAAATATTTGTAAGCTTATGCCATAACTTAAAACATTTATGCGTTGCTAAAACAATTGCAGAATAGTTATGTTATAAGGCGGGAAGTGTCTTACCGAAATTACAGGATCTTAATAGTAATTAAAGTAATTAATTTTGTTTATATTTTTTCAGGTTCCTGTGGCAAACGTGTTTTCAACAAGACTAATTGCTTTCATCCCACCTTTTTGACATAGAAATTAAGTACATACTTCTAATGATCGACAACATTATTTACCAAAATGGTAAGCTATGTAAGAATTTCATTAATTATGTTTCTTGAATTTCTTTATGTGTATTTTAATTCAGAAACACTATGTTGCAGATCAATAATTTTAGAGAGTTCATTAAAATTTCCCATTTAGTTGAGAAGGGAAATAATTATATTGAAAAAATATTTAATGGCAGCTTATGGGATGTAAAGAAGATTGACCATAATCAATAACAGACTCTTGCGGGTGCCAGTGATTTTATCAATTTTTACTACATATCATTATAAATAAGTTCTCTTTCTTCTTTTGTGTTGTGGCCCGCTAAAAGCATATTATCAGCTTCATACAGAGTCTAAATGTATCTTAAACCATATTATATAAAAACAATAATGCTTCTGGCTCGACACAACACAAGCTGATACAATTAGTGTGTTTCTAGCAAATAGATTTTTATATATAACTACCGAGATGGAGTACTCCAATAGCTCTTCATAGTAAATAAGTGAAGCCAATTTGGCCGGCAATTTTGACAGTACGGTAGTCAAAACGGAACGTAAAAAATGATGTTGACATTTATAAAGATACTTAAAAATGATCAAATTTCACTTAGGTATTTAAATGTAAAAATATGTTTTATTGTAAAAAACACGAGAAATCGACTGAATAATTATACACCGTACCACGTTCTTTTGGGAACCAAACTGTCAAAAGTTGCAATATTTCGGCTTCATTTTTTAATGCGAATCGGGATTCTACGTTATTTATTGTATAGAATTCTGTGTTCTAGCATCAGATTTATTTAAACTTAAAATTTTTGATTTCGGTTATGGAATAAAAATGAAATAATGTTGGGTTAAGAAGTGAATAACTAATATAACAGTGGGTCGGAATATCTTTTCTGGTTTCCATTTGTTTGGGAGAATATTTTTTTTACTCTGCTGATTTAACAATAAAACTTTGAGATTATACATATTTTATTTATATAGCTTTTCAATTGTTGATTTTATGTTTTATGAATTAAATAATGATTGGACAAAAAATAAATAAAAATTCTTTCATTCATTCATTCATACTCATAAATAATACTACTACTAAAATGGACCTTGAAAAACATTTTTCAGAAGCCAATAACTTAAATTTGAATTTGTTTCCTATGTACATTTTGGTTCAAATTTTGTTTAATTTTAATAGATAATGGCATTTATCAATAAGGAGAAGAAGAAATACCTAAATTGGATATTGATATACCTGCATTGATTCTTTGAAAATTTCCTTATAGGTAACTTCACATATTTTTTAAAATTATATTGTAGTGGTGTAGTTTTGTTTTGATTCCAATGCCTTTCTCAAAATGACATTAAATAGTTTTGCCTAATTGCCATAGAATTTTTCACCTATAACATAATAATAATACAACATCTATTGACGTCAAGTGAGCATCTCGGTAGGTTTCGAATCCTACTATGGGCAATTAATTCTTCAACTTCCTGTGACGAGTCTGGGGATTGCAGATTTATAAGTTGAACCACCAAAATAGAGAGTATTTTTGTGTATTGTGAGTATGTAGGTGAGTTTATTTGCATAATCAAGTTGATTTTTATTCGCTCAGTAATAATCTACCAGATGTTGTTACTTGCATCTTGACGTTATAACACATCAACCATTGATGTCAAGTTAGATGCAAAACTCTTCAACAATTTGTGGCGATTATTTTGAGTTTGATGTATCGAGACATGGAAATGAAATTTATGGTAATCATAGATACAAATTTTTACAATTTCTCAAATATATTTAATGTGATTAATAAATTTCTAAAATTACACAATTTTCATAGTAAAATCTGCGTAAACACAGATGGCCATCTTTTGAAAACAAAATTACTCATGTAAATGTTGCATGGAACCAAAGTTTGACAGAATAAAAATGTATTTAAAAGATTCAAGGTTGTTTTGAAATAAAAATAAATGTAATTCAAACCAACATAAAACACATTTTATCAACATTAAAATGAAAGTACATTTTCAGATTACTTTTCGACTAACGTTTGAGGTCGGTAAAACAGCTGCCTTTATCATTAGCCAATCGCATAAAATTTGTACCATTCCACACATAGAGGATGTAGGGAATGTAGTCAAGACTCAAACCATATTGAGAGTAAAACTTTCATATTATTTAGGTAGGTTTATATTATATTACTATTAAAGGAATTTTTTACCCTTCTATTGAGCAGTGGAATTGAATCAAGTGTAAGATGTAACATATTATGATTCATGCAGTTTTTTCCATGTAGGTAGGTATGTGGCAGACAATAATTTTTCTTCTTTCTTTTTTATAAACATTAAAACTGTCATTCTTCTCTCTTTTTATGAATTGTGAAAGTGTAATTCTTCTTTTTCTGTGCTTATGTCAGTTATAGAGGTCAGTTAAGCAATGGGAAGCTAGACTAGAACAATAGAACCTGTTAAATTACCTACCAATCAAGCTTGACATTCGGAATTAAAAACGTAAAGCAAGACGGGTATTAGCTAATTTAAAATAAAGTTACAGATAACAATAGACATTTTTTTTACAATAAGTAATTATATGACAATCAAATTGATTTTCTTTCAAATGGTTACCCATGGTTACCAATGGTTATAACTTATATTATAACGATATAACGTACATAGTTATAAGTTTGAAATGAAAAATATATTTACATAAGACCTATTGTCAACAAATTTCAATTAATTGTTTTGAAATAAATAATTAAAAAAAAAATTAAATTATATTTTATTTTACATATCAATCAATCAATCAATTCTCCCTTTTACACCCCACTCAGGGGCATAGGGAGGCAACAAGAGCTCTCCATTGCGCTCGATCTTGCGCAATGTGTATGACCTCCTCCCACACCATGTCCATGTCCCCCATTTTACATATAGGTATATATAAATTTTAAACTATTGTGGAAACAAAATTTTTTGGCCTCATCATTTTAATTATTTTGGTGAGCAATGTAATTAATGATAAAAGAGAGAAAAGAAGGCCATATTGTCTCTGGGAGATATTTATTGTATTGTGTTCCCCGCTAAAAGGACAGAGGCCGCCTATAACGAGCTCATTAATGCGTAAACTTCTTCCCCGATGTGAGTTTGTATTTCCCGGGCATCAAATTTAAAGGGACAAGCATTAGAGTGGATGCGTACCTTTGCCGGTCGTAAAACTTAATTGTCAATCAAACGTAGGCACAAAGCCTGGAGCTCGCTTATAAATGGCCGTCTGTAATAAATGGGGATATGTTGTTTTATTGGTAGCGAGTGACATCGTTTTTAAAAGCCTCGTATTTTGACATTGCCGAAGGAATTATATTGCCGTGCTTAATAAAATCTATTTCGTATAATTGACACAATTAATTAAATACTACTTGTTGCGGAAGACTACGCCATTTTTAATATAATTTTACGTCCTTTTAGCAAATAAGGTCGCCTTATAGCCAGGGAGTGAACCTAGTTTAGTAGGTATAGTTTGCAGTGATAGATATAGAAGGTTTTGCAGGTCTGATCAGTTTATTGTAGAAAGAACATATAATAAAGTATGAAATAGATATTACTGCTCGGGCGCCAAAGTGGCGTACCGAAATGCGCGTCGCGAGACGGAAGGTGCGTGTTCTCTGTATGCAGACTGGTTGGTGACGGTTAGCTGTACGGATTTGTACGATGTTGCAGGCTGCTACCGGGTGTCGACATCATGGAGAAACGCTATTGGTGGATTATGTCGTCATGCGAAACATGGCCGCTACACTACCAAGGCGACACTAAGCAACATGGAGCTTATCTTTTGTACATTACTTTAAAATATAAAAACTCAAAGGAGTGCCATAAATTATCTATTTAGATTGATGTTAGGCTTTTTAAAGCTAGAATGGACGATTTTTCGAAATAGAATAAAAGAATTTGTTGCACCTGCTTTGTTCGCCAAGATTGCATGGAATGTCACAGAATGTTCACTAGTTGGATATAAATGGCGCAGAACGTGTCGTTACAATTTTAGTCTCAAAATCAGATAACTTAAAGTTGACAACTGACCACGTACGGATGACAAATGGACTATGATTAACACTGGTGATCGACATATCCGGAGAAAATGCATCCGGAGTTGCCAATTGTATATATAGTTAGTTTTAAGTTTGAGGTATGACGAATGTTTTTAGTTTGTAATTAGTTTCTAAGTAAACCCCGATTTGACAATCCCACCATCGGTGAGGCTCGCCACCCATCATGTCGTGTCAAATAGGGGAGGCGCAAAGAGGAGAGCGGACGAGTGTAGGTTTGGTGTGTAGAATATCAGGGGATGCATGGATGCTAAAATCAACGAAGTTATTGATGTTATGAATGAAAAAGGTCTGGATATTGTATGAATGAAACAAAGAAGAAAGACTGTGGTATGATTGATAAAAATGGGTTGAATGTTATGTGGTCTAGTGTGCCTGAGTCGAAGCATAGGAAACAAGGTGTGTGGGCTATTTTATCAAAAAGAATGAGTGAATGTATGGAAGATTTTAAATTTGTTAGTCCCAGGCTTATATGGATCCGTTTCAGAATAGGCATAACGAGGATTTTCTTAGTAATAGGATGTACTCCTTGTGATGGCGTCTCTGATGCTGAAGAGTTTTGGGAAAACGTTAGTGATATTGCAGAAAACCGAGGGGATAACGAAAGACTAATTTTAGCGGGTGATTTAAATGGTTGGGTTGGTGTTAGAAGACAGGGTTATGAAAGGGTTCTGGGTTCATATGGGGATGAACGGGTTAACGACAATGGAAAAAGGATACTGGATTTATGTTTAGAAATGGATCTCTTTGTTGCAAACACGTTTTTTGCACACAAAAAGATCCACAGGAGATACACGTGGCAAAGAAAGGATGAAAAAAGTATGATTGATTTAGTGTGCGTGGATTCTAGACTGAGGGGTTTGACCACGAATACTCGGGTTTTTTCGAGGTGCTGAACTAGGGGCGGACCATTTCCTTGTAGTTTCAAGAATTGATCTGTTCCGTGGTTGGCGATCGAGACCGAGAGAAGTGCAAAGCTCCAAAAGGATACGAATCGAAAAGTTAAATGAGGATAATTGTAAGGATGAATATGTAAGATTAATTGAAAGCACGTTGAACAACTTAGAATCAATCAATTATAGCTTAGAGGAACAATGGGATATTATAAAACAATATGTAGTAAATAGTGCGATTAAAAGTATGTGGGGAATCTAAAACGGGTAGGAAAAAAGGTGATGCATGGTGGGACAAAGAAGTGAAAGCGGCTGTGGATAAAAAACAGTATGTAGTATGTGCGAAGAATGACTCCGACAAAACAGTTGTTATGTATGATATTTATAAGAAAGAGAAAGACAGTCAAAAAACTTGTGAGCTTGAAAAAGAAAAAATTAGAGGATAATTCTGTGGTGGCATGGTAAAAGGCATTAAGTCGTGTTTTTCAGCATTTTGAGTTATATGTGCTACATCATACATTATCACAAACAGAACAAAGTTCAAAAACATAAGTTTAAAAAAATGTTTTATAGTAAGCCCAAAAAATATAGAAAAAATAGTGAATTAAAAAAATCCACTTATAAAGGATTTAAAAGCATTTTTTCATTCCGGCATAACTCAATATTAATTTTATTTTGCAAGGTAAAACGACTCGCGTCGAATTTTGTCTACCACGAAGTAAAACGGTGCTGTCTATGATAGAGCTGCCGTGAGAAGCCGTTCTTTTAAAAGTGAACCTTTTTAAAATGTGTTTAAATAATGTATTTTGGGAACTTTTTGGCAGGTATCTTCCTTATCTGTCGACCAATCTATTTACAACTTTCGTTGTTTTTATTGTTATGCTATAGACAATAGATCGGTAATACTATATGCATATTATTATTTTTTTAAATATTTTTTCATTGCTATTTTAATACTAATTTTAATATAATTTAAAGAAAGTCGTGCTAGTGCGAACTATTATATCTGATGACTGATTATACAGTTCGATTTTAAAATAGTACGAACAAACCACTACGGGCTTATGACCATCTTCTAATGTTATTTCGAAGGTTGGATTAGTGTAATCACTTTACGTTAACAAAGTTCGCCATTAGGTCGTAATGTTCAAATTTCCGAATATTCATCTGGTTTGCAATGGTTTGATGTTGGAACCTCCACTGCGCATAATTTTGTGCAGTTTTTATGACCTCTTAAACCGTGTATAAATTCCTCGGCTCTGTTTTGAAGGATCGGTACATTGTGAGAGAGGGTTATCTTAACAAAGGTAATAATACCTATAATTAACTAATTTCATTTTATTATTCAAAGAATATTCTTCATTTATTACTTAACAATTCTGAGCAAAAAAAATATACCTACTGATGTTCTGGGAATGCTATGCTAGAAAATAATAATAGGTAAGCTAAAAAATAACTAATATTTATGAAGAATAAAATGTAAGTGTTGAAAAATAATAAATTAGCATGTGATAGAGAGTAACTGGGTATATTTCCTTGTAAAATTTGACCTAAGTACAAAATTTTTCAATCTATGAGCCAAAATTGTCAAGGTAAAAAGACACGCATTATAAATAAAGCATATAAACAAAGAAATATTGAAGAAATAAATATGAGTTATCGTATAGTGAACCTTTTTTAACGAAGTAAATGCATCAAAGTTGATCTATTTTATTTGTATTAAATAATATTTGACAAAAATGAAACCTCTTAAAATACTGACAAGTAAATCCGCCATACTGAGAAATGTCATCCCACTGACTTAATGCCTTTTACCATGCCACCACAGAATTATTAATGTAAAAAATTAAGTGCGAATGTGATGGCAATTTCAAGCTTTTTTGGAAGAAAGTGAAAAGGAAAAGATCTGGGAAGGATGAGAAAGTGAATTGTTTGAAAGATAAAAATGTATGTACTTATGCTGACACAGGAAAA
This sequence comes from Mystacides longicornis, assembly GCA_963576905.1. Classification (NCBI taxonomy): domain Eukaryota; kingdom Metazoa; phylum Arthropoda; class Insecta; order Trichoptera; family Leptoceridae; genus Mystacides; species Mystacides longicornis. The sequence continues at coordinate 12,123,359 of OY756428.1, forward strand.
GGATATAGGTCTGAAATGGAAATAGTATTTTGAAGACTGGAGAAAAGCCATTATCTGCCCTCTGTACAAGGGGAAGGGCTCCCGGTTGGACTGTGGCAACTATCGTGCAATCAGCTTGTTGAGCAACGTGGGTAAATTATACAGTAGAATCTTAGTAGAAAGGGTTAGAACAATAACTGAAAATAAAATTTGGGATGCACAAGGGGCATTTATGAATGGGAGGGGGTGTGCCGATCAGATCTTCGCTCTGCGGATTATTACGGAGAAGTTTTTGAGTAAACATCAGAAGCTTTTCTGTGCATTCGTAGATTTGGAAAAGGCATATGATAGGGATGACAGGGGTAAATTATGGGAAGTTCTATCAATTTATAGAGTGAACAACCGGTTGATTCGTGCCATTGCTTCGTTATATTCGGAAAGTACTGCGTGTGTGACTGTGAACAGTCACCTTTCACCGGAGTTCTATCTTACGAAAGGTGTGAAGCAAGGGTCGTCATGTCACCCTGGTTGTTCAATTTGTTCTTTGATTTTTACGTCAGTGGGATAAAAGATATAAATATAGGGGTTGAATTAAATGCAATAAAGGTATGTGCGCTTATCTATACAGATGAAATCAAAAAGTCGCTGATGACACGATAAAATATTATTCCAATTTCAGAGGATCCCCTCCCTCTACCTCTTCTCCTTACTTCTCTTCGGTCTGCTCTGTTATTTATTTAGATTTTTTTTTATTATTATTTATATCTTATCTATGTACCTATTTATTATATTTTGGTATCAATAATTACTTTTCCAATGAGTCATTTTACTCACTCCATTATGTGTGATTTTTTCATGTATTTTTTATGTATGTTGGTGACCCAGCGGTTACAACGTCGGCTTTCGTACTGCGGACGTCGTGGTTCGATCCCAGGTGCCGATCATCTTCCTCTTTCACTACACAACCTTTCGGTAGCTTACTGTGAAAGAGTCAAGGAGTGTATTTGTGTTCACTTTGAGTGAGCACAGATTCATTTAAAAAAAAAAAAAATATATTGTTAACTGGGTTGGCTGGCAGAGATCTTCTAAGATAAGTCCGCCCTTTGAAACGTACAAATATATACTAGTTGCATGTAAACATGAGATCCAACTGTCGATGGACTAAGTCGGTATGTCTATTGTATGAAACGATGTCGTCAATAAATTACATTTTTACAAAAATTGTTAAGAAAAGTTTGAGATGTACTGATATAATACAGACATTTTTTATAGAAAAATTAATTATCTAGTTGGGGTGTTTCGGTGTTTTTCGATATTTTTATAAAATTCTGAAATATAGGCACTGAAACTCGTAAATTTGTCATAAAAAATATATTTTTCTTTTTAAAAAAAGTTTGAGAAATTCTGGAACTTTTTCATTAAATTTAATTTGAGATATTGTATTTTTCTATATACATACAAAATTTAAGGGTTCTAGCTTTTATAGTTTTCGAGATATATGAAAAAAATTAGTAAAAATTCAAAGGTTGATTACCCCTGACTGAAAGAAAATTTCAAAATTCTGAGTATACAAGTTTTGTAGGCTTAAAGTATTCAATATTTTCTGAAATTAAAGGATCTGTGCATCAAGCGAATCAAAAGTTATAAGGGGGGGACGGACACACAGACACACACACAGACACACACACAGACACACACACAGACACACGCACACACACACACAGACACACTAAATGTTCTCCTCCGAATCCTGAGTAAATCCGTATATGGAACATATATGCTGCGAAGCCTCTAAGTTGGTGTTTTTTGTCGTCAAAGTTTGAAAAACCGTTTAAAATGTAGACCTGGCCATACAAATCTCACGTATCTTGGCTTGATACTGCCGATCTGTCTCGAGAAATAATTTCTCTTCAACAAATCGACAGTTGGATTATTGCCATTTTTGTTATTTTATTATGTTTCGACAAACCTAATTGGTGATTATTACTCTTTTCTTTTTATGTGAGGCGCCCTTGGGGTGAAGATATTTCACTAAACGGCGCCATAAAAGTTGTCCAAGTATTATTATTATTATTATTTATCCTTATATTGTTATACAGACAGCAATAAAGCTTTTATTTATTTATTATGATTTAGCACTTATGGCTGAGTGTGATAATGATTTGCAAGAACTTGTGTCAAGTGTGTTTGAAAATTTTGCAAAGAATGGTCTAAAAATGAATGTAAGCAAAACAAAGGTTTTGGTATTTGAAAGGGATGAAGCAAGAACGAAGTAACCGTAAAAAATGAATGTCTTGAGCAAGTGAATGAGTATGTGTATTTAGGAAGCATGTTTATTCGTGATGGAAAGTGTGAAAAAGAAATCGAACGTAGGAAAGTTGCTGGTTGCAGGGTGGGCGGTGCACTAAGAACTATAATGAGAAACAACAACGTCTCACTACAAGCAAAGAAACTAGTGCATAACGCAATCCTACTACCATCGATGATGTATGGTTGTGAAACGTGGACATGGACGAAAAAGAAGAATGCAGTATAAATGCAGTAGAGATAAAATCTCTACGAAGAATATGTGGAAAATTTTTATGGGATATGGAAAGGAATGAAAATATTAGAAAAGAATGTGGTATGGAAGTAAGGGCGACCGAGAATGACGTGGATCGAACACATCGATTCCGTCTTCAAGGAAGGCCAGGTAAGAAGTAAGAGAAATAGGAGAAGCTGTATGAGAAATGGTATGTCGGTGGAAGAAGCGAAAGAAGTATGCTTGGATAGAAAAGAGTGGAGGTCCGTTCTCTCTGCCTACCCCTTACGAGAAACGGCGTGATGGGTAAAAAAAAAGAATAATAATAAAAAAAATGCATCAGAATACTAGGTTTTGCTCCTCATTCTTGCTCGTTGTCATTTGCTTATACAAATTGAATTAACATGGTCGGCAAAAAATCATTTCTTGCCTCTTCGTTCTATATTAGTTGTTGAAGAGTGATCGGGCATTGATAGAGTCATTGAGGATCTTGTACAATTTCTATTCCTAGTACTTCTGGAAGAAATCAACTCCTAGAATCCATTATTATCATGTTTTTTTTTAACCCTGGATAGCTAACCTTCTCGAGTACCCTGTTAAAGCTAACCATCCGCCTAAACGACGGGCATTAGGAAAACTATTTTTTTTGTAATAAGTTGAAATCTTAGGATATTTATTTCTTTATATTACGGTTATTTAATAGGTTTCTTAATTTAAGAATAAAAATTAATTGAATATTTTTATTTATTTTTCAAATTATAACGGTTTTTCTTAGACCTCTAAAGAAAAATACACATTTTTTCATCAAAATGTTTATAATGCTCAAGTTACAATTTTTAAAAAAAAAAATAATCAGTTTTCTGGCGTTGCATGGCACATGGAAACATAAAACTTTATTTTTTAATACAAAATGAACTGTTTTATATAGCACATGTGACACAAAAAATAACTTAATGTTCACCACATATTGCTACCTTAGAAATACTTACTGTTATCAACTTTTTCTTCCCAAAAGTATTTTTTTAAACGTTTTTTTCTCTGTAATGACTCTTTTTCATTTTCTTAAACTTGAAAAGAACCTTGACCCGAAGGTTGCTGCTCTTGACTGGTGGATAGCTGCCATAAAGATCGCTCTCGATCTTTTCTTTGACTTGCGTTGGCATCATTGTTTTAGCCAGTCTTACCATAGAATATGGTACTGCTTTGTGAGGTTTCTGAATGAGCAGTATCCGAGGCCAACCCGCTGACAAGCGTGGCCTTGTATTACCAACTATCCCACGCATATATCAAGTTCAATTCAGAAATGGTCGGATATAATATACGAGGGAGGCCGTCATCCAGCAGTGGATGCTTAAGGCTGAAAAGAAGAGGAAGAAGAAGACAACATTCTTTCACCGTCTAAAAGTATGAGATAGTGGACTCGAATGTCTTTCTTCAGAAACTGATGGTTCATAATTTTCGTCTAAAGAGACGTCTAAAGAGATGTCCAAAAGGACATCATCTTCCGCCAAAATGTCTTCGGTTTCACTTTCAGAATTGACATTCAGATCATTGTCACTGTACTCCTGGCTTATCACAATAGTTATCGTATCTCCACTTACATAAAAACATCGAAAAAATAAAAAAAATAAACAGTTTACACTTAAAATATGCACGCGTAGTGAAACTAAAATACTAACGTTAAAGCTAACCATCCGTCGAAACGACGGGCATCAGCTACATATACCTCAAAAAAGTAAAAAAGTATGCCACCTACCCTATCGGCGAGTATGCTATTAGGACAACCTCATCGCCGGCTGAGTTGACTAGCCGAACCAAGATGATCGGATGCATCGTTAAAAAGAGACAGCGGTATTACTATGCGATGCCCGTCGATTCGACGGAGGTTAGCTATCCAGGGTTAACTATTTACTTACATGATTTCATTCGTGCGTTTAAATTCCCAATTTATTCCAGTTAAAAATGACAGTCACACAAAATGATTTATTCTATTTCTATACGCGTGTACGATTATGCTTATTAATTTATTTCTATGAACGATTGTTAAGTTATGATTTTTTTTACTAAAAATAATCGAAACTAGACGATTTTTATTGCAAACAAAATATTTTTCATTCGAATGAGAGGCCTGGGTTTATACGCATGTTTGTTTATTTGAGGTTTTTATTTATGAAATATTCTTTTACAAATAACAGCTATAGAATAAAAAAGAAATAAACAGTGTACAAAAAAAGTCAGTGCTTAGTAGGATTATTGCTGAAGCAAATTTTTTCTTCCAACCTTACGACAGAACATAATGTTAACTATTATCTATATATTAATACGTGAAGCAAAAACTTTATACCTACACCTTTTTACGAAAATCGCTCGGCAGAGGAGTATGTTATATAATAGAAGGAGTGGCGAATGCTAATATCTTTTTAAATCATGCATAAAAATACTTTAAATCAATAAAAAAAAACCTTTAAATACCACTGTAATGTTATGTATTTGTTTCTCGCAGACACTTCGATGTATTTGACATTGGCACAGACGCATATAATAATATATTGTATTATTTTGTTTATCTGTGCGGTCAAATTGAGAAAAGAGAAAAAACTTTGTAGATACATCTACCTATCAACATCATTTCAATTTTGACTTATCCCTGTCATTGATTTAGAAAGAAAATTGTGAAATAGCGCTCTCTCAATATATCTACCTAATATACATCACTTAGTTATTTTTATTTATTCATTTATTTATACTTAACTGTACATTGCTTACATATAGACATTAAAACTTAACAAAGACATCACAGTTATGGTCGAATTTCGACCTCCAGGCGACAACTAGTAATAAAGATGACTTATTTTTATGCATACCTTAACAATTTCTTCTCCAAAGTCCATTTCAATCGCATATATGTATAACCTTGTGCGCTTTATCAACTACAGGTTTATACAATCAGAAATGTATTAAATTTTTGTTATAAACTTAAACGTAGGATAATAATAGTGCTATGGAACTTAAGAATATGTACTTACTGAACAAGCTTATTCATATTAATATAAGGTTGTAGGTAGGTCAAAATTTTCTCACGGATTCTTTTGTAGGACGAAACAAGACATAAGCTTTAACGGCAAAGTTTTTTTTTATTACGTAATGGGAATTATTATGAAAAATCTAGCAGGCAGAGTGAAGATGAATAATGATTCAGAAAAAAAAACTAATAAATTCTTTTAGGTGTTTTCATGAAAAAAAAAATATATTTCCACTATTTTATTATTTCCTTTTCCAGTAAGAGACTTTATTTTATTTCAAGCGAATACAATAACAGATTTACACCGACTATTTTCGCCATCACTCATCATAAAACTATATTTTTATTATTTTTTTATTAGGATGAATTCTTCCACGCAAACTTTTCTTACCCTGTTCTTCACAGTGAGTATCTTAAGTTACGTATTAATCAATTTGTATACTAATATTAAAATTTGGAATTTAGAATAATATTTCTTAGAAAGGATTAGGTACTTGACACTTGGTCCAATAGTTAAAGCAGAAATTAGTAGTTTTATAGTCATTATTTTCAAAAGCTGCATACACACGTAACGATTTATCCTTACGATTTGACCGATATCGCTCATTTTTCAATAATTGTTTTCTTCGCTAAGATTTGAAAAATGAGCGATTATCGGTCAAATTTTAAAGATAAATCGCTACTTGTGTATGCAGCTAAAGGAAGAAACAAGATGCTTTGAAAAAAGAATACCTCCATAATAAAGATTTTAAAAGTCACGGTTCATTTGGCCAGAACAAGGGATACGAGTAAGATTCATGTCTATGCTACGGCATTCCGACCTGCTGAGTAGGTACCTTTGGGTTGGAGAGTCTATCATACCAGCGGTTTTTCAGTGTCTGTCGAAGCTAACGCTGCTGCAGCTTTTCGAAGGGTTTGGTATGGTGGCAGTAGTAAAACCAACCTTCGCAACCATACAAGACGCTCGGGGACAAGAAGGAACACGCATCAGATTTTAGGTTAATCTAAGGGTGTTGGTCTGTAGTTTGACTGGGGAATGACAGGTGTGAACGGGGAAAAATAGAGCGGAATCTCGAGGCACAGAGACAATGGACCGACAATCAGACCGAAAATTTCCTTATCCGGAATGCGGGAGGTCTATCTGTCACTAGGTCTCCTCAGCCACACAACGTGGAACCGAAGATAGAATCTCTAATAGAAATTAAAGTCGGGCTAGTGCGAATACTTATAACTCGAGATCGGCTGAACAGATTCTTTCGATGTTTGATTTATTGGATTCTTCTCCGCTCTTGATAACATAATAACTAATAAAACGTTGAAAAAATTATATAAAATTTAATATAAACACAAAATGATAATTAATTTTAAATTCTTATTATCTGACGACACGACTAACGTAAACAAGTATAAGCAGAACTCTTTTATTGTAATGTTTCGACTCATTATCTTGTATCATTGTGATTTTTTTTTTGTAATTGACTAGAATTGTATTGTGCTTGGAGCTGAATTCAGATTCTCGTTCATTTTAGTGTGTGTTGATTGCTATAATATTAATGATGATTTTTTTTATGTCAATTGAATTTCATTTTATTTTGTACATATAAAAGATTGTGTCTGTCATATTTGTAGGTACTATATACCTAATTTTTTTAACATGTAAATGGTCTTGTCGTATATGTAATAAATAAATAAATAAAAAAACACTGTTTCGAGCGTTATAGAAAATTATCGGGCACATTCGTTTCGGTTATTTAGGCGAGGTAGAATGTGTGCGCGCGCGCGCGCGCGCGCATATTATATTCTCACGTTGTTCCCGTCTGAGCTTTGAATCAATCAATCAATCAATTCTCCCTTTTCCACCCCACTCAGGGGCATAGGGAGGCAACAAGAGCTCTCCATTGCGCTCGATCTTGCGCAATGTTTGATCTGAGCTTTGAATACGAATGAAATATGGATGTTTTAGAAATAGTTTAATGTTATTATTTTACTGGTTTAACTCAATCGTACTAATTATGTATTTTTGTTTCTGGGGGCGCACTGCGCAGTGCACACAGCACATATGAACGGACCGCTTCTGGTTAGTACAGGACGTCTGTCGGGAAAGCCAGTAAATAATAAATCCTTATAACATTACAAATACTATAATACTTAAATTTCCAGACAGTGTGCGTTTAGAAACGTTATTTTTTATCGTTTTTTTTACTGTAACCTATCCGATAGATATACTAAAAATGTTTGTTGGTAGTTTTCTCGCACTTTAATGTTGATTTCATCTACAGCGGTAAATAGACAAAAGACAGTCATAAATTATGATCCTTAGTTTTTTCCATGAGTAAACGAACATCTTTCCTTCTCTTTATTTTGTTTATGTTGTTTCATTTATTAATTTACTTATTCCAACGTCATGGAGAGGAAATGCTGTGATTAATTATGATGATTTCCTTTCGTTTTCATAATAATTATTCAACTGAGAAAAAAAGTTTTACCTTCTCTATTTCATAAGAAAATTTAATACAAATCGTTTTGGTGTAGGTATTTACTCAAAGCCTTTTTCAATTACGAATGAAAAAAAGCTGACGAAGTAGAAAACTTTTATTACATATTTAATAATACTCAATTACTATCGTATACACAATTTGAGCAATGCCACGATAATTTGCATTATGTTGCAGAGCTTATAGGCAAAGAATCAAGCTCGTCCAGTATTTTGCACACACCATCGGGTAGAGCTCCAAAAAGATGGGATAATCGGCAATCTATATCCCAAAAATAAGATCGATATTTCTAAATATATATGTTTGAGCAGCGTATTTCCGAAAATGAATCGAGAACGTGTTTTCTGATAATTTTATTACTTTATTCTGAAATACTTTGTACCATTTTGAAAAAAAGAACACATTATTTAGTTATTATTATTGAGTGGAAGCCATTCCCTTTGATTAAAGGGTAACATTATGTTTCCAGAGAAACGGGGGCCTAATGAAACGTCAATAATGGAATAGGTTTAATATAATTAATTGTATAAAAACAATCTTCAAAAGGCTGGCGTTCACTCTTTTCATTTTATCCCATTCGTTGGACTAATCAAGAGAGTACCTTTTTGTATGAAATTTCTGTGAAACGTTCTCGAGACATGCCACATTCTGTTTGTATTATATTGAGACTATTCACGACAAAACTATTTTTGAATACATACATTATGAAACACCGATGTATTACCTTTTTAACTTATTATTACTTTTATAATTATATAACGAGGAGATATTGATAGTTTTAATAAAACTACCTTTATGGCATTTTATATTTTTGATTGCTAGAAAGAAGTGATTTTTCTTGTCCGCTTTTCTTGTCCGTTTTCTACATTAAAAACATTTCTGAGATTTCATGTTTTCATCACAACTTTTGTACACAAAGACGTTTAACGTAAACCACATCTCCGTCGATTCTTTGTTTTTTCTTTCAGTAGGATTACCTTGGAGGTAGATATGAAATTATTTCATGTCAAGTTTTGTCAAAATGGCTTGAATACGTATTCGAAAAATCCGCTGTATCAGGACCATAAAGACACGGAAATATTATATTATTTGGAGTTAAGATAAGTTGGCTCTCAGGTACAAATATGTTTAAGTGTGGCCGTATTATAATCATTTTAACTTTACCTCTTTTGCAAGAGCTAATAATACTCTGTCCTTTTTCAGACATAATTCAACATAACCACCAACTAGTGGTTGCTCAAAATAGTTGGTTCTAAATGATAGAAGAATAAGGTTTTTACCTAGCACTGGAGATGGGTAGAATCGTAATGGAAAATAAGTAGTTATGGGTTTATTTAACCCCTAACGACTGACATACGTACTTGTTACATATGTGGTACGTACGTCAGTGTTAGTATAACTTTTTTAAATATTCATTTCTGTTTGTGCACATTGACATATAAAATGGATTGGTAGCGATTTAATTCTTCTTTTGAGCCTTTAACATGTAGAAAAATATAAGTTCTGACGAAAAATCATTAGCGGTACATTCAGTCGGATCGCATTGTGTCCTCTGAGGATGGTGACGAAGAGGCTCCCCCTCGTGATGGTATTTGATGGCTATGAAGAATTGCATAATGTATTTCTAACAGAAACGTCCTAAAGCCCGGTATGGCTGATAAGCTTGCCGTAAACCAGTGCTCTTGCTGTGCTCTAAGCCGACCTGCAACGACTGTTGTTAAAAAGTGTCTTATATTATGAATTCTAAAGGTTGTGATTTTTTAATTGATCTGTAGACCTTATTATTAATATAAGCAAAAAAGTTTCTATTATTATAGGTTATTTTGTGTTGATTTTTTCAAAAAAATTTCCATGTACGTAAGTTTCATCTAGAGTAATATTGATTACTATAAATATTTTGTATTGCTATTTTAACTATTTTTTTATAATCGCTGTTTGATTAAAACATGTCTAAATAAATGCATCGCAACAATCACCAGAGTTACACTCCATTGATGCATCTTAAATTCGTGTATGTACCACATAAGTACGTCAGTAGTAGTATAACAAAATGACATGACAGTGGTTGAGGGTTAAGATAGGTTCGTGACGTGACAATAACACAATTCATCAAAAGAGCAACAAACCATACTACATCGCGTCGTTCCGACATAAAACAACAAGAGTAGAAAGAAAATGGATGACGAGGTGACATGTTCACTTGATGTGATAAATTCACCCTATTTGTATTAATAATATTACCTACTTACTACTATCAAGAGTTGTCAACCATCGTGTGTTATAATAATATTATATGGTATAAACTTAGCAGTCATATTTTGTAAATGACACAACAACACACGTGGAACAAAATGTATCTAACAATGGCAAAACACGCGAATGTTAATAAAGCAATCATTTAAAAAACTAGAGTTACAATAAATTGTGACATTTCATTTCATTGGCTACATTAAATAGTTTTGCCTCGTTATTATTTTGTATGTGTATGTTTTAAAGTTCAACATTAAAGTTGTTGGTAGAATGTATAGTGTTTTGGTTCATTTATTATTTCGGATATAATATAGCATTTTTGAGAGTGTTTTGCAATGTGAATACTGTAGGATAGTGTTTTCATTGAACGTCTCTGTTAAAATATTGCCGGTTTCCCAATCTGCCTACTAAAACAGCAGGTAAATTAAGAAATCGGTATCGGAATCGGTGCTGAATCAAAATCTACTGGACAGTTTTTAAGTCACGAATGCTGAACAAGATATTCCGATATCGATTCCTGGATTAGACCATTTCTGCCCGAGGTTGGATCCTGTAGCTACGAATTTGGCGGGAGCGGTTGAGAAGTAAAGACCAATAAAATGTATACCCACTGTTAATTAAATTAATTAATTTAATAAAATGTTATATTACATTTCTTATTTCCATTTGTTATTACAATATTAATATTGATTAATTAATGATAACGTAATCCTGAATCATTCATTAAGTTCTAAATAACTTTTTTGTACAGGGAAAACGTAGGTAGGTATTTTTTATGAAACTAAAAAAAAGGTAAGTTCTTTGAATAATAAAAAGTATTGCGGAGTACCTACCTTAAATGTTGTTTTTTATCAATAATAATCTAAAATTTGCTTCCCGTGGTTCATGTAGTATATAATTTTTACTAAAATTAATAAAAAAATACAAAAATTAATTAACAATTTCAATTACCAATTGGCCGACTGAGATTTGATACCAATTCTGCGAAGTAATTTGAGATATAAAGTAAAAAAAAAAAAAAAAAATATTTAAAAAAAGAGTAAAAAACATAGAAAATTCATAACCGGTCAGGAATCGACCCTGCAGTAGAAATTTGGCAATCTTAACAACAAGGAAAAATGTTTATTTATTTTTATTTTCTACCTACGGAATAGAGGCAAAAAAGTCCCGACTGAGAAGCTCTGAGGTGAAGTCAAAATGATGTGAAACACAAGGAACAACATGCACCATCCGCAGCATATGCAATACGGAGGACATCGTCAATGGTGAAGGCAATGTTGGCGACAATAGAACCATCATGAGAACATAATGTCGGAAGACAAAACTCATCGTGTCGCCCTTAAAGGCAACCCTGAAGGAAGAAGACCACCAAAGCGATGAAGAGATAGTTGCCAGTCAACTTACCAAGAGGCTAAAACGATGGCACGAACAGATCCGCAGCATCTCTAGACATTTCTATATTGTGTGTTACATAATTATAATAACCATTACTAGTGATCGCCAGTGCTCGAAATTCGACCATAACAAATTTAGATTATAAGTTTGAACATTAATAAAGATGCCTTTGTGAGCGAGCGCTATTTCATAATTTTGTTTAAAAAATAATGACATAGATACGTCGAATTTGAAATGTTGACATGTTCAAAGTTTTTTATATTGTTATTTTTAATACAAAAAATATAAATCAATTCTCAATTTGACCACAGATAAACAAAAGAATATTTAGCGCTAGTTCACGATTTTCTTTTAAAAGTAATGACAGCGATACGTCAAATTTAAAATGTTGATATGTCCAAAGTTTGTTCTATGGTTATTTAATACAAAAAATATAAATCTGTTCTCAATTTGACCACAGATAAACAAAAGAATATAGGTACCAATGCGTCTGAGTCAATTTCAAATACATCAGAGTGATGTGAGTATGAAATACATTATTACAGTAGTGTGCGTAGCGTTTTTTTATTGATTTAATCTAATTTTATGTGAATTTTAAAAAAAATATTAACATTCGCCACACCGTCCTATATATAAACTATAAGTGTGCAAAATTTCATACTCCTCCGTCCGCGCAATTTTCGTAAAAATTGTCACAAAGATTTTCCTTCACGTATTAATATATAGATTCCATCTGAAAAACGAATATAGGTACTAAATACACAAATAAATTGAAAATAATTCGACGCATTCATAAATTCATAGTAGAGTTACATCCTGGACAAGTCACAGAGATGTAAACAGTCTTTTCATCCGATCTCCGGTACGTGCTTTAACGCAAATACCAGCTACCACGTTCTAGGAAAATTGGGCCCTCAGCAGCTCCCGAGATTTCTCACGGGAGCAAGGTATAAAAGAGGAGAGGATGTACCTCTCGAGGTCAGTCGTTACTTGGCATTTCCACGCACCTAAGCTATCGTCGACCCTTTGTTACTTTTAATATTATTTTATCTGCTTGTGATTACTAAATAGTTTTTAAAAACTTAATAAAACATAACTGTAGGTATACACTATATACATATAGATTATACTTAGGTTATAATTTTGCAAGCCCAGTAGAATGTGGGCGGGTTTATTTTGACGGTGTGATGGGTCTTTGTACTCGGAGAGTTAGTTGTGCTTTTTATAGGCAGGCATGTTGTGTTATTACCTTCATATCCGTCAGTTAGACGTGTGTGTACCACAAAGGAGGTTACCAAGGAACAGGTCTGGCGAGATCTCTCCTCCCACGCGACCGCAACTCGACCTGTCTACTCTATACAGGGTTCATTCATACGTATCACATTCGCTTCATTAGGCTGGTAGAACAATTAATAATAATAATTGTTCGAAACAAACACTTAGAGATAACTTTCGTTGTCCATATCCGAAAAATGACAATATTTACGATTTGATGCATTTTTATACAAAACATTAAGATAAGTGACTCAAGGATTCGCCTACACCTTTAACCGTATACTGCTTCGCCAATAAATCGAATAAAGGCGTAAAATTTATCATTTTTATCGCAAAATACTACAATGAATTAATTTTAATTTGTAATCGATTCATTTGATTGTTTTAGTTGTTGATAAAGGAACAAAAATAGGAAAGTTCATGGCCAAATCATATTGCAGAGACCGTCTTTCAATTTGAAAATATAAAATAGATACCTACTTATAGAAAATCAGAAAAACAAAAGTTCATAAAATTCAAGCCAATGGGCACTTAAGCAGTTAACCAAAACCTATTTTCCGATTTTTCCAAACTCCTGATTTCTCAAATCTAGGAATAAAAATATCATATAGGTACCTACTTAGATACGAGTTTTTTAAAATAATTTAACTGAACTTTTGTTTCAAAATTATTGTATGAATTTAGATGGCTTTATAGTTGAGCTTGCTTTTTCAAGGGGCAAGATACGGTTTTTCCATCTGAGGAATAGAGCAGCCGGTCCCGCAAACTAGTAGGGCCATAAAAAGCATGTTTAATACCACAAACTGTAGATTCCTTTTTTTATTTTTACATACGTGAAAATGAACTACGTGCTACCAAGCACCCTCGGCCGAAACTATCAACGGTTAGGGAGCGTTCACACCATAGGTTCGATCTCGCTCCATTCTCGGTCCAGTCTCGCTCTGTTCTCGGTCCCGTAGTTAATCCGTTATTTTGCTGATTTAAAATTACCAATGTACGTATGCAGATACCCTCCCTTTGCACAAGCTTCTACATGCTTTAAGAGAGAGAAAATTTTGAATTGTTATCATTGATGTTTCATGTAAATATATACCTATTGTTATAATTCTGTAAATATGATTTCCAACAAAATAAAATTAAATAAAAACTTATGTATTATTTGCATTTTAAATTTGAAAATAAATGTTATATAGAAAGTGTGTAGGTATCTATGTATTTCCGAATCCATGAAATTACAACAAAACACACAAACGCGCCTACCTGACAAAGTAAATAAAAAAAATCGTTATCATAATAAAAATGAAAATCGGCAAAGACCCGAGTGAACAGAGTTTATTGGATGAGGAATTTTTGAATGACGCGTCTAAAATCGCGGAATTATGCAGTCAATTTTCAATCTATATGCAAATTAAATGTTTAAAAAAGACATTGTGGAGTGACAGGGTTGATCACTATAATAATATGCATAACTACTCAAATTAACTGGGTGTAACTAAATCAAACCACCAAAGTGGCGTCGTAACCACCAGGCTTCCAACCACTCCCAAAATTATACATTGTACCCTTCCCCTCTTTTTTTTTAATGAATCTGGGCTCACTCAAAGTGAACACAAAAAACACTATTTGACTCTTTTATGAAAGAGGAAGATGGTCGGCACCTGGGATCGAACCCACAACCTCCGAACGAAACAGTACGAAAGCCGGCGTCGTAGCCGCTAGACTACCAATCTTAGAGAATTTGATATAGTTTCAACTACAAAAATACAACATCACATTACAAAATAGTTTGAATTTAATCTTACTAAAGTAGGTACAACTGTTGATCAAAACCAGTGTAAGGGACATTCAAACAACTTTTTCAAGTAGGTAAATACATATTTTCTGGTTGTGAATGAATTTGCATAGTCTATGAAAAGCGTGACAGTGTTGGTAAGAGTATCAGTATTTCATTCATAATACACCTCTTACATATTATGTATGTGTAACTATCTATACTATTGAAAAATGCCCAGAACACTGACTGATTGATCGACTAACGGCGCCTCCCTAAAACGGGCCACACATACCTATACACATCTATGTAGTGGTGCGTTGGTTGTGTTGTTTGAAAATACACGCGCCCACACATAAAGTAATACGCGTCAGTTAGTTGTCAATTTTTGTGAAGACAATAACTTAAGAGACCTACAGCTATTTGTGGATTTCCACCACCCTGGCAACGAGAGAATACTGTTATAATAACTCATGCCTTATAAAACCAACGTACCTACCAGTCGTAGTAAAAAAGAGCTCCATAGGTAATTTGAATAGAGTTCTTCGTGTACATAAAATTTACTTGATGAACATGCATTTCTTGGTGAAGGTTATTTGAAAATAAAGTTCAAATAAAAGGTTGTATAACTTTTCCACATTTTTTTTTAATTTTTATTATTATTATTTTTTATTTATTTTTTAAAAAATATATACGAGTACATAACATATAGGTACATTAACAAATATATCAAATGAAAAAGTCAATTTTATATGCCCCATTTGAAGTTAGAAACTTGTGTATGGGGTAGAAACATTTTCTTAGTCTCCTGTGATCACGTAGAACGTGTGCCTACGAAACTAGTCAGGATAATAAAAAAAATGTGGAAAAGCTATACAATCTTTTATTTGAACTTTATTTTCTTCATGCACTTACAATGAATTCTCACCATATTTGTGCGACAAGAACTTTTGGTAGGTACCTCTACAGCCATTTGTGACTTTCACCCACCCTGGTAACGAGAGAAATTTTTAGTCATGCTTTATAAAACTAACGCACCCGTGCCCGTGGTAGAAAAGTTAACTGATACAGAAAATTTGAATAAATATTTCTTTATGCTACAATAAATTCTTACCAAATTTTTTATTGATCAAAATATAAGGTACTTACATACATCATTAGCTCGTCGAATCAACGTTAAATTGGGTGACGAACTCCGTCATACGGTGACGGAGTGACGGGTTACCCCTAGTAAGAGATAATAGTATACTAACGTTGGGCAGCAAACACCGGTGTTGCAAGTTCCAGTCTGCACGGCTCTCACCCACGCGCCGAGTAAAACGGAAATGTTTTGAGAAATGCAGCAGGACCTATCTGTATGCTAATGTCAGAATAAACGCGAGAACAGTGTCTGCAGGAGAATACAAACGTGTGTTGCATTTCTCAGTTGAGGTGGCTGGTTTCTTTTAAACTCGTGTTCGGTTCAGAGATTTTATGTAAATAAGATGAATCCCAGAACCGACAATAAAAGAGTCTAAAGAGTTCTCTTTGTACAGACTATTTAAATCAACAAAACATTTTTCTTAATATTAAGTACATCCAGTTGTATCTAAGTATGTTTGAAAAATTGTGACATGTGTCGGAAAATAAAAATAACAGACATTTTCAACTATTAATGTTTGCCTCATGTAAAGCTGGTAAAGTATGGTTAGTTTCTTTTTTGCGGACGTTTTTCATCATAAGGAAACTTTAATTTATCCAAGTTCGTTTCCCTAATCCGCTGGGTTCCTAGAGAGCGGTCCGTCGTCTGATAAGAAGTCAGTCTTTCAAAATATATGACAATGTTTTTTGTTACTTTGGTAACAATACTGACAATGTTGTTAACTGTCAAATTCACCGCTGTTTATAGCAACACCGTATTCGTAGGAAAACATACCATAAGTGGAAAGATGGATCATCACAAAGCCTCGCCTCGCATCTCTTTCTTTGAGTAAATCCAGGGCGTCATCTAATTCAAGCCGGCAATTTACGTACGTACTCTTTCGATTGTCTGCCACGTCTTTCACAAATTTTGCTTCCATAATCTATGGACCCGGGGGGCTTATGTTCATTAAAGAACAAATACCAACCCGCACTCCATCGTGCGATAACGAGAGTTGTCCGTGAAATAAGTTTTCCTCATTGCTCGGTCTCGGTTTGGCAGCCGTAAAGAATGAACCTTCCAATCGCACCGCCCGTCAGGTGTAAAGTTCGGTCCGTGATTCGTTTTTTGTGTGCATAAGGTTATTGGCGACTGCAATTATTTTTATTCTCAACTGAAACGTGCATGAGTGTTCAAGGTACCTAAGCTGTGCAAGAAATATGTAACTACCCATCCTTAAGTTATTAAACATCTAGGTACTAGAATACCAATCAAAAGAGAATTTGCGAATCTTTTACCCTAAGATGGTCTTCATTTATGTATGTTATTTTTGAGGCCATACACAAGATGGTATTCTGTATATTTTCAACAAGCTTAAGCCTCTTATAATGTCAACAAGAGCATATTTCAGTAATCGCGTCTTCAAAATAATATCATAAAACTTACTACCTATCCTTAAATTATTAAACATCTAGGTACTAGAATACCAATCAAAAGAGAATTTGCGAATCTTTTACCCTAAGATGGTCTTCATTTATGTATGTTATTTTTGAGGCCATACACAAGATGGTATTCTGTATATTTTCAACAAGCTTAAGCCTCTTATAATGTCAACAAGAGCATATTTCAGTAATCGCGTCTTCAAAATAATATCATAAAACTTACTACCTATCCTTAAATTATTAAACATCTAGGTACTAGAATACCAATCAAAAGAGAATTTGCGAATCTTTTACCCTAAGATGGTTTTCATTTATGTATGTTATTTTTGAGACCATACACAAGATGGTATTCTGTATATTTTCAACAAGCTAAAGCCTCTTAAAATTTCTACAAGAGCATAATTCAATAGATATTTAAAATAATATCAAAGATACCATACTCATTTTTGTAAATTTAGACTGTCTATAAATATCGCAAACTATCACTTTGGGTCGATCCTGGAAAAGGTTTCCGAAAAACGTTTGTTTTATTTTGAGAAATCCAAAAACGAAAGGTATCTACGCGTTAAAACCCGCTTTCAGTCAAGCTGATGGCTAAAATTAGACAAATTATCTAAATAGGGAATAACTCCTCACTTTAGATCATTCACATTATTACGAAAGATATAGGTAATGTTATGATTGTTATTTTAATCAAGAGTGATTAAATAAATTACCCACTGACTTTATTAAAATGATTCAATTGTTTATTCTAGAGTGGGCAATTATCAAGGAAAAACTGCCTACACATCACATTATTGTATAAAAATACTACGTGTGAAAGTTTTATTTTAGACATTAGCCAAGAGCTTAAGAAAAAGCTAATTTTTAATACAAGATGAAGATTGAAAGACAAATACACATATCCTTGTGTATCCGAACACTATAAGAGGTGGTGTCTTTGTTAATTTAAAATCGCAAATCAAAAGTAATCGTTTTTGATTTTTTTTGTCTGTTTATTTCAACGTGTATATTATTATATTCAACCACACTATTGTACCAAGCCAAGTCTCGACAGAAAATTTGCTAAAAATAATTTTTTTTACCTTTTTTTGATAACTTTGGCTTTAAATATTTTTTAATCTTTATAGAAGTATAGATCCTCTCTTTTAGAAAGATTTGGTTCAACTGGCCCTTCATCAATTCCTCAGATATTAGTACTCCAGATTAGGTGCGAGGAAATTAAATAAAAAAAGACAACTCAGCAGGCAGTAGGCACTTTGGGCTGAAGAAGTATGCTTACGGCAACGATACAATATCTGCTGTCACAGAAAATGTGTTTAATTTATTTAGTTATTAGAGACAGAACACTGAACAACAACCACAAATAGGTACAAAAATCTCCAGAATAATCTCCAGTGCTCTAATAACTAGAATCTCCCGCATAGCTATTTTGCATAGCTAGGTAGATGCGATCAAATTATTATATTAGAAATCCAACTCCCTTCCTCGAGCAGTCTTTTTCAAAGCTTTATACTATTTACATTCGATGTGGGTAAAGCTTTAAATCAAACTTGAAACATGAATGTGAAATATTTTGTCAATGATAATAATAATATGCAACATATTTTTACGTAAGACATTGCAACCTCGAAGGTGGTGGAACCAGTGAGTACCTAAATAATTATAGGTTGCGAGTTTGCGACATTATCAATACCGGCTACGATTTATTAAAATTAGAACTGAGAGCTTTCTCCGCGCAATAATTATTATTTAAAATATTAAAACCAGCTCGCCGGCTCCGGTTTAGTACGCGAGTCCTTTCTTGCATCACGATAATTTTATTCAAACCTGTTTAAACATCAATTTTCATGCATTGAACTGGCTGGGCCACACGAACCGCCGCCTAAGCTCTTAGAGGATATACTACTAAGTCAATACAAATAGACAGAGGATAAAGTTCAAGGTGTAAAGATTGAGTGCAAAGAAGTGATGAGGACATAATTGAATTGCTAGGACTTAATGAGCGGGCATGGATCAGGGGCGTGCCTAGGGTTATCTGGGCACGCATGCAAATTATTTTCGAGAGGTCCATAAAAGAATAGTACCTACACCTATAGAAGAGACTCCGAAAGTTAAGTTAATCTCTCATCTATTATCACTTTATTAACCGACCTCGGTAGCCCAGTTGTACTGGCGTGGACTTCAAATCACGAGGTCCCAGATTCGATTCCCGGTCGGGTCAGAGTTTTTCCATAAATTTGATCTTTTTGAATAAACTAGGTATATTTTTTTCTCTACCGCAATCATTAATAGCTCTGACATAAGATCTTGTGTTTCTCATATAAGTATGAATTCGTTTTAATGCTCAAAACGCACGTTCTGCATGAAGCGCTTGCTGCTGGTATGGTAACGTTTAATTGGGATAATTTAATCAGTTCCAAAAAAGCAACATCCAGACCATTTTCGTTGATGAAATCTAACAGTTGGAAAACATTAAATGATTTTAGTTCTGGAGATGTAGGTATACAGAGATATCAATTGATTTTTAAGTTTTTAACATTCATGACTTATGTTTAAAAAACGAACTTCAGGTAATTTAAAAAAGCGGTTATATAACCCTAAAAATGAAAAAATAAACAACATGGTTAAGAAATCAGTAGAATAAATAAATAAAAAATGCCCTGTTTTAAATGATGTCCAATGTTAGCGATCTCCTGATGCACAATTTTCACTAAAGGTTCACAGAAAACTATAATTATATCAAAAAGAAAGCATTGAAACAAACACAATCTATGAAACCACAAAGCAGTTTAAGTATATCATGCACAATATTACGAAATTTTAATTTCTTATTATTTTTAACAACTCCACAAAAAATGTAAACAAAGACTTAATGAGCTAACCTCAAAAAGAAAACATTGCATCGGCTGTGACATTGATACGGTCAAAATATTATATCTAATAATAAATAAAGCACCTGCGTGAAGTATGCCCTAAGTGAGAAATCAACCAATGAATCTTTCCAATTAATCTTTTAAAGCCCGGCCTCTATGGACTTCCAATTTTTTCATATAAAAAATAATTATTGAGGCATAACCATAGGGACGTGTGTATGGTTCTCGCATGTTTCTCGCGGAAATATCCAGACTTTTGTGCTGGAAAGAGTACGCAACATAAAGCCCGGTAAAAGCCAAATAGGTGCGAGTAGGACACTGTTGCGGTACCTATGCAATTCATTATAGTTCGTTATTATAGTCGATTTTTGCATACGTACGGCGTACCTATGTATGTAAATACTTACTTCTATTGTACTTTAAAGTACGAAATACAGGCGGCGCGAAATTTGAATTTTGTGTGGGTTAATAGTGTTTATCTTTCTAATCAATTTCTTGTTTTTTCTGTTAATAGAAAATAAATTATATGTACTTATCATTGATTTCGCTACGCATGCCAGGCTTTTGGGCTTATATGGAGGTACCGCCCCTGGCATGGATGAACCTTCTTTTTCCTGTGCCAAGTCAGGTCCCATCTATCAAAGGCCTCTCTATCCTTGGATATCCGGAAGAGTTCTACTAACTAACTTGCTGGATTCCGGTGCATTTCCTGGTTTATTTTCCAGGACATCTGCATTCTGTCTTCACCTCGATTTCATTTAGTTGTCTCCTTCTTTATTAGGTGAAGTAATTTGTAATTGTTATGTCTAGATTCTTGTGACCATTTTTCAGGACTACATCTTAAGGAATATGTAACAACTAATGACTCTAACAATTCATTACTGATGTTCGATTTTTAAATGGAACAATGTTCGATTGTGTTCCACAACAAATGTTCCATTTAAAAATCGAACATCAGTAATGAATTGTTAAAGTCATTAGTTGTTACATATTCCTTAATTTGAAATTGGTATTGTAAATAATGAATTAAAATAAGAAATAAATAAATATAACACACTAAGCCAGCCTTTCAAACAACAGTACCCACAGCATGATAGGCATCGAATATTGTAATATGTAATATTCTAGCAAAAAATCAAAAAGGATCACCTAGTAATAGATAGGTAGGTACGTATGCTTATTGCTTACCTAGGATATTATTTCTTAGGCATTTATAGAGTTCAAATAGTGTAAATATTTTTTCGGACAAACTCTGACTAAATTTCATTTATATTCAGGTTATTAGGTTGGTAGGTATGTCTATGAAAGTGTGCATACTTATTACACATACGTATATAAGTTACAACTCTCACCTGATAGAAGTCTGACCTGAAGGGTACTGCAAGGCAGGGTTACTTATGCAGCCTATTAGTAGAACGGCAGTACGGTTTTATTAGTCACCTTTAAAATGCAATATAAGTGCACGGTAGGTTTGAAAGTAAGCACGGTCGGCTGGTATTGCAGCAGAGTGCAGGTTATGTAGGCGAGAATTTTATTATTTATTGCAAATTATCAGGCTTCGATCAGCCAGGGTACTGCTTGATATAAAGGATGCTCTTACCACAAACTGTTGGCTGTGAGATTGATTCATATTCTGATTTTTAACGTGTAGTGTTGACGCTTTGGGAGGCATCACGTGATTTTTTAATGTCTTATCAGTAATCTCATTGCTCCATACAGAGAGAGAGACAATTTTATTTCTCAGATTTGGCTTCTCTTTCTCGAAATTCTCGAAAAAGCTTATAAATCCTTAAATTGAACTTTTAAATGTTTTCAATTATAATATTTGTACATGTGTACATTTACTATGTGAAATATTTGAAACTATCGTACGGTAATTCGCATAAGTAAAAGTAATTTAAAATGAGTAATTTGTTTAAAAGTTTGTGTTCCACATTTGAGTTTGCACGGCAATTATTAGTTTTCATCAACTCTCTCCTCTCAATTTTAATAACAAAGCACAGGAAACTACCAAACTACCTGGTTATGTACACGGGAACGTTTTTTTGAAAGTCTAGCTTCACTTGTGCCATGGGCGCCCGCAGGTAGGGGCAAGGGGGGGCACTTGCCCCCCCCCCCCTGGACTGAAAGATTAAAAATTTTTTTAGACAATAATAGAGAGAAAAAACATTAAAGTAAATTAAAACTACATTAAAAAAACATTACTAAAAATATTTTTCCATCCCTAGAAAATTTTCTGCGGGCGCCCATGACTTGTGCAATGGTTTTCTAAAAAAGCGGATCCCTTATTCAACGACCGTTATAATACAAAGAATCTAATCAATGTTATAAAAGAAAGTTGTGTTAGTGCGAACACTTATAACTCAAGATCGGCTGCACAGGTTCTTCCAATGTTTGATATATCGGATTATTGTCCGCTCCGGATAACATAATAACTATTAAAACGTTGAAAAATGCATAAGAAATTATATAAAATATAATATTACAGTTAGTATGGAACGGATTTCCTGTGACGCCAACGCCATCTATAAAAAATTCTACAACAAAAAAATATTGTTTACCTGACAACCATTGACATCAAAAATATTGGTTAGTACGCAGATTTAGGATGGAATTTTTTCGAGCTTTCAGAAATAATTTTTTAACATTCAAACACATTTTAAACGTATTTTTGTATAAATTACAAATTTGGAATCAATAGAAAGGACTACAGGACGACAAAAGCATCAATCCTGTCTCTTTCCTGTTTTCGTTATTTTACTCCTGCGAATGAAAGAGATAAAATAAAATAAAGACTGCTTTGTAGGTAGGTAGGTCCTTAGCTCAAAATGTTACGCCGCTTTTTTCTAGGAAAACAGAGCATTATGGGACTAACAAATAGACGAACTTTATATTTGCTTGTTCTCGTTAATTAAGTTAACTTTATAAAACAGTATTTAAAGTTGATTTTTATTATTAACGTTGTAGCTTATGCATCAACTTTGATTCATTTAAAACTAATAATATTACATCTCTAATATAAATTAAAGTCGGGTTAGTGTGAACACTTATAACACGAGATCGGCTCAACAGATTCTTCTGATGTTTAATTTATTGGATTCTTCTCCGCTCCGAATAACAGAATAACCAATAAAGAGTTGAAAAAATGGATAAGGAATGATGTAGAATACAATATTTAAGTTTGTATGGAACGGTAACCTGCGACGCACCCACGCCATCGCGGGTAGTTCCCTTTCGTTCTCGCATACGTGATTGTAGTACAGTAGCCCATCCCACTTACTCCACCGCACCGTTTCAAGCGTGTTAGAAAATTTTCATACAAAGTCAAGAATATTTTCGGGCACATTTGTTTGGTACCTACTTCATAGGCGAGGTAGAGTGTGTGCGCGAGCACATTATTCCCGCCTGAGCTTTGAATACGAATGAAATATGGATGTTTCAGAAATATTTTAATGTTAATATTAAATTTTATTAGCTTAACTCAATCGAATTAATTTTGTATTGTTTTATAGGGGCGCAGTGCACAATATTATGTACATTTTAACGGGCTAGAACCACATGACAACTGTCAGGACAGTCTGTCGGGAAAGCTAGTCTTATATATAAAAATGGAGAGCTATTTCCCGATGTCATCGCATCACGTCTTAACGGCTGGTCCGATTTCGCTAATTCGTTTTTTGTCGTGTAGGATTTTTATCAGGAGAATGTCCTTATAGAAGAAAAAAATTAAGAAAAATGCACGGAAAATTTGAAAATTAATGAAAACTCCACGTTGACAACCTTATTAGTATTTTTACCTTAGAATTTTTATTCCAATTTTGAAATTTTGACAGAAAATGTGAATTGGTGCGATTGACAGAAAATGCGGATGGAATATACATGGTTTAAAACCGACGCATCGTTCGGAATCACATTGGTCAAATGATAATTAATTCATCACTATACAAATTCGAATTCAATATTCATATTTAGGAACACAGGACAACGTCTGTCGGGAAAGCTAGTAGGTTATAAAAACTAAAAGCAGGGTTACAAAATATTGAATTCCGTAGGTACTGTATGATCAACTTTGGTACTCACTAATTCAAAAGATACATTTTATCTCACTTTCTGTCCTGACTTAAGGCACTGTGTGAGAAAAAGAACTGTTGCTCTTCAATGCGCTAGATCTTTAAACGACCTCCTCCCATGGCCAAATTCCTCAACTCTGCTTCGAAGAAAAGAAACCAGTAAAAGATGGTCTTCTCGTCACCGAAGACAATTGAATATTTAAATAGAAACATAATATTATGTACACAACGATGTTTAAAACAAATTCCACAAGTACCTATCATGTAACATTTCAATTAAAATGTATGCAAAAAGTATATAAAAAATCCAACAAATGGGACTGAACAGCATAATATCATTATACAGTACGAATATTTTATTGTGGTCCTTCACAAAACATTTTTTTTCACCGTCATGTTTTACACTAACATTGCTTTTGTAACATGGGTTATCTTCGTTGCATGTCGATCGCCATTAAATAACAACGACCTCGCGAAGTTAATAGCATTCATATTCATGAATTAATTACATATATTCAACATGCATTGCTCTTCTTACTAAGTGGTCGAATTATATACGCCGTTATTATGCTTTAAGGAATATAAGAATTATTATAGGTTGTTCGTATTATGAGCCTTATGACGACATTTATAGGACGTTGTATTCAAAATAATATGTAGATAGGTACTAGCAGCAAAATCAATCAATCAATCAATCAATTCTCACTTTTTGACCCATCTTAGAGAAGCTCGCCACTGATGCGCATGATCTCGCTTAGTTTCGATGACCTCCTTCCACACCATATCCAAATTCCTTAACTCTGCCTTAAGGAACGGAACCTAAATACATGTCCCAGCCATGTCCATATTGTCCATCTCCCCTCCACAAAGGTGAAAGTGATAGGCTTGTGCTGGATGCGTAGGCAAAGCAAAAGGGTTTGGTTTTACTATAAATCATTCAAATATTATTATTATTTTATCTTTAACGGTTCTGACATAACTTTAACAAGTTAAGAACATCGGACAATTTAACATTTTTCTTTCCTTAGCAACGTTTGTGTGTCGGAACTACTGATCAAGTATCACAATATGTTTTTTCGATAAAATCTTTTCCGCGGACACCTGATAGTATTATTGTCATAGCGTGTATCAACGTAAAAACGGTAAATATAACTACGGAAAAAATAACGTAGTTGGATTATTTAATTAAAAATATTTGACGCCTGATGGTTGAGAGTGTTCCAACGAAAATACCGAGCTACGCACGAACTTGGCAACTATTATATAGGATTTTACCTGCTGCACCGTGAACCCAATAATCCATGGTAATGTGTGTGGATGTGTTTTGTGAATGAAACGCGAATCTGTAAACTGGTTTAGCGTAGGACGTGAATGTTCCAGAGGTCGTGTGTACTTCGACGATGTTGTTTGCTCACTGCGGAAGGATAACGTACCTACTTGTCCATATTATCATTACTCATGTAGGTAGGTACTGGAACAGTTAAGGTTTGTTGAATTGTTTTGTGTAGCCATCGACGGTCACCAGGTCTCCCTGGTGGATAAATTTAAATACCTGGGAGCAACCATTACCACCTCTGGTGAGTATGGCAAGTGGCGCCTTTAACAACATGACCAAGATATGGAAAGCGTCAGCGTTTAGTGTCGAGACGAAATGTAAACTGTCTGATGCGTGTGTGTTGCCCATTCTCCTATATGGGTGTGAGTCCTGGCACCTGACCAAAGCCCAGCCACAAAAAATCTCAGCTTTTGAAATGAAGTGCCTCAGGAGAATTCTGGGCGTAAGATAGTACCACCGCATCACGAACGACGAGATAGAGTTGGCTGGGACAAGTGTTAAGGATGCCGAATGACAGTTGGCCGAGGAGAGCGCTGTTCTTCCTCCCATCAGGGTTCCAAGACCCTCTCATACTGTGTTCCGCTCCTTCGAAGCAGAGCTGAGGGATTTGGACTTGGTGTGGGAGGAGGTCATAAACATTGCGCAAGATCGAGCGCAATGGAGAGCTCTTGTTGCCTCCCTATGCCTCTGAGTGGGGTGTAAAAGGTAGAATTGTATTATATTGTAAAATTTAGAGTCAGCTTCGTACATACCTTCCGGTTACATGAAAACTATTAGAAAAAACAATTCTTCGAAATCACAATCGAAAATCAATTTTTCGAATGACAATATTGTTCGTAAAACCGTTGTTCGAAGACACATTTGGCAGATGGTTGGCTTCGGGATTCGAACCCATAATTCATTACGCTGATGTGTACGTACGAAAACCTTCGTAAGATGCCGCTGGTCTTCCAACCAATTGTGGTGTGATAAAGATGGAAGCACTTGACGTCGTAAAAATTCGAACAATTATTAATCTGGGCTCACACAAAGTGAACACAAAATAAATACACTTGTAAAGTAAAACTTGTGTTGTGAAAGTGGTAGCTTGTATTGGTAATTAATATTAATTTTGTTTTCATGTCATTGTTTCCCTGGTATTTTTATGTAATACTAGCTTTCCCGACAGACGTTGTCCTGTAGTCCTAGCCAGAGGCGGGCCGTTCATTTGTCAACTGCGCCCCCAGAAACAAAAATACATAATTAATCCGATTAAGTTACTAATAAAATTATAATGTTAAAATATTTCTAAAACATCCATATTTCATTCGTATTCAAAGCTCAGGCGGGAACAACTTGAGAATATATTGTGCGCGCGCACACATTCTACCTCACCTATATGAAGTACCGAAACGTCACCTATGTGCCCGATAATTTTGTTGACTTTGTATGATTTTTTTCTAAAACGCTCACGTATGCGAGAATGAGAGGGATTACCCGTGGTGGCGTTGGCGCGTCGCAGGTGATCCGTTCCATATTTACTGAAATATTATAATTTATATCATTTCTTACTCATTTTTTCACTTTTTATTAGTTATTCTGTTATCCGAAGCGGAGAAGAATCCAATAAATCAAACATTGTAAGAATCTGTTCAGCCGATCTCGAGTTATAAGTGTTCGTACTAACCCGACTTTCATTTATATTAGACATTTGATTTACCTAATTTTTTTTCAAATCAAAATGTTCATAGCGTCAACGATTTTTGAGATTAAGAGCCCCAAACTTGTTAAAAACTGAACATTTTCACTAAAGAGCATCCTGAAATAAATTTTTTTTTTTGTCACAACGTTGACCGTCCTCAGTCCTCAACGCCAATCAAAGAATAATATCCTGTGGACTGCGCAGATTATTATTATTTAGCGTATGGCCATTTCATCACAATTTATATATAATTCAATTAATAAGTATATTTTTGTTTTTCTTGTTAAATAGTCAATTCGAAAATTCCATTATCTTGACTTGTATCGCTTTGTACTTGGATGTTGTGATGAATATATCTGCCAGGAGATCAATGATTGTCTGGCGGCCTATAGTTGCATACTCATTTTGCGTTACCCAGGGTGCACCACGTGGAGGCGAGCACCTTTACACAGATAATAATAATATAGTCTAGTGTTAGTCGAACGTTCTAATAGCACTGGATAACTATCTACCGGATAGTCATTATTATTCAAATTAATTTAATTTTCAAAGGACAGAAATCCGCATAGCTTAAGTCAATTAGGTAACTCGTTTTCTCAAGATTATAATCTTGAATCAGGTTTACATAAAGTTCTGCTAATTAGGTAGGATCTATGAGGTTAGTTAACTATCCATTTCTTTATCTTGATGATTATTTTATATTATAATAATTCACACAATCATTGTTGTATATTTTAACTATATTAAATTAATAAAATAGCCAAAACACCAACAGTGGACTTTGGAAGATGGAAAAGATGATATTGGAGCACTGGACTTACCGATTTTGCCCCCTTCGTCCACAGGTCGCTGGTTCTGAAATAAACTGTACAAACACACAAAACACACTTGCACAGAATGATTTCCTTTTTTTATGGTCTTTAATGTTGTTGAATTAATATTATGATGATTCCGACGTGTGATTATTTTTATGAAGTTGATTTTTATTATTAAATTTGCCGATTAACGATTATATAAAAATTTTAAATTGAAAGCGAAGTTAATACCGTCCGACCGTGTAACCGTATGATTTTTGACCGATGTTTCTGGTAAGATTTTTAGGGTTGGAACAATAATTGATGTGACATTTGGATAAACGATGGAATGTAGGTAGCCGGAATGTACCTATGAACCGCATTCATACCTAGGTGTCCGAAAAGTATTAATTGTTCCGAAGAGTCACAACAATTAGGTATTGAAAAAAATAGTATTCGCTACCGTAGCGAACAATCATCACGAGTAGTAGGTATGTCCTTGTTTTTATAGTAAAAGGCCAAATCAGTGATACATTGAGACATGAGACAATTAATAAATCAAATCAAAACTCCTTTTGAACTCCACTCAGGAGCATAGGGAGACAACAAGCTCTCCACTGCGCTCGATCTTGCGCAATGCTTATGACCTCCTCCCACACCAAGTCCAAATTCCTCAGCTCTGCCTCGAAGGAACGGAACACGGTATGAGAGGGTCTTCCACGCCTTCGAGACCCTAATGGGAGGAAAAACAGCGCTCTCTTCGGCCAACTGTCATTCGGCATCCTCAACACTAATGGTGGTAGTGATGGGCCTGCGCTGGGTGCGCCGACGTATAGCGTCGTTCGTGATGCAGTGATACAATCTTAGTTGAGTTACCTACATTGAGACAAGAATTAAATAATTAATTTGACACGTTTTAAGTGTTAGGTATATAATTTTTTTTCTGTTAAAGTGATAAATTATAAAATAAATAGGTACCTACACTAAAATCCCTCAGCGATTTAATTTTTTAATTTATTTATTCTTATAGCTCTCACCATTAAAATTTTCACCTTCGCGAAAAATTATGTGTAGTTATTTTAATTTAATTAAGTACCTACCATTCACAATATTATAGATTCATTCATGATTCAACTATGAACTATTCAAGTTGAGCTATTTAAATATATTGTTGAAAATACCTATTTTTATAATTTAGAATCACACGATATTTGTATTTAAAGTTTTATTTAAAAAAAATGCATGTTAATATTGTTATTTTGTTTTAACTTAGTTATGATTCGAAACGAAAACAATTATTTATTTCAACCAAAAGTGGTGCAAGTATGTATGTAGGTACCTTTAAAATGAAAAATTGAATAAAGCCGCGTACTCACTTGAGCCGTTGCATCAATATTATGAAAAGGTCAAGTGTGTGGTTCGCAAATAGAACGCGAACGGAACGCGCGTGTCATTGAGTACCTACCCGTTACGAAAAAAAAGAAATAATGACTATTATTCTGAAATGAAAAACAGCCGATTGAGTTGCGTCGTATCCAATTTTTATTGAGACTTTTGACATTTCTGTATTCTGAAAATATTTTATCCAATACATTGGTAACGTAACTACTGGTAACCGATTAAGTTCTAAGCAAGAGCTTCTTGCGTTGAGTTGGAACGTGAATTTGAGAATACCAGTCATTATCAAAATAACCTTCGAATCAAATCGATCTTTCCTATATGAAGGACTGCTCGAGTCACCACAAATTAACATTTGATCGACTATCGAGTATTTCATGGTACACCTCTTTAAACTAGTCAATAAGTTTCAAAATAAATGTTCCTGTTTATTTTTTCCAATGTAGGTACAACCGGGTTCTCTAGGTGGGCTCGGGATATAGTTTTGTGGAACCTTTCTTCCAGTGAAAGAATTGGCACAGATGTAGAATGTGCATGAGAAACAAGTTTATTACATCTAATGAAAATGCTAGATAGGTAAAAAAGCAGTATTGGTAAAAACGCAGGGTTCTTCATGAAAAAGTTACAATTTAGAACTAGACAAATATTTGAAACTTAATAAAATGCTTTGCACCAAAATATACGTTTTTGTCATTTATTTTATTAAATCAATATAGACCCCGTTTCTGAAGGGAATAGACGCTTGTGCGAAACGGGGATGAAAGGAAAGGTATATGAGAAAAACTATGTCGGTATAAGAAGCAAAAGAAGTGAGCGCTTGAAGATAAAAAAAGAAATATAGAACAGTCAAAGCGCTTTTTGAAGATGCCAAAGACAGGGGAAATACCTTTGCTTTGGAACGTCTCTCAATTTTTTCTCAAACCGTAACTAAAAATACATAATAAATACTTATAGATTCGTAAAATGCAAAGATTTATTTTAATAGTAATTAATTGGAATTGGTCTGATTTACCAAAAAAAAGATAATTTTTTAGCGTAATAATAATTTCCCTTGAAAAATAAATAAGTTTAATGCGAAGTAAACTTTTTCGTGAATATCCATAGAGTAATTTAAAAATTCTTTATTTGCCGAAATCAATTTATAAATAAAAAAAAAATAAAAAAAAAAAAGATACCTCTAGTAGCGCGATAAAGGTGAACGTCTGTGCGGCGGCGTAGACACTCTGAGTGATGGATCGCTCCAGTTATCAAGACGTCACGCTACGACATTTGTGTGGTTAGCAAGTTGACACATGAGATAATTTGGTATCTATTTGGATGCTCTACGCCTAGGCTCTACGTCTACGTACGTCATCTACGATAATTCCTTGAATGCAGAAAGCCTTGTAATAGATCGTTGGTTGTAATGAATAAATTATTAAGATAATAATAAGTTAAGCACTGAGAAGTTGAAGAAATTGTCTAGGCACTTAAAGTTCCACAGTCAATATGTTTCGTTAAGTCAGAAATATTCCTAGTTATGGAGTACATTTAGAACTTAATCAGTAGTCGACCACGCCTCGAAATTCGACCATAATAAATTTAAGTAATAAGTTTGAACATTATTAAGATTGTTTTGTCAAAGACTGAGCGACCCCTTATTCACAATTTTCTTTCAAAAACAATGACATGTAATAGGTACCTCAAATTTGAAATGTTGATTTGTACAAAGTTTTTTTCTATTATTATTAAACACAAACAATATAAATATATTCTCAATTCGACCTCAGATAAACAAAATAATAAGTGCGTCTGTGTCAATGTCAAATACATCGAAGTGTGTGTGAGTATCAATTACAGTAGTGTTTATAATGTTATTTTTCATTGATTCGATCTATTTTTATGCATAACTAGCTGACCCGTCGAACTTCGTACCGACTCAGAATAAATCGTATTAGCTGAATTTCGTTTTTCTTTTGAACTATTTTGACAAATAAATATTACAATTGTATAGAGATTGAACATACATATACACAGTCAGTAGATACACATATCTAAAAATCTGGGATCACAAATACCTACACTTTTGACAATCTCCACACTAAATTAAGGTTGTACCCTGTTTAATAAAATTCATCAGCAGCGGGCATAACCGCCAGTATGAAAGTTGTCTTTTCTGTAAATGACCCCAACGTGTGGGGCTCGATTTTTGAAGGACGCCACGTCAATATTGGCGCTGGCAACGTGTGGCCCGATTTTAGTTGGACGACACGTAATTTTGGCAATCCTAACGAGAACTATTTCATCTAAGGGGCTCGACTTTAGATCCTCAGCTTAACAAATTATGCCCACTTCTTACCCAGAAAATTTCATATATGCTACTAAAAATTACAAATTGCTTCACCTCATAGTGAAATGGTAAATTGACGAAAGTCGAGGTGTGAGTTGATGGCAGATGTCCTGGCTGAAAAAGATCAGAAAACGGACCGGAATCCAGCGCGTGGAAGAACTCTTCCGGATAGCTTAGGACGGAAAAGCCTATGCCATAGTGGAAGCTGACGTCGGGGGGACCAGGCATGGTATAGGCAGAAGGAGATCTTATCTATTCTACTTTTTGTCACCTCACATTTCTGGAATATTTCATCAACTCGCTCGACTTGACAAGCGTGACGTTTACATGCCAACTTCATACCCTTCGTATATTTATTTTCATCTCGGTAGCTGAAAGTAGAAATTTTAATTTTCCAAATCATCACAAACTAATATTTGTCGAAATATCTAACCAAAGGTTCCCAGGCAGGTTTATCCCAAGTAAGGACATTTTTATTTATTTATTTTGACAAAACACAATATAACAGTGTATATTTGTACATTAAATTTAAACACAATGGAAAGCTGTGGGCTTAAACTTGACTTATGTTGACCTTAATGACATGTCTAAACTTTTCCAGTGGTTCGAATCCCATTCCACACTTTGATATTTCTGAGTCAAGACAACCTACTTCACACCACAACAGGCCTTGTAACTTGTTCTTTTTTAAACTTTTGACTTGTTGTTATTTTTTAAATTTTTACTTTCGTTCTTTTTGGGTACTTGGCGTAGGCATTTTTTTTTTTTTTTTTTAAATTTATTTATTTGAGTTTTTGCCGTGGCTTGTTTGAGCTTGCTAACGCTTGTCCTGATCCGGGCAAGTGTCGGTTTTTCGACACAGATCAAAGGAATTAACGTATTAAAATAACGACGCGCACGCCAACGTGTAAATGGCGTCCGAGCGTTTGTGAAGGCTCGGAATTTGTGGTGGCTTGCCAAGCCGTGGCAAGCGTGTAAATGTAGCATTAAATTAATGGATAATGAATAATTGTGCCGTAAAACAAATACGCACAATACAAATAACTTTCAAACTTAACAAGAGGAAGCACTCAATGAGATTAATCTTAACTGAATGATTGTTTTGAAAAGGAACATCTGCCTTAGAGAAACCGTGGATGCCGCTATATACATCTCTACCGACCGATTAGAATGAAAACCCTAATTCTAATAATCTTTAGTAACGTACTTGGTCTAATTCATTACAAAATGAAGGGTTTGCCGTCACAGGTGTTGTAAAATACAGTCCTCGTCACAAACTTGTGGTCACGTCAGAACGAAACCCTTTGTTTTCGAGCTAATTTCACCATTGCTCATTTATGGTTGAAGCTTTCACATCCGATCCTACAATATTATCAACGAACAAGCTAATTAGTTTTCAAGTTAATGGTCAAATTGTTTTAAAGTTGTTGAATTCCGGAAAAGATTCTCAACCTTTATTCCTTTATTAGCATAAATTAATTGAAAACTTTTAAAGGGTTTTCCATTGAACCTTATCGGCATTCGATTGAGAATCTCTTGACTTTTTTATTTTTAACGGCAATTAACAAAAGATATAAGATTTCTAAGTTGAATTCATAACTGTCAATTATTTTCATTTTTTTTTGAAACAAGAATAAAGGTTGTCTTTCGTCATAACGATTTGATACTGTACTTTATTTCAAACTAGCTTTCCCGACAGACGTTGCCCTGCGGACACATCAAATGCTTACAAAATCTATGCAGAAAATTGAATAATATTTTTGGAATAATGACTCATAGGTATATTAATATTTAATGTTGGGCATACTTTATCATAATTTGATATTATTTCTCACTAATATTCCGATTTTTTACATTTTATTTGGTATGTAGGTGTATCTTCATTAATCTCCTTAAAAGTTTAAGTACCTATATCATTTAATTGTTATTTTTTTGTGGGTCTAGGTATAATCTTCAGAGATATGGACATTGTGTTTCAACACCTTAAATTGTTTTATTGTATAGAAACTTTCCCTTACAATAGAGTAATGTTAAAAAAAACCAATCTTGATATAAAAATAAACAAGCCGAAATGCTTTAGAGATTCTACATTTAAAACAAGTTTCTCCAAGAAAAGAGAAAATTGTTTCTATGCGGGTAATTTATCAAACTATTCAAATTTGTTTATTTATATTTATCTGTCTGTGGGGTTGCCGGCTAAGAATAGGACCTCTGCTCTTTTTGCTGGTTTGGTTGGTTTTGTGCGGATTGGTATCCTCCATGCTGGATTGTGGTGTGCGGGGGGGGGGGGGGGTTAATGGACAATGGAAAGTATTTATCTTTAACCTTTCCTTCTACTACTACGCATTGCTCTATTTATCGTACAATAAAAAATATCTTTATAAAATATAATTAATTCGGGGCTGAGGTTTTGGGTATTCCTCCATCATACATTTACTTATCGAATCAGAAAATAATACTGAGAATAATCATTACTCATGGGGTGCAACCAAAGAATTTTGTAAGTATCGGAAACGAATTTGCAATACATCTATAGTTCATGAGCAATACATCTATAGTTCACGTGAACAATACCATGTCTCACAGCCTTAACCTAACGGGTAGATTCACCATATTATGTACTGATATGTTAAAATTGAATAAATGTGGGTACAAATAAACACAATAAAGTAAGTGCACATTTCATACATAAAAATAACACAATTAGTTTTATTTAAAGAAAGTTAAAAAAAAGTGTAGGTACCTATATGTGATAATATATTATTGTGCCATTCGCATATAAACTTATGTTCAAAACCATTAGCATGTATATTATTGATCTATGTTTTATTTAGAATTTTAAGAACTGTGATATCGATAGCTTGAAGCCATTCAAATAGCCTTTGACATATAATAAACACAAAGATTCGTCGTATTTATGTTTATCTATCTGCGTTACACTTGCTGTGAAATCGATGTCAATAATACACAGTTCAGTTGGAGAACACAGCATGCAGATCGTCTAAAGTTGGCGTCTTCCTGCAAATAATAATACCTACGTTTACCAAAGTACGTACGGCGCGTAATCACGGATCTGTGGAAACGTCGCGCTGTGGTTTCAATATTGCAATTCATCCTAACAACGTGAAATAGATGGTGACACTGCTTCTTAGAATACAGAGAGTCTGGCAATTTGACAAACTGGATCAGACTGAAACAAGGCAAGAAATAGATTTTATATATATTTTTTTTTCATGTGGTATTAAATTGATTGGAAACGTTGACATTTGCCGCCAATACCTATCGTACAAAAATCAAAACTCCCTTTGAACTCCACTCAGGAGCATAGGGAGGCAACAAGAGCTCTCCATTGCACACGATTTTGCGCAATGCTTATGACCCCCTCCCAAACCTTGTCTAACTCCCTCAGCGCTGCCTCGAAGGAACAGAACACGGTATGAGAGGGGTCTTCCACGTCTTCAAAACCCTAATGGGAGGAAGAACAGCGCTTTCCTCGGCCATCTGTCATTCAACATCCTCATCACATGTCCCAGACATGTCCATCTGCTCTCCGTAATGGTGAAAGTGATTGGCTTGCGCTGGGTGCGCCGGCGCCGGCGTATCATACATACATGCCATTATAATATGCGCTTGTTATTTGACGAACCAACAAATTAACCACGGAAAAGAATAAGAATCAAAAAAATTCACCCTTAATTAGACGCTGGTGTGGGTAAAACACAGGTGTCATAGCTCCGCAACATAGTGGCGCGTATAGAACATAGTACATCGGCGCGTAACACATAACGCATGCAACGAACCAAATTTCCATCGTTGCGCGCACGCAAACCACGTACGTACTATGTGTACGCGCCATAATGGCGTGGGTTGAAATACAAGCCATTGGAGAACTGATTAATGCAGTTATATAGACAGGCAGGTCTTTGCCCAAGTGATAGCCAACGTTAGATTCAAAACAGAAAAGGTAGCTACTATAAAGAAATTGGCACCTACTTCTGCACTGCTGATTTCCCCCAACTGATATGAATAGCTGGATACACAGGTACCGATTTATCTTTAAGATTTGAACGATAATCGCTCATTTTCCAAATCTTAGCGAAGAAAACAATTGAAAAATGAGCGATTATCGGTCAAATCGTAAAGATAAATCTTTACATGGGTATACAGCTAATGAATTAGGTTTAGGAAGAAAAATCAATTTCCGGGTGTCTTTTTAGGAGCCGAAAAAAATACTACTGTATTAATGAAGGAACAGATAAAGTTGACACAACCTCGCATTCAAGTAAGAAAGGGCTAGATCTAGTGAGAAACTTTAATTAATGCTTCCTGAATACCTACGACACCTATGTATGTTTAATATCATGAATTTTGTGAATGCATTCACGGGACCGTGTTTCCCGATACTAAAGACCCTGTTTAAGTGGTGATACACAATTCTCGAAATGTTTTAGTGTCTCTCAAATATTCACTACCTATAGGTATATACGAAGATATTCCTAAGATAGCATCCTTAACAAGAGAGTCTAATAATCTCACACTAGCTTATGAATAGCAGTGAAGGTAGGTATTTGAAATGCGATCCACACCTGTGACAGGTTTTGTTCATAAAATTTTGCCGAATCCTATGAAATTTTTTATATGATAATTCTTCTTCGGGCAAAAGGGGGGATGACCAATCTGGGGAAAATATGGAGGAGCAGAGTGGTTACTGTTAGGCTACCCACGAAGATCATAGAAATCCCTGGAGTTCCTATATGCTGCAAAAACCTGGACCATGAAGTCTAGTGATCGATCCAGGCTGGACTCTTTCGAGATGTGGTGCTAGAGACGCCTCCTCCGCGAATCGTGGGCAGAACACAGAAAAAATGATTCCTTCTTCTTCATGACATAACTAAATGTCAGAGAACGGCTGTCCAGGGTGTGCGCGTGACGTGTTATACAGGCTTCTCTTAACGGGGAGAATAGAAGGTACCAGAGCTCGGGGTCTGGCTCCGATGAGATGGAGGGACCAGGTTAAAAAGGCAATAGGGGGGACACTGTGGGAAGCCCTGCAAATGGCGTTGGACCTGAGATTTTAAGTACGGCTGATTGGGATGGTGGAGAGTGATGGTCACGATCCTCACCAATGAGGGTGCGACTAGGATGATGTTGATTCTTCTTCGATCCCTAAATGGATTACAAAAGTCCTCGCCAACCAACTCTGTGCTCTATTGCTTTCCAGATGGTATTTGGGGCTTAGGTACGTTATTACGTCCTCAGAACGTAGCCCAGCCAGGTCAGTCTAAGGATCTTTACGTGTCAATTTCCTCCTCTTCGAAGTATTGCTGAAGGATTTGGACATGATATGAGTGAGGTCATTGAAACTGTGCAAGACCAGTCGACGGCTTTCGTACGCACAGCGAACTGAAGGTCGTGGGATCGAATCCCGGTGCCAACTATTTTCACTTTCACGACAACCCTTTTTGGTAAGTGTGAAAGATGTCCAAAGTGTAGGTATTTTTGACTTTATTATATTTTTTTACTTTCTTATTTTTCTGCCTACCCAATACCCGTGTACATGCTACATACCTGTTATGAGCGAGTGGTTTGTATGTATAGAACTGCCCTGTTAAACTAAATGGAGGAAGATGGCTACCAGAATTATTGTGTTATCAGTTGAAATAAAATGACTTGTTCAGACTTAACGTTTCATACATTTTACTTACATGCACTGGGTTCCTAGGGAGTGGTCTGTCGTCTGACAAGACTGCAGTCTTTCAAAATTACGGCAATGATGTTTGTCGCTAGGATAGCACCCATAGACAATCTTCTTAACTGAAACATTCACCGCTGTTTTATATAGCAGTGCCGTATTCGTAGGAAAACAGACCATTAGATATAGCACCATAATAATATGCCCTAATGTTGTGAGGGAATCGAATTTTAATGAATTTTGATTTGTGCGTAGTAGGAACATACTCCAGATGGATATCCTAATTAGGCCTACGAGATGGTGTTGTTCAAGATCAATTGCAATATTATTATGTTCAAGATTCCACATATTCAGAACGATATTTAATGAACGATATTACGAAAGAGCGAATTTCGAGACGATATTCAATTAGAAATGAATTAACACAATTATTATCGAGTGCAGTGCTAATATTAAATACCCCGCCAATTACATTCAAGGGAAGTTGTTTAATACTTACCTATTATCTATATCGAAATAGCCAAGAACACTGACTGGCAGAACGACTGAAGGATAACCGCAGGCAACACAAAGTTGCACAAATCTATTAATAATATGTATGGTGGTGCGTATGTTCTGTTGTTTGAAAATCACCAAAACCCCTAAGTTGTCAATTTGTGTAGGAAAGATCTTAAGTTTTGTTGCTGGCAACCACCCTGGCAACGAGAGAATGTAAAAACAAAGCATGCTCTATTAAACATCGCCCTGGTGGTGGAAAAGTGAACTAATACAGGAAATTTGAATTAAGAATTCTTTACAACAAATTAATACCATAATTTATTTGTGTACACAAGAACTTGTGAATCATATACAGCCATCATTTACGCTTCGAATTAAAATAATATTATAATGGGATCACGTGGTCCATTTCAAGAAGTTTTTTTAAAAGACTAAGAAATGTACCAGTGAGAACAACAAGGCAGTCATACCCTTTTTACGTAGGGGAATCTACAACAAGGTATAATTATAACTCAGCGCTAAATAGACTGCAACGCCTGGGAAACCAATATGCTCATGTAATCGACATATACACTGTAGTGTGGGCCGATTTCCTTTTTTCCCTCTATTGCTAACGTAATAGTTATATTTTAGTGCTAAATGCTGTTTTAAATACGTATGCAAAATATTTTTCAATTCGAAAGATATCTTCTGTCTCCGAATTGAGCTCAAAGTTTCAAGAAATTGTTAAATTTGTCCTATTTTGAAGCAGGTATAAAGAAAGTAAAAATATATTTAACATAATATTTTTTAAGATTGTATGTCATACAAATGATGGAATAATTAGTTCTGTATGATATAAAGCATAATAATACAATTTAAGATAGCAACAAAGTATATAAAGCGCCGCAATAAACGAGAGAAAATCGCATGAAATGAGAAAAGGGTTAAAAATACCAGTTTTGTATTTTGATGGCCGTAAAGCCAAAGTTTTAGGCTAGTGATTAGAAAAAGTGGACAAAAATACAGATGAACAATAATTAAGAGAGTGTTAAAGGAAACTGATTCTAAATTGATGGAAAATTTGGAATACCGAAACCGATAGAGAGATCGATTACAGATTTCTTTTCAAAAAGCAACATTTCATTGGATATTTTACTTATCGTCTGATGTAATGAAAAAAAGTGTAGGTAAATACCGGAAAACATGATTGAATAATTA
Source organism: Mystacides longicornis (assembly GCA_963576905.1). Classification (NCBI taxonomy): domain Eukaryota; kingdom Metazoa; phylum Arthropoda; class Insecta; order Trichoptera; family Leptoceridae; genus Mystacides; species Mystacides longicornis. Next base: position 12,162,503 of record OY756428.1, read on the forward strand.
GTTTGCAGGAGAAAATACTAATAAAACCATTAGAATGAATATTTTGCTTATTGCAAACCACAAATAATCCCAATTGAATGAGTCGCCGATAATCTAGAAAAAAAACTGCAAGTAACAATATATTTAGGTTTTTGTATAATAATGTGTTGATAGTGCTTTCTCAAGTCATCATACGCATTCTGACCAAATTGGAAAACAACTGGAAAAATAAAATAAAAAACAATTGATATGTTCCAGGTGATTACAAGAGAAACTACTAGTTTATAATTTCAAGATCTACGAAAAGATCAATTAAATTAAATTATTATTAATCAATTATATTTATTCCAAATTGGTATAGTCATACCAACAGGAACATTTTCTAATGATTTAGGCAACTGAGCTCTAGGAAAAATAATCCATGTAATAATCGCTAAACTAAGCTCATAGGATTCTGCGACTGCGCTTCTTTCAGAAAGTTTGATGACTTTAACTTATCTTTATTGTTAATGTCTGTGCACCAACTTACCTCGCAACTGATCCAGTTACCTATGGAAGTTTAATTTCTTATCCATATATTTATCAAATTATCAAATCTGTTATATAAACTGTAATTACTAAAAGAAAAAGCTATCTCGCTCAAAATACACTATGCAGTAAGAGAATGAACCGCTCGCTGGATAGTGAAAGCTCGAATCACCCAAAAAAAAACGCATTTTTGATCCTTGAAGTATCGAAAGTAAATTTTGAAGCATCCTTTTACAAGAACTAAGTTATAGATAGACAGCAAAATGTAACAGAAACACCAATCGACAAGTATCCGACGAAGATCTTACGGCATTCATTACATACGATGGCGAAGATGAATAAATACAGTTTCCTGAATTTTTCTTGTCATATTCAAGGAGTTTGACGATCTGTGAAATTGTTAAAGAAGCCTCACCAACTTAACGGAGAAATTTATCAATAAAATATTATGTAAAAGCTTAGAAAGCAACGAGTAAAAAAGATATCAAACCCAATTTATCAAAAAACAATCACCGCAAAATAACATAATTTCATATACTTGTTTTACATAAAAAATTTTAAAGTTTTATTTATTTAATTTTGTGTTATTAATTAAATACAAGTATGTTCTTGAATTATCTGTGGTATAATAAAAAAAAGTGAATAAAAAAACAAGACCGGAATCATTTTACATGATTATTATAAAAATATCAGTTAGTATGGGATATTTTCGTCCCATACAAAACTTCAAGGTCGATTCGGAGACAGAAGATCTTATTTTTTTGTTATGAAATTTTGTAGATAGTTATAATACATCATAAGGCAACAAATTATCACTATTACATTAAGATTGGAAGCACTTTTTAAACTTCCATACTAGAACGGCCCAGCCTAATACAGTGCCAGCTACTCCTCTTATAAATCTGGTATTAAAAAAGCTCTGTCTCCTGACTTGTGCTATCCTTTTGCTAATTTTATTCATATTATTCACTAATTTATTTTATTAATATTGGCTATTTTTTTTATTATTTTTTTACTTCTATTTTTAGTCTTTATTAACTTTTTTCACTATATTTTTTAAATTTTATAATTTTATTGACTTATTTTATTGAGATTAGACCGTTTGTTGTCGGTGACACTTTGCTTTTATTAATTTTATCATTATTATTATTATTAATGCTTGTTTTATATTTTTTTTACCATTTTATTATGTTTTATAGATCCCTAATTCTAAACATGATCATTGTTTTTTTTCTGACTCCTTTGTTTGACTAACTTTATTGGAAATATTTATTATTGTTATTTTACCTTTTTCCGATCTTATTAAGTATATGTACCTACTCAATGCATGCACTTTTTTTTTATATACCGTCATGTCGGGTGACATTAGCCCTAGCAGGTGACTTTGGCCCAAAATGATAATAAAATTGAAATTCCCGCTGATACAAAATAATCAGAGATATAGAAAAACTTTTGCGTGTAATCGATAGATGGCATTAGTAGTTCACAAATCTCCACGCATTTGACGTTTTTGTATATTCCCACCATAATCAGTTGTGGTACACAAATGTGACCACAAATAATTAAAAGAGTTTATGTACTGGGCGGGTGACATTAGCTTAAGTGTAATAAAAGTACATTTTCTATCACCGAACTTACGGGGGCCAAAGTCACCCTCTTTGATGATATACTTTGGCCCAAAATAAAAATAATAAATATTTATATATATTTGTAGTGAAAATTATTGAAATGATTGTATTGCAACTGGGGCACCTTTTAGTTGATATCAAAATGATATGGAGCTGATACATCCATAACAGTGAAAACCACAAAGTGAATAGTGAAATGTTTCCAAATGTTAGGACAAAGTCACCCGACATGACGGTACTTGTTTTTATATCAAATTTATGTAGGTGCACTATGCACATTATTTCTATACTTTTGTTTTGTTGCTGTTGTATTGTATATATATATTTTTTTTCTCAAAGGCATTTGCCGTATATTGTGGATAAATAAAATAAAAATAAAATTATTGCGAAGGGATTAATATTTATTCATATTATGCATCACTTTTGCTTCCTTACTGTTAGTTAGGTTGCTACAGCTGATATTTTCGCGTCAAATCAAAATATAATTGCGTCACATGGTGACGGATGAACCCTGTCTCCCTCTTCGATCCGGTTCTTCTAATCTTCTATTCATCCCGGTTCACAGATCTGGTTTCTATACAGACTCGTTCACTGTGCATGGTGCCAGACTGTGGAATAACCTTCCTGATAAGGTTCGCTCTTGTCCCTCCTTAGTGTCATTTCAGCGTGAGCTGTGTAATCTCCGGACTTCGTGAATCACATTATATGTAACCCGGATTCAAGGTTCGAGCAGTCCCTCCTTTATCCTTCCTCCCTCCTCTCCGTTTTTCCTTATTCACTGTTCATGGATAGCGACTTCCTTTTTCTTTTTTTCCAATGCATTTACTTGCATCTCATTATTATATATGTATAGGTATATGTTTTTTTTTATTGTATTTATATATGTATGTATATATTCTATTCCTTTATGTATTTCCATTTACACGTCTATGTATTGTAGTTTTTAATCTTATGAGGTTGGCTGTAAGACATTGCTTGCAGCAATAAGTCCGCCTTTTGGTAGTTTTTCAAAATGACTCTAACAATTCATTACTAATGTTCGATTTTTAAATGGAACAAACCACTACGGGCTTACGACCGTCTTCTACTGTTATTTTGAAGGCTGGCTTAGTGTGATCACTTTACGTTAACAACGTTCGCCATTATGTAGGTGGTAATGTTTGTCTCCGAAACTCCTAATCATGAGAATTTTCAACATGTTCAACATGTCGAAAAATCTCATGTATGCAAGTAGAAATTTGATAAAAAAAAAGAAAAATAGAGATAAAAGTTGAAAATTGTTGAGAATAAGTTATTTTTTCTTTAAGATCTAGTCCTGAAAAGGTCACAAGAATCTAAACATAATTTATTTATTTATTTAAGTAGGTACGTCAAAAACGTCGTATTTGAATAGTTCTATTATGTTATATCTTGAGTTTTAAGCATGAAAAGAAAGTTCATTATTTAGGCAAAACGTTATTAGAAATTATTATTCTATTAACGGAAAAGAACATTTTTTATGTACCTACCTATTTAGAAAATTTTAAATCAACCCTGAAAATTTTCAGAATACGTACGCGTGTTGTTGTTGTTTTTTTTTTCGTTTGTTTTTTGGTCTTAAAATAAATATTTATTAATTTTGTTTATAGAAAAGCTTTTTAACAATGATTTTATTTTTCCAAATTCTTGGTACAGAATGATTAGGTACCTATTTATTTCCTGAATATTGTTTATTCTGCAATTTTGTACACTGGAGATTTTTTTTATATAAAACCTCATTTATTGGTAAAAGTTTTATGATTGCTTTCTGAACACCTCTTTCTGTTAAAAAAAATATTTCTGAAAGCTTGGAAGAAATTCTATCAAAAATCTGCGTACCAATGTTTTGACACTCAATGGTTGTCAAGTAAATAAAAATGTGTTGTTATGGAATTTTCATAGATGTCGTAGTTGTTAGGAAGTCCGTTCCATAATAACTTTAATATTATATTACTTATATATTTTTTATTTTCTGTACATTAAAAAAAAAATATTCTGTTATCCAGAGCGGAGAAGAATCCAATAAACCAAGCATCATAAAAATCTGTTCAGTCGATCTCGAGTTATAAGTGTTCGCACTAACCCAACTTTCTTTTATATCTTTAGATGTCAGTCAAACTCTCCTGGGCCCTTAGTATCAACTTGTAGTTGAAAATATGGCAAACACAATTTTAAATAATGACGAAATTAGTGAGATATAAAATGTCATATTTCTGACGGAGACACCGACGTGGAGTCTGATCATTTCACTGTTAATTGTTGTTACAGCGATAGAGCCAGTGAAACCAACGATGACGAACGTGATAATAGTCATAGTTACAGAGAAGCTCATCCCGTTATAAAAACGGATGTGTTTGGTATCAAGCTCCACAAGTCTATTGAAGGACTATTGCATCGGCAAATAAAGTGATAATATAACGTCCAAGTCAGGAGTTTTTTGACCGATTTCTAAGACACAATAGCTCTAGTTTTTCTCAGGAGCATAATAATAATCCCAGGTTTTGTCTCGAATCGAAAAAAATTCTATAATTTTCACCACAGAGCTCCAAACTCTCTTATCAAAATTCAATTCGGTTTGTTTCTGCGGTAGTGAGAGGATTAGTGGCACCCATCTTTTACCAGACTTTAACGAGGTTTAAAAAGTCATGAATGTTTAATATCCACGGATAGCATGTTGGTGATTTTTGTTCGATCATTTTCAAATACAAGTTCTCAAAATCACTTGAGAACGGATGGAGGTCATTAAACAAAAAAAAAGTACAAGTTTCTCGAACTTTTTTCATATTTTATTCCACTCAGGATAAAACAGAATCAGTTGATCGAATGCCACGTTCAATGGTTTTTTGGACCCATTTGAATTTGTGTGTGTGTGTGTGCGGTGCTAGATTTTGGTCAAAAATTTTCCCATCAGACATTTCCTAACACAAAAAAAAATGTTCACTGATGAGATTATGAAATTTTTACCTTAAATAATGGCATAACGGAATCCTTGGCAAAAAGTAGGTAGGTATACTTATTACTAACAAAAAATGTTGTAATATTATCGAGAATAAATTGAACTCCCCTCGCAAAATATATTGATAATTGAATGATTTTCGTTTCGATTTTATTAAATATGTTTCTTTATAAACGAAGCTATGAACAAATTATTATAACTTTGAGTGGAAAGATTGAATTTAATATCGAACTCTAATAAAATCGCTTAATATCAATTTAGGGAATACATTGAGTGGAAATAAGGAATTGAATATCGAACTCAAATAACATCGCGAATCCAGTAATTATTGTTAAAAGAAAATACCAGGACAGAAGCATGCTAAATCACGGACGGCAGGCTTTCTACGAGTATGTTGGTATGTTCATAATACCTAATACCTATTCCCCACGTAGTTTATACTACACGTTTTTAATACACTAAACTTCTTCATTTTCCTAGAACCGTTTATTAAAAACATTTATTCAACTCCAAAGTGGGGGTGTTCATTGGCTGGGCCGCTTTACTATGAAAGAAAAAAAGTGTTTCCGATCTTAATGTAGATATGTAATAGTGGGGATGTGGATCAGTTATTTGTTAAAAGTAATATTTATTTGTAATATTATCTTTTGTCGATACCGGCTTAGCACTCATATATAGTCGCTATCAGATCCGCTAAAATTAAAAATCCGCCAAAAAAGTCAATGAAAAAAGTAACTTTTAACTGACTCTTCCACTTAAATTATCACGATTCCTCTAAATGACCCGCTATTCGATCAATTTAAGCGGCACCTTAGAAAGACCCGGCAACATTTTAGAGGAACCGCTTATATTATGTCAAAATCGCGTCTTTTTTCCGTCACCTCTCTTAAAAACAACAATCAAAACAAAATAAGTTATTATTTTCAGTAAAATATATCATTTTGCTCTTGTTTTCATCATACAAAAGATACGTTAATAGTGTTATATTTCTTGATCGAGATGAATTTGTTTGAGAAAAAGGAAATCTGGCGGCCATTATGATAATTTTGAAGTGGGGAAATTATTCGTTTGAAATCACTTGCAGCTATATTCACTTCGATCGATTTTTTAAAGAATAAGATTTATTTTCCAAAACTGGAGTAAAATGGAAAACTTTCATATGTTTTCTGAAAGCTTATTAATTGGGGAAGTTTTTCTTGTATTTTGTACGCCAAGTATATAATACTTTTTTGGAGTTCCCTTAAAAAAAACCGAAATTAAAAATGAAAAACACTGATTTGTGATTTTAAAACTTTGTATTTTTGAGGTTATTGAAATTATCTTCTGAATTTTTTACTTCAACCATTTCTTTATTCTTCAGCTATTGGAAAAGTGCATTTTTACTTTCCTAAATGGAGTACTTTGTTCACAATTTTCAATTTTAGGTCAAAAGGTGGAAAATTGAAAAAAACTCTAAAAAGTTAAATAACTCGAAAACCACTGGCATTTGACCCCTGGTTAATGGGAACAAAATTGTTGCAAATTTTCTCTAGTATAACCCCTAACAAGTGATGTATTGAATTACCAGTCACCCTGTATAAGATACTAAAGTAATACATAAATTAAACCTTTATACCTAATTGTTTTGTAGGTAAATGAAATTATGTAGTTGAGCAATGTTTGTTCTTGATAAATTGGGATTGAAATCTTTTTTGTTCCCAAATTGTGGCATTATAATGGCATTCAAATCTTGATACTTTCTACAATGACATAAAGTTGGTGAAGCTTTTATGAGAATCTTCACAGATGGTCGAACTACTTGCATATGAGAGATCAAATGCAGAAAACTGAATTCATTTTCGCCATTCTGTGTAATTAATGCCGAAAGATCCTCGTAGGATACTAATTCTTGTCGGTGGTTCTATTACATTATACATTTTGCTGCTAGCTATACGGAAGCTACGAAATATACCTTCGGTACTTCAAGGATCCAGCGTTAATGTTTTAGGGCGGTGCAAGCTTTCACAAGGGGTCCAAGGAAATGTTACGCGCAATAAAAGAGCATTTAATGCCTCTCAGCCACTGCATTTCAACTCGACTCTCACCTACAAGTGGAGGACCCTGTTACGTTGGCCCAGGTTGAAACGGCGGTTACATTCGGTCCCTGTGGATGCTAGGGTCAACAAGCTGAAGAGAGTACGGGGTGCCTTGCATGGCTGTCCAACATGCAGGGCATTTCCTACACCTGATTCCTTTCCTCCTGCCTTCTATGAGCCCTCCCATCCATATTCACCTAGTCCTATCATTCCGGAAGGAGTAAACCTTTCTGCCCAAAAATCCTCAATCCAAGGTATCATTCGACCCGTGCCGAGGGATGCGTGACTAACGGGTAGGTTAGTAACTAACGGAGGCTCCCTGATACCAGGCAACCTCAGGGTGACTTTTTGCCTTACCCCTTCATGCAGGGATCTGTAGGGGCGGACTTTTATTTCCCTAGTTCTGGCTATGGAGGATGTACATGGCACCTTTGTAGAGCCGACCTGGTGTGATGGATATAATAGGTACTTCCACATCAGTGGTCAAAGTGGACATAAGTTCACATGATCAAAATAATTTGTTGCAACCGAGAGATGGGAATCCTGTTGGGACCTATCTTTCAAAAAGAAGATTAAGGAGACCTTTTGCGGAGGGCAGGAGCCGGGAAGAGGCACTGTCACTCTGCAAGAGGCCTCTGGAGACGTGGCACAATAAGAGGCAGCGCTCCACGAATTCATTGAAGGATGTCACAATAGATCTTATTGGTCGCGGTGACTCAAAGGGCATATGGTCCTTTGACCTTCTTTACAAAAAAAAAAAAAAGCTTTCACAAACGGACGAGCTAATATGACTATCAAACAAGAGCTTATTATACTTCACGTTACCTAAAACCTCATCATACTATGGAATTCGCTAACATAAATTATTATTAGTACCTTTACCTACTTATTGTACATTAATTTTAATATTAACACTTGGTCAGACGCGCTTAGAAAATACCGCGGTCACCCGCAGTATCTGTGAATCCTCGACGCTTTTATTGTTTGCGAAGTACCTACACACCTTAATTTTTATATAAGTACCTACCTACTAGTTTGTAGCTTAAAATGCTTTCTTCAAAAGACGAAGTTTTGAAGAAGAAGAAGAAGTTTTGGTGTTAATATAATAATTATTATATAAGTAATTAATCGTAATTTCGATAAATAAAACAACCCATCTGTGTAACTCATCGTTTGCTGCTAGCATATTTATTTATTTATTACATATACGACAAGGCCATTTACTTATTTAAAAAGTAGGTATGAAGTGGTTGGTGACTCAGCGGTTACAACGCCGGCTTTCGTACCTACTGCGGACGTCGTGGTTCGATCCCAGGTGCCGACCATCTTCCTCTTTCACGACACAAGTTTTAAGTAACTTACTGTGAAAGAGTCAAGGAGTGTATTTGTGTTCACTTTGAGTGAGCACAGATTCATTTTATAAAAAAAAAAATAGTATAAAATAAGATAGACACAATCAAGATATGTACCTACACAAAAAAAAACAATATCAAAAGAATCACAAGAGACATTAATAATATGAATTCATTATTAAATTAAAATAAATTATGATTATTAAAATGCATGAAAAATGAACGAGAATCAGAAATCAGCTCCAAGCAGAATACAATTTTTATCAACAAAAAAAAAATGACAATGACACAGGATAATACATTGTGGGCGTGTCTTTGATTTCTGGGTGACTACCGGGCGGCGGTGTACTAATGATGAAGAAATGTAAATATGTATATGCCTGTAAGACTTTGATAGTGTACTGTAATAAAACAGGTGTTTGTATTTTTAATGTTTTTGAGGATAACTAGTTGTTGTATGTTTTTTTTTCTCTTGCATTGTCATAGGTATAATTGAGGCCTTCTCCTACACACAAGCTTATAGCTTTAGTGGGAGAATAATAACGTATGTAGATATTAAAGTGAATGTAAATTATTTTAAGAGATTTTTGTATATGCATAAAATAATTGTTTAAATAAATAAATAAATAAAAAAAAAAAAAATAAAAAAAAATAATGAATCGAAACATTACAATAATATAGTTTTGTTTATACTCGTACACATAAGTCAGGTAATAAAGTGCTCAATAATAAAACAAAACAATTTCAAAATGAACAAGAATGACAATTATTAATTGGACAACAACCACAAATATGAACTTGGTCATAGTCAATGACAAAAATAAAAAATAAAATCATGAAAATATCACAATAACACAGGGAAATATAATAAAAAAAATTCACTGATATAGGTGCATACTGATAAGTGGGATCACCAACCCTGAAGTTCCTATGTCAATCATACTATTAATACTTTTTTCTATATCGTATTCCTCACAGGCGTAAGAAATTGTCATAAAAACCATCAAAATTTTCGTTTATTTCTATTATATGTTGCAATGTCGTGAAAATAAAAGTGCAGAAAATATTTCAAATATTTATGAAGATATTAAAAGAAATGCACCTTAAGCAGAGTATCACCGTCCTGTGTGTGACCGAGGGTTAATATAATCTTATGAGTCGGTACTCACTTGCGCCGCGAACGTGTATCATTACTTTTTTATTTTTTTAACATTTATATACAAACAGTGAAATTGATACAAAAACAAGACAGTACATAAAATTTACAAAACATACATCAATAAATTTATCAAAAGGATGTATTTTGCATGTGTTCCGCTCGCGTTCGCTTTTCGAATCACGTATACACTTAACCTTTTGATTAAATTGATGCAATGTCACACGTTTGCGGCGAAAGTGAGTACCTACTGGGCCTTTTACAACCATCTTTTAATTTTTAACAATTATTATTTACGTAACTACATTCCACTAATTCTTCGCATTTTACTTGTAATAAATTAAAACTATGCCAATCTGATAAACTTGGCCGTGAAACAGAAAGTGTAGATGAATTTCCTAAGGTAAAATAATATAATTCAGCACATTGAATTCCGAAATATGTAGGTAGATTTTTTATACTTTGCCGGCCGAAACCAGTTACCTACTTCACGTGATGTTATATTGTTAGTTGACAAATAACTTTAAGTTTATTACGATGGGCATGCACGGAAAGAATTTTCCACCCCTCAAAAAATAATAAACCCTTTTTTATAATATTTTTTTCTGCCAGGTAAGTTAGAAAGTGTACTATTTTCATACCTGCGATTTTTTTCGTCACATATTAAAAAAAAATCCTTATCATAATTCACATTATTACTCACTCAAGTCCAAGTTATACTTTTTACTTTTTTTACAGCGAGAAATTCACACCCCGTTATTTTTTTAATGTGGCTGTATACGAAAAGCTATTAAGTCATTATATTCTTAAAGTTTTGTTAGTTAGAACGTTCCACAAACTCATTTTAGCACTTCATAATCAAAACCAACTAATAGCAACTTTGTAGGTTTTGATTGTGATAAATATTCACAACTCTAAACATAGATGTGAGATTTGTTTTTTAATTACTTATTTTAATACTTTTTTAATTCTAGTTTTAAGAGATTTCAAATTTGATTGCTGTTTTCTATGTAGATAGCTATTTTAGCTTTTTCTAGGTTTTGTGTCAACAATACCCCTTGTATGAGTTTTCGATCATCGAAAGAGTTTTGAAAAAAAATCCTTACAAAATGATCGAACGATTCGATCTTTTGATGAAAGAACACTATTTGCACGCTAATAGCCCCACAGTTATTCCGTTTCTGTAGTGAAAACACTGCTTTGTTATTTAGAATATTGTTTGTTATATTTTATAAGGTATATATAATATCTATTGTAAGTTGAAAACATTTGAAAAGTAAAGTGGTAGGTGGACCAGCGATATCGGCTTTTTTCGTTCCTCTGTTATGGTTTTTTTTAATAGTTTTAATAGCTTGAATAATTTTACTTCATACTCGATATATGCCGACTTCCGTTCTAAAGGTGTTGGGTGTGAATCCCACTGCCGACCATTTCCACGAGCACAACAAAAGCTTTACTTTATGAGAAAGATGTTGAAAGTGTATTTGTTTTAACTTTGGGTGGGCCCAGATACATCAAAAAAACTTATTATTGGTCCTGGATTTTAGCCACGCTCTACTCTTTCTACTCTTGTGATGTTGATACCAACACTTTCCTTTAATTTTTCTCGGAGTTCTTCGCGAAGTCTAGTTACATATGACTGATAGCGAATTGTGATGTAAGGAATGAAGGAACAAAAAATACGTCTTTTTTATGTGACACACTTTTGTTGTGAAAGAGCGAGAATGTCGGCACCGGGGATCGAACCCACGACAATAAAAACGAAAGTCGGATTCTCAAACACTGGACTTCCAACTACTTCATTATACAGAGTGCACAAATATTATTCACATATGCTTTTATACACTATAAACTTAAATGTTCCAATAAAATATTATATTATTGACCTCGTTATTTTCCCTGGTCAGCGGAAATTTTATTACGATTTTACGAATGTGAGTTATGGAGATGAACACTCGGTCAGCAATCAGCATTAAATTGAAAACTGACTTCATCAACAACGATTCGTTGATTGAAAATCAAATTCAATACATACTATCAACTTCAATATTAATAACATGATATCAACTTTGAAAGTAAGTACTTAAACTATAACTTTACCATGAAACTGGAGCAGATAACTTTCTTACTTAAAACTTGAGAGTCCTACGTGCATCAAATAGTTGAAGGATGGATGATACTAGAGCAGAGTTCTCACATTTTACCCAATGCTCAACGTCTGTAGCAAATTGGAAAGTACCTACATAGCGCGGCCCCAAGAAAGAAGACAAAAAAATAGATAAAGATATTATTTACATAATAATTCTGATTTTTTTTATCGTAGTGCCGTGCAAAATCTCTCAGAGTGTTTGTAAACACAGTTTACTGTAATATTTTTTGAGCAATTTGAAAAAAAAACTATTTTTTGGAGAATCTTCATAGTAACATCTCAGTAAACACAGATAGCCATATTTTGAAAACAAAATTACTCATGTAAATGTTGCACAGAACCGAAGCATTACTCAATGAAAATATATTAAAAAGATTAAAGATTATTTTGAAATAAAAATAAATGTAATTCAAACCATATTAAACATTTAATAAACATTTTAATGAAAATATATTGAGTAGTGCGTTTTCGGAGATTGACATTTCGTCGTCGGTAAAACAGCTCCCTTTATCAATAATTGATTTTGCATAAAGTTTATACAATTCCACACATAAAGGGTGCTAATGTAGTTAAGTCTCAAACCATGTGAGAGTAAAATAGTTCAATAAAACTTGCATATTATTTAGGTAGGTTCCTTTAATATTATTATTGAAGTATTTTTTCCCTTTTAACAGTGTAAGATGTATCATACACAGACAGTTTTTTCCATGTAAGTGGCAGACTATAATTTTTCTTCTTTCTTTTTTCTAAACATTAAAAGCTGTATTCTTCTTTTTCTTCTCTCTTTTTTATGAATTGTGAAAGTATAATTCTTCTTTTTCTGTGTGTGTATGACAGTAGTTATATAGAGGTCTCTTAAGTAATGGGAAGCTAGGCTAGAACCTGTTTAATTACCTACCAAACAAGCCTAACAATCCGAATCAACAACGTAAGAATGAAGGATTAGCTAGTGTATAATATTATTATGTAGAACGTAAAATTCTGGTCATTTCTGTTTTTTGCACAAGGTCAACATGTTCTTAACTTATAATAATAGTTAGTGTAGAACATTTTCACGGCACCCCATGAAACAATCTCGAAGTAAAGTATGGGAAAAGCTCATCTAGTGTTTTGTAAGGTGAAAATGTCCACACTATGGAAGTAATTTTTCAACACACCATGTATCTATGTATTTATTTGTATTAATTTACCTAGGTATCTACAACTCTCCCGTGCGGGGTTTTTGGTCCCCCATCGGGCGCGTCCCCAGGTGGTGGATTGGGGAATGCCTCACAGAATTAAAACCTCTGTGGTGGTATCGGGGAAACAAAATACCCGGCGCGAACCAAAACCAAACAAGACATGATGGCACAATCTCAATATAAATTACCCCAGGAGGGTACCGACCGCGACGCGGGAGGAGAATCCCTCACTGGACTAGTTCCAGTCAGCCCCACGGATTCTGGGGGGGGCAGATTTTGCTGTAATGATCCTTTTAGACGACGAGATAGCATTAAGAGAACACCAACTGGACCACAACTCCAAATGGAACATGTTCATATTTTTTTTTTATTTTTATTTTATTTTATTTTTTATTCATCAATGTAAACACACAGTCATTTACAAAACATAACAAAACTACAATAACAATAGAATGATAAGTGGACCAACAAAGTTTACACGCTTAGTTATATTGAATACAAGTGGTTTAGGTGTCATATAGGAACAAATAAGTTGTAACAAAGGAAAAAATATGGAGCAAGACGACGTGGAAGTCTTTATTAAACAAAATCAGGAGAATGCAATGGAGGTTGTTGATAGGCAGGAGACAACAGATGTAGAAGAGATGACTGGTAACAACCAACGATTCACTACACCAAGAAGGCCAAAAAAGAAACGTAAGACGATATCGAGCCCAATATGGAAAGGATTGCCGAGTATGCAACTACCTAGAGAATTGGTAGACCTTCAAGAAAAGGCCGAAGAACTCATAATATACTCAACCGAAAACAAAAATATTCGTAAGGGAGTAAAGAGAATGGCTGCAGAAATAACTGAATTAATTAACCAGGTGTCATTAAAGTACAAAAGGGAGGCGACAAAATTTCAAGAATTGTATCACGAGTTCCAAGATTACAAAAAAGAACAAGAACAGATGAGAAAGAAAATGGAAGATGAAATAACAATGATGAAGACAACATATGACAAAAGGTTCGAAAACATTACAAGAGGGGGTATTTGCGATTCGTGCACCTCTAAAGAAAGACCCAACCTCACATCTGTTGAAAATTTTGAAGGCTTAATGAGAGAAGTCAACAAAATCTGGACGGAAAGAGACTTCGACGGCGTTACTGTGGAGCAAGAAGATTTTTTTGCAAAATCAGAAGAAAATGTGATATATTTCTGTGATAATGATAAGCAATATGAAAGAGATGTAAGACTGATAAATCACTTCCCAGAAATTATAGAGGGAGAACGCATTAAATGCTCGGGAGGAGAATATATTAAAATGGAGAGGAGTATCTCCTTCATAACAAACCAAGGTCTACAAACAAGACATACAAATGTTACAATTTTCTATGGAAATCTCGCGGACAAAGAAACGATCTATAATATGTGCCTACAGCTGAAAGGTTTCTCTGAGGTATTAAAAAACAAGAGTGTAACAATTATTCCTCTGCAGTATAAGGACGATTCTATAAGAAAAATAGTGGCGGCCATTTTCCAGGGAACAGGAGTAAAAATTACTTTAAGAATAGATAAGACTATTCAAATAAACAAATACGCGAAACCTTTTAAAAAGGACGAAATAATAATTATAGAAAATGGAGATACAGCATATGCAGACGCACTCAAGGGGCTCAAAGAAAACCTTAAAGATAGTCAAACCATTGAAAAAATCAGGGGCACTAGAAAGACAAGAAACGGAGAACTGCTTCTTCGAGTTGGAGAGCACAGGGAGGAAGTCAGCAAAGCTATTGCCGCGATGACAGCTTACAAGATAATAGAAACCAAGCCAAAAACAAAGATACTCCATATAAGAAACATCGACGGGGCAACGGAGAAAGAAGAAATCAAACAGGCAATTAAAGACTATGTTGAGAAAATCGAATTGGATAAAGTTTTGGTCAAGTCTCTCAGACCAGCAAGCAATGGAAACCAGGTTGCTACAATAACTCTTGAGAAGCAGTATGCAGATATACTAATAAAACTCAAAAGGCTTAGAATCGGGCTGAGTATATGTACGGTACAGGAAAGAGTAAACGTAGAAAAATGTTTTAAATGCTGGGACTTCGGACATAAAGCCGCAAATTGTGATGGAGTGGATAGAAGTAAAATGTGCCGGAAGTGTTGCGAAGAAGGCCATACATCAATAGAATGCAACAAAGAAGAGTATTGTCCACTGTGTAACAAAGCTGGACATGTAGCTGGAACATCCAAGTGTGATAAGTTTAACAAAGCTCTCTCAACGGCGCGTCAAAAACGAGACCAAAGCAAAGGAAAACAATTCAGAAGGGAACCACAATCTCTTAGATAGAGGAGCATATTTTCTAATGGAATGGAACTTAATATTTTACAAATAAATGTGGGTAGAAGTGTGGCTGGACATGATTTGGCTATGGCAATGGCTAAAGAAAGAAACTGTGACTTGGTAGCAATCAGCGAACCGAATAAAAAGAAATGTGCAGGGCCCCATACATACAGTGACGAGAGAAATGATGCTCTAATAATAAACTTTAGCAAAAAACACTGTGTTCAGGAATATGTATCAATGCAAGGAGTTGTCAGAATTAAAATTGAAAACACTTTTTTATATAGTATCTATCTTAGCCCGAATAAATGCGATATGACTGAATTCGATATAATTTTGAGCGAAATGAGAAAGGATATGAATTCTGCCACTGAGAAACTCCACTTTGTCCTACTGGGCGATCTAAATGCAAAGCATCCAACGTGGGGTGGAAATGTCACAAACAGAAAAGGCATAGAACTTCTGAATTGGGTTAACTCCCAAAACCTAAATATTGTTAATGATGGAATGAATCCTACATGTATTAGGCATAATGGCTCATCCTACATTGACCTCACTTTGGTATGCAATGGAGTACTAAGAAGGGGAATAAGGTGGGAGGTCATGGATGAGGAAACCTTAAGTGATCACAGATATATACTCACCACGATCAAAGGCCATATGAAAAATGACAGGTTTAAAAGAATATATGGATTGACAAACTATCAAACACTTCAAAATAAATTTAGAGTGCTAACACAAGATAAGGAAATCACTGTAGATGGGTGTGCTAGGGCGATAGAGATTGCCTTTAAAGAAAGCACCCCTAAAGTCAGAGAGGAAGAGGGAGGAAAGCTTCCCTACTGGTGGACACTCGAGATCCAGGAAACCATCAAAGCAGTCAGAAAAAAAAGAAAAGCCTTTCAAAGAAATCAAGATGAAGAAACCCGCTCACTAAGAGAAGAAGAATACAAGACCGCCCGAAAAAACTTGCGAAAAATTATTGAGAAAGAAAAGAGAGACGCGTGGAGATCTCTTTGTGAAAAATTGGAAAGTGATATATTTGGAGATGCCTATCAAATTGTAAAAAGTCAACTTAAAGTTTCAGTGCCTAACACAAAACTAGCCCAAGAAAAGAAAAAGGAAATCTTTGAAGAACTATTTATTGGCCCAAAATCTGATGCAAATAATAATCTGAGAGGAAATACCACGAACTCATCCCAAGACGAACATATAGAAATCACTGAGAATAATATAAGAACTGCTGCGAATAGAATAAAAATAGGTAAAGCCCCGGGCCCCGATGGTATCCCACCAGATGTGATCAAGGAACTGGTAAACAAAAATATAAACTACTTTAGAGGTCTATTTGAACTGTTGCTGCGCAAGGGGATGTTCCCAAGTCAGTGGAAGAAAGCTAAACTGGTATTGATCGAGAAACCCAGAAAAAACTCAACAGAAGAAAAAAAATTCAGGCCAATCTGTCTGATAAACGTCATCGCTAAACTGTTCGAGTCAATCATAAACGAAAAATTAGTTAAGGAAATAGAAAACAATGGAGACTTCAATAAGCATCAATACGGATTCCGGAAGGGTAAAACAACTATGCATGCAATCATGGAGGCCCAAAAAATGGCAAATGCAGCTAAGGAAATGAGAAAACTTAATACGCTCATCCTTGTAGATGTTAAAAATGCCTTTAACACAGCATCTTGGAGTATCATAATGCAGAAAATAAGGACAAGAAATATTAATAAGAAAATCACAAATGTCATAGCGGACTATCTAACTGATAGAAAAATAATAATTGACTTTAAAACAGAAATGGAAGTTGGCGGAGGTGTTCCGCAGGGCTCGGTTTTGGGGCCGACGCTCTGGAACATTATGTATAACGACATAATGAATGTCACAGTTCCCGAAGATGTGGGCCTGGTATGCTATGCTGATGATCTGGCAGTCTCAGTCACGGCCGCAACAAAGACCGAGCTGGTTACAAAAACTAACAAAGTCCTTCATAGTATCGCCGAATGGATGAAAAGGAACGATCTTACCGTTGCACCACAAAAAACGGTCGCAGTTATGTTGAGTGGAGCAAGACGAATAAAGGATATCTGCTTTGAATTCGAAGGTTCTCAGGTAACAATATCTAAAGAAGCAACGTATCTAGGGGTGGTTTTAGACAGTAGTCTGAACTTTTCCAAACATATTGCGTATGTTACTAAAAAAGCCCAAAAGACAACGCGAGCACTGTCCGTACTTCTGCCGAACACTAGAGGACCTAAACAGAATAAAAGGAAGACATTGGCAATGGCCACACAGTCTCTACTGCTGTATGCTGCACCTGTTTGGGAGGGTTCATTGATCGTAAAGAGCAGAAAGAATGCACTTTTAGCTGGCCAGAGACCTATGGCATTAAGAGTGTGCTGCGCATATCGCACAGTGTCTGCTGATGCTGCTCTTGTAATTGCCGGTATGGTCCCGATACATCTACTTGCCGAAGAGCGCGGAAGAATCTTCTCCTCAGAAGAAGACACTATAAACGATGCCCGCAGACGTCAGCGACAGCAAACGCTCGACAAATGGCAGAGAGAATGGGACTGTTCCGACAATGGAAGATGGACACATAGGCTAATCCCCAATGTCGCGTCGTGGACCTCAAGAGCACATGGTGAGGTGACATTCCGGCTTACCCAATGTCTCTCAGGTCATGGAGTATTTTATGCATACCTAAAAAGAATTGGAAAAACAGACTCTAGCGCATGCATATATTGCGGCGATGAAGATACAGCAGAACACACAGTGTTTAAATGTGACAGATGGTCAGAGGAGAGAGAAATGACAACACACAGGCTTCAACTGGAGAGCTTTCCCGCAGTGGCTGATTTAATTAATTATATGCTCAGAGGGAAAACGCAGTGGAGTGAAATGACCGGACTAATGGAAAGAATAATGAGACAAAAGGAGAAAGATGAGATGACACTAAAGAGGTGATCAAAGACAAAACCAGCAGTGGTAGGCCCTAAAAATGGGCAGGGACACTGCTGAGTTTGGAGTTGAGGGGTTTTAGCCGGTAGGAGTCCGGCACTACCCAGGCATGTCCATGGGTGTCCATGATGGATTTCCCCTCAAAAAAAAAAAAAAAAAAAAAAGGTATCTACAACTCATCAGGATGTTATGGCCGTATGTCATCATATTGCCCTTTTACATTCTGAATAATGTGCAAGTACCTACAAAAAAAACAACAAACTAAATAATATGTTGATATATTTTGTAATTTGTAGTCGTTCAAAGCTTGGGGTGGAAACTATGAACTCGTCCTTCCCCTAATAGAAAAAATAAATAAAAGAAAAACAATTATTATTGAATCTTCTTATATATAAAAATGGAGAGCTATTTCCATCACATCACGCCTAAACAAACGGCTGGACCGTTTTGTCGTGTAGGCTTTTATCAGGAGAATGTCCTTTTAGAAGAAAAAACTTAAGAAAAATGCACGGAAAATTAGAAAATTAAAGAAAAATCTACGTAGACAACCTTATTAGTATACTATTTACCTTATTGTGTAATTTTGACAGAAATTGTCAATTGGTGCGATTGACAGAATGCGGATGGAACATACATGATTTAAAACAGACGTATCGTTCGGAATTACATTGGTCAAAAGATAATAAATTCATCACCATACAAATAATTCGAATTCATTATTCACAGTTGGGTTGGGACCACAACAGGACAAAGTCTGTCGGGAAAGCTAGTTATTTTATAAAACGTGTTAGCTAACGAAATCACTCTGTATATTATTATCAAAAGGTTGTGAGAACTTGATTGTGTACTATGTACCACATACTTATATGACTTGATGGATTAGAGGTTTGTGCGGAGTCGTCAGCGTAAAGTGACTCATTGGTTATAATAATTATAATTTTATTATGTAGTGTTGGCGTGTGTTGGTAATCATTTGTGTTTTGGGCAACACAAAACAATGGTCTGAGACAAACTTCACGTACAAGTTAAACTTTAATAACTTCATTATTCGGGTCTCCCGAAATTCAGCAACAAATCCTCTGAAGTTTCAATTCTCACAACTTCTTATATCAAATAATAACTCCAGTGGGGTTCAATGTATTTCATACCACGGGACGGCTGAAATTTCAACCAAATATAATCACATCGTGGAACAATATTGGCATTGTATCTCGTAACAAAAACCATATCAGGCGTAAAGATCAGCACAAACTTAGCAGACTTAGATAATTTGTATTTATGAAATATTTTTATATGGGACGGGGAAAGAGCAATGGGAAAACAAGGTACCTACCTAATAAAAAAAGACGGGGAGCAATAACTGTAGGTAGGTATAACCTGAGATTTGCGGACGATATATTATTTCCTATCTCAGAGAGCATCGATTAAATTGGAGACACAATTGACCAATTAAAAGCTGTGTTTGCCTTTATAGAACTGAAAGTGAATATCAACAAAAATAAAATTATAACAAATCAACAGTGATTAACCTCCCATTAGAATATGTTGACCACTAGCTGTGTATACCTTGGGCACAAAAGTTGAGATAGTTTGGACATGTGGAAAGAATGGATGTAAACAGAATGATAAAGAAAATTTACAAGGCTGAAAGGAAAGGTGTAAGAAAGCGTGACCGACCGAGAATAATGTGGATTGAATACACATTATTACAATAATAATTAATACACAATATCTATGCCTCTGTATAAACTATTATTTTTTTTCCATGTATATTTTTCTATGCCTGTGCTGTTTCTTTTTTGTCTTCTATTCTATTTTTAATTGAAAAATAATGTTCGAATGACAATTCCAAGTGTCCGAATGGACCTAAGGATGATAAGATACAATAAACAAACAATCGATTCCGTCCTCAAGGGAGGCCGGGTCAGAAGTACGCGAAATAGGAGAGGTTGTATGGGAAATGGTATGTCGGTGGAAGAAACGGAAGAAGTATGCTTGGATAGAAAATAATGGAAGTCTGTTCTCTCCGCCTACCGCTTACGGGACAAGGCGTGATGAGTAAAAAAAATGAGCGATAGAAACGTCTAGCATGGGAAGTTGTGTTTCAGCAGTGTCTCTTGCCAGTGTTCACATATGACACAAAAGTATGACCTTGACCAAACTGTGAATAGTTCGAATAGAATAGAATAATATTAAGTTTTATACTGCAAATATGAAAAGAAATGACTGGATACGCAGCCATTTGCCAGATCAAGTTTGTGACTTATAGGTATGATTGAGAAGATAGCTGTGAAGACCTACGAATAGGCGGGTCATAGGGCAAGAATGGAAGTTGGGCGAGAAGACTACGGAAGTCGATACGAAGGGACGATAAAACACCGCAAGTGCGACCAGCTACCAGAAATTTGGATGATGTAAAGAGGTTCACCGGACCCAGTTGATTGGATTCGCCCATAAATGAGAGAAGTGGAGAAGGAGAGAGGAAGCCTTTGTCCTGATGATTATGGAGAAAGTGCATGTAGATTGTATAGAGGCCATTCATGATTTAATATTTTTTTTTTTTTTTACCCATCACGCCGTTTCCCGAAGGGGGTAGGCAGAGAGTACGGACTTCCATTCCTTCCTATCCATACAAACCTCTTTCGCTTCCTCCAAACGCATTACATTCCGCATACATGCTCTTCTATTCCTTTTGCTCCTGACTTGGCCCTCCTCTAAGACGGCACCGATTTGATCGGACCATGTCATTCGAGGTTGGCCTCGTCTGCTATGATTTAATATTATAGACATAACACTCTGCCAGTACTAAAAAAGTACTGATTAGAATGTAAAAATGCTTATGTATCTTTTACCGAGTAGGCAAACATTTTTTTTCAAATCTGATAACTTTGTCCCACATCTATTATCTATAATATAAAAGAATGTCGGGTTAGTGCGAACACTTATAACTCGAGATTGGCTGAACGGATTTTTATGATGCTTGGGTTTTTCGATTATCCTCCGCTCCGGATAACAGAATAATTATAAAAAGTTCGAAAAATGAATAGCAAATAATATAAAATATAACATTAAAGTTAGTATGGAACGGATTTACTGACAAAAACGCCATCGGTAAAAAAATCCACAACAACATTTACCTACCTTCTTGACAACCACTGACTTTGTAAACATTGGTAGGTACATGCAAATTTTTGATAGAATTTATTTCGAGCATTCAAAAATAATTTTTTTAAAGATAATGTTTTTGTATAAATTACAAATTCTTAATCAATATTCATAGGACTTCAGGCCAACGTCTCTCGGGAAACCTAGTTTTTAATAAACTTGAATACCTTTGCTATCATAATAATATTTATGTTTTTACCTCCTTTCTCTATGTACAAGGATCTGTTTTTAGTGGAAACTAGTCTGGGTCTTGGGCTACGGATCACAAGCTTTCTCTATTTTGTTCTTAGTTGTTGTTCTTGGATTTGTTGATATGAAAATAGTCCTTACCTTACCAGTCGTCATCCTCACCCTAGAGAGTCGTGGTCAAATAAATGAAAAAAAAAATATGATATAATATTTTTGTTTTAAAATAATTATTATTAACGAAACATAAGGTGCTAAGTTCCTGATTATAATCAAGTGTTTCCTTTAAGTAAGGCGTTGTTCAAACGAAAAAAAAAAAACACAAGTAACCGCAATATTAAAGGGGCGAGAAATAATAATAGCACTAACCGTAAGTACGTATGATGTGGTCAAAGTTTATCCTTCACCTTTTCATTAATGGCTCTTCAGGCCGGAGAATGATTACGGAATCACGTGTCCTTACCTGAAAGGTCGGCTTATACTTTTACTTCGAGGATAGCGTGCTTATTGTTTGTATGGAAACTTGACATAATTCCTAAAGGCGGTGACGAAAGGTGAAGAAAGATTTCCATCACGTCTTCGACTCATCGAGGACGTGAGAGGATTTCTTATACAGCAACGCGTAGCTAATACTCAACTCTATTATAACTTACACCTAAGCCTATTTTCTTTCTTTTTTTTGGCTAAAAATTCACCGTGAAATATTTCCTTATTTCGTTTTACGCTTTTTGTTTTCGCCGCAGCAGTAGCGGGGTAACATTTGTCGCAATGTTTTCTGAAGATTGATGATAACGCATTCAACTTCGACGATCTATAGAACCGTTTTGTAGGCAGGTATTCCAATCGCACTCTAATAACGCCTTGCATATTTGTATTGGTAAGTGTATAGACACCAGGTGGGTTACTCCTGAAACTCAATCTCAATGTCAAAAGTCAATACTTTCAGTACTATAAAATTTATAATTATTGTATAAATCCTTATTCATACCATTTTTTTCGTAAATCAATGCCGAATTGAAAATAGAACTACGTTGAACTATTTATTTTTTATGCATATAAACTGATGTGATCGTATTAAATATTGAAATTGTATCGGTTTTGTGATTGAAATGCAGACAAACAGCATTTACTAAACTATACACCGCAGTCATTCTTTGTTTAAGACACCATAAAAGTTTTGCTTTTCAAAATATTGTGGAGATGCGTTACTCAAACCAAAAGAAAATGATCAAGCATTTCGCGATTGTGCAGTGTGAGTTGAAGTGAAGAATTACATGTCAAAAGCAGTCTCCATATTTTTATTTTCATCTTTTCTGCTTTTAATGTACATATTTAAATCAGATCTCTTCAACGTTGGCTATACCACATCTGCGAAGTTCTCTCAAGCTTCTCATATTCCGGTATCTTTAAGCTATCTGCCTTCAGTCAGGATCCCTTCAAGTATCCACCTTCAGCAAAACATGAAAGATCTCACATTCATCCCCACTGCGTCCCAGGTAAGTAGTATATTTTTCGAATCTTAATGGTTTGTAGTGATTCCTTGTTGGTTCTTTCAATACCTCAGTGTCGGTCATATCTGTCCACGTTATTTGAAGAATTCGCTTGTTCAGCCATACACAATATATAAAATAATAATAATAAAACCCTTAATTCAATATAATATCTCAGTATAAAATAATAATATGGTGAATCTACCCACTAGGCCAAGCCTGTCTCGGGGAGACTTTAATAATATAGGATATAAATGTAACTGAATCATTGTGTTCACTTTCAGCTTTTAGTGTCCAGATAATTGAGCCATACAGCATTTTACTTACCATATACCGGGGTTGCCTACTAAGAATAGCACCTCTGCTCTTTTTGCTGGTTTTTCTAGCATCCTGTAAGAGGCAGGAAATCGAAAAATCAGATCGGGACCGTAAGGTTGACCACCTCACGTCCTTAAACCTCAACCGATCAGAAAAGGCACCATACATATGAAATTTTATTTTATTTATTAATATACCATAAATTTACCTTAAAACGCTATATTTTTATAATGGTATTTCTTTAGGGTGCTACAAAAAAATTCACTTATCGTATAAAGGGCGCCGAGATTCGAAAAAGTTTACATACCTACTCTTGTACTAACCAATACAAAATATACAGTATATCATAAGAGTGCGATCGGAAAGGGAGTGTATTCTTACTACTTTGAAGGAACTGTTCTTTTGTACAACTGAGAACCTCCCTACGTACATCATGAAAAGTGTTTCCCTTTACAAAAGTTACTACAAGTTTCAATGCCAGCCATTAATCTTCAGATATCAATTAGAGTTTTGATAAAAATATCTTCAAGGGAAATATAACAATAACAAAGCCTAAACTCAGTACTAACAATTTTACTAATTTACAAAATTTACTAGTCCATTTGCGAAATTTTCATTAAACATTCATTTTCTTAGTCACTCGATATTCATTGTTTGGATTCACCATATTATACAGGACTCGTTTTGAACTGATCATTTTATTTCTCTCAGAACTACCTACTACTTATCCTAGGAAAACTGGTTGAGATGCTGTGCAAGGGTCAACTGCTGACCCAATGTTTGCATAATTGAAGCAATGTCAGACGTAATCTTTTAGCCCTTGATTTTTCATAACACATTATTTCTATTAATTATCCGCTTGGTTTCTGCGAGTGAATCTAGCAAATATCTACATCGTCGGATATTATTACTTCTAGCAATAAGTACTTCTAGCCTGCAGCCCGATTCACGGAAAAGTTTAAGTCTAAGTTTAGTTCGAAGTTCGAACGAAGTTCGATTCAAACCCTCCGTGAATAGGGCTGCTGGTAATAATAATTGTAGGCGGCGACTATCTACAGTCTATGTATCTATTCACGGAGGGTTTGAATCGAACTTCGTTCGAACTTCGAACTAAACTTAGACTTAAACTTTTCCGTGAATCGGGCTGCTGGTCTGTCGACATTTTGTGCCACTGATTTTCTGTAACTCCCCTTATGACTTAAGACCATCTCAGCCGTTACCTACATATTATCACCGTTTCAAAGACCTTCTCTCTTCCGTAGTTGTTAAGCTATGGATAAGTTTCAAATTTAGACATCTCAGTCCTATATAACAGATACCAAAATTTTATATTATAAGACTTTAAAAAATATACCTATTATTAATAATATTTCTTACGAATGAGAACTGTTGCTTGTGATTTAGATGCCTTAGAAACAGACAAGCATTAAAAATAAAATATGTAGGTAGATAGTTTTGAATAGTAGACATTAAAATCTGTAAAATGTTTGTAAATTAATGAGAAAACCTTCAAATCACTGTTTCAAGCCAGCACCTGAAGATGAAAAGTGTGATTCTATCAAAACTATAAAACTACTCTGGTAAAAGAATAATTTCATGGTAACTTAACGAAGAGCAAAAATAGTATAAGTTTGAAAAAAAATATGGAAATTTGTATAAAAAATGAAGAAACCGTTCTAAAAAATGTTTGTGTACTGGAGTTAATTTATTTATTTTTAACACATTCAGGCGCTTGTGTCAAAACAGTAAAATACAATACAAGCATGTAGGTAGAAAATGCACATCAATACAAACAAAAAAAAATATCGGAGGAAAGAAAACAAAGAAGATAAAATATTATACACCTTTTAAAAGGTTATGATAAAAATTTAGTTAAATTGTACTTATATTTTTGCTCGTGCGCGGCGAAAATCTGCAAAAGACCAATAATTATTTGCAGTCGTCAGAAAAAAAATACTAAAAATCAGATAAAAGAAAATACTATTAGAACAGTTATATCTCAAAGCTGCAGGATGTCGTAAAGGGCCATCCCGCTTAGCGTCATACTAGAGACTATCTAATAATTCAGGAAGGCGGTCTGTTTTTGGGACATACCAATGTGTACTTCGTCAAGTTGGTTATTGTTAAATATCAAAAAAAAACTCAAGTTTACCGATCAATCGATACTGTATTAAGTATGAAAACATTGTATAAAAAAAATATATATTATTATTTTGCAGTCACAATACCTACGATGATAAAAATATTGAAGCTGTGTGAAATATTTCGTTTGCCATTACCAAAAAGGCTTTCACTGCGCGTCGATCTTAGCCGGGCGGCCTGTGTGTAAATTCGTTAGGAAGGCTATACGTATATACCCACATAGACGATGTACCTCAGTACAAAACGTGATTCGCCGGCGAAGGACGTATGGTGTTTCTCGCTGAAACTTGCTTCGTTGCACCGTCACAATAATCTAACCGCAACTCGATTCTACGTACGTGAGTCGAAAAAAAGTTAAAAAAAATAAACTACTTATAGTTTCGAAAAGAAAATTATTAACAGTTCAATTCAGTGGGTGTTATACATTGAATTTAATGTGACTAACTTGTTGTGTATGCTGTGTTTAATATTTTCAATATAAATCTAGTTGAATAGTTTTAAAACATTTTAAACTTAATGGATTTATTTTGTTCGTTGTAAATAAATTATTTGAAAGACGTGCAAGCTGGTAGAGTCGAGTTAATAAAAGTTTATTTTAAGGTGGAATAATAAATCATAATTACTTATTATTTTCTTAGCGGAGTAGTAATTAGGTAATTAGGTAATTAGGTAATTAGGTAATTATTTATTTAGTGAGCATCACCTCAATTATTTCCAATCTGGAAAGGGAGGAACGTCGAGTTTAACACAGCCCTGGAAAAGGGAGGAACGTCGAGTTTAACACAGCCCTGGAAAAGGGAGGAACGTCGAGTTTAACACAGCCCTGGAAAAGGGAGGAACGTCGAGTTTAACACAGCCCTGGAAAAGGGAGGAACGTCGAGTTTAACACAGCCCTGGAAAAGGGAGGAACGTCGAGTTTAACACAGCCCTGGAAAAGGGAGGAACGTCGAGTTTAACACAGCCCTGGAAAAGGGAGGAACGTCGAGTTTAACACAGCCCTGGAAAAGGTAAACAGCTTTTGTATTATTAATAAATTATTTAAGTATCCCTCAAACTCTTAAATATTAATGACTATTTTCTTAATTTACATTAAAATTAACATGATATTTAGCTACTCATATACTAAATTAATACTTACCTAAGCATCATAAGCTGGAAACTCGTGTAAATTACAAGCTGATGCAGCCAACGCTGTTGTGCCATATTAAAATTTTCATTTTATTTATTCCCGTGAGCGTCAATCGTAAAGCGAAATTTAAGAGGCACATAATTGTCTCGACACTCTATACTTAGCCATAAACGTCATTTACAAAATCGCGTTGCGCTTCGTGTGGTTTTTTTTTCGTAATGAATTTTCAAAATAACGTCTCTATGTCGTGTCGTTACATGATTTTCAATTGTCTTAAGTCGTCATCAAGGTATGGGACATCAAATGCAAGAAGATTTTTTTTTGTCTGAAGAATTGTTTCTGAAAACAAAATATTCAAATATATATTAGTACAAACAAATAGACTACTAATACTAGTAACACATATATCTTGCTTAGTTTTCAGTTTATATTAATGACGTGTATTTTTATTTTGCGCAATTCGGTAAAGTTTTAACCTTCCTAAGTGAGAAATAATGTAAGTTAATTAGAAAAGTCGAGAAGTTTTCTGCCTCACCTGGTAATGGGAAGTAATGAAGCAGGTATGTAAGGGAAAACTCATAAAGGTTCATTTGTTTTTTTCGTGTTTCTAATTAAACTTTGTGATGTTTTTATATTAAGGATAATTAAAAACAAATAAAAATTAATTACGTTTTACAAATTTTTAATGGCTGTAAATGAAATAATGTTGGAGGCAATAAAGTCTCGTGAAAGAAGAAATGGTCGGAACCGGAGATCGAACCCACAACCCAATTATTTTATTTGTTCTCTATGTCTATGTTACAGCGAGTTGCGCAAAATACAAGTGCGCATCTAGCTACTAAAATATTTACTGCATGGTTTGGAGAATCGTAAAAGAAGGTGCCAATAAATAATATACTTACATACATATCAAAATGAAGTTGTATTATAAAGTAACTTGAAAATCCCCACTTTATTTATTTTTTATTTAAATGAATTTTAAAAAGCATATTGTGACATAACATTTATGTATTCAATTCATGCCATTGAAGTACTCTATTCAAGCATCATCATGACATTTAAGTAGGTACCCTCAGAAAATTTAAGCCTTTTTAATACTGATGATATTTATTTGAAATAGGTATCATTGGTGAATAATAATTTAATGTGAATAATAATTTAAAATGTTATCAATAATTCTAAAAAGTTAGGAATATACATAGTATACGTAATAAAGGAGGTGTTTTTTTTTCACCAAAAATAATATAGAATTGTGAATATTAAATTGTTGCTTGAAATTCAAAAAAAGTTTATATGGTATTTTTTTTTAATAAACAACAAAACACACGCACCACTGCATTATCAGTAAGTCAATCACTGTCAGTTTGTCCGTATTGTAACTTGTGGCAATAGGATCTTGATGAAACATTTTGGGCGTTTCAATGGTTATCCAAGGATGGGTTTGAAATAAAATCAGATTTCTGGGCGACCTTTTACTATTCTAATTAATGATGTTGGTTGGAATGGATGGCAGTCGCGATCCTCGGCATTGAGAGACCGACTGAAGAAAAAGAAAGAAAACAATTAATTGTACTAAATTTGCCCGTATGAGACAAAATATGTCGGGACAGCTAGTATTCTTATAAAGATTCTTGAAAGATTATGACAAAAAATTAGCATTCAAAAGTAGCCAAGTGATATTAATGATATTCTATCCAATTTTTTATTGATTTTAAGCAGCTCAATATTGATCACTCATAAAATAATGAAAAAAACCCTTTGAATATTTTTTCTGCTTGAATGATTATTCAAACTTATTAAAATAATGAATATCAATCACTGATCCCTTAAGTGCAAATTGAATATTAAGTAAGCGGGTACAATATTTTCACTATTTACTTTATCAACATTGATACTAATAATATTATTAAAATTAATTCCGTTATCAAATTTCATCAAATCAAATTTAGTGAAATGATCTGTTTTTCTTTCATAAGATGATGGTGGGTTACACTCGAATTCTCCTAATGATCCTTCAGCTCGGCCGAGTGTATCATCTCCACAACTCTCGGAGGCTGTATTGTGTTTTGATATTGTAATGACTCTCTCATCTTTTCAAATAAATCTGATGCTAATTAGTATCCAAGCTCCCATTGAGTTATACGATCTGTATTCACAGTGCCACCATGAAACTTTTGCAAGTATTCTTATGTTTTGTTTTTTGTTTAACGATTTATTAGTCTCGTTAATAAGGAAATAATTTATTCCAATTCTACTAATTTGATTACAATATTAATTTACTGCAATTAAGTCTAGTGATGTTGATACTTGGCTTTTAAAAAATAAATTGACGAGGATTGCTTGAATTAGAATAACAAATATAATTTAAATAAAAGGTTATAATGCAGATATGGTAACCAATACTGAAGTCCTGAGGCGAGCTAGGGATTGACAGAGAGCAGTTGTCAATAATTATTATCAAGGTCCGGAAAATATCATCTCTGGACAATGTAAGAGCTGTTCCGAGCATCGCAGGACAGGGACAAGTTCGCCGAAGTGATCGCCCACGTAAAGAAGTAGAATAATAATAATACCTATTGCCCACGAGTCG
Organism: Mystacides longicornis; assembly: GCA_963576905.1. Classification (NCBI taxonomy): domain Eukaryota; kingdom Metazoa; phylum Arthropoda; class Insecta; order Trichoptera; family Leptoceridae; genus Mystacides; species Mystacides longicornis. Next base: position 12,191,839 of record OY756428.1, read on the forward strand.
AGCATAAGGAGCACAAAAAGGATAACGTCTGTCCTCTATGCCATTTTGTGTGACTGTTGAGGCCTATTCTCGGGAGACAGATCCTGCTGCATTCCGTGCACGGGTATTCCGCAGTCCGCTTCCTCGTTTGGACCTCGAACCCTTCTTTGCACCTCGGTTCCCTGATTAGCGACCACGATCTTTCTCCGCTGAGGCTAATTTAGACTCATAACAAATCAAAATGATAAACCTACGTTGTATTGAAAAATATAATTGAAATTTTGAAAGCTTAGTTTATCTTCAAAACCTGCAGCTCTGTAAATTACCAACAAACTCACATCTTAAGTATTTATTTAGCTTTTGTCAGTCACATTTATTACAATTTTACAGGAAAGGATTAATACAAATAAGGAAGAGAGTAGAGAGTAGCACAGGATCAATTTTCCTGCTTGTTAGATATTTATGTCGATGTCGGTCAAAATTCTGCTTAAAAGTTCACATTTCAAGTAAATTCTCGTCAATGAAATGAGGTTTTTAAATTTTTATAGCAAACTATTTGTATAATCAAATGTTAAATCTGACGTCCTTTTATATTTAAAGTTTAAAACTTCGAAATATTTTATTATCCACAAAGCTCTCACATAAATTTAAACCTAGGACGTCAAGCATCGATCTCTTTTGATTGATATTAGGTAGGTACGTATTTCATGAGCTTCCGAATGCTATGATTGACATCTTTCGTACTGTGCAAGCTCTTGGGATTTGTTTGCGATTTCAATGATTGATTTCACGATTTAAATGCCATTTAAACCACTGTGTTTGGTGGAACATATTTATTTGAATCAACACGTTTTAACCTCTTCAGAAATCCGTTAAAAATAATTCACTTGAAATTTTTTAAGAATAGCATTGTTTAAGAATGTCTTGCTAATTAATATTTTTTATAAATAATCTATCCCTTTTTATAGTTAATTATCAAGAAATTTAAAATTGGTACCTAATCAAATGAATATTAATTTTGAATTTGTATACCTACCTAATGATAAAAAAATATAAAAATAATAAGGTACCTACCTTTTAACTACATGTGATTCTGTCCGATGTATCTGTTTTAAACAATATAGGTACCTATGTAATAATAATTTTCTATCGCATTCTAGCAATCACACCAACTAGCAAACGATTTACAGTATCTGTCAAACGCCAATTTGATTTCAAAATTAGAATTAAATTAAATTTATAGAGCACTAAAGAGGTAGGCTTTTTTTTAATTTTTCCAATGTTCCCCGCAACTTTCTATTTTATTTTATTTTTTTTATAAATAACTTCTGATAAAAGCAAAGACGACAAAAAAAAATATTTTTTTCAGTTAATACTTCAGGCGTGATGCAATGACCACGTAAAACGGAGCTCCATTTTTATATATAGAGATAAAATATAGATAACTCCTCTTCAAAGGGAGTATTGGCTTGCAGTTATCTTTTGGTTGTTATAAACAAGGTTAGACAAATAGTAGTTATCTTGTGAAATATTATACGATTAAAATGAACCTGTAAAGCTCCCTCGTCTTTGAAGATACTGCAGTTAGTTTGCTTCAACCATATTAATATTCCGTTACAGACGTGATATTATTAATTTATGAATTTCACTAAACAATAAAGGTAACTATTATTAATTTATGAATTTCACTAAACAATAAAGGTAACTATTATTAATTTATGAATTTCACTAAACAATAAAAGTTACTTCGTTATAACAGGTTAGAGACAACAGAAACCATTTTAGATTCACCCATCCTGCTTTACAGATTAAAAAAAAACATCTGATTCACTTGTAATCCAAATCCAATCTAAATTCCCTTTACTCCCTACTTAGGGGCATAGAGAGGCAACAAGATCTCTCAATTGCGCTCGATCCTGAGCAATGTTTATGACCTCTTCCCACACCATGTCCAAATGGACGGAAGGACGGAAAATTCAAAGATAGGTACACCACTGAACAAATGTTTACCTGGGTAAAAAATACCAAAAATACGTACTTAATTTACTTAACAAAAGAATCATATATTATAATAAGTTCCTACATAAATATATCGGTGAAGATTATAATATTGAATTTAAGGATAAAACTGTGATTAGGTGCGTATTTAGATTCAAACAAAAACAACACCAAAACATATACACAACGATACTCAACAACAAATCACTCCAAACCAAACAACATAAAAAAGCAACAAATTGAAATCAATTATTTAGGTACTACCTTTAAAAATATACAGGTAGAATAAATTATTTAGAAATATAAAGACAAAAAACAAAACAACAAACAGACAATTTAAATATCAAGCAAAGAATCCGGTAATGTTCTGTTTTCCTAAGAATACGGCGCTACTATTTTAAACAGCGGTGCATGTGTCAGATTCGAAAATTGTCAATACTGTTACCGTAATCACATTAAATTATCATATACATATTTTTAAAGACTGCCGTATTGTCAGACGACGGACCGCGAAGTAATTGAAACGTGGACGCTGAATGCAATAAACAAAATAACATAAGCTTTGAGAGGTCTATTGATCGAAGAATGTTGCGTATCTTTCGGGCGGATATATTATTCGGAGGTCCTGAATCCGTAACATCTCATACCTTGACCACGTCATTTGTCACTTCATGAAGACGTGGTGTGGGCAGACGACCGGTGTCATGGCTACGCAACTTAAAGGCGTGGACTAGAATCCAAACCGTCGGGGATCTGATTCATGCAGCTAGAGACATGGAGGCCTTTTGTCCAAGTGATAGCCAATTTCGGGGCGACTTGAGTAGGCACTTAAAAAAAAAGCAGGCTATAACAATCCAAATCCAAACTCCCTTTACCCCATTGTGCTCGATCTTGCGCAATGCTTATGACCTCCTCCCACACCATCTCCAGATTCCTCAGCTTTGCTTCGAAGTATCCTAACACAGTATGAGAGGGTGTTCTTCGTCTTCGGGACCCTGATGGGAGGAAGAATCGCGCTCTCCTCGGCCAACTGTCATTCGGCATCCTTAACACATGCTCCAGCCAAGTCCATCTCCTCTCCACATTGGTAGAGGTGATGGGCTCACGCTGGGTGCGCCGGCGTATATACCCAAAATTCTCCTGAGGTACTTCATTTCGATAGCTGAGACATTTTGTGCCTGGGCTTTGGTCAGGTGCCAGGACTCACACCCATAGGAGAATAAGCAACACTCACGCATCAAACAGTTTACATTGTGTCTCGATACTATACGCCGACGCTTGTATACTATGACAATCAATGTAGAAATAAATAAACAATAAACAAGCGTACATCAATATCAAATTTTAAGTTTACACTAAACTATCTTTATTAGAATGAATGTTTATAAAATATTCACACTGTCTCTATTGGTCAGAAAGCGTTGTAATATCATATTATCCCGACCCTACGTATAGGTAGGTAGTGATGGTTTATCCTCATGATTTCATTCTGTGTCTCCAGGGCCGTAACATCCATCTCATACGTCTCCCAGCTGAATCTTTGATGTGAGTGTTGTATTCTAATTTTGTTTCTATGTTAGAATTAAATGAATAAATAATCATACTCGAGTGTGTAGCTATGTAAATAAGAGAACACGCCATGTCACCCTTGAAGGTTTTCTCTTTACCTACATCCTTTGCCCTTTATCTACACCTTCTTATAATTTCTTTTCAACTACCTTCTTGCTGTCAATTATTTGAAGACGTTAAAATGAACATAATTGTAATAGTTTTATAGATAATAATAATATCTTCTCTATATATAAAAATTGACCCTTATTTCTATTTCAAAGTTAAATAGGTAGGTAAATAATTTATCATTTTACAAATTTGAACTCAATATTCACATATCGCAGCTATCACCAATCAAAAAACACTTTGTTCTTCTTCTCCTTATTTCTCTTTTACTAGACCTATTGGACGTGGACTCCAACTATATCTATTGGAAATCTACCAGATCGGGGAATGCCATTTCGAGTTGCCCTTACAGCAGGCACATAATAGATGGTCATCATTCACCAAATAGATCGACAAAGGGCATCCCAATAAGTTTGCTATAGCCGCCTTTACGAAACGTAGGAGGACATATTACGCGAGTATGTTCAAAACAACCATTTCCCCTTGTAGGGACAACATGCAAGTAGTGACAGCGCATGAAAGTGTTATAAAGGTATGTAGCTAAGTATTAAGGGTTACGCATTTTGTGGTAGGTACCCAATACCCATCCGGGCTCGAAATTAAGTAGGTGATAAAGTAATTAGAAAATCTCTCAAATAGAAAGTAGAAGCCGAATAAGATGTGAAACATTACTGTTAGAAGTTCAAAAGACATAAGTGGATTTCAAAGGGTTATTACGGCTTGCCTAAATTATATACCTACCTATACTAAAAGCGAGATTAGGAGTGCGCAGGGAAAGAAATTTGAGGGGAAGGATAAATAGTAACTGCATCTAAAAGATACCTTAAGGTCTTTATTAGTTGTATAATTATCTATACTATCCTTGAAATGATCTTTATCAGCAAAATATAAAGGCGGGGCCTTCCTCCTTGCGGCCGATTAAAAAAAAAGCGACTAAAGAACTCTACTAAACGAACATTTAAAATTTAAAGTAGGTATCCCTTAATTTGACGCGTTTCATTAATAAAATATTAGCAGTTGATGTGTTTCCATGGAAATCTATGGAAAACATAGGTTGTTTACTAATATTTTCGCGAAATTTTTGTTAATCTGTTAATTTCGTTTCTCAATAAATCATCAATGTGTCGTTATTGTTGTTAATTTATTATTACGGTTTATGAATTATTAGTAAATCAAATCAGTAAAACCACAATATTCTTCCCGTTTTGCCATGTTTTCCACCCTATTTCGGTCATTATTGTCCACAGTGTCACCGTATAGGGTAAGGTTGCGTTAGTCGTACCACGGCCTAAGTCGTACTCCCTCAATATCTTTCCTAATAGTAATAAAATGCACCATCTAGTGACGTCAATCTGAACTATTTAGTTGAGTGAGCGAACGTAAAATACTGGACGGCCGGCTGTCATCGTGAAGCAAAAAATATTGAAAAAGTAAGTTTTTTGTACAGTCTTCATTAAATTTCTTGACTCATTCGTAGTCTTTTTATGGCAGGAATGTGATCCCTACCTATATTCTTTGTTAACGTCTATTTGTAAGAATTATCTGGCAATAGTTTACGCATATTCAAAGGGTAGAACATTTTTAGGTTATGTCAGTAGTTTCAGTTTTAAACATAGAACACCCCGCTGCTTAAGTCGTACCTGTGCAAAATTCCTTACTCGTACCGGTACGACTTAAGTATTAAGAAAATTGTTTAATAATTTACCTAACTTTTTATCAGGTAATACATATATATGGCGAAAGAAAGTACAATACTTGGAAGCAGGAGGATATAAACGAAGCTTTGTAGAAACATCGGAATGGAGAAAATGGATTTAATGAAGCCTTTAGAAAATTTAATATAGGTACCTACCGAAGAACCACTACGACGAAATTTGAAAATTTTTGATAAATAAATAAATCAAATTAGGAAGACCTAATGATATGTTATCAGACATGGAAGAGATATTAGCACAATATTTGTTGAATATAGAATCTTGTTTAATCTCAATCTCATTTTTTTTAAATTCTATTTTCTACATTTTTATTTACTTAGTAATTAGGTTTGACCACAAAAAAAATTGTTTTAAGTTGATCTCAGACCGAATTTAGTTTAGTGTTTTTTAATTTATTCATTTTATTTCTGGTTATTAATTACTTTTTTATAGTTTATTATGTTTTCAATAAATTATATTTTCTAAGTACGACTAAGGCTATAGGTGGTACGAATTAGGCGACTAGGCGCCTTAATCGTACCGAAGGTATATTTTTGAAAAACGTTAAAATACCTATTTTGATAAACGAATTTCAAGTTTCTATGATTGTTGATTAAAAGGCAACTAAATAAAGGTTTAATAGATGCAAATGATTTTGTTTTATTTTAATTGTACTGAATATTACAGTATTATTTCCTTAGGGGGTACGACATAAGCAACCTTACCCTACAAAATGTTCATAATTTGTGACAATTAAAGCGCCACGAAATCTTCTATGAACTGCAGTGTTGAAAGATTGAACTTCACTTAAGTCGACTTAAATGCCAATAACGAGACTTTAACATAAAGTCGGGTTTAAAATGACATTTTGTTGTTATGAAACGCGTTAATTTTTAAAGGAAATTTAAAGTTTCCTTCATTTTTTATGGAACCGGCTGTTGGTGTTTTAAATATTTATTAGGTAATAAGCGGGATAGCAAATAACCAAATTTTATTATTAGCATGTTCTAGATACTTGAAACAAAAGTTGAAAATTATTTTAATCGAACACAGCCCCTTGCATACTAAATCCAGGCTTCGTTTTTCAAAGCTTATTATAGGAAGAGATGCCGTTTCTACACTCTATTTCTGGAGAAAATGATCAAAAGCGTATATTATGGTTTTAATACTTTTTTGCGCAATTAAAGGCGGGTTATCAGAGGCTGGCTGTAAGACATTGCTTGCAGCAATAAGTCCGCCTTTTGGTAGTTTTTCAAAATTGCATTAACACTGTATTTTATTATATCCAAAATTGTTAGAGTCATTAGTTGTTATTTTTTCTTTAAGATCTAGTCCTGAAAAGGTCACAAGAATCTAAACATAATTAGAACGTTGTGCACCAACAAACCAAATAGGCAATAAATATGAGACATTAACAAAAATGGATATAGTCATATCCTGGCGCCAAATACATGACAGCGGTCGCAGTCTTTAAATTTGGTTGCTCTCTTGTTCTCAACAATTTCCAACTTTTATCTCTATTTTTCATTTTATTATTAAATTTCTACTTGTTGCATACATGAGATTTTTCGACATGTTGAACATGTTGAGAATTCTCATGATTAGGAGTTTCGGAGACAAACATTACCACCTAATGGCGAACGTTGTTAACGTAAAGTGATCACACTAAGCCAGCCTTCGAAATAACAGTAGAAGACGGTCGTAAGCCCGTAGTGGTTTGTTCCATTTAAAAATCGAACATTAGTAATGAATTGTTAGAGTCATTAGTTGTTATTTTTTCTTAAAGATTTATTTATTTATTATCAAATTCATTTATTTTTTTCGTCATTCTCTTCAGAAATAGTAGTTTTTTTAGAATATAATAAATTCGATTCTTCTGTGCAGCGATTATTTTTTTAACCGTATCCGTAACGCTTTTAATCTAGGGGAATTAAAATTTATTTGAAAAAAAAAATTGACATAAATTATTATTAAAAGCGTTAAAACATATTTCGTTAAAATAACGTTCTAATCCACGGGTTGGAAGATTATTAAAGTTTGAAATATTATTATAATAATACGAAAAGTTCGTTATATCAACGTAAAGCTCGCAATAACGAAGGCTAATGTTTTCCATAAACAAACGAGGTAAATTAAAAATAATTTTGATTTTTATCCTCCTTTTAATGCGTTTGAGGCTTTGTCCATTATTTAGACAGTTAACAATTTAATAAGGTTTCCTTCTATACTTGGCTCGAGTAATCAAGCTCCTTGCCTTCCCAAAATGTTTCAAATACCTATAATAATTAATTATATTTGAAACCTTTAAATAATATATATTTTTTTTTTTTTTATTTATTAACTAGCTAATACCCGTCTTGCATAACGTATGTAATTCCGATTGTCAGGATTGATTGGTAGGTAATTAAACAGGTTCTAGTCTAGCTTCTCCACAGACTACTTATAAGTATTAAGCTTCTCATTGCTCAACAGACCTCTATAACTGTCATAAGCACAGAAAAAGAAGAATTACACTTTCACAATTCATAAAAAGAGAGAAGAATAACACTTTTAATGTTTATAAAAAGAAAGAAAAAAAATTGTAGTCTGCCAATCACATGGAAAAAAACTGCATTATAATAATATGTTACATCTCATACTTGATTCAATTTCACTGTTCAATAGAAGGGAAAACTTTCCTTTATTAATATGCAAGTGTTACTCTCAATGTGGTTTGAGTCTTGACTATATTCCCTAAACCCTCTACCTATGTGTAGAATGGTAAAAATTGAACTTTCATTTCAATGTTGATAAAATGTGTTTTATATGGTTTGAATTACATTAATTTCTATTTCAAAACAATCTTGAATCTTTAAAATATATTTTTATTCAGTCAAATTTTGGTTCTAAGCAACATTTACATGAGTAATTTTGTTTTTAAAAGATGACCATCTGTGTTTATGGAGATTTTACTATGAAGATTTTATAATTTTAGAAATTTATTAATTACAGTAAATATACCTATTTGAGATTTTGTAAAAATTTGTATCTTTGATTACCATAAATATACCTGCAAGGATCCACGACGATTAATTAAAATCCAATGCAAAACCTACGGTTTTATGCTCCAATATACAAAAAATAAATATACAATATTAAATAAATAAACATTACTGAATTATTATATAGATTATATTTCAAAAATTTGATCAATTATAAGTACTTAATTAATCTAAATAATAAAAACTGCTGAAACAATTAAAATATCTCTCTCCATTAAAAATATTGACTAAAAGTAGACATGAATTACCATAAATATACCTGCAAGGATCCACGACAATTAAAATCCAACGCAGAACCTACGGTTTTATGCTCCAATATACAAAAATATAAATATATAATAACAAAATAAACAAACATTACTGAATTATTAGGTATGTAGATTATATTTCAAAAATTTGATCAATTATAGGTACTTAATTCATCTAAATAATAAAAATTGCTGAAACAATTAAAATATCTATCTTCATTAAAAATATTGACTAAAAGTAGGCATGAATTTTCTAAAGACTGTTCAAGTTAAGCTTCTTTCTATGGAATTTATGTATATAATAAAAGGAAACTTGTCTTTTCCTATAAATACTACGGTAGTAATATATTAATTATAATCAGTGTAGCTCCTGAATCAATGTATTGTATTACGTAAGAAAGCATCTATAAAACTTTGATTCCTCCAAAAATAGAACCCAGGTCCTCATGATCAGAAGTCGATATCTAATTATTAAAACTTAATGCACACAACTGTTGAAGAACAAATTTCAAGGTGCACGTCAAGTTTTAAACCAGCATCTAGCTCTACATAAACTGATAATTTCCTCTAGATGTGATTGTATAGAAGAATGCTGAGCATATCACGTATTGACAGGGTGTCTATAGAGTCCTGGAAATGATACAAAAGTAAAAAGAGAGCTCCTGACCACTGTCAATGCCTCATACTTTGGCTAAATTCTCATTACGCTGTGATGAATAAGTTCAAATGTATATACTTCACTGGTGTATGTTTCGTAATATATTGTCCTATTTATGTATCTAAATAAATAAAATGTATAGTGGAAATAAAATACGCACTAAACGCCAAAAATGAAAAAAATGAGTTGAGTATGAGGAAATGTTCTATAAACCATTGTCAATAGCCTAAATATTGCACTAAGTCCATATCGATGATCTAAAGGCGTTAAAAAGCAGATCCAAAAATCATCATTGTACTATGTCTGTATGGGGGAAAAATCAGTTTTATTAGATTATCTCAAAATGAAGTTTTTGGCGTTTAGTGCGTATTTTATTTCCACTATACAAATATTCCCTCTTCCAACTTAAAATTCAAGGAAAAAAGTGGTTTTGAACAGAAGAGAGTCTTCTGAGAAAAGGCTGGCTCAAAATCATGAAGAGTTTGCAGTGATGGTCACCAACTTCAGTTAGGAGAACCACACGAAGAAGATATTTTTATACGTCGAAGCATGATTAATTTATAACAACTAATAAGTCTAACAATTCATTACTGATGTTCCATTTAAAAATGGAATAAAGCACATTGTGGGACATAATAAATTTATAAAGTATTTTATATGAAATTGACTTGCTAATAAGACCATCATGTTATCTTCTTGCATCTCAAATTTACAGAATATCTTTTTAATAATAATGAAGTTTTTTGTTTTTGTTGAGGCCTTCCACCTATAATAATGAAGTAAGTTGTGTTAAAATGTCACATTATTTGATAGTTATTTTAACATTAACATAAATATATTGTGTAAAAATACTTATAAAACTCCATGAATTCTCATAATTTCTTTTTGCTGTTGGCATCATTTTTAAATATTAGTGGTGTTTGAAAGAATATATTATTATGTTTGATGAAAAAAAAAACATTATATTATTTCATTTAGTATATTTCTGGTTATGAATAAAACAATTTTGTTTATTTCATTTCAGTCATTTGACAATATTATGTCATTGTAAGATCTAACAGATAAAAAAATTCCTATACAAATGAAAAAACGGGGTTAGTTGATAGAAACTCGCCCTCTGTATGTTGATTCCGTGATGTCTTTGTTATGTTAAGTTTTTATGTATTGTCACAGCATATCTTATCCGTATATCAGCCAGTTCATTATTACTGATTATGACTTAATAGTTGTATTTTTACATTTCAAACTTGAACATTGAACTGGTAAATTTTTAGGTTCTTTAATCTGTAATATAACATTAATGAGTTATACACACAAAATTAATAGAATTAAATAATGATAAGATACTACGTTACATACCGATTTTGGTTGATCTTCTCTTGAAATATGTGTTTTTACGTTTTAGATATTCACCGGTTAGTTGTTATTGTTGAAAATGCTGCCGAGCCTGTAAAAAATATAGTTACACAAAAATTTGTCAATGACATTATAACCATAATGTGAACTAATTATTAATATCCTATTGTTTTGAAACAAATAAATATGCTTACCAGTGGATTGTTCATTAATATTCCTGTTTGTTATTTATAATTAAAAAATAACCAGAAAAATAGAAAGTTTTTTACATCTCATTCGTTTGTATTATTTAATTAGTTTGACAATAAAATAAGAAGTGTCAATGACAATGAATCCATAGGGCATAGACAACGCAACAAAATATTTCTTTTTTAGCGCTTCGTTTTCGAGCAATTCGGCTGGATAATAAAAAAAGTTTTGTAAAAAATACGTAGGTGTGTATCGTAAGTAATTTGAGGTAAGTATTTTTTATTAATTTTAAGAATATATTATTCACACAAAATACACATTTAAAAAATCATTATCTTTCACAATATTTCATTTTAATCATAGTCTATGGATTCACGGTTGTCAATAATTTTGACACATAGGCGATGTAAACAAAACAAAAAGTAATTGTTGTTCGAAATTTGAATAAGATTGAATAAATTATAATATAGGAATATTATTGCTGCTGTTTATTTTTTTCTAAGTAGGTACCTACTTTATAATATTAAATTAATGAAACTGCACATAAAATATTTTGTTGTGAATTATGTAGATAAAAATATGATTTAGCATTTACCGTGCATCTAATGTACCCATGACTGTATGTTTTTAATTTGATTTCTTAATTGTTATTGATTTCATTGTGATTTTATTCATTTAAATACTTTTAAAAAATACCTGTAATAAAAAGAGTGTTGATTTTGGCTACTTATAGGTGTATTATATACCTACAATAACTTTAATTAATGTACACAATATTACATAACAAAAATTATGTGGAAGATGAAATGATATTATATGTCGTATCATAATAATATTGTATTTATTCTAGGATGAATGATTTGTCACAAACCTTGGAGGGTCGTCAAGTAAGGCTTCCAATCAAACCTCTTACTGGCCGCTGTCTTTGAAGAATACTTCTTTTAACACGATTGGTTTAAAGTTAAGTATATGACACCCTATGAATATTTTTTCAAAATAATTTTCACACCAACAATAGGACCATGAGTCCAAATTTTAACAATACTTTTATAATATGCAGGATAAAATCAATAAGCTAATGTGGTTTTGAGTTTATTTACATACTAATTTAGACACAATGTAATACCGCTGTTGAGTGTGATTAATTTCAATACAAATATTATATTTCTAAATTATTATGTGGATAAAACAAACGTTTTATTAAACTTATTAAAATCCTGAAGCCATTTAAAGATTCTCAATTATTGTCAATTTTATTTCTTTCTCTCAACAATTCTGTCAAGTTCACTGTACGTTATGATCTAATTTATCGGCTACTGTTTTACCGACCAGTTTGTTTATGGAATGTTCATACCAATTTCAACGATGATTTTAAATTTAATCTTTTTCAACGATGAATTTAAGATTTAAACTTTATTTATATTTCAGAAATATAAAATGATTCAACAATTATTTTTAAATTATTTAATACCTATCTACATTAGAATATGATTTTATCAGGCACCTACATAATTACTTATCTATTATCAGTGGCTACGACGCTTTGTAAAAAACTATGGCCATAAATTTTCTAAAATATGTCAAACTTCAAAATGGAGGAATGATTTTTACAAAATTTTGCATTAAATCTTTATTTATTGAGAATAATAAGATTTGAATAACATTTATATGTATTACGAAACAATCTCCAATTATTTTATTACATTTTCATACCGTAATACCAAGATTCCATTCAACGTTTACATGAGTAATTTTGTTTCCAAAAGATGTCTTACTGTCTTTTTTGAAAAATTTGTATGAAGATCTTATAAAAATAAAGTTTTTTAAATAGCTCTAAATATATTAAAGTTAATATATCAAAGAGTATTTAAGAACGCTCTACGGAATTTTGCGCGGCTTTTCGCATATTAATATCTGACCTTAACGTCTGTTTTCTACGATTGATGCGCATTCAAAAATATAAACGGACTAAAATATTATGTAGATTAAAAAATATATACAAGTACAAAACATATAGGTACATTAACAAATATATCAAATGAAAAAGTCAATTTTATATGCCCCATTTGAAGTTAGAAACTTGTGTATGGGGCAATTATTAAGGTATATTTTATTCATTTTAGAAATTAGCATAACTCATGTGTTAATAGATATCATAACATCAGCACACAGTCGGATTGGGAGAAAACGGAAACAAAATAGGGAAGTGTGTACAAAGTCGTTTCCAAAATAAACATAAGAAAGCTTGAACTAACTGTTGAAGCAGATTATTCCTCTTTGGAATGCTGAAAGATCTCTCTAAGATTGGTCTTTAAATCAACCGCACCAATTGGCATAAAAGACAGAGACAGTATTTTCCAGTTTACTAAACAAACCAAATTAATTAACACTTTTCCGTACAAAAGTGACGGAACATACTGCCAGAGGCAATTTTTTTTATAGTCAAGCGATGTTTTCCAATCAAAAACAGACCAAAGTAGAGCTATCAGGTAAAAAAAAAACTTAAGTATAGGTATGTTCTAATTGGACGGACCGTTCAAACTGAGAACATTGTATGAGCATGTCCTAATAGGGTTAGACGGACAAACGCAGATTCGAAAGACAAACTTTTGTTAACGCGTTCACGCGATCATCGCTCGACTCTCGAACGATTTTAAATAAGAACAGGGCTTAAGGCTGCCAAGGTCGTTAAACTAATCTTGGTTTTTTTTTTTCTAATAATTATTTAGATATCTCTTATGTCCTCTCCTAGAGCAATTGTTCAAGAATATTGGCCTTTTACACGCTGCACGTCATTGATTTCATACGTGAATGATGAAGAATCATGTTTGTTTTCACACAAAAAAAAACAATTCTTTTTTTGATAACCAAAACCAGAAATTTCAACCAAAATGATCTCATCCTATCCAATTAGTCGCTCGCTCGATAAGACGATAAATGGACAAAACTCCTCTTGTAATGGCGCCCTAGAATTACAATAATTAGAAATCCTGGCCGTTTACCAGATACGATGGAGGGAAGGCATCGTAAGAACTGTTGGCTCACAGTGGATGTAGGTTGCACAAGATCGGGAGACGCGGAAGACCCTGGAGGAGGCTTACGTCTGACAGAGGCTGAGAAGGTAGGAAGGAAATCTCATCCGATACAGATCTATTAAATATTATTTGAGACTGATTTGTTTTGATTACCTTGACCTTATCGAAAGCAGTCTTTGAGAGAAAAAAAAATAATTAGGGACAGGACGAAAGCGTTAAAATTTTGTGAGTCGCGTTAAAATTTATAAACCATTATAATAATATGAATAACCGAACCAGCTGTCATTGATCCATAAAATGTTATTATGTAGAAAGGTCGACTTTCAGTCTGTCACACAAAACGATCATAAAGCCGTCATGCAAACACGCCTTGTCCATAGCCAGGCACAATGTTACCGACGTTTATGTTTTAGCTTAGCATATTCGCCAATACCATTGTTACTGGTTATATTATTTGCATGTAAATTCCTCAAGAGAATAGTTTAAACTTGGCAATTTTCAAATTTAATTTTCGGCATTTCGCAGGGGATTCGGAACGGCCGAAACATCCTGACCTTTGCTAATAAAATAACTTTACAGAAGGTGTAACTCAAATAGTTAAAATTTCCAAATAATTTACTTATTCGACAAACCTCTGAACACAGGTTCAATTAAATTTGTATGTATTTATAATATTAAGGTTAATTATTATTATAATTGAACTTACCGTCTGCGACTTGTTTTAATTAACTTATTCTTTATTCAATTGGCAGGGGTTGAATCTCACTTAATGAATTAGATCAAATTAGCAATATAATTAATTACATCTGGTACTAATTATCCAAGCTAAGAGATTTTCATTCGATTTTTCGCTGACTAAATTTGTTTTTATTCTTTCATGATGAAGGTTGTTTTTTTTTACACAATTTATGCAAAAAGTGTCAATTTGTTTTTATCGTTTCGCTGTAGCAATCAAAACCGTGTTATAGACGGATACTATTGTGGGTAGATGTCGGCGAAGCTTTATCGATTTTATAAAGCTTTTTTCCAACAATTCTTAACATATAAAATAATATATTTTGCTCTTTGAATGTTCAACTTTACATAATATGCTTCTATGATACACACATCATCGTTTTTCTTCTTATTTTCAAAATTTTATATGCTACTCTTTGAACTTTAAAGTTTTGCTTCAACGGAATTCTATTAAAACGCGTATATTAGCAGCTATCATTCTGGACCTATTTTTGTTGTCTTCTTTATGTTATAGTGCGTTCAATTTCCGAACCAATTAATTGTTATCGTCAAAGTTAATATCCAAAATATTAATAACTTACTATTTATTAGCGCTGTTCTTCCTCCCATCAGGGTCCCGGAGACGAGGAAGACCCTCTCATACTGTGTTCCGCTACTTCGAGGCAGAGCTGAGGAATCTGGACATGGTGTGGGAGGAGGTCATTAACGTTGCGCTAGATCGAGCGCAATGGAGAGCTCTTGTTGCCTCCCTATGCCCCTGAGTGGGGTCTAAAGTGAGTTTGGATTTGAATTGGATTTATTATGACATCAAGAAGGATAACTTCAGTCAAGTGACCATTCTATTTTTGAAATCTTTTCCATTTCTTCTTTCTGAAGAATGAGTTTCTCATGCCCAACGCATACACCGTCATTTTTTATTTTAACCATGATAATATGATTAGGTAAAGTAAACCTTTCTGCCCAAAAATCCCCAATCCAAGGTGTCATTCGACCCGTGCCGAGGGATGCGTGACTAACGGGTTGGTTAGTAACTAACGGAGGCTCCCTGATACCAGGCAACCTCAGGGTGACTTTTTGCCTTACCCCTACATGCAGGGATCTGTAGGGGCGGACTTTTATTTCCCTAGTTCTGGCTATGGAGGATGTACATGGCACCTTTGTAGAGCCGACCTGGTGTGATGGATATAATAGGTACTTCCACATCAGTGGTCAAAGTGGACATAAGTTCACATGATCAAAATAATTTGTTGCAACCGAGAGATGGGAATCCTGTTGGGACCTATCTTTCAAAAAGAAGATTAAGGAGACCTTTTGCGGAGGGCAGGAGCCAGGAAGAGGCACTGTCACTCTGCAAGAGGCCTCTGGAGACGTGGCACAATAAGAGGCAGCGCTCCACGAATTCATTGAAGGATGTCACAATAGATCTTATTGGTCGCGGTGACTCAAAGGGCATATGGTCCTTTGACCTTCTTTACAAAAAAAAAAAAAAAAATGATTAGGAACCTTTTTTTATAAAAAAATGACACTTAATTCATTCAAAGTAAACTCAAAGACTCGTACATCTCGTGTGTAGCAAAAATATAAAAATGTCATTACCAGGCCCCGAACACACAAATTGACACCATGAAAGTCGGCGCTTGTAGGTACTCAACCAACAAACTCTTAACGTATTAAGTTTCCTTGCAATTGCCCATAAAATGGTCCTACCATGATCCGCATCGGCCAGCTTCAAACAGAAGGGGGTAGCTAATTGGTGAAGGTGAATGACATTCGTCAAGAATCAAGAAAAATATTGGGTATGTACTCATAAACCTCTCGTCTCATAATATGACATGCAACAAGCGTGGTGACATCAGCATTTTTAAGGTTGGGCTATGATGGTGAATAGGAATACAAACATATTATTATTCATAGTTTATCATTTGAGATATTTGGGAAAAACACTTGGGTAGTTAGTTTTTAGGAATGAGTAGTAGGTAGATTATGTATTATTTACGATATCAGTATTGTTTCAGAGGCGCTACGCCGTTTATACGCCAGTCTGTGATTTTTGGACGGAATCCAAATCAACGTATCGCAATGTGAACACAATTTAACGTGTTAGGAAAGTATGGTCGACGTTTTGACATTTCCTGTGTCGGTTTAGCTTGTCAACTTAACATTATTTGTTTTGGAGATCATAACGCTTTTTAGTAACAGTCTGTAGCTTGAGAGGAGCTAGAATAAGACATAATCCTTGATAAAATATTCACATTCTTGCGGCACCTTCACAAATCATAGCGCGATCTTCGATTTTTCTTCTCAAGTTATAATTTGAATTCGCCCGACACTTAATTGATCCGTTATTGAATGATTCCCGATAAGCAAACAGTTGATAATCTATTTAAGTAAGTATGCATACACTTACACTTAAGTAGTTATGAGTGCAGTTTTGAGTTAAGCAGACACACAACTCATTTATCTCACTTAATTGTATTTTTACATTAACAGCATTACTTTTTCATAAATTATTAATGTAAGGTACCATCATACCACATTTGGTGTGCTGTTTGGTAAAAATATATACCTATCTTCCAAAAAAAAATAATTCTGACTTTCGATCGTAGAATTCAATATTTTTTTATTCATTTGTTCGTAGAATTTGGTAGAAAAAATCATCAAAATTATAGATAAATCTCAAACGAAAAAATGGTACGTTTTTTTTTACAATTTCGAAACCGTCTTACTGTAGTACCTTCTAAAAATATTAAATAAACGATACATTTTCTAACAATTTTTTTCAAAGGGTGTCATATGAAAATAAAAAAGCAGTTAAGGATTTAATATGTCATTACGTTTTTGTCGTGAATTTCCCGAAAAAAAAAACATACTAACGGTAAATACTTAGTGCGGGAAAATATTAATTTAAACTAGGAAATAAACGTTTGATCATCAACGTTACGGTTATGTCGTAATGAAATTCTCTCCCGACTTTTGACATAAATATAACATCCTGTTTAAAACAACAGCGAACATCTGCGTCCTTATTGGTTGTAAATCCTTTTGATAGTCCCTCCGCAGTGCCTTCCTTGCCTTTAATCGTTTGCATAAATTGAAGAATAAAACACCCTTCTATCCTTAAGGGTTGATGAAAAAACCAACATTTTATGTCATCGATATCGCACGCTAAACTCGTTTGAAAAAGTTACATCATAAAATTATTTTAATACTAGCTTTCCCAACATACCTTGTCCTGTCCTTTCTTAGACCATTCGTGTAAATAATTTTTGTTTTAAACGATGCTTACAGGACACATTCTGACAGTCACACTAACTTTAATTCAACTGTCACTGTAGACACAAACGTAAATTCTTCTTCTTCTTGTCGTGTCGTACTGTGCGCTGATATACCTATATATTTTACAAAAGTTCATATTGTCATAAGTACCTACTAAGAAGGTTTTAATTAAAAAAACAATCTTACAGTCATTAAGTAAAATATTACAAGGTATTATATATACAGTAATAAGTAAGTTATCGATTTCAACTTTTGAGGTTACTTTCGTTGTATTGTTTTTCTTAAATTTTCTTATGCTTCACGCAATTTTTTTCATTTTTTTCTTTCATAAGAGCCTCCTTCCGCTTGACAATAGCAAACCCAATAAAAAAAGAAAAACCGTAAGTGGTTCAGCAGTTCACACGTGATGCGATGAACACGGGAAACATGGGGTTCATTTTTATATATAAAGATTTCCAAAAGTCTTTGGTGATTTAAGTCGTAAAATTGTTTTAATACACACTGGGATTTATTATCTAACATTAGTTGAAATATCAGTTAAAGTTATATTTTTTTTTTTTTCAAAGTTACTTTTAACTTTTAATTTTAAGTACGGAAATAAACCATCGCTGTTAAAGTTAATGTGTAAATTAAATGAGAGACTTAAACTTTTTTAATGTTCCAAATGCATTGAAGAGTCAAATCGATATAAATTATTTGAAAAAAATTATATTTTAAGTATTACTTACATTCTTTTTTGATTATCAACAAAATATTTTAGCTAGGTAATTAAAATTGATAAGTATCTAATAATTCCATTTTGATACACAAATATTTTTTATTTCATGAAACTGTGCTCATTCGAAGTGAATGTAAATACACTTTTGACATCTTTCACACTAAGCATATGTTTGTGTGAAATAAAAAGTGGAAATGGGCGAAAAAAATACATTGCGCAAATTCCTTAAATTTGTACTAGAAAGACATACGTAATACCAATAAGTGCATATAAATACCTTTAATCTTGTTTATAATTAGCGTTTGCGGCAATAGGTACTTCATTATTATATATTTTTTGGTTTCGTCTTCAAAATTTAGTTGGCCTCTTTGACAGCTGCTATGGCACACATACTACACTTTTCTATACAAAGGTTTCAGAAGGGGTTGAAAGGTTGCCTGAGGCATTTTTTTCAGTCAACTGGTCCCATCAAATCTGAGCCAGGCAAACCTCGGGTACACTTTTACCGAAATTCAGTTTGTTGTGCTTAAATATATTTTTTGCTCCTCTACCATCAAGAATACGAGAAATGTCAATATTTTTATAATTAAAATATGAGTCATATGCAATGTGTACCCACAATATGGGTCACTTGAACCAACGCATGTGACCCGTTTTTGTTCAGTCATTGTATTCTAAATAAGTTATATAATGGAAAAATGTGCGCATGAAACCATACACAATATGAGTCAAATTATGTTATTTTGTAAAAAAAAAAATATTAAATAGCATTGCCGTGTAGTTGCCGGCTAAGAATATCACGTCTGCTCTCTTTTCTGGTTTTTCGAGCATCCTGTAAGAGGCAGAAATCTATAAATCAGATTGGGACCGTGAGGTTGACCACCTCATCTACTTTAGCCCCGACATGTCAGAAAAGGCGCAAGAAATAAGCCACGGTTTTCAAATATCAAAATAACCAGCAAGTATTTTTTTCGATGATATCGAAAATGTATTTTCAGCATATGACCCAAATTGAAAACGCAACGACGATGAGTTATTTAATTGGTAAGCCGTTTAGGGGCTAAATAATACGATGTGCCTTAATTTGTTCCTGAACTGACTAATCTGTATAATCTCCCGATTAGGTCGTATATTCGCATAAGTACATACCTACTGTATTATAAGTTATCTATATAATAGGGGAGGATGGAGTTAGTTGATCTTCCGTATCACTTGGCTGATTCTGGGAAATATATCATTCGGAACTATCGACGTTAAGTGTCGAGAATTCCTATTTGAGATTGATTTAATAGTTTTTAGCTCAAATGTATTCAAATCAATTTTTTTCTTTTCCACAAAATATATTCGATTCATATTTTTTTTTGGTCGAGCTATGTTGGTTATTTCTATTTAAATTGTACGTTCGTACCTCCGATAAATTATATATTTAAATATATATATATACCTACATAGATTATGTAATACCTACATAAAATTTCTGTATAATTGAACAAATAGTGTTTTTATTTTAGAGTTAAAAGAATTTTATTTATAAAATGTTTTTGAAAATAAAAGTAAATTTAAAAAATCACTCACCTTAAATAAAATTAAAAGAAACAAAACGTTGACTTATAAATATTCACAAATGTCAATTTTGAAAACAAAACAAAGTTTATAATAATAAATCATTCGAGCTTGAGTGGAGGTCTTTAAAGAAAAAAAAATTAAAAGGAAAAAAAAATAAAAAACAACATCTCCAATATGGAGAGTGTTTTTTCATATATGTAGGTGTTACAGTTTTCCATTCTGTGTAAAAATTGCTTGCTTTTCCGTGGCACAGTTCCGTTTAAAAAATGGAAATTTTTTTACGTTTTTCCATCGAAACACTTTTTTGGACAACAAAATAGTCTCATTACTTTCACTCCATTAATATTTAAATAAAGTTTGTAGATTATGTATAAAATAACTTTTGCCATTAAGTAATACAAATAAACGTAAAAGAAAAACAACTAACGGTGATACACTTAGGCGTACTATTTTTTATTTCCGTCATCTCATGATGGAACGTTACATATTTTATGAGACATAAACATTCATATTTACCTAATAAAATAAATACTACATTAAACATAATATAACGTATTATTTACGTAATTGAATTATGTATATTTTTATGAAGTTTATGTTATACAACTGATCCCAGGTGGATAAAGGCGGAACTAAAATTTCTGCCCACTCTCTTTTACGTACCCATCAGTTTTTTCTCGTTACATGGGGTTACCAGGGAGAAGTGACAAGATATCCAATTTCTTTTCAAAAACAGTAAATATTTTGTTTTATTTCATTGGCTATCATTGCACTTTAAATAAGAATTAAGTTATGGCGGAATCATCAAGATGCAAAGTTGCAATAAATGTCACATTATGCTCTAACAATACTTGCATACCTTAAATAACCTTGGGGGTTAGTTGTTAGAGCCAACAACTTCGTTGTGGTAAGCTCAAATTGTTATGAGTCGTTGTTATGTCAAATTTTATGTGTTACTCATACTAAGTAGGTACCTACTAATGTACAATGTACAGTAAAGTATTAATAAATAAACTAAACCCAAACCATCTTATTTATAAAATAAAATTGTTAATCGTTAGATAACGTATAACTCACTGATCAGTTTTTACTTTATTTATAAAAACAATATTTAATCCGCGTTTGTTATATAATATGAAGATGACATTTCATACAAAATTTTGTAAACAAACAAAATAGTAGCCGGGCAACGCGAGTGCTTACAACCAAGATGCGCTATGTCAGATTTGAATGATTTCGAGTTAATGAACTCATTTATGTTTGATCACTCAATTTTAATATTATAAGTACCTACTTAAAAATTATTATTTTAATATTTTCTTCAAAATGTCATTACATTTCTTATAGGTAAATTTAGTTGGTACATCATGGTTGTAAGCAAGGGCGGATCCAGCCTTGGCACCAGGGGGGGTCACAAAGTAAAAAAAAGGTCATCTTAAAAATTTGGTATCTGGAAATTACACTTTTCCTAAAAAAAAAGGTCATTTTCAAAATTTGGTATCTGGAAACTACACTTTTCCTAAAAAAAAAGGTCATTTTCAAAATTTGGTATCTGGAAACTACACCTTTCCTAAAAAAAAAAAGGTCATTTCCTAAATTTGTTATATGGTACTTTTGCTCCAGGGGGGGGGGTCATGCCCCACATGAAATTATAATTATGCTAGCAAAATAAAGATTTTATTAATAAATATCACTACCCTATTTGAGATTACATAGCCTAGGGGGGGGTCATGACCCCCCTAACCCCCCCCCTGGATCCGCCCTTGGTTGTAAGCCGTTGAATGATTACGAAAATGCATATTAAATACAGTGTATTTATTACAAAAATCGTTCTTGTATACTCGAAACAACCGTCAGTTGACGTTTAATCCAATATGGCGAGTCAAATCTACAGAGATCAGCTCACAATCAAGCGATATGTGTTAGTACTGGGCATAACCAAGGCAGATTAAAGACATTCTCCTGTAATCTTCTGATCGGTAGGCGTCTGGAGTCCCTGAATGGTAATTGGGGTTCACAGGTTATATCTTCTGATTGGGATTCTGATGAGACGTCACAATACATAACCGAACATAAAAGTGTTGGAGATATGCATTTGTGCAAATAAGTAATACGTATCAAACCATCATTTACCAAAATATTCTTTAAAGGCATTTGCTCTTACAACTTTCTCAATGCTAATGTTTTGCACAAACGTTGGATGCCAAGTTTCATAACGTAACAGTTTAGGATCTAAATTGTGCGCGTAACTAAATTTATTATTAAGCTTTGATATTTTTGAATAACGATTGTTGGCACATTATTTTTGTTGTGTGTTATTGAATCATGCAAAAATGGAATACTTTTAAAAATGCGTTCGAAATAATTTTGCCATAAATTTAGTTATGCATCACATGAAAGTACACAAATTTGTCCATATTAGCGGCTTTCATAGTTTCATTAAAATTTACAACAGTATTTTAAAAGTGAATTAACGCTTTACTAGATGATTATCGTATGTACAGGTGGCTACCTAAAAATAAAGATATCGATATTTTATCCTTCTTAAAAAATCAATATTTATTATTACCTTTATGAGCATTTGATAGTTTTTTGAATGCCTGATAATTTATAACTTGATAATATATTATTTTGTGTTCAAACTTTGTAATTCGACTATAAAAGGTACCATATTGGTAAATAGCGTGTTGGTATGAAGTATTTCCTTCTAAAAGAGGAAAACATTCCGATTTTGTTAAAATATTTTGATTTGTTTCAAGTTATGAACGAAGAATTTGAGGAATTTTTCGTTTGGTCCATATTTTACTTGGAATAAAAAATAAAGTTATGATAAATTAACAAGACATTTGTATTTTTTTTTTAATAAAATCAATCTGTGCTCACTCAAAGTGAACACAAATACACTCTTTGACTCCTTTTCTCAGTAAGCTACTTAAAATATGTGTCATGAAAAAGGAAGATGGTCGGCACCTGGGTTCGAACCCACCACTTCCACACGAAACAGTACGAAAGCCGGCGGTGTAACCGCTGGTCTACAACCACATGCACCTAATGTTTAGCCCAGATATACCATAATAAAATAAAATCTTGATATTGTACCTAGTCATTTTGGTATTTTGTATAATTGTGTACCTACCTATAATGCAATAGTAAAAGAAGATACTAGGGAAAGATACAAAAAAATTGTCGGTACCTACTGTTTTTATAAGAAAAAAAAAACAAACAGCATTTTTTATACAAACCGTAGGTATTCTAGTTTGTTTTTCTTCTGGACTATTTATTTTGAAAATTTCTGGATCTGGAGTCAACATTTGCTAACGAGGACAGCCGAGGTGTTGTCTTTGGTTTATTATGGTAATGGTAGTGTCATTATTACTGATGTATATAATATTATTATATTATCTGACTATGTTTATTTTGCTTTATGATTTTGTTTTTTTATTTCGGCGGCTATATAATAATAATATAACACTTTTCTATACAAAGGTGTCAGTATAGCCGGCGGAACTTATTGCCTGAGTCAATTTTTTCCAGTCAACCGGTCCCGTCCAATCTGAGACAGGCCAACCCCGGGTAGAAATTTCAAGCGAAAAAACACTTAGAAAAACTGACCCGACCGGGAATCGAACCCGGGACCTCGGATCTGAAGTCCACGCTAGTACAACTAGGCTACCGAGGTCGGCTATATATATTGTGTGTGTTAATAATTTTGAGATCTATGTTATGCTACTTGGTATTTATTGTGAATCAATAAAACAATGTATCTTGAAGAATGCTTAAAACGATTCTTATACGAAAAGTTTCTGTGATTCAACCTACCGCCTTGTTGAGGATGCAGCTGCCATATATTTCCTACAGTTATCTACATCGAAAAAATATTATGTTTCTATTAGATACCATAAAATCTGTTCTGTTCGAATCAACCCCAGACACTGGTTATATAAAGATTTATGGCATCGGGCTGTTTTACAGTTGTATATTTCTTTTTAGCCTGCAAAAATCTATTTACATCGTATGAGAAATGCCCCAAGTGGGCTGGAAAGGTCATAAGGATTAACTTGTCTCACGGATTATCATTTTTTTTATTCAAGTACCTATATCGGACCAAATATGTGACTCTTTCACAGTAATCTCCTAATACCTTGTGTCGTGAGAGGAGGATAGTCAGCGCCTGGTAACCGCCGGGCTACCAACTTCCGATGTCATTAGAAAACGAATATGGGTGATTTTATATGTGCCCTTTTTCATCCCTTTTAGTGAAAATTTGGAAAAAATGTATAAGAAACCTACTACTTACATTTTTTTAGGAGAATTCATATACCAAATCTCAAGTTCATACCATTTCTAGTTTCCGAGATATTCGTATACATTTAAAAACATTCAATCCTATTTTTTACCTCCTTAGGGATGGAATTTCCAAAAATCCTTTCTTAGTGGAAGGTTTTGTATTAAAACCTATCTGATTTCCAAATTTCATTTCTCTACGATTATCCGTTTGGGCTGTGCGTTGATGAGTGAATATGTCAATCTGTCAGGCACTTTCTTTTATTACTATAGATTGTAGTTTGAAACTACAATCACTTTAATGATATTTTTAAGCGCCCCATCCTATAGATTTGTACAGTCCAAAACACAATAAGTACCCATTTTATTTTCGACCTTAACAATCGATAAGCTACCAATTTTTTTTTGCTAAAATTTCATCAAAATTGTTCGAATTTAAGCAATTTCTTTTGAACACTACGGGCTTACGACCTTATTTTATTGTTGTATTCTTGAAATACCTTTGCCATCAGTTGGTCAAATTTAAAAACTCTTACCTTACATAAAAAAAAATTCTCGGCATTTTGTGTTGTCTTATTCAATATTCTTCCTTTTTTTATTTTTATTTTTTTATAAATTATGTCACCCTTAAAAAATTCAATTGTCTATAGACAGTTGTTCTGTTAAGTTTAACTCTATTCAATTTTCTTTGTTCTATTAATTTGTTAGATTTAAAACATCAATTGTCAGTTTATAATAACTCTCCGCTGAAGATGGTCGCATAGTCGGCCGAAAATATATTTCGGATAAAAAAAAAAAAAAAATCGTAATACTGCAAAGTTTTATTTAACCCCTCAAATCGGTATAATGGCTAAGTATTACAAAGTTTCAAGTAACGTTTTTGAAGAATTAAAAAAAAATGTTAAACACATTAAAAAAGTCTATGCAACGGGTAGAACTTAAGAAGTTCATGGATTCATTCATGTCTTGGTGATACGAAAAAATCAATGATCAAACCAATGCTTCAATTATACATCCACAAACTGTAGACTTGCCCTCCTATGTTCTACACAGAATCAATAACTATCTTAATTTAACCCTGTTGTTCAACACACTATATTGTAATGTTCTTACTCGTATCATCATACAATTGGGTCAAATCAATTACCCCCCTTGTAAATAGTATTCTAATAGCTTAGTGAATGTTAAACATTTTCCTTTAAATGAGTCGGAGCCTATTCTGTGCGCTTAAAACACTAATCCATCCAACAATATAGTAGTATGTACTTACCTACCCAAGTTTTATGGGGCACATGCAACATTGCATGCATTAAATTAGGCTGGTCTTTCTTGATGACAGTGATGTGAACATTCACTACCTACAATACAAGTTTAATTCATTATTCACTCAACTTACAAACAACTTTAATTGGTCTTGTAAACAAGGAAAAAGTTTGTTAAATTTTCTTCTTTATCGTCTTTGTTCGCTTTTTAGTTTGTTCAACTTATTAGACTGCATGAGTGTTCTATCCTATGAACTCCCTAACTAATTCCAGTTCATCACATTAGCAGATGGTATTAAAATTCGGTAGCTTAATGTTTTCACCTCATCCCGACAGATGTTTCTGCATTGAATTAATAAATAAATAATATAATTTCTACCTACAGCGATTATATTATAGGTACCTATACATATTAGCAAATGTATTATCGTCGGGTCGGTTGGGCCAATTGGGGCATTATTTGGAATTCCGAGGATTTCGACAAGTTTGACCACCTAGATGGTGAAAATTGGTAACGTAAAATGCTCACACTAAGCCAGCCTCGAAACATCAGTATTAAACAGTCGTAAGCCCGCAATGGTTCAAATTTGTAAAAAATTGAGTCTTAAAATCGAAAACTATTTTATTATAGAAGCCGTATGATTTTATATTATGTTATGATCTCTCTTAACTAAACAAAGCTTTATAATTTGTATATTATATTGTTAAGCTAGCATAATGAAAATAGTCGGTGATCCTCTGGAAACCGGTTGTGATTTCAATTTTATATTAAAAAAAAAAAGTTTTTTATTCAGTCTAATAATTGTACTGTTTCAAATAAAGAACAAACTCTAATATAAATGAAAGTCGGGTTAGTGCGAACACTTATAACTCGAGATCGGCTGAACAGGTCCTTCCGATGTTTGATTTATGGGATTCTTCTCCGCTCCGGATAACCAATCAAAAAGTTGATAAAATGGATTAGAAATAATATAAAATAAAATATTGAAGTTACTATGGAACGGATTTCTTTCGACGCCAGCGCCATCCATTAAATTTCCTTAACAACACAATTTATATTTACCTGACAACCAGAGTTTCAAAACACTGGCCCGCAGATTATTGGTGGAATTTCTTCCAAGCTTTCAGAAATAATTTTTCAACATTCAAAATAATTTTGAACATATTTTTTTTATAAATTACTAACAAATTCGAAATCAATATTCATAGTAAGGACTACAGGACAACGTCTGTAGGGAGAGCTAGTAACTTATAGATTTTTATCAATTTTTACGCTGGCGACATTCGCTAATGGTATATTTCAACTACTATGCTCCCGGCAAGATCTCGCAACCCGCATCACAAGCTGTTTTATAAATCCAAATATATTGTCTAAAAAATTGTAAGATGTTCGCGCCAGGATATTAATTCTATATCCAACACCAAGTTTGTATCCTTCTAACTGAAGACAACGTCTTTTTTGGGTTTTTGTCACATATTTTGTTAAAACAATAATAAATCGTGAATTTGAAACATAAAATTAAACTCAAATAAATTTAACATTTTTTTTATAGGTAGCGTTAATTAATTATTCGAAGTAAGAAGGTAGTTTATAATAGAGATTATTATAAGTTAAATCTACAAAATCCTATTCGGTTGTATAACGGAAATATCTAATTATTGTCATTAATATTATTAACAGCTTTATAGAGATCTCATGTGAGTCGTTCAAAGGTTATAAGTACCCATAAAAATAATGTTTCCCATTTTGCTTGCACTTAAAGACGTACTGTATTTTTACGATAGATTACATTATGGCGACGAATTACAAGACACTTCATAGAAAGGTATTCCCTTGTATAACCACCACATTTGTTTATTCTTTCATAATAATATTATCATAACAAGGAATAATAAAGAAGTAATGTACAATATAAGCGTGTGACACAAGCCCCATTTGAGTTCAGTGTTATCGTCATCAGAGCATAATAGAGTAGTTCGTGACGGAGTAAACACTAATTTATCATAATAATATGATAAATATTTGTTCATACCTAATCCATTTTGTATAGTCTTCTTTATAAGCTTGTGTGCTGTCTTGCAAACGTTGCTTGATAAAGCAAGTTTGGTTTGTTCATGTTGAAAAGCTCTATAAAAGTATGAGTTCATTATTCTCGAAGTTATTTAGCCCACCCCTCCATTTTTTTACTCGCTATGTTTTTCTTCTCGTATCGATAATTAGTAAAGTAAAATTTTAATACGATTTCCACAAAATATCTAATACTAGCTGACCCGCCCGTCGAACTTCGACCTAAACCAGAATAAAAAAATAATTTTGACTAATTACTTGGATTAAATACGGTTTACGACGACATACAAACTGAATTAAAGAAAGCTAATATTTTTTTGCATTATGTAATAATTAGGTTTTGTTGATTCGGATGCGGGATGAAGTTCGACAGGTCATAAGTTTGAAATAAAGACAATTTCTTTGCGTAACTTTTTGAAAAATCCAATAGATGGCGGTGTAGTAGGAAATAAGTCACATGTGATACCTACATGCAACGTTATTGTACATATTGTTGAAAGACCATAGGTTCCATTCAACCAAATTTTACCGAATTATTATGGTAAGATAAACACACACACTCTCCCTTCAAGGCCCCCCGCACACCGCAAGCCAGTCCGGAGGAGACCAATCCGCAGCAAAAATATACTTCTTTCATATTTCTCAGTTTAAAGAAAAGTGTTTCAAAGAGAATAACTTAACACATAAGTACTGAAGTGTGCCCTTTTTCCTCCTAAAGCTTTAACTTTTTAACCCGCTCACTATAGATTGGTATCTCAATTTATAAAAGGTTTTCCAATATCCACTTCAAAATCTAAAACGCCCCCCGATTTTCTACCGTCCCACTCACAAGTGTCAGGACCCTTTTAGAGAAAATAGATAACTGATTTAGCTATTTATTAGATACCTATAGAGAGCACTAAACAAAACAAAAAAATCATTAAACAAAATCATAGTATATCCAGTGCTTCAATAACGGGCGTCTCCCGCATACCTTTTGTTCATACCTATGAATCGAAATCAAAATTCCATGAAAAAGTTGTTTCTTTTTTTTTTGAAATTTATTCGTTTTAAATCTCACAGCTTTATTGTACCAGGCCGTCTCACAAACTTCCCAAATATAACACAAGGCACCCGTACCTTACTAAGGTAGGTATGTAAACATCTAGGGGGATGATTTTATAGAATAAACACACAAACGCCAACAATATCCATTATGCCCGTGGAAGAATCCGTCGTACATTATGAATAGAAAGGGTAAGGTAAGCGAAGGCTTCTCAATAGAATCCTTCACTCACCTTATTTAAGGGCCTTCTTTATTTTAGTTTTTAAAAGGGACGTGGAGTAGCTTCTCTTTATACTTTATTATACACAGCGCTAGCAAAACCTACTACTAATACTTTGTGAGAGTTGTTTGAAAAGTTTGGTAACAAGGATTTAGAATGAATTACTCCGAAAGCGATAAAAAGATTTGAAGAGCTGTTAAAAAGATATTTTGAAGATCCTCATGGAGCTATTTAACAGTTCTCTTCGAGGTTTTTAATGAGTTTGAATTGAGAATTATCGAATGGGTTCTATTTTGTATTTCGATTTGGTATCTAACTTTGTACCTGCGTCTAATTAGGTCTTCATTGTTTGATACTAAATTTAACTCTTAATTTTTTTAAGGGATAATGTGGATCTACTAGGAAACTATCACTAAATTATCACCAAAGTAATTTACGTGACTAACGAGAAATAGGCCACCATAGTTTGGAAGTAACAGTAGGAAATCAAGGTCCCAAGAGGCGAAAAACAACTTTAATAAACAAGGGGTAGAAGAATGATTTGATACTAAGAAGTTTGATAATCATCAATTATCATCTAACGAAAACAAGTACAAGTTATGTAATGTAAAGTTATCTAATGATTCAGAGCATTAGAATATGAAATAAAGTTTGCATTGTGAAAAAATCCATCATAATTTTATGCATAATTATATTCACATCTGATTGCAGAGTCTTTGGTCACTAATTGTAGAATCAGCTAACAGCAATGTTAAGTTTTTTCAATTATAGGCCATGAAAGTGCACTATTTTTTTCACTGCATTTCCGTAGACCTTATAAATCTTCCGATTGAAGTCAAGATTGTTATTTCCTTTCCCAGGACAAGAACATTGGTCCACACGCTAATGGATTATATATTATATCCTTCGTCAAACTGAAGACATTTCTCGGGGTTCTCAGTACTTTTAAGTAGCACTTCATACAAAATAAGCTCATTAAAATTTCCATCTCTAAGTGTTTGTGAAGGGTTTTGTTAAATGCATTTCTTTTCTTAACGACATCCACTTCAAAATTCCAATACAGAGCGAAAAAGGATGACATTCATAACGATAATAATATTTTTCTCCAGTAGGGCAACAGGTACAAAGTAGGTACGTGTACTTAAACATATTGGAAAACTCACAATAGTCTGTCGTACTTTTCAACTTCAAAATATTTCGAAATTCCTCAAGTATTGGTTTGTATTTTTCAAGATGCCTTGCGGAACACAATATATTTATAAAGTGAAACTATAAAACAGCCACCGTCTAAACTATTTGTCGAACAATGCTATTCAATTCATCTTTTTAGAACAGCAGGGTTATTCTCGTAGCGGTCTTATTGCAATCTTATTGAAAAGATATCTTAAAGGGCGGCTCGGATAGAGATTGGACCAATCAGAGAGAAAGAGGGAGTGTCTACAATACGATGTAGCCAATCGTGGAATGATCATGACACTCCTCCTTTCTCTCTGATTGGTCCAATCCTTATCCGTGCCGCCCTTTAAGATATCTTTTCAATAAGATTGAAATAAGACCGCTACGAGAATACGGCCGCAGAAAATAAAATGTGCACGATACAATAGAATGGCGTTCTAGTATAACTGTATTCGTAGGTACACAATAAATTTTGTAAAATTTGATTTACGTTCTAAAAATCAAAATACCTACGGTAGGTTATAGCATAAATAGCTTTATGAACAAAACACAAACTTTGAATTCCACGTAACTTTTGAATCAATATTGTTTCAAAACCAGTATCATTTTAATATATTTGATATTTTAGTTGTTTTATTTTTTTTTAGACAAAAAAAGAAAAAAGTAACATGGGTATCTACATTTGAATACAAATACGCTCTTTGACTATTTCACAGTAAGCTAATTAAAGCTTGAGTCGTGAACGATGAAGATGGTCGGCACCTGGGATCGAACCCACGACCTTCGCACAAAACAGTGCGAAAGATGGCGTCGTAACCGCTAGTCTACCAACCACATCACAAAGTAATGTCCAACAATTTTTGACCTGTTGTTTTATTGCGCTATGACACAACAGGTAACTATAATATTATTTTCCGTACAAGTAGGTATGTTTCCGTCGTCCATCTTTTTTCAAGGTAGGCCTGAAATAAGAGAGAATGCAGTATGAGAAATGTTTTGCTGTGTATGTTAAAAATGTTTTCTGTATAAAAAGTGTGCAGGCCCTTTCTCTCTGCCTTACCCTTTAAACAGGCACGGCGTTATGGTTTAAAAAATACTCACCTTAATATTAAGAAACATTATTGGTAACCTAGCGGGTTAAGTGGAAGACTTTCTTATTGTATGGCTACTGGAAATGGTGAGTTCATACCCTGGTGTCAAACGCTTTTCAAACAATGAAATATTATATCGACAGTGAATTTGTGCTCATTTCACATAATGTTTCTGGTTTACCCCAAATACATTACGGTGCAAGAAGGTCTGGTCGACCGAGAATGATGTGAAACGAACACATCGATTCCGTCTTCAAACAAGGTCAGGTAAAATAAAACAGAAATAGAAGAGGTTGTATGATAAATGGTATGTCGGTGAAATTCTTCTCTAGAGTCTAAACTTCTGGGAATATTCTTAAGCAATCATACAACGAAAATGAAAAGGTTTTTCCAACGAATTGAAGAAGGAAGACACCTGCTTGAAACCTTTGCCGTATAAGATGGATTGAACACGTGAAACGTCTCTTAAATACTATCATATTTAAAGGGATGACCAAGGAAATTTTCATAGAGGATTGCGGATTATTTTGGATAGGAAGGAATGGAGAGGATGATTGTACATATCATTGATGCCACCCTATCCTAGGATTTCGACCGAAAGAAAGATTTTATTATATGCCTTCTTATGTAGGTACATACCAAAAATGTTTTGATTTTATCTTGAATTAATTCTCAGTACATACGTGGATATGATTGCATCTTTTAAGATCTGTTAAAGCCTATGTTCTTCAATGCTGCTGTTTCGATTGGATTATTGCACCTTAATGAGCGAATAATGCTCCGTATCTCCATAAAAAGCTGCTTACCACTGTCAAAAAATGAAAAACCCAATACCTTGGTCATATCTCCAACAGCCAATCGTGCGGTAGGAAAAATAGGGGGCAGAGGAGGTATGTAGCGAAAAATACCTTCGTGAATAAGGAATCTGAGACAGTGATGTAGAAGAGAAAGACTTTCCCGAGATTTGCGAAAAGACTTCGACATCTGATGTCGCAAATTGTCGCCAACCTTCGATAGTAGTGGTAGTTATTAAAAAGAGATGAAAACAGTGTTTTGTAGAGGGCGAGATCGATCACAGTAGAGGGTTCTTATTGCCTCTCTTTGCCTCTAAATGTAGTCATAAGGGAGAAAAGATAGATATATATATATATATAAACAATTGTGAGATATCTATGAATATAAATCCTACAGCAAAAGTGGGCAACAAATCGACTTATTGTTAGTATGATATGTGGAAAAGGATGAAAGATTTTGTGGTTTGAAATTTTACATAAAATGTAGACCATCAAAATACTAGGTATATTATGAGTGGTTAGAGGTGGTTGGTAGACTAGCGGTTACAACGCCGGCTTTCGTACTGTTTGGTGCGGACGTCGTGGTTCGATCCCAGGTGCCGACCATCTTCCTCTTTCACGACACAAGCTTTAAGTAACTTACTGTGAAAGAGTCAAGGAGTGTATTTGTGTTCACTTTGAGTGAGCACAGATTCATTTAATAAAAAAAAATAAAAAAATTATTTAGCTTGGTATGTAAGTACAAAAAAAATTGATTTCATTAATTTCATTTTTGTATAAGAAATAATATTACGTTTGAGAATTCCCAAAATATTTTTCCAGACGGAGTTTCTCAAACTTCGTTTCATTAATATTCACTCCAGCGATGGCCAATTTTTTTTTTCTTTTCATTTCTACTTCTTTACGTACACATCTTTTTGAAATAATGAGATTGTGTGAACTTTTTTTTTCGAGCAATCCTTGATTTTCAAGTAAGTTTTGATTTTTATTTTTCCGATATTCGTGACTCACCTACATATTATTCTTCAAAAACAATCTCAGTGGTTGATATTCAAATTATAATTCAGCCTCAAACTCATAAGATAAAAATATAAAATATGTTTTGTTTGTACCTTTGTGTTGGGGACTACAAACAATATAATGTACATTTTTTTTTAATTATTTTTTTGTTTCTAGTGTAAAAGTCATATACTTAAGTACTTAATTGTTGACTATTTAGAATCTTAAACTCAGAAAATAGTTAGTAAAGAAGTGTACAAATTTCTAGGTATCCCTAAATTATTTAATGAAGTATTTCTGAATCACACGTACTTAAGTAATGGTCAGTTTTCCTACGAATACGGCGCTTCTATACACAGCAGTGAGTAGGTATGTCAGTTTAGAACATTATTTTCAAATATTGTTATCGTAGTAACAAAAAAACATTGTCATATACTTTGAAAGAACCCAGTGCATTATGCTTTGTTATGATTTATAAAAGAATCTAGGCCGTACAATTACGAACATAGTATTCTTTGAGACAAGTACAAATTACTATCTTAATGCCTGTAGAAAAATAATGACAGCGTAAACTTGACGCTCAGTGTCAACAAACGTAGTTTGGATACCATAATAAACAAGACGCTGAATTTTTTTCTTGAAAATCTTTTGCAATGTTGAATATAAGATTGATAATGTTGAAAATAAGATTATTATTTTTATTATGGCCGTTTAATTTGCAGTAAGTCACTTTAGAAAACCACATCATTACACATCTGAACGAAATTATTGAATACTTTCAGTAAATAAACAGATCCTGCAAAATTACATTGGGAAATTATTGAATACTTTCAGTAAATAAACAGATCCTGCAAAATTACAGTGGGAAATTATTGAATACTTTCAGTAAATAAACAGATCCTGCAAAATTACAGTGGGCAGAGATATGAAATGACGTTCTGTTAGTCATCTTGAGTTTTTCTAAAGGTCTCTCGCGGGATGTGTATTAGGAGTATCGGAAACATCAGCAAACCGAACAAAAAGATAAAAATAAACTATTGTGTGGGAATTTCATGAAGTACAAAACGGTTTAAGAGAACTCAATCAAACCTTTTGAAAAAAAAAAAGACGGGTAAAATCTATTAGAGAGGAGTAGTAGAAATAATAGACGATTTTATCTCTGAAAAAGAAAACTACGTACATTAATAAAAGGACTTCCTAGCGGTGTGGGTATTATATAAATAGGAATCATTCGCCATAATAAATTACATTAATGTCCTTACACAACCACTCTCTTTAATATTATGATGGGATGACGTATGATACAATCAGAAAAGGCCGTTTATAAAAATATCCGACCAATCAGGGTATTACCGATGTTCGAAGAATCTCTTCTTGTATTATTATTTGATTGCTATTATGTATCATTTACTTACGATACACCCAATATTATTTAATCAAGATTCTAGTGATTAATTCTTAAAGTCACGTTTAACACTTGGTCATACGCAGGGCGCTGAATCTATGCCTGAGGTACATTTTTTTTTAATATCTTGATAAATATTTGCCCTCTCTCCCCTACATTTTCATGATATTCTTCATAATAACCAATCGCAACATATTGTAGAAAATTTTTGAGGGATAATTTGGATACTTTTTATGGAATGAATCTAATGTATATTAATAATGATTGCCATTTTGCAAACGTGTCACCAGGGTACACAACACGGCAGAAGTGTGATGATTTCTAACGTAGATGGGTTGTATAATATCATTGAATTTACGGTTAATTATAGCTTTTCATACTTAACAAGCATCGACCTAGAATAAGATGACAAATAATAAGCTTAAATTAAGTCAATACGTTGTGAGAATCAATTAATTATTTTACATTTACTTACACCAAAAAATCTGTGCTCGCTAAGAGTGAACACAAATACGCGCTTGCAGTAAGCTACTTAAAGTTTGTGTCGTGAAATTGGAAGATGGTCGGCACCTGGGATCGAATTTACAACCGATTTAAAGTACGATACGCAACGGTACGATGCACGGCAGTATATGAGTGACCTTAAGGGCCTCTACATAACCGACGATGAGGTTTCTCAAGTCGTCAATATCTATATGTAAAGTGAAAATATAATATCATTACTGACATCAAAGAGAATCTTCAATCTACGTAAAAAAAATATAAAGAGATCAGGGATAAGAAAGCCGGATAAAGTGAAGAGACCCCTTAATTGAAGGAGATGGGCTGTAGAGACAGCCGAATGGATAAGAGTTCTCACGGAACTCAAGGCCTGTGTATAGAAGGCTGAGCTATGAATTGGAAGAAATGAAAAGATAAAAGAAAATTGAATCTGTTTGAGGTGTAAACAAGGTATACCTACGTTAAGTTTTGTGTTTTTCATGAAAACAAACTGTTTATTTACACACTTCTTCTTTCTTCTTCTTTTAGTGCCACTCCTATCGGAGGTTGGCGACCATCTGTGAATAAGTCTCACGGTCCTGGGCAAGTCTCACCAATTCTGCAGCCTCTGGCACACCAAACCACTGTCGTAGATTCTTAAGCCAAGAGGCTCTTTTACGGCCCATACCTCGCCTGCCCTCTATCTTCCCTTCCACAATCAGTTGTAGGAGAGCATATTTGTCGTTGCGAAAGATATGGCGGTATGCGGCTTTGCGTCTTTTGACAGTGGTCAGCAGCTCTCTCTCCTTATTCATTGCACTCAAGACCTTATCCTTTGTTAATCGATCTCTCCAAGAGATGCGGAGCATTCTTCGGTAGAGCCAGAGTTCGAATGCTTCAATTTTATTCATTTACACACTAAATCCATAATTTTGGTGTTTATGACAATCTAGTTACCGACCTCGGTAGCCTAGTTGTACTAGCGTGGACTTCAGATCCGGGGTCCCGGGTTCGATTCTGGTCGGGTCAGAGTTTTTCTAAGTGTTTTTTTCACTTGAAATTTCTACCCGGGGTTGGCCTGTCTCAGATTGGACGGGACCGATTGACTGGAAAAAATTGCCTCAGGCAATAAGTTCCGCCGGCTATACTGACACCTTTGTATAGAAAAGTGTTATTATTTATTTAGTTTCGTTTTTCAATAAAGCTAGGGCAGAACCCAAGTTTTACATTACGATTACGACTGGGATCATTTTTATATGGAGCGTCTATCTCCAGCAAAAACTCACCACATTGAGTTTTGGTCAAAAATGAGTTGTATACATAATTTTATTCGTCGTATCATCTTCTGTTAGGCAAAAAACTGTCAAATCTTAACTATTAGTAGTTTTTGTTAAAAATATGATTTATTAAAATCACCAAATACGTTTCTGAATTAATGTGTGCCAGCAAAAAATCACCAACGTATTTGGTTAGTTTTTGACGAAAATACTACACCAATGAGCTTGAGAACACAAAATAAATCTTCTTTCTATCACCTTTGGTTATAAAGTTACGAATATTTCAATTTCATAAAATTTCTTACTAAATTGAAAATATCTCCAAAGTATATTTTTGGTATTTGGTGACTTTTTGCTGGAGATAGACGTGGAGTTGTTTGCCAATGAGTGACGTCGTAATGAAAAATTCCATATAAAAAAGTTTCATAATCCCAATATTAGGTACACTTTTCTACGGGCATTGCAACAGTAACTTATCGATCACGGTTCAACATAGGAAATTCGACTTTTTTCCATCCATCCTCAAGAGGGATGGTTTGACCAGGAAATTCGACTTCTTGGAGATAAAAAATTCAAATCTTTAAAATATAGTAGACAAAATGTATACATCCAGCAGTAGATAGGTATACGGCATTTTCAGCTCTTTTCATTCCGTTTTAAGGTGTTTGCATATAATACAAAACCTGTAATGACAATAATTCACCGTTTGAGTCTATTCTAAGACAAGACACTTAGATAGATTATTGGATAATAATTTTTATGGCTTCATTTGATGGTACTCCATCACAAGAGCGCGCGGGAAACTCTGTTGGAACTCTTGATGGGCTGGTTCCTTCTTAGATCTTCGGAAAGTTGGTACCAGGTACCAGAAGGGTCTTGCGACGCTGAACGTAAGGGTCTACTTGTAGGTGCCTTAAGGACACAGAGTTCTGACGTTAGTATCAAGAAAAATATCTATACCGGAAAACGAACTCGTTACTTTATGTCCGTGAATGCCTTCACCTCCGGTAAATTTAACTAAATTATAACATTTTTTGCTGGTAAATCTTTATATAAAGTTAGCAACGATAAAGTATTTTTTGTTGTATATAAATCAAAGTCTAATTTGTAAGCATTAGTTAAAGCTTTTTCGCACTCTATTTGTAAGCCGCTTAAAAACAAATTAAAGCGAGTTATATTTTTCCAAACGACTTTTTGTTCATATTAAAACACATTGTATAGGTGGTGTATTTTTAATACAGCGTATTAATAATATCAGGTTTATCGATTCGAAACGATCGATCTGTCAAATAACGTGGCATTAATTCATAATGGCGATAATTTCACGTAATATCAACTCACGAAAGAGTTCATACAAGCAGGAGACCTGTGCTGTGCTAAGTACGTCGAACACAATAGTGTGAGCTACGCAGTTGTGAGGTCATTGCTCAATGTTCATACTAAATAACAATACAGCCTAATAAACGTCAAGCCGAGTTCACACTTCTTTAGAATTTTAGTCGAGTAGCGAGTAAATAAACGTGTCTGAACACTCAAAACTTAGTCGAGTAGACAAGTTGGCAGTTTATTCGAGTCGATCCAATTTGTTTTATTTTTTGTGCAGCCCCTCCTCAAAGATACGTTTAAAACATGTTTGAATGTTAAAAAATTATTTCTGAAAGCTCGAAAAAAATTCCATCAAAAATCTGTGTAGGTACCAATATTTTTAATGTCAATGGCTGTCAGGTAAACAATAATTTTGTTTTTATAAAAATTTTCATAGATGGCGATGGCGTCGTGGGAAATACGTTCCATACTAACTTTAGTATTGTATTTTATATCAATTCATAATCATTATTCAACTTTTGAGTAGTTATTCTGAAACGGTAGACCTAACTATGTATTTAACAGAAATGCATAAAAATAAAGCGCTTTACGCACGCATATCATTTTTTTTTTTTTTTTTTTTTTTGTAAAGAAGGTCAAAGGACCATATGCCCTTTGAGTCACCGCGACCAATAAGATCTATTGTGACATCCTTCAATGAATTCGTGGAGCGCTGCCTCTTATTGTGCCACGTCTCCAGAGGCCTCTTGCAGAGTGACAGTGCCTCTTCCCGGCTCCTGCCCTCCGCAAAAGGTCTCCTTAATCTTCTTTTTGAAAGATAGGTCCCAACAGGATTCCCATCTCTCGGTTGCAACAAATTATTTTGATCATGTGAACTTATGTCCACTTTGACCACTGATGTGGAAGTACCTATTATATCCATCACACCAGGTCGGCTCTACAAAGGTGCCACGTACATCCTCCATAGCCAGAACTAGGGAAATAAAAGTCCGCCCCCACAGATCCCTGCATGTAGGGGTAAGGCAAAAAGTCACCCTGAGGTTGCCTGGTATCAGGGAGCCTCCGTTAGTTACTAACCTACCCGTTAGTCACGCATCCCTCGGCACGGGTCGAATGACACCTTGGATTGGGGATTTTTGGGCAGAAAGGTTTACTCCTTCCGGAATGATAGGACTAGGTGAATATGGATGGGAGGGCTCATAGAAGGCAGGAGGAAAGGAATCATGTGTAGGAAATGCCCTGCATGTTGGACAGCCATGCAAGGCACCCCGTACTCTCTTCGGCTTGTTGACCCTAGCATCCACAGGGACCGAATGTAACCGCCGTTTCAGCCTGGGCCAACGTAACAGGGTCCTCCACTTGTAGGTGAGAGTCGAGTTGAAATGCAGTGGCTGAGAGGCATTAAATGCTCTTTTATTGCGCGTAACATTTCCTTGGACCCCACGTATTTAAAAAAAAACGTATTCATCCAAATTCGTAAGAAAAGTACTAACATAGGTGATGTTGAAGACATTCGTATGCAAAGTAGGCAGAAAGCTAATTCAGAAAGAAATGGGGTGTATTATCACCCATTAAGAGCAGTGAACTGAACTACCAATCACCCCCCATAAAGGAATGCTGTAACGATATTTAGGCAAATGAAGACATCGCATAATGGTATTTATATTTCCATTGTTCGTGCCATTTCACCGTATTCCGTTGTTATTTATTCACGGCCAATATATGCGGAAACAGAAGGTTTTTTTGCCTGGAATAAATCAATCAAATTTGATGTTCCTATATAGTAGTCGATGAAATGAAAATTGTATATTAAAACAAAACTGTATTGAAAAACTAAATTAGGTAGATTGTCGTAAGCACCAAAATTTTGGATATAGTAGGCATACAAACAAAAGGTAGGTATCTACATTTATATTTTCATTATTCGATACAAATATTAGATTCGTTTATTTTAACTGCAAGTTAGCTTACGAATGCTGGTACTTGAAAAAATATTTTTTTAATGTGAGAGGAAGTTCTACATGGGCACCTAAGTGCTTACCGACTATAAATTCTCCTTTTTCAGTCTATCCGGCATTGGTAAATTTGTCCTATTGATTATTTACAATCTTTGATATACTTATTTTGCTTTAACTACGCCCTCGACATAGGTCCCTATAAAATCCATCAACTTATTGGGCGATTTTAACAAAAAGTTTAAAATATGAATCAATCAAAACTCCTTTAAATCCCACTCAGGGGCATAGAGGAACAACAAGTGCTCTCCATAAGGCTCAATCTTGCGTATTAATAATTATGACCTCCTTCCACACCATCTCAAAAAATGAATGTTTTATTTTTTTTTTTCAGTAAGTAATGATTAACTAAATAAACCATACGGTTTAAAATTTTAAGTAAAGAAAATCGTTTGACATACTTAATATTGTTATTGAAAATAAAATTAATAATACTAATGAAAAATTTACTCTTAATAAAAACATATATTACATTTATTGTCCCTTATTTCAATATCTCTAAAATAAAACAATGTAAAACTAACAAAATCACGTTCAAAACAACGGTGAATTTTGACAATGGAATAGAATTAAAAAAAAATAAAGAAAAAAATGTCAAACACTTGCAGTTTTTTCTTTACAAATTATTTCAAAGGGTAGGACGTTGAGGATATCAAATGACACTGGCTAGATAGAGTCCGGTTCTGCTTGTCGTCAAAGTTTCGCAGAAACGGTAGGTCATCCTATATTGTGTTCCGTTTTTTTTCAAGGACTTGAAAGACATTTATATGGTAGTTGTGGAAAGAGATCGATATTGGCCTGAATCTAGATCAACCAAAGGTTTTTTTAAATCATTTTTAGCTACAGGTTGTGCTTATCAAAGCATCACATAACATGTTGATTGCTTGATTTTATTTTCAAAAAAAAATTTTTGATCTAAAGTAAACCAATACAAAATAGTATATCGTGTCATATGTGTTTTCCCAAGGCTGATATTGGTTGAAACGTATAAATATTATGTTACATTGATGATAAATAAAATAGGTAATATACGATGAATTTTGGCTTGGCTTCTGAACATTAAAACATGCTCGTCTTCCAATCTATGTGACGTGGAGTTATTTCCAGTCGATTAAATGCCATCAGAAATCCAAATACAATTACTGTTGATGCGGACATAAAAACATTTCCATAACACGGAATGTTCTTGTATATTAACGGTTACCTTCTTAAATGTCAATAAAAATCGATTAACATTATTATCATCATCTGGTTGTAAAACTTTACGTGTTTTTGTAAAACATTTTGATATAAAATTCTTATAATATTCCGGTCTTATCTATAATTAAGATCATCGCGATAATCATTACATTCTATGACATCGTTTATTGTGTTTGATTGTTTTTTTCTTCATTTGTTTCTACAACCAACAGTTTTATGACGTGCTCGGTGGAATATTAAAAATAAATAGTGCTGTTAGGCTTAGATCCTAACGCTCCCATAATGGTTTTTTTTATCGCGTGTTTTGTTACACTTTAAAATAATACCTAAATATTTCACTTAACTTGTTTTAATTAAAAATTGACACTAAGACGCTCTCTGAATTTTTGGAAATGGCACCAATACGCAATAAGGTCCTTTGCGATAGTATACACGAGAAATAAGATTCAATAATTATTGTTGAATACTTCAGAATCATTAACTAAATTATTCTTCCGATGGCGCTACAACCCCATTCGAGCCTCGGTCTCCAACATTCATTGTTTCGGACAATCCTGCCCTCTGACACAAGAATTTCGTCAACATCCTTCCTGACTTCATTCGCTCACCGCAGCATAAGTGTGCCAATCCTCCATCTGCTCCCTGAGTGTCCATCCATAATAACTCTGCTTGGTGCCTCAATCATGACATTCTCTACTAAAGTCTAGCCCATACTAGACTGTTCAATCTTGTATGCACAGAAAGCCTGTGAGCTTGATAGATATCGCATTCTCTATGCACTCCACCATGCGATGGTCTCAGAATTTTACGCAGCACCCTTCTCTCAAATATGTTCCGTTGATTTTGCTGTCATCGTCCACACCTCGCAGCCGTATGTAACTATGGTTCTGAGTAAGTTCGGTTTTCCTTTCCTCAATACTGTAGATAAAACGTCTTGACGGTAAATACGTGTTTAATAAATAACCAGTTGTGAAGTGAAATTTGTAAAAAATAACATCATTGGAAACCATTCGTGAACGTGTTTAATGTAAGCTGATGGCGTGATTTGTTTTTCTATCGTGAGTTTCCACCGAGACACGTCCCTACGTAAATCATAATGTATGTGAGCCAAACGGGAGCTGTGTTTATTCCAGAGTACGAACAACTGGAAGATACCAGCGTATAACCTATTATTAATGTGTTTTCCTAGCAGGTAGACAAAACACCTTTACCTCAATACATTTGTTTCTTAATAAAATGTTAGATTTTTAGGAACAAACTTCAACTTTTAAAAGATTCCGCCTTTATGTGGTACTTCATTATCATTGTTTTTCCTCATTACTGAGGGTCGTGACCTGGCACTCTCTCAAATGGCAAATGGTTGTCCTCCATCTCTCCGACACATCGCCGTCCGCACTGCTTCAAAAGCAGCCCTGATTTGATCTGCCCATCTAGTGGATGCCCTTCCTCTACCTCTAGTTCCTTCAACACCACCAAGGACCACCATTTTTTCGGGATGTCTATCTCCGAACGTCAAAGAAACTAGGGGATCTGCTTTAAAGAGAGTCTGTCCGCTATACTCAACAATCAGAATTGAAATCAGAAAAAAAATCAGTGTAATTTAATTGTGTTTTATATCTAAGGCATGACTTTTTGGTATTAGTAACGAGAAAAAAGCAACACAATGGAAAAAGAAACCATGATTATAAAACCATTAACTTTTTCTACATGTTGAATGTATTGAAAGAAAGGTTTTTTATTGTATTCAAATCTTTTAATGTAAAAATAATTTCCTTCGCATAAATTACACTTTTTTAGATACAATCTATGGTTTGATACATGTTATTTTGGACTTAGTTTTCAGTGCCAGTCAGTGCCAAATCCGTTCAGCATATTACAAATTCATGGGAAGTTAGATGAGTGGAGCATTCATTATACGTATAACATTATCTCTAGTCTCGTGTTCCTGAACGACGTGACATCTATTATGTTAGGATGTTTATATGAAATGGAATGATTTTACTGTCGAACACTTACGAAATAGGGCTTATAGTAATATATTTATACATTTATTTAACTGGACTTGATTTATGATTTATATCGTGCCGACACTTGAAAAAAGAATGTCAAAATATCTCATAAGTGGTATTATCTTTTTTTAGCTGAACTCTAAACTCAACGAAAAATATCTACAAAACGTGCCAATTCAGATCAGTTAAAGAAGACTTATAATCTACCTTACTATTCTGTAGATACCTGTTATTGGAGAACCGAAGATTTTATGCTATTTGTTTTGCTCAATATTCTGTTGGTATCTCTGAACATTAAATAAATAAATTTATTAACAATAGGAAGGGTATATATTCGAAGAAAAAAGAAAAAAAAACAGGAGACCCGGGAGATTTGAATCAGATTTTGAAGTCAAAATTTGTATGAGTTTAATATAGAGTCGAGGTCACATCTCCTTTGCCTAATCCTTAAGGGACACGACGTGATTAAAAAGGATATTTTTTTAATAATTAAAATATTGACTACAAAAGCATTAGATTTAGAGATTAAGCAAAAATGTTTATACCCCGCTCAAAAATGAAAACTTGTACATACATGGGGATTGGAATTATAATCATATATACCTATTTATCTAATTTTTTTGAAAACAACACATATATTATACCTACTTACCAAGTTCGATTTTGTAAATTTATCAAACTAAGAAAATCTTCAATGACTATAATAATATGCTATATAAGAGAGAATTATTGTTAAGATTTAATATTATGTTTTTATATTTATATAATATTTTGTAATTTTATTTTTCATATTTTAATAAATAAATAAAAAATAATAATACTTTGTTTGATAAATAATAATACTTGGATTTGTGAATAAAAATCAAACTTATTTTGAAATGAATCTTTTGCTACATTCAAAATCTTCTCACACTTCATATTGATGACTTCGAAATTACTTTTATAATAGGTTATTACAGAACAGTGCAGTAGGTACGCGCTGTTGCTTTGCAACAGGATATTTCATGTCAGGACATTTTAAATACTTCAACCACAATATTAAAGTGCTTTTACGTTTAATATCGGTACAAAGTTTCGTCTCAGATTGGTGCTGTAAAGGATGCAGATATCAAAGGCGCAACTTCAAACATTTCGAGGAATCCATTTATATCAGCCAGTAGGGGAGAGGTGTGTCAATTGTTACAGGGTGTCAATTGTTACATCGCAAATATAGCGCCTTCTAGACCTCAAATGGTATAACATAAGTACTTAGATAATTGCCAAACGATTAACTGTTTTACCAACGTAGCCGCCGGTCAGGTTGGCCTGCTGTTATTTTGGAAATCGCAGTTTATATGGTTTTGGGATGTATTTGATTTTTGCGGCGAGCGTCAAATTTTTTAAATTACTCTAAATATAAATAACGCAGGAAAGTGAGAGTGGTATTAAAAAGCTTATTAAGGATCAGGCTTCATATTAATGTAAGTGTTTTGATAAATATTTTAGTAGTAGTTCATATAACCGTATTTGTGAAAAAAAAACGGGTGGTGGTACGATTGTTACAAAAGTCAGGGTGTCAATTGTTACATGCACCCCCTTTAATACG
The DNA here is from genome assembly GCA_963576905.1 of Mystacides longicornis. NCBI lineage: Eukaryota > Metazoa > Arthropoda > Insecta > Trichoptera > Leptoceridae > Mystacides > Mystacides longicornis. The sequence goes on from OY756428.1 coordinate 12,236,245, forward strand.
ATATATTTTTTGAACTAGGATTTATTGAAATATGTATCTACATATTTTATTTTAATGTTACAGATTCACGAATATGGTTTACATAAGGGTTCGTAGAACAACTAGAGGTAACATACCCAAGAGAGATATAGTAAGGAGGTAAAAAAAAATTCCAAAATGGCAAGCCTACATTCCAAAAAAAAGAAGAAGCAGAAGAAATCTGAAGAGAGCGATTGTTCTGGCAATTGGTCTGAAGATGGTGATATTTACCTTGTGTTGTAAACCATACAATCAAAGTAAGGAAGATTGGTTACAGTTCACCGATTGCCGCAAATGGGCTCATAGTACCTACTTGTGCAAATATTATTTGTCTTCATTGCTTATTCGAATAAAAAATGTATCATATATGTTCGGTTTATTCTTTTTCTTTAATTTAATAATAATATTAATAAATATTATCAAATGTGTTGAAAGTTTTTTATGTTAATTATTTTTTATATTTTGTAATACTTTTTATGATATTATTTTTCTCGTAATTTTTTAAACTCTTTGTATTATTTTATTTTTCTACTATTCCATTAAATACACAATTACTTGAGCTATCATCTCACTTTAATTTTTATCTGTAAACTTTGCATCATTAGTCTGAATAATACGATGAGTTGAAATTGTAACAATTGACTCAGGGCACTGTAACAATTGTACCACCCAGTGGGACAATTGTTACAATCCGACCTGCATCACATAAGTGCAATTATCAGAAAGACCAATGTGTTTTTTAATATTTATAACATTTATAGTTATAGCCAAAGAATGTATCTAATAAATGTAAAAAATAATTATATATTATGATCTTTAATAAAAAAGTTATGACGATGTAAACAAAAATTGTAACAATTGACACACCTCTCCCCTACCTACATACGCAACATTATAACTACTATGAAACTAATGTATTACATCATCATTACCACGTACATATTATAATATTATATAGGTTGTAGCCATCGCATATTTGAAAATAGATTTTTAACGGTTTGGGCCGTGGGCCTAAAGCTGCGGAGCGATATCCATGTAATAATATCCATTCTCATGATATGAATATACCATCAGTCACTTATTCACTTTCTTTATACTCCAATTTACCTCGATGGAGCAAAATTAGGTGTGAGAGGGTCTTCCTCGTCTTTGGGACCCTGACGGAAGGAAGAATAGCGCTATCCTCGGTCAACTGTCATTCGGCATCCTTAACGCATATTCCAGCCAAGTCTATCTCCTCTCCACTAGAAATGATGGGCCTTGGTTGTGTGTCATCATCGTATAGGTACCATCTTTAAGCCATAAATATTTTGAGCCACTTCTTCGAAAGCGGAGACTTTTTGTGCCTGGGCTTTGGTCAGGTGCCAGGAGTCACACCCATGCATACAGGAGAATGGGCAACACCCACGCATCAAACAGTTTATATTTCGTCTCGACACTAAACGCCGACGCTTTCCATATTTGGTATGCTATTATATACTCTATCTGACTTTGTAATTGTCTCCACTCTTATAAAAGAGTACAAAAGTTTTAATTTAGTTCGTTATAAATTTTGGTAAGCTTAATTTAAATTAATAGGACTTTGATACGACAACAAAACGAAAAATCGATCGTGATGGACGAAAAACAGAAAGAAAATTCCTCAAGAACAAGTATCTCCTTCGAGTAGGCACATACAACGTGAGAACAATGAGAGTTGATGGAAAAGACATCCATGCCACTAAGATTTTGAAAGACTATAAGCTGGATGTCATGGGCCTGAGCGAAGTAAGATGGAAGGGAGCTGAGAAGAGACAGCTGGGCGAATGTGTCTGCATTCACTCTGGTCAGGATCTGCATCATAGAAGAGGAGTGGGCATTCTACTATCTAAAAAGGCCTCTAAGTGTCTCACCAAGTGGAACCCAGTATCAGAGAGAATTATTAGTGCTACCCTAAAAACCCCAGATAGTTCAGTGACAATAATACAATGCTACGCCCCTACAGAAGTGGCCGACGACCAAGAAAAGGACCAATTCTATGATACCCTTAATGCTATTGTGTCCGCGATTCCGTCGAGAGAACGTTTGGTAGTCATGGGGGACCTCAACGCAAGGGTAGGGACAGACCCTACAAAAGGCCCATCTGTCATTGGGAGACATGGTATGGGAGAGTTAAACAATAATGGTGAGAGACTGATAGAAATGGCTACGGTCAGCTCTCTGGTCATTGGTGGCACGCTATTTCCTCATAAAGAAATACATAAATACACCTGGACATCTCCTGATGGGCAAACCAGAGCCCAACTGGACCACATTCTCTATAACTCCGCAAAGCGAAAAGAATTATTAGATGTCCGTACTTTCAGAGGTGCCGACATCCACAGTGATCATGAACTGGTGATTGCGAAAATTCGCTTAAATCTTAAACGGGTCACTATGACAAATACCAGACATAATATAGATATAGAGAAACTAAAGACCCCTAACATATGTGATCAATTCCAGGCAAATATTGATGAAAGGGTGAGAAGCCAATCGGGAACTTCCACTGAAGAAATTTGGGACAATTATAAAACAACAATAGTGGAAACAGCCAAAACAACCTTGGGTATAAAACAAAATATACGACCAGAATGGATGTCTGTTGAAACATGGACCCTGATCGAGTCAAGGCAAAGAATCAAGAGCCTGAGGGACAGTGAATATGACGAAACCAAAAAAGCTGCACTGATAACGGAGTACAGACTTCATGACAAGGACGTCAAGCGATCCGCACGATTTGACAAACGACGTTATCTAGAAAATCAAATCGAAGAAGCAGAGCATGCCGCCGCGATGAAAGACTCTCGTAAGCTATTCAAAATTACTAAACAAATATGCAAGAAACCAACCATCAGAGCTGGCGCAATGCGCAATCGTAATGGCAATATCGTCTCAAGTTCAAGCGAAATAAAAGAAGTGTGGGCAACCCACTTCGACACGCTACTGAACCGCCCTCCTCCATCTGAACTCATTGATGTAAGCACAGCGATGCTCCGTCTGAATCTTCCACAAATTGATGTCATCCCGGATCAACCGCCTACCCTCTTGGAAGTTAGGAATGCTATACTCCACCTAAAAAGCAATAAATCTCCTGGACCTGATGAAATCTATGCTGAATACCTCAAAAACAGTATCGAATCTGCGACCCGAACGCTTCACGCAATAATGCTGAGAGTATGGGAAGAAGAAAAGTGCCCAAAAGACTGGGTTAACGGAAATGTAGTAACTATACATAAAAAGGGTGACCCAAAGGAGTGTAACAACTATAGAGGAATAACTTTACTCAGCATACCAGGAAAAGTGATGGCATATATATTGTTAAACAGAATCCAGGCCCCAATAAAGGAAATCCTAAGACCAAATCAGGCCGGCTTCCTGCAGGGCCGATCATGTGCGGATCATATCCACAGCTTGCGGTGTATACTCCAGCAACACAATGAATTTAGAAACCCGCTGGCTTGCTGCTTTGTAGACTATGAGAAAGCCTTTGATAGTCCTCATAGAGACACAATTTGGAAAATACTGGCAGCTTATGGGATCCCAAATAAAATCGTGAATCTCATAAAGTCTCTTCATGAAGACAGCAAATGTCGCGTGAGGCTAGAAAGTGACTACACTGACTGGATTGAAGTCACGACTGGTGTCCGACAAGGCTGTGTCCTGGCCCCATGCCTTTTCATCATTGTTATGGACTTTATTCTTCGCCTATCTATCCCCGCAAATGCGGGACTCAACATCTCTCAAAATCTCAAGCTGTGTGACCTCGAATTTGCCGACGACCTTGTCATTCTCGAAAAAGATGTTGCAATATTGGAAGAAACTCTGAACAACATTAAAGAGATTTCGGAAAGAGTTGGCCTAAAAATGAATATGGGAAAAACTAAAAGCATGCACAACAACCATTCTGGAAACCATGGAAATCTGACTCTGGGCAACAGCAACAACACTATCGAGAATGTCGATACATTTAAGTACCTCGGAGTCTATGTAACACCTGATGGCGGAATGGAGAAGGAGTTATCAGTGAGAATCGCTTTGGCAGGATCCACTTTTAACAGCATGAGGAATATATGGAGATCGACCAACTTCTCAGTAAAAACCAAATGTCGTCTTTTCAATGCTTGTGTAATACCAGTGCTGTTATATGGATGTGAGTCATGGCACTTAACAAAAACACACAAAAACAAACTTCTAAGCATTGAAAATAAATTTCTTAGACGAATCCTGGGGATAAGATGGTTCGACTTCATAACAAACCAAACCGTCCGATCACGAACGATGCAACCTCCAGTGACAACGGTTATCCTGAATCGTAGACTGAGTTGGCTTGGCCATGTCTTACGTATGTCCCCCGATTCCATAGACTATGGAAGCTTATTATATACACCGGGTGGTAGAAGAAGACGTGGCAGACCAAGACTCACGATCAAGAGAGCCTACGATGAAGACCTTAGGGATACCGGCTTAAGTTGGAATGACGCCCTGGATTTGGCCCAGGATAGAGATGCTTGGCGAGGCTTTGTGGCGACCACATGCTCCACCTAGGGAGCGAAAGTGGATTAAGTAAGTAAGTAAGTAAGTAATTTAAATTTGTGTGTTAATATTTCTGAGTTTTTACTAGATATCAACCAAAGTTATTTTTCAAAAAAAAAAAAAATACGAACATTTAACATTCCAGGGCCATCCCAAAATAAGGATAGAACTCAATGTTTGCAACATAAAAAAACAGGACGTATGACGTTTTTCTTCTCTCGTTAGACCGTTAACACGTACAGAATCTTGTAATCTACATGTTTTGTGTGTTGTAGCTCTACATGTCATTGTGTATTATACAGATTGCTTTTTGGGATGGATCCGGTACAATTTTATTACCAGAGAATAATTTACAATAATACTCCACTCCTGCGAATAACAAAAGGGGATTTCAGATTCGAACGGGAATAAAGAGTGTACGTTGATATCACGGAGAGGATCCTATACCCTATTGTCTTATTTTTCTTTATTTATTTCATACAACAGACAATACGACAGTAAATTGTTTTTACTTCATAGCGTATAAAAATGAAATTACCATGCATAAGTTAGCCGCTAAGTAGGGGCAATTTTTTAATAACGACACGCTCAACTCCATGAACTCAATTTTTTTTTTCATCCATATCTTGAACTTACCTGCTTATGTTATCCACGTTCGATCCTCATGTGGTCGCTACAAAGCCTCGCCAAGCAGGATGGTAGTTGAATTCTTCCGAAAGCTTCCCCATTACCAGAATCTAGCAAAGATATAAGTCTGACCATTTTTACAGAGGCCTACTACGTCTTATTTTATCTTCTGGGTGATTGTTGAAGCTTAGACGGGGGATGACTTGAAAGAGTTTTATGTGAAATCCCCAGTCTTACTCAACGTCATCAACGAATCACCGCGAATCAGTTCAGCTTTCAGTTTTAACAGCCGCTGCCTTTGTTTGATTTTTCGTTTGAGTCTGAGTTTGCCGCAAAAGTAATCACTTATTATCAGTTTTGATATTAAAGATTCTCTTCAGTTCACATTATTTTCACGAATTCATTTTTATACATTTTTTTTTTCAAATAAATTGAGGATGTTGATTGATATGTCGTTATTAAAATTCAAGTAGACGAGAATGCATAATGAAACTGAAAAACCGTATATAGTGAAAATGCAAAGAATTTAGGAACTTTATGGAAACTGTACTGTGTGGTATTTTACTCTTTCTCACTACATAGTAAATAAAAGATACCAATGTTTTTTTTTGTTTGGTTAGCTATTTTTGTTCAAGTCAACTCAGGCTACGATGTATATTATTTTTTCCCTGGTCAATTTATCTTAGATGCGGGTACAATAATTTATAGCGAAACAGAACCTCTGCGGTGTAAGGCTATGTTCCTTTAACTTTTTCACTCAGCCTTTTGTGGAAAAAAAAATGGATGCTCACGAATGGTATTTTTATTCATGGTTTGACAGTTTTTTTTTTAACCACATCAATAATTATTCTACGTCATGTTAGACAATTGTACGAGTATTGACAACCATTTGGCAATAATTTACGGTTTTTTGTGGATGTGGATGAATATTTTCTTTTATAAATCAATCAATTATGAGTGAATATCATTTCTTTGTCACATGACAACACACCTTTTAACTGTCATACTAAAAAGTGTCATTTTCATATCAAATAAATATTTTATATTTTTAAACAAATCCGATTTAGATTATATGTATTGGACACATCACTCCAGCATCGAATCATATTTATTAATGAGCATCTGTATGAACTGTGACCCATATTTATACCTTTGTCCTACGCCGAAGAAATCTTTGTTTATGGCTGAGTAGTTACTCACGACATGTACTATACTATTATAGGAGGACAAGGCACACATACACTCACATTTTTAATAAATATGTATTCACTCACACATACACAAAAACACTGTCATACCAATTTTTGACAAGCGCTGAGTGTACACTTCACAATATCGATGTGTTGTGGTACATGATTAATTATCTGCACTGCTGTAATGATTTTGAGTTTTCCTTGTTGTTTTAAATGTTTTTATATTTTTTCTTTTACTAATATGTAGTAATTAGTGTTCTCTAAATGTATCAATTGGAATATATGTAAAATCTTGGGAAATAAGGTCAAGATTAATTAAGGCACTAGATAAGAGTACATTTTAGAGGGATTTATTACCATTGCTAATCATTTTTAAGTACATAAATATATGGGGATTATTTTTATACTAGTTTGTGGGTAATTAAGTCTTACATAAGTTGGTGAAAATTGCAACTTGATACATTGAATGTAACTGGAGATACTCAAGTTTTCATATCTAGGAAAACGTGAAAACCTACATATCTATAAGCATCGGACACATCTGATGTAAGTATACATCGCTCTGGAGACGAATGGTCTGCGAGACATATGAGAAGCGTTTGATGTCAAATCGAACAGGAATTATCAACTTGGTTAATTAGTCCAGAGTTTATTGGAATTAATTTTTGTATTAAAAATGATCAAATTACTAAGTATAGAAATATTAGATTTTTATACTGTGTTTAGGTTGCCTTTCCTAATACATATTAGAGTCATTGCTTTTAGAATCTTTTGAACTAATTATAAACACTTTTAATGGGTTAATTATTGATTTACATTTTTTGATTATAATAATGTATAGGATAGTATGTACTACTAAGAGTATCATACACTACGTGCAGAGGGATGCCTAAATATCAATTTATAAATTTAACTTTTGTAAAAGTACTAAATCTTTTGGAACGGCCAGGGTTTTTGAATTGACAAAGCCTGGCGAATTATGACCAAAACCTGTGGCTGCGTCCGAGATGATTGCCTTCGAACATCAATTCGATGGGAGCTGGTGAGTTTCACGTAAAAGGGAACTTATGTACTTTTGGTACTTTATTTGAAATATTATGCCAGCCAGACATGTCCCACACCTCTCTGTTCGTTAGTTTACATTGCCTGTTAAATATGTATGATATAATTATTATTTGATCAATATAAATTATGTATTTCAAAAGATATAATGAAAAATGTCACAAATTGATAGTGAAAAATGTTGACCATTTTTCCTAAAATAGAGACCGTTGATTGGTTAATAAACCAGTCCTGTGATTGGTTTTCTTTGTTCTCGATTTTTGTATAAATAAAATCGCAAAATGTACGGCGAGTTGAGTCGACTACTGGAATCTACTTGAGATACTCCACTGTTCACTGGGACCACTTCTAGAAGACCAACTCGCCGGACGTCTGCCTTCAAGATTGAAAGCTTGTTTCATTTCTACAACCTCTCACAACCCCTGGTGATCGGAGCTTCAACAATGATGGAACCGCTGCTGTCTCCCGATCTATCGACATCTGGTGCGTAAGCGTGTCGGTGATACTGAGGGCCTTCGTAGCTGCATGAGCTACTGGTTGGACCCTGCCCAGCTGACACATGGTAGCTTACATAATATTTATTTTCCACATTGATAGCAATTTTGTGAAATTTAATAAATAATAAATACCAAAATAACACTTTTTTGCCGAATCACTCGAAAACGAGTGCAGAGCTAAAAAATGACACATTTCTATAGCAAGTTGTAATTCAGTTAAGCATGAGGAATTTTTTAAGTAAACCAGTCTCATCCAACACAACATTATGTTGGTTCGTTGCCCAGAAAGATTTCGAAAGTGTATTTGTGTTCATTTAGAGTGGGTTCACTTAGTGCTGATAAGGTTTTAAGTCTACAACCGTACAATTTGATTCGATTTTTATTTATTTAGGCAATATTAAGAAAAGAAGACTCATGTCTCTATTCTTCTTCTCTGATCACATTTCTAGGATTGGTTGGCAGAAATTTTTGCTCACTCTGCCCTTTCCATAACTTCTTATATGAGAAACAGCACGAAGAATAAATTCTTGACGTGTCCGTACCCGGGAGTCTACTTTGTCAAACGCCTTTTTATGTCTACGAATGCAACGTATGTGTTTGATTTTCTTTATTCTCTTTGATTTCTCTCATAATTCTTAATTGTTCACGTTCACCATCGCGTTATTTATTTAATGCCTTATCCTTTCCCAATATTATATATAATAAGGATACAATATTCCATCACGTCATAAGGTCTCTGAATTTACTTTGAATAATAATTATTCGCACAACAAAAAAAATATTTAGGAGACAAATTTATAACTGGGACTAAACGCATAGACATAATTACACAAGATATTTTGTCGTATCATGGACCCTCGCAAATTCCTTAACGACTTGTTCACACAAAGGACACCTATTTTGTAAGAGGAATTTATAATATTTTAGCTGATGGCAAATGGCCTTTTGTGATTATCATAATTAAAATTTATTTTCCACATAATTTAAACGAAAATAATAATATTATGACGATAAGGGCAATAATCTTGCTTTATGTTTATTGCCTTCACCCACGCCAATCAAATTTCTTTTGACGGTCGATTTATTATTTTTTTTTTTGCAAGGGGAATCGATTCAATTTTGAAACTCAACATTTTATATTAGGAAATTATTAATATTAATACTTGGCTTTGAAATTAAATCATGTTTTTTATTAGAATAATTTTAAATGAATCCAAAAATAGGTTAACTTTTTTTTACTCTTCTCTCTTATACTTATTCTGATAGAAAAAAAAAACTTTATCCGTTTGATGTTATTAAGCATTTTTATTAGCAAGTTTCAAAGTGTGAAATTTGATTTGTTTTAATAATAAGCTTTTTCGTCAAAAAATCAACCAGACCTTTCTAACAGTGATGGAAAAATTCTGACTGAATAAAGAAGGCAAAATATTAATGACAAATAAATATAAAAATGGAGAGCTATTTCCCGATGTCATCGCATCACGCCTAAACGGCTGAACCGATTTCGCTAATTCTTTTTTTGCCGTGTATACTTTTATCAGCAACCTTATTAGTACTTTTTACCATATAATTTGCATTACGATTTTGAAATTTTGAGAGGAATTGTCAGTTGTTACTTAGTTGGTGCGATTGACAGAATGCGGAAAGAATATAGATGGTTGAAAACAGACGCAAGTGATAATTAATTAATAGTTAGGAACCTAGGACAACATCTGTCGGGAAAGCTAGTTAACTATAAATACGATTTAATTATAAAATAATCTCATAATATGTCATGGAGGATGTAATAAAGATTTGATGATTTCATATTGTCATAATTAAATAGCCATATACCTATTACCTAACTTTTTTTAAATTTCAGGTTCAACGTTCTTGTATACAAAAAATGGTTACAGAATTGACGCTGTATAGATAATTGTGTGTATCCGCCCGTTTCAAACAACAGAACTCACGCATCACTACATAAATAGAGGCATAATAGGTGTATGCGCCTTAGTGTGGCCAGTGGTTATACTTTGGATTAGGTTGCCTTAGTCAGGCATATGTAGTTCCGAGATATTTATAATGCGTGCATATACCACCTTTGGAATAAATGATCGAATGTTTAAGACTAATTAATTTTATGTAAAGACAATCATTGTGTTTATTTAGGTTGAACTTTAGCTAAACAATCAAATTTTCATATTTGCTATTAAATGGCGATATATAAAGACATGAAAGATTATCATAATTTTATGTACGTGTATTGTATCAGTTGACGCGGTGTTTAAATGTTATATAAGGTTGATGGTAGGAATTGTAGTAAACCGAACAATGAGTCCCCGTACAAGCGAATGTAATCCTAGTGATTATTATGTTAATGGCCCGAATTAATAGGCCTCTGGGTACCTTCCTTCATCACTACAGCAATACTCAAACATGTAGCTCTGTCTGTATGCTGTTCATTGTGGGCATTGTACGCAAGTAGGTACCTACATTACTTGCACAAATAATCATAGCAATATAATATACGTCTGTATCGTGATGAGATAGTAGTGTAACTGTTTGTTTCATGATAGGACAATGCAATGATTTTCAAAACTTTGATAGAAAGCAAAACGTTTGTAAATGTGCTTCTTCTTCGTATGCCTATCCTATATCACTCCGATTTTGAGCCACCCTTATAAAAAATAACGTCGCATCCGGTATTCTTATGGAGATTGAAAGAAGGAAACTGATTGGTGGAAGGGTTGGCGTTGCACTAAGACCTCTAATGAGAAATAATAACGTATCTCTTAAATCCAAACAGTTGATGCACAATACAATCCTGATACCATCCATAATGTATGTATGGGAGTGAAACATGGACATGGACGAAAAATCTGGACGTTGGAATAAATGCTGTGGAAATGAGATCACTGCGTAGGATATGCGGAAAGAGACTGATTGATAAGGTGAGGAATGATAATATTAGAAAGGAATGTGGAGTGGATGTTAGCGTAGTGACTAGAATGAAAGTGAATAAATTAAGGTGGTTTGGGCATCTAGAGAGAATGAATGAGGAGAGAATGACTAAAAGGATATATAAATCTGAAAGAATGGGTGCACGCAGACGAGGCTGACCTCGAATATGTATGCGGAATGTTATGCGTTTGGAAGAAACGAAAGAGTTTTAAATAAAATTAACGAATTGAACGTGCATTCTTGGTGGAATTATTTAAATAAAATAATTTAAATGAAACAATTGATTTGTTATTCCACTATATTTATTTACCTGACTAGTTTCGCAGGAACAGGTCCTGCATGGTCACAGGTGACTTAGAAAGAGTTTTATTTGGATAGGAAAGAATGGAAGTCCGTACTCTCTGCCTACCCCCTTCAGGAAACGGCAAGGTGGGTAAAAAAAGTATTCTCAACCACTGCAAGATTTTTTTGCCAAGACACTGTCTTCCGTCCCATACCCAAAGTATGCAGCCTGACGTCTCTTGAAAATGGTCAGAAGCTCTCTTTCCGTTTGGATCATCCCCAGGATTCACTCCCTAGACCCCATGTAGACCCATGAGATGCACAGAATTCTTCTATAAAACCAAATCTCGAAAGTACACTATTATGTTTTTCGTTAGTTCAAAATTTCAACTCTTGTGAGACTATGAACGGTAAAAATCTCAGCGTTGATTTACGCCTATGGAAAAAAATATAAAAAGAATGCCTTTCAAAAAAAAGGAAATATAAAAAGAATACCTATAAAATGGTGTAGAGTTTAGTCTTTAGAATAAAAAATTAAGAACAAATAGATGATGGTTAATAAATTCGAAATGCGAAAATATAGTAAAGATAATACAATCAATAATTCACCCAACAAAAATAGAAAAGCCTCAAAATTAATTGTTTTCAATTGTGCAATTGAAAACAATTAATTAAGTGCAATTCTTTAACAACAAAATAAGAGAGATAGAAGGGACCATAAGTTTACCATAACATAGTTACACAGGTTCATAGAATCATCACTTTATGTCGCATAGCGTTACCACTTCAAAAACTTCCTAAAAAAACTTCCCAACTGTGGAAAAGTAGGTATAACGATTTAACCCAACAAGTGATGTTCATTTCTACTAGACAAACCAGTTTAGTATAAATAATAATAGAAAAAAAATCCTTCATAATGCTTAGGAAACAAACAACGTCAAACGAAATAAAATAAAATAATTTTTAAAACAAACCACAGATAAAAGAAGAATATTATAACACTTGACAAAAAGCTAAATTAAAAAAAAATATTGCTAATATTGTCAAAGGGTCCAAAATTATATTGTGTCAGGTATCTTTTTATTTGCCTACATGAATTAAACACGTCACAGCTAATCCACGTTTATGCATTGCCGCTTAAAGACTTTATTCCATGACATGCGCTTTGTGTTATAACGTTTGTTAAATTTCCTGTATCGCAATTAAAACATCCCGTAATAATTAAAACAGTGTCTCGCCCGTCTGTTCTCTAGCTACAACGTAATATTAATAAGCATTGTCTCATACAAATGCTTCATACTGAAATTACTCATCAGAACCTTATTCTATGACTGGATGCATGTTGAACCTTCAGCTACTTTGTAGTGATGCATTTCTTGTGTACGTCAACTTTGGATATTAATATCCATTAAGATGAAACATAATATGGGTATGGATTAACAAGGTCTTTCGAATTCCATGAGATTTTATCTATAACTTCAAAGTCGTTAAGTATGTATAATCTACTAATCTCTTTCAGTGGCACTCCATCTATCTTCAAGAGGTTTTCAACATTTTTGTGCATTTGAAAGCTTTCACTGTTTTTAAATGACTTCTCATCTATTCATTAAATGTGCATAATTTTAACTTGATATAAAAAAAATGAAAATGTATAGGTATAAAAGCCAGTTAAAGGTTGCAAATAATATTGTAGGAATTCAATATTTAGGGAATTCATAATATGCATATTATGCAAATCAATACACCATGTCGCGAGATATACAATTTGAAATGTGCAACAACATTCCCTTGTATAAGGAAAATTTCAAGGGACAATCCCGCTCTCCCTTCAGAACCATAGTGCAATATATTGTAATTAGTTTTAAGTGAAATATTTTTGTATAAAAAGTGTTATTACAACTGTGTTAATTTAAAGAAAGAGTTTTTTATTTAGTAGCTATAGTTGACTCTCCTTTTTCTATCAATTACTGATTATTGTGAATTTATCATCTGGTGAGTACAGATTCACAAATCTTCATTTCACCTGGCCATAACTCATAAGAGAGTCTGCCCATCTAAGCTCAAATCCTTCTTGCTATTTCTTTATCTGAAAGAAACCTCTACTTTGTTACTGGAGTATCATATCTCACAGAGCATACACATACAAACTTATGGTCCAGATAAGAACCAGACCCATAATGAAGGTACAAAAAATTGCAAATCAATATTATTGACCTTAGCTAGACGATAATGAACAGAACACCATAAAATATCGTTGAAGTTCGGAACTCGATCACTTAAAAGAGGTAATCTTTAAGTTAATCACAACTTTACAACCATATAATATGAATTCTTTTCCCGTTTTCGTGAACTTTGTAGTGAACTTTGCCCACTTAAAACACTAAGTACGTTTACACTCCTTTAGACTCAAACAAAAAAGGCGGTTGTCATTCTTATAGTATTTTAATTTAAAAAAATCCTTCTTATACGATAGCAGCTAATGGTTGTTAAGAACCATCTTCCTCTTTTACAAGACAATCTTTGCTTTCTGTAAAATATATCTGTAATATTTCTGTAATATAAAGTTTTGATAAAAGTAATCAGAATAATATATTAGATTATAGGAAAATTTTATACTACGTAATATATATTATAATGTTCTAAAAAAAGTAAAAAATTATAATTTAATCAAAATATTTAACAATAATGATATTTTGATAATAAAAATATTATCCTAGCAAATTTATCAACCTTTTTTAAAATAAATTAAAATAACCAACCTATGTAAAATTCACTCGCATAAATCATTCGTTTCGATACTGTAGGCATTTATGTTTTTTTATAAAACCTTGATTTCAAAGGTAAATTTCATGTATTTTTAAAAGTTCTCATTATGGGAATCATTTGGCTCCGCGTACCAACAATACAATACATAAGTATTTTTTATCATTTTCACATTTTCATATTTGAAATCCTTTCATCTCCTTATTTTTTATTAATATTGACGACCGAAGCCAGAACATGGCTGAGGGATATGAATGTAATTTTATAGTTTTAATTTTTATAGCGCCTGACAACCATACGAGCATATATTATTAATATTGAGAAGAAATTTGAAATTTGAAATTTTTCATTTTCAAGTGAACAGTCAAAAGCCAGGATTTAGTCTACATAACTTGGGTTAAAAAATCACCTGAAAACCATAAAATATGCTTGATAAAACTTAAACCTTATTTTTTCTCTAACGTGGTACCTTAGGAAAATATTAATGGTACCACCGCATCACTAACGACGCTAGACGCCAGTGCAGAGCCATTACTTCCACCATTATGGAGAGGGACATATGTAAAGGATGCCGAATGGCTGGACTGAGGAGAACGCTGTTCTTCCTCCCATCAGGGTCTCGAAGAAATGGAAAACCCTCTCATACCGTGTTCTATTCTAAGGGAGTTGGAAAATGAACATGATGTGGGAGGAGGTAATAAGTGTAATATCGAGAGCAATAGAGAGCTCTTGTTGCCTCCATGTGCCCCTAAGTGGCGTTCAAAAGGAGATTGATTAATTGTTCTTTTTAATATCCCCATCATACTATTATTTTTCTTCATTTTGTTAAGACGGCAAAGCACCCGATCTTATGTCATACTATAACGCCTAACAATAATGTGAAAATAATGGTATCCTTAATGATTTGACTAATAGGCAAACTATACAAATACATACACAAAATAACGAATACAGTTATTTAAATTCCGTAGTAAATTCGTACAGTCTGATATATTTACAAAATTAAGACATTTGTAATTAAAATAACAACTAATTGTTAATACCTATTATAAAACCAAGTTGACGTATGTATATTATATAGCTAAGTTTTGATTTTAGATGTATGTATACAATCATGTGTACGAAACGTTTGTGTTCTATGACCGCATTCTAAAAAAAAAACAGGTGATAAAAAACAAAAAAAATATGTTCAATTTGCCTCTTTTTAGCATAGACCCTTGGGTATTGAGAGATAGGAAAAAATAAACATTTTCGAATCAAGAAATAAATTTTTCCAACCTCACTTTGGGATCGAATTATAATATCCCTTGATATCGAACCAATTCCACATAAATACGGAACTGTTGGCCACATTTTATTTATGTACATAACTCAACCATTGGACTGTTGTGAAGTTTGAAAGGTCACCAGAAACTTTCCCATCAGCAGATATCTAAAATTGATATCTACGTATTCAATTTATGTCTTGTGGAAAATTGTTTGGTGACTGTTATGACTAAAATAAGAGTTTTTGTTGTGATAAATTATTATTTTTTTCCATATGTCCTCCCCAAGTATTATTATTAGTAGGTACTTTTATACCTATCATTACCCAAACTACTTCCTTATATGAATCAAGAAAACTTTAACGGAACACTTTTGAATGCGTATTTAAGAAAGATAGGTTTAGGGTGCGTTCACACCATAGGTTCGATCTCGGTCCCATCTCGCTCCGTTCTCGGTCTGGTATAATATTAGTTAAATATGGAAACCAATGTAAGTGTTCACACTATCGGTTCCGATCAAGCTCCGGTCCATTCTCGCTCCGTTCTCGCTCCATTATCGCTCCCGTCACGAACCAGTCAGTGAACACTCTTTCGTTCCTGCTTCAGTCAGCTTTTAACCGTTGAAGTGACGACTGCGTCAAATATAATATTATTGTTAAATAATTCGTATTGAATAATTGAATTTTTTTTTTATTATTTAAGTTATCTATGTAATAACGATGTCTGTTTGGACTTTTGAAAAAGGTTATTATTTATGCATAGGTAAACAATAATTGTTTTTTTAAATGATATTAACAAATAACATAAGAATAACACACTCCCTTTGTAACCCTACTTAGGGGCATAGGGAGGTAACAAGGTTCTAATTATGTCTAGACTAGTTTTTTAAAGGCGCCCGTGGCGCCCCTGGCCGGAGAGGTGAAAGTTCACCAAAAAAAGGGCATTTTGTCGTCGCCAATTCTCGTTCCGAGTAGCCCAAATGGCGATAAATCGCCCACGTTGGCAACACTTAATAATATTAGTTAGTATACCTGTATGTTCAACGCGCGTGCGCATAACGGCAAAACGCTATTGGTTACTCAGAAGCATCCCCGATCCGCTGGATCAAAACTTGTTTGAGGGTGCGAGTGGCGCGCCATCTAGCGGCGTTAATGACATCAGTCAGTCAGTCAGTCAGGCAGGCAGTCAGTCAGTCAGTCAGTCAGTCAGTCAGTCAGTGAGTCAGTGTTCAAGACAAATATTATATAGATTCTTGTGACCTTTTTTTTACGTTGTGCACCAACAAAGCCTATTGGCAATAAAGATGAGACAGTAACAAAAATGGATATAGTCATATCCTGGCGCCAAATACATGACAGCAGTCGCAGTCTTTAAATTTGGTTGCTCTCTTGTTCTCAAAAATTTCCAACTTTTATCTCTATATTTCATTTATTTTTAAATTTTCTATTTGTTGCATACATGAGATTTTTCGACATGTTGAACACGTTGAGAATTGTCATGATTAGGAGTTTCGGAGACTTACACTTTACCACCTAATAGCAAACGCTGTTAACGTAAAGTGATCACACTAAGCCAGCCTTCGAAATAACAGTAGAAGACGGTCGTAAGCCCGTAGTGGTTTGTCCCATTTAAAAATCGAACATTATTAATTAATTGTTAGAGTCATTAGTTGTTATTTTTTCTTTAAGGTAACAAGGGCCTTCCACTGCACTCGATCATGCGCAGTTTCAATGACCTCCTACACCATGTCCAGATCCCTCAGCTCTGCTTCGTAGAGCGAAACACAGTTTGAGAGGGTCTTTCTCGCCTTCGGGAACCTGATGTCATTCGGCATCCTCAACACATGTCCTAACACATCATATTAACGGATTTTTTTTACAGTTGCGAATGGTGCAAATTTAATAAATTATTATGTTTTATATTATAGAACCAACATTTGATGCAAATCATTGAATCAATAATTAGTGTTCGATTTTAAGAGATATTTTTTTTTCATATTTGAACCACTACGGGCTTACTTAACTTAGCCTTCTTAACATTTTCTTCTTCGTCGACGAATTAAACACATAACACCTAATTCTTCAATCGAAAAGTTCAACGACATTTTCGGATGCGAATAATATTATGTAGGAACAAGCAATTAAATACCAAACACACCCAACTTCGTTGATTGACGGTTGAAGTCTGAATGTTACCACAGCGCGCTCGGAGCGAGAACAGACCGCGAACGAACTGTGATCAGATCGAGAACGGAGCGAGACCAGACCGAGAACGGAGCGAGATCGAACCTATGGTGTGAACGCTCCCTTAGACTAAGTGATCAAAAATAGCCAGCGTTCTATGTTGTTCTTCAGTGTACACAAAGACACGCTTGCAGCGTTTACACCAAACATCTTACACTAACGAACAAGAATGAAAACTAAACAATAGGTAATTGTGGAGCATATGCTCTATGTATATGACCAGATGTACACTATTTCTGATTCTGAGACTGAAATGATAATCATTCTAATATAACAAACTGGATTCTTAAAATATTCCATACATACTCTCTTCAAGGCCCCCCCACACAAGGCAAGCCAGCCCGAAGAGACCAATCCGCAGCAAACCCGACCCGCACGAAAGCGACCCCCTAGCTTGATCAAAGCAATCAAACCGAAAAGCCGGCCCCACACAAATCAAGCCCGCCGCGGATCCCCCCCCCCCTCCCCAAACCAACCCACAATGCGGGAGGCCTAGGCCCCACTCAGGAGCATAGGGAGGCATTAAAAGCTCTCCATTGCGCTCGAAGGCGTCCGAGGCTCATTGTGCCCAGCAATAAGAGCAGAGGTGCTATTCTTTCACGGCAGATTCTCCATATAATCTTATTTGCCGAAAAAAGTCATTGCGGAATGGTTGCGAATCATCAATTCACTGCAAGTTCACCACCGGTTTTTGACAGCAAACTAACTTTTCACAAATTGTCCTAGGCCCCGTTGTTTTGCCATCGATGAAAAGGCAACGCATTGTCATTAAGAAGCAAATTGCCCATTTTATACATTTCCTTAAATAAAATTCAACTCAGTATATTTTAAAAAACTTTAAATTTTTATCAATTACCTACAAATAATATTCGTAGGTAAATGTGTGAAATTTTCAATGTTTTGGCAAATTTATTTTGAAGATATCAAATGACCTTAAACAAATTGAAACACGAACATACGAAAAATCAAACCATATTCCAAATTAAAAAAATAATAATCACAAAAATGAAGTTTTTTCATAGGTAGGTACTTGTAAAACTTTAGAGCAGATGGTTATTGAAATAGAGCGAAAGGGCGGGCGTCCCTAGAAACGGCCAATTCTTCCACTACCGGAGAAAACCGGACCCTGAAACCCATTTTGCTATGGTCGATGTGCATCGTGGTGCAAAAAAAAAACAATAAATTCATGCACAAAGATATGACCACTAGATAATAAAATATATTCGTGGCAATTGTTTTTTTTTGTACGACTAAACGAAATGTAATATAATACTCTACAGGTGAAAAATTATCGACAAAATGGGTTTTATTTAAAAAAAAAGTTGAGTAACTTCAGCGTGAGCTTGTATTATTTAAAAGAAACCATTGTGAAATCACAAATGTATTTGATATTTTTTCAGCAATAACCAGCAAGTCTTGCAAAAAAAAAGAAATATAAAATATTTTTTTAACGATATTTTTCGATAAATTGAGTATTCGGCGTTTTCTGGATATTTGTGTGAATAAAATTTGTACGATCTTCAGAGTTTTGTTCGTTTGAAATATTACACATGGCTGAATCTGAATTTTTCCTTTTCGCGAAATATTCTTTTTTTATTCTTCGCTAAGCCTCTATTCATCAACTTAACAAAAAAGTGACGATGCCAAAACTTATGGGAATAGAAATTATTTTTATAAACGCAACCCGTTGACGTTGTTTTATTGTATGATTATTATTATACTCTGTATTTTCTTACAAACCGCAATATTTCATTCACATTCCTGAAATCAATTTAGCGAGTCATACAATTGGTTTATCCGCCTTTATCATTCGATAAACAATGAGATTTGAATTTCTTGAGAAATATTTACCATGATAATCGCAAAACGAATTTATTCCCTAGACGTTGAATGGGATTTGAAAATAAATTAAATTATTATTAAATGTAATTTTTCAACAGCTTCGTAGAAACAAATGGATTCGAAAATTATCCCATTGGAGTACAATAAGAAGATTTAAGTCCCTTATCGCACTATTTCGTCTACTGGTAAAATAGCCTCTAGTAATTATCACTTATTACTAATCAGTCAATATCGTGAGCATGGCAAACACTTTTAATGACTCTATAGAGAATTTGAAAACATCCAAAGCATCCTCAGTGGTACGAGTATACAATATAAAACGTTTCCAAAGTTCTGCAGTCCCTACAAAATTAGTAGTGAAATTTCATACTATTATGCATCAATTTTACGATATTTATCAAGTACCATTATAATCTATATAATATTTGTCTTGAACACTGACTCACTGACTGACTGACTGACTGACTGACTGCCTGCCTGACTGACTGACTGACTGATGTCATTAACGCCGCTAGATGGCGCGCCACTCGCACCCTCAAACAAGTTTTGATCCAGCGGATCGGGGATGCTTCTGAGTAACCAATAGCGTTTTGCCGTTATGCGCACGCGCGTTGAACATACAGGTATACTAACTAATATTATTAAGTGTTGCCAACGTGGGCGATTTATCGCCATTTGGGCTACTCGGAACGAGAATTGGCGACGACAAAATGCCCTTTTTTTGGTGAACTTTCACCTCTCCGGCCAGGGGCGCCACGGGCGCCTTTAAAAAACTAGTAATCTAATAATAGTCATAAACTACACATTATTTGATTACACGCATATCTATTATAGCGCTGATTATAACGCCTCGTTTGATCGATACGTGCAAGTACTCGCATTTAAATTTTATTTCTCATATCGCATACTCATTTCTGGGAATGACAAAAAGTTAACTTAATCACTAAAATATTTCTTAACAGTATATTTTGTGACAGCTTACGGACATTTATGTATGGTCTGACTATTAAAATAAACATTCTTACAATTTGGAGAAAAAAATTGCATTTTTTATGAAAAACAGCTTTTTAATAAAATAATGAGCTCTGATCTATACTAATATCATATAAGATTAATAAAATCGATCATAATTATAAAAACACATTATGATCATAATCAATGTTATCACCGATGTGGGTGATAAAATTGCTAAGCATGGAGGTGGGCTGGTCATGTATCCCGCAGGGATGACGGAAGGTGGAATAGGAGAGTGACGGACTGGAGACCAGACTGGCTGAAGAAGTGTAGATAGACGATCAGGTGGAGCGATGCCATCGTGCGGACCATTGGGGCAGAGTGGATGGGCATGACCAGAGACAGGGAGGAGTGGCGTGAACACGAGGAGACCTATGTCCTGCAGTGGAAGATTATGGGCTAATATGATCATTTAAATTTACGGAGATGGTTTAAAGATGCTGAGTAAGCGTTAGCCGAGGAGAGCGCTGAATAAAAGACCCTGCCGTGTCGTTTTAAATTCGTTAAGATAAATTCAAGCAATGTATAAAGATAAATATTATTACTTGATACATTTTACTGAGTAACACCTATATTATATAATATCCAAATATATGCTTTTAAATAATAAAATCTCAAAATTATTTGCTTTTACTTGGGAGTGTGTTTAGGTAAAATGTTGGCAACACCCCCATACTGCGGTTGCACATATTGTCTCAAAATAAAACGAATGGATGTGCCTACAAACACATAGTATTCGCTGTCGGATTTGTTTTAATGCGACAGAATATCGGGAAATATGTCGTGCGTTATGTAATTTATTAGTAACATTATTTGTTCCTTCCTATCATAATATATTAGACCATTATTCTTATGAGGATATTATTTATCTATGTGTTTTCACACGTAGAAATATGCAGGCGTATTATTCCAGTACTATATAAGGTTTTAACTTCAAATTGAACGGTTTAGGAATCAAATCGACAAGAACATTTACGATTTAAACGTGTGAATATTTTTTAAGTATTAATGGACTTTTTTTCAAATCTAACTGGACTTTTTACACAACAAATTGTATGCATTGTACGATTTAAAAATATGATTTGTGTTAATACTAAATAAACGGTTCAGCTGACGACTAAAGCATATATTGAGTATTGAGTCTTGGATAGTGTTGCCAATCCAAATTTAAAAAAAAAAGCAGATGAAGTGGTAGATTATACCGATAATTTCTCATCCAATAATATTTTTATAGAGATTAAGATTTACGTATAGGTAGATAGATAACTTCCAAAATAGGTATATCAAATTAGTAAAGTAAAAAGTATATAAGAAAAAAGTTCAATATGTTTTGAATTATGTCCCGTTTGAATTTAATACGTTGTATTTGATTTGTAATAAGTCCATTTTGATTTGAAAATGTCCGATTTGAAGTAAAACTCAGTAGGTAGTTTGGTAGTTAGATAGCATAAGGACGAGTCGAGTATACATAAAATAGAAAGGGATGTAAGTGAGAAGGTACCTCTCTAATGGAGCGAGATAAATGGATAACCTTAGCTCAGTAAGTTCAATCTTTTGTTACATAAGATTTATGTCTTCCAATAAATATAGCGCCGTAAAACATTAAAATATACTAAGATAAAATCGATTATATTTAGCTTTATAAAAGGATTTCCAATTATTTGCCTTATACTTACAACAGTGACTAATGGTAGGTTTACACGGGCTTGGTAGCTAAGTGCTTAGTACTTTTGTCACTAATACTAAGTCTCAATATATGTAAACCGTGAGATTAGTGCTTAGTTTCATCAGTGTTTGTGAGTAGTGCACGTGAATAGAAATCGATCCTATTTACTTAACGACAAGTCGATACCTCACCCACGTGTTGTCGCTTGTTGACCTTGTGTAAACAACTCGACAAGTTAGTTAGTGACAAATTGTACACGTCATTCCATTTCGAATGTCTGGTCACTAATAACTTCTACTAGCTCCAACGTGTAAACAGTTACTTCTCACTTGTCATATTGAGGCTTAGTATTAGTGACAAAAGTACCTACTAAGCACTTAGCTACGAAGCCCGTGTAAACCACCATTGCAGCGCTCTCTAGAAATAGCTTCATAAGACGTCGTTCTAAGTTCTAACGTATTGCTTTCAATTCTTTAGTCAACAATGTATCATAATATTGTTATTATTCTTCCTTTGGAGAATACAAAAACTGTTTTTTTTCTTTTTCCAAGATCTTTCGGGATGTAACGGCTTCAAACTTTTAACAGATTCAATTACTTACTATATCTTTCCTGCTTTCTTTTTACACGAAGTGTTCTTACTTTAAAGTTGGATTATTACAACGATACTCGCTTTTCGTTTTGATAGTTTTTTTTTTTTTACGAAAAAAAAATACTTTAAATGTATTATTGTATATTGAAGACTTTGAGTAATATTAGGTACATAATATCAATCAAATCGAGAAGTAGTACATAAACAATAAACATAACAGAAATAGTGATATTAGATTAGTATAGAGAAATTAGTGTAATGTTTCATAAATATTAAATAAATTGAGTAATTTTTCACCAATATTACAAAATCTGAATAATATTAGGTAGGTACATAAAAATTACAAAATTTGAGTTATTTTTTTTTTATTTTTTGAAAATATACCTACGGCAAATGCCTTTATAAACAATAAGTAATTCAACAGTTATATAAAACAAAGTATTTAATAAATAAATATCCTCATCAATCATATAGAAAAACAAAGCATTATATTAATAAATATCCTCATTAGTCACATAAAAAATAAGAAATATATCGAAGTAGGTAGTAAATTAATAAATATACTCATCACTCATAAAAAAAAAACAAAATATGAAAAACAGTAATTAAACCAAAATATTCTCATCAGTCCCACATATAAAAAACAAAGCATTAAATTATAAATATCTTAATATAAAAATAAAATATAAAACGAAGTAGGTATTAAATTAATAAATATCCTCATCGTACATAAATATTTAAAAAATTGAGTAATAACAAATAAACATAATACAATTTATTTAAATGAGAAACCAACACTAAATAACATTAACAAAAAAAATAACATTTGAGTAATATTATATCAATTAAGTACTGAAACATAATAAAAAGATTGAGTAATATTACATAATCATCACAGAAAGTTGAGTTATATACCATAAATATTAAGTACACAAGATTGAGTTATATTACAGAAATTGAGTTATATTATTACATCAAAAAGGTAATATATATTATTCTGGTTACTAATTATAAATAGGTAGATACTTAGTACAATGAAAAAATTATTAGGTACCTACTTTTGAATTGCTTTTGAAGCACGTATTATTTCCCTTCAAGTATCCCCGGAGAAATTTTGTATACAATTTTGATAAAAGAGAAGAAATCGAATTTCTTTCTTATATTCAACATTTTAACGTTTTACTCAATAAATTCTATACAATCCACTGTTAGTGCCGACCTATAAAAATATCCTTAGCAACAATAAAAAATTGCGATAGTACTGGAGTATTATCTCTTAAGAATTTTATTGAAAAGGCGTATGAAATTGAACTAAGACCAAAGGGAACTATATTATTACTGTAATGCTTACGTAAATAATATAACTGTTCCCGTCTCATATCTTTTTTCTTCCTTTTTGAAGGAATGTGAAATTGATAGAGGGTTTGCTGATAGCGGTTGAGCATCCTTCTTTCATTGTATAAAAATGTTTCCTTTTGCTACACAATAACTGTATATGTATGTACTTATATATTTTGTATACAACAACTTTTTTCCATTTAATTTCGATTGAAAAATAAATGTGGAGTATAAATATTTTCTTTTTTGAAAATTTATTGTAAGATAAAATAAAAATACTCGTATTGAAGTAATGTATTGTATACATGAACATCTATTTGAAACATGAAAAATATGAATGTATTACGAAAAAGGATAAAAAATGTCGACATTAAAATAGCTTTGAATTAAAATTGTTAAATAAAAAACATTTTATTGTACCTACTTAACTTTACTCTTGTGTCTGTGCTTTTGTCTTTGACATTTGTTAGCTGTTAAGTTTTTTGTCCATGCCTTACTTCACTTGATCTTGTTGTCAATTCTGGTTTTATCAAGTTACTAATAAAAGCTGCTTATTAATCTACTACAGATTTTCTGCTTTTCCTTTTTGCACGATACCACAACAAAAATAATCTTCTTCTTCATGTGCCATGTCAGGCACCCCCGACGTCAGCTACCACTATGGCGTAGGCTTCTCTGTCCTGGGCTAACCGGAACAGTTCCTCCACTCGCTGGATTCCGGTCCACTGTCTGAGGTTTCTCATGCAGGACATCTGCCGTCAATCCACACATCGATTTCCATATATTTTCCCATTCATTATTAGGTGAAGCAGTTTGAATTTGGTGTTGCGAAGTATGTGTCCCAGGTAGGACATTTTCCTTCTCTTGACGCTGGTTAACAATTCCCTCTCAAGACCAGCTCTTCGCAACACCTCCGTGTTAGTCACCAACACGGAGCATTCTGTGGTGGAGCCACATTTCAAATGCCTCTATACGGTTCATCATATTGACTTTAAGGGTCCAAGTTTCCACACCATATACTAATGCGGACCAAACATAGCATTTTGACCATTCTTTGCCTTAGTTTTATGTTAAAATTATCATCGCAGAAGAGTGATCTCATGTTATTAAACGCGGCTCTCGCTATCTCTATTCTATATTTCACCTCTTAAAAAATATTAAAATAATAAATTTATTAAAAAATAGGAGATTATTTTTTGAATCGTAGTCTAAATTTAACAATATAGTCTAAATTTGAAAGAAAAATTGAAGAAATATAGTCCAATTTGTATTTCAATTTCTGAAACCTTCCCATATCTTAGAAGATCTTATGATGGAGTTGCATATCGTTGGTATTTTTCAGAAATTATGTTTTTTAAGCTTTCTGATTTATCTTAGCTTAGAATAATCTAGGTAATAAATTGTTTTCTTTTTTGATCTGGCTTATTGAAAATTTATGACAAAATATACCTACCTAGATATCTGTTGGTTGAAGTTTATAATGAAAGATATGCTGTTTTTGGGTTAATATTACTTTTTAGTTCGTAAAATATTCAATTCAATTAAATTCTCTCTTTTACAGCCCACTCAGGAGCATAGGGAGGCAACAAGAGTTCTCCATTGCGCTCGATTTTGCGCAATGTTTGTGACCTTTCAGCTCGCACAACATACCATATTAAAAGTTGTTAGTTATCCTGGATTTTACTGCCTTGAAACATAGACGACGACTTTTGTTTAAAAGGTCCTGGATTCCATTCCCGATAGATTCAGCAATTTCAGTGGTTTTTTTACACTTTTTCACCTTTCTACTCGGGGTTGGAAACGGGACTGCTTGACTAATGAGATGATTTTAAAGCGTTATGTTCCGCCGGATATCATCAAATGAGGTTGCGATTTCACGATTAAATAAAAATATTATAGTCAGGCATCTTTTCTTTAACGAAATCTCTTGAAAATGTTATCGAGGGATTGACAAAAGCGCTTGATTCTGTAGATATATTTTATAACAAAGTGTAATATGAAAAAGTCTAACACAAACCAATATTCGACATTCTGATACTAAATAAATTACCAAATTTAGAGATGGTTAGTAGTCTAGTGGTTACGACGTCGGCTTTCGAACTGTTTCGTTCGGAGGTCGTGGGTTCGATCCCAGGTGCCGACCATCTTCCTCTTTCACGACATAAACTTTAAGTAGCTCACTGTGAAAAAGTCGAATAATGTATTTGTGTCCACTTTTAGTAAGCAAATATTCATTTATAAAAAAAAAAACTTACAAATCAAATAAGTAAATGGTAATAGGTACGATCATTTTTATTTTCACATAGTTTTGGTCAAAAATTGACGAAAACAAATCATTTCGTATTTAAATAATTCGTTTGTTTAACATTTTTGTCCCATTTTTTCGTTTGTCTTTTGTTTACTCTGATACCACTCTGTTTTCTCTGGGACCCTCCTTTTGATTTCGTCATTCATATAATATTTATTTGCCCGAAGCTATTGAAAAAGAGCTTGGGAAATCTCTTTTTCTATTCCGAAGCTTCGTGTTATAAACGTAAGGGTGGAGAATGCCAATGGAAATTCTTCACACAAGGGGTGTTATAAAAGATGTGTATCTTCTTTTATCAAGAAAATTCAGAGAAAGAAAAAAAATACTGATGTAGATACCTACATCATCATATTAAATTTATCATAATATATTATTTTATTTGGCCACTTAAGTAATACTCGTACGTGTATGTACCTACTAGGAAAATTTTGAAAAAAAACATCTTTTACGACACAAGCTTAAGGTAGGTTATTGTGAAATTGTCGAAGAGTGTATTTTGTGTTCACTTTGAGTGAGTGAAAAAAATGTAATCTCAGTGATTCTTACTTCGAGAAAAGAGACACCATTCTATAAAGCCGAGTGGTATTGAAAACTCGAAATGATTTAAAAATATCTACTCTATTAAAAACTCGAATCCCGCGTAAAATATTTCTTACACACGACATGTTAAAAACTAATTGATTCTGACAATGCAAAAATTACTTTTGATTCTTTTCATACAACCTTCTTCTACTGTTGTTTTGAAGGCTGGCATAGGGTGATCATTTTACGTTAGTAACGTTCACATATTTTTAGTTTCGTTCACAACTTTAGAAGTTTCCGAAAAACAGTTCATGGTTAAATAAATGTTGTGTTTTAACTATAAAACACTTTTTCACTTTTCTTTATACTAGTTTTCCCGACAGACCTTATCCTGTAGTCGTTACTATGAAAATTGTTTTTCGAATTTCTAATTTAAACAAAAATACAAAAAAAATCTATCTGAAAGCTTGAAAGAAATTCTATCTAAGCTCTGCGTACCAATATTTTTTATGTTATAACATCATATAAACTCTGCGTACCTACCAACACTTTTTATGTCAGAACATGTCAGGTAAACAATAATTTTGTTGTTGTAGAACTTACATGTACATAGCATTGGCGTCGCAGGAAATCCGTCCCATACTAACTTTGATAACACATTTTATATTATTTTGAAATTTTTATTAGTTATTCCGTTATCCGGAGCGGAGAATAGTCCAATAAAACAAGCATCATAAAAATCTGTTCAGCCGATCTCGAGTTATAAGTGTTCGCACTATCCCGACTTTCTTTTATATTATAGATTACCTTCCTAAAAGCCCTACTTTCAGTAAAATAACGCAAAAGTTTATATACAGGATTGGTTATTAAAAGTGAAGAGAACATTAGAATACGTCCTTTTAAATTGACATTTTCATAAAGTAAAATATTATTATTTCAATGACATTGATTAATCTCTGTAGTTCAATAATGTTGAATTTGTTCCTAATGATGTCGGGGTTCCGAGTGAAATGCGATCGATCCAAAAAGGTTCCAAAGTAGTTTCCCTCTGGTAGAACTCCGGCCCGCTGACCGACCCCTCAACTTGTTTTAAACCCCCTGGATTAAAATATTAAATTATATTTTGAATACGTTTTCTAACCTTCCCACTACCTATCCTTAATTGTTATATTCCGTGATGGCGGCATAGTTTTGTGAACCTCAAATTATTATTGTCTACACACTATTATATCTACATTAAAGTCTGGTACAAAGTAAAAGCTTTTACGATTAGAGCAGGCACATGTATAATTCGCTAATGTATCATAATATGTGGGCATATTCATATTATGAGGACATTACTAGTTTGTCTTTTTGTATAGATTTCAGGGACTGATAACAATTTTTTACAAGAAAGAAGTAGTTTAGAGTGGATGATTAATTACTTTTGTTGTTTAGTGAAGTCTACTTAAGGCACCAAAAGACTTCAATTTGGTTATAGTTGGTCTAGCTAGGGATGTCAGATGAACAGTTTGAGCGCTTTTACAGAAACTGCTCTAGCTCTAGGTATAGATGTCTTGCTCTAGCAATATGACTATACGATGTATCGTTTACTCTAGCTAGAGTGCTCTTTTAAATAAGTTGTCTATAGGTATAAAATGCTAAATGTATCTGTTTTTGCTCTATCTAAGGAAAAACTCAGTCCTACACTAAATCTGCAGTGCTAGATTAGTTGTCTAGGTAGATGGTGCCTACTCTAGCCAGATGATTCTCTGAAGACTTCACATGAATTTTTGGTAAAGAAACATTAACTACCACAAAGCGCTCGATCATGGGTGATCTTTATTGAGCATCCCACACCATGTTGTCTTCCCTGAACTCTGGTTCAAGACAGGAATAAAAGATAGACACTTTAGACAGCTTGCCCATCATCAGAAGATTAAATTAAACTTTGAGGTTTCCATAAAAATTTCTAAAAAAAAATATTTTTATAACTCTCTCACATTTAATTCTGCGGAATTTAGGATTTTGCTTACAACAAAATAAAAATATTCTGATATCGGTGAGTTGGCAAACTTTTTTTCTTCCATTATTAGGGTCGCGTATTTTTGTACAATTAGGTTTTATTTCGGTCATATTGTATAGGCGAACGACGGCTACAACTATTGTCCTGTTCCAAGTTAGTTCAAGATGAGTTTACACGAACATTACAATGATTTTGAAACAAAAGGGTCACCCAAATCCGGGGTCTTTTATGACCCGTGTAAAGGAAAACAAGTAGCTATGAACAACAGAATTATACCGGTTTGACTACCTACACGGAACTTCTGGATTTTATTCAATTCTATTTTCTTCTTCTTTCAATTAGCTTCATATCCCTAAACGTAATAACACACGTTATAATAATACAAAAGGAGGAAAGAACTAAGTACCTTCACTCATGACATACTCTCGTTATCGCATGGCACTCAAACTTTCGTCATCACACCTAATTATTTTATTTTGAATAGTTACACGCTATGTGATTCAGAAATATTCGTTTCTCTTGCCTAGTTACTTTTGAATAGCAGGATAGTTTTTGCCCCTAATTAGCAGGCGACTTAAGACGTCTTCTTATGATCGCAAACTACTACGATTTTTTTTTCTAGACTGTTCTAATTTTTTCTAGACTGTTCTAATTTTTTCTAGAACAATTCCCGCATTAAGCTACTAAGGCCCTGTCGTAATTGAAAAGTGATCGCGTGTCCGAGTGTCGAGCGATCATACAATGTTCTCAATTTGAACGGTCCGTCCGCGTTTGAGTAAACAGTATAACGCTCGAACGCTTCCCGATTAGGACAAACACTAAAGGTCGAGACAGTTTGTAATGACAACGATCGCAAATATACAAAGTATTTAGCCACATGTGAAAGAATGACATGACTTAGAGATTATTATCTTCCACGTAGAGCAAAGGAGATGATTCTTATGTCGAAATTTCGATTATAAAAAATGAAAATTTTGGTGTCAAAGGTGTCAGTAGGTATACATAGCACACGAAACTTTTTGTATGAGAAATTTTTTTCTGGTCCCGATCAATCTGAGAGATCGGCACCGGGTCATCTTGATACTTCTTACCGAAGTCGACTACATTTTTTATAACGTATTTTAGCGAGATACATATTAAATCGGATTTAATTGTGAATCTAAGTACACTTCATTTCAACTTATTCACACCATTTAGAACCAGTCCAGTTGTTCTCTGATAAATACATACGGACAGAAGAAATGTACGTATAAAGATAATATGTTTCTGTTAATATTAGCAATGGCTTGATACTGGTTCAACTAAAAGCAAAACGCGCCGAACATTTAAATTATATTAACATAAGATAAGTTCGCTCTTAAGACTAATTTGCAAATTCTCAAACTTGTAAGATAACTATTTGAGACTCCAAAATATTCATCACATTTTGCGTGCAGTGATACAAGGGAGCAGAAATAGCTAATTGCCAATCCACTTAAATAATATTTTGAAAGTGTCCCGTACAACACTTCTATCGTGCTTATATTTAAAGGATTTCAATGTACTTAACAGATTCTTTTCATTAAGTTTAGCTTCGATTTTTTATGACCATACTGACCGTGTACAATAATTATTGTACATGTAACAACATATTTAATGTAAATTATATATTTAGAGATGTAAATAATGTAAGGATTTACGCAAAATAGGTACATACAATAGTATTTTAATATTGATATTTTTTGTGCGTAAATAAGGAATTGCGTCATATAGAGGATGATTTCGAGATTTACTCTTACCTTAGCCTATTGAAAAAAAGCTGCCAACCTAGGGTAGCCCAGAACTCATAGTATATTATCAGCCTTTTCGTGTAAAACATATCTTTGCATAAAAATTCATAATTTTACGATTAAAATGAATTTATCCTTGGAATTATTATAGAAACTTTAAAATGATATCTTATTTAGAACTACATATTCAATATTAATCGGTACTTTAAGGGGGACCCACTAAAGTTACGGACCTCAAATTTTACGTGCTTGTGAAGGAGCATAAGACCAACTCGTATACCTACCAAATTTTATGAATATCGAAGATTTTTTTTTTCTTTTTTAGCCCTTTTTCTAGAACAAGTGAAATTTTCTTTGGATACTTTAAGAGGGTTCCCCTGAAGGTACAGATCTCAACATTTTACTGACTCATCTACATCGATGGGCTAACCGTTCTACCAAATTTCAATCAAATCGGATAAGAATTACTATGAGTTATGGGTGCGCACACATTTTTGGCGTACCTACGCGTACGGGTACGGGTAGGTACGCGAAAATTTAAAAAAAATTTTTTTTTTGCATTTTTGGATTCTACACCCTCGAAAACGTCGAGAAAAAAAATTTCAGCGAAATTTTTTTTTTTTTTTTGAAATCCGATCACAAGACTCGTATATTCCATATACTATGAGTAAAAAACGTCAGTAATGAATGGGTGAATAAATAATAATCTATAACGAAATCGTATTCTTCTCAATGAATGCCTAAATATGATTGTGCGAATATATGTATTATGTTCTTCGAATGAAATGATGAAAAGGAATTTGTGTATCTATCCATCCTGTAATACAAAAATTATTGGTTGAAAATATCTACAAAAATATAATACATAAAGTTTGCAAATATTTAATCTTATTGTTACACGTGTATATTGCTTAAAGTACGCCGATAATTAGGTTGGTAGGTATATAATAATTAAATAGATAATACAAACTTTTTTGTTTTAATTTTGAAAATATAACTCTTTTTTGTCCCTCAAGTTTTGGATAAGCTGGATAGTTTTGTTGGAAATAAATTATTCGTCGTTTGTTACATAAAAATTTGGTTTTCTATTGTTCTTTAATATTATCCTCTTATCCACGCTTTCGAACATAATAAAGAGAAAATTATTTTTTATGGAAACCTTTGTACACGTGAACGTGGTGATAAAAGTTTCTCGTAAATAATATTGAAAGTTGTAGATACACAAAGTTGACCCTTTATTGAAACAATACTTGGAGAATTTAATTATTATTAAATTAAGTATCATTATGAGCCCATGTTGTGTTGCCAGAGGTAAACCATTCATAAAATCCACTTTCATACAAAATCACCTGTCGCGGTAAGTGGAACAATTTCATGGTTGGTTAATATCGCGTAATTCAAAGGAAAATAAATTAAGTTATTAAAATATTCGAATGATTTTATTATCATAGTAAGGGGAACGCAAATACCCTTTACGGGGCGTTCTTTTTCCGAATTTATACTCCCTTTGGAGAGGGCTTTTGTTAAAACTTTAGACTCTTTAGAGGAACAACAGATTGTTTAGACAGCTTTGTCATCGAAAAAATACTTCAATAGAAAAATAGTATTCAAAGTTCCATTATTTATCGCAAAGGAACTTTGAAATCGCTTCGATAAACATTTTAATAATAATGTTGTTTTTCGAATTCGCAGAATTTTCATCATTACTCCTTTCTCCATTTGATTCGAAAATTTGTTTTCAAAATATTGTATTTAAACCTTTTTATAAATTTCCTTCAAAATAGAAAACTTGATTGAAATATCAATTGTTTGTTGATTTAGTAATTTCAATTATCTAATTAAACATGAAAGAATAAATTATTTCTATTATGAATAGAAACAAAAATTATCAAACATAATGGCTATAAAATTTATCGAATAAAAATCGTTTAATTATGTCGTTCAAAATACATGAAGAATTCACAAGTTCAGTAAGTCTTTCCCTCTAAATGAGACCAAACGTATTTATTTGGATTTTGCGTGAATGATCTTCTATCAAGAACTTTCAGAACTACTAATGATCATTGAATACTCATATTGATCTTCTTTCTTCTTCTTTGCTTATTTCACCAACTGCTGATCATGGGCCTCATCTGCTGCAATAAATGAAGTTATTTCGATTAGTAATTTTGATTTCGACGCTCTTTCATTGATAATTTGGTAATTATTATAGTAAGCTTAATGCTTATGCATAAAATAGGCAAATTCGTAGATAAGTAGTGAAAAAATGACGAAAAGGTTATATAAATCTGGAAGAAGGGGTGCAAGAATGAAGTGAAAATGTTTGTCTGGATATTAATGAATGGAAATCCATTTTTTTTGCTGACTATCAACTCCAGGATACGGCGCAAGGGTAAATAAAACTTTTTAGTAGTTTTTTAAACAATAATCTCCTTTATTTATTTTACTGACAATTTGAGCTATTAGTCGCAGCTCAAGATTTGGTGGCACGCATACTAAAGAAGAATTCTTCTTCTTCGATGGCGCTACAGCTCAAATCGAGCCTTGGCCTCCTGTAGACAACGCCTCCAACTCCTCCTGTCCTCCGCTGCGGTCCGCCAATCCGTCACCTGCAGAAGTTGTGCCGCATCCTTCCTAACTAAAAGATGAAGGGTATGTGTGGGCTATTATTTCTACATCCTACCTCATTATCATTAGAATTATTAATAAAAAAGAAGGCTTAACAATGGATAATGTTATGTATATTTGCGTCACCATTAGGCTGAAAGTAATCGTTAGGTTAAGTACCTTATTTCATTCTAGTCAAAAATGCTCTACTGAATACAATAAAAGCTTTTATTTGTCGATCAATCAAGAAACAACAAAGCTGCTACTTCATCTATCATGTGTGTTTGTTCCTTAGGTAATGAACAATAAGTAATTCGTTTTCAAGGCTTATAAACCTCTTATGACTTCTGGAATTTATTGATTATACGAGTATTAGTATTATTATACAAACCGTAACTTTATTTTTTCGTTCGGACTTTGGCTTGTCAATAATATGTACGTCTAAGTTTAAATGCTCATGTAATGTCGCGTGCACTTAGGCTTCGGTCACATTGCAAAGAGATTCGCAAACTGTTAAGAGCCAAGATATTCGCTTAGAGACATGGGAAAGCAACAAGATCTCTCCGCTGCGCTCAAACATGCTCCAACACTATAACCACTTCCCTCAGACCTGCCTTAAAGAAACAGTTGAATTGTATACAATATATTAAAATGTTTTAAAAGAACTCTTAGAATATACAAAAAATATTGAAATTTCCAAAAGTATTAATTGAATTGAAATCTAATTAGGTAGTAAGAAACCAATTAAAAGTAAGACACTTTTGATGTTGTGTAGTCAAGGAAATTTTAATAAATTAATTCAGCTGAACAAAAACCAATTTTATGGTTAAACAGAATGAAAAAAAAGATAAAAAATGTTACATTGGTTAATATTTCAATTCCCATTATTATCTCGCTATCCTTTGGGAATCATTTTCTTTTGACGTTGCAGAAGATAATATGTTCCAAGAAGAGGTCTTTAATAATACCGTGACTATTCACTGGGACGTTAGACTGGAAAAGACAATTATTTTTTTAATTTTCATTGGGAATTTCTTTGTCGAGATTGCGTCATTTTTCTACCTTGATTCATAATGGAAAACATATTATTTGAATTCCTTGCGATTTATTATAGTGCAATATCGTCGCCAGTCGACATAAATTCCCACTCTGGTTTCCATCTCGCCGGTATTGAAAATGACAATTATTAGGTATTGTTATTTCAGAATGATATTTTTGCAGCTCTATAAAATAAATCGAAATACATTATTTTATATCAAAAGTATGTAAATATTTTTATAGTAGTTGTTATTGGTGTGATTGTCAAAATTATAAATCTTAAAGAATATGTAATAACTAATGACTCTAACAATTCATTACTGATGTTCGATTTTTAAATGGAACAAACCACTACGGACTTACGACCGTCTTCTACTGTTGTTTCGAAGGCTGGCTCAATGTGATCACTTTGGGTTAACAACGTTCGCCATTAGGTGGTAATGTTTAAGTCTCCGAAACTCCTAATCATGAGAATTCTCGACTTGTCAAAAAATCCCATGTATACAACAAGTAGATATTTTATAATTAATGAGATATAGATAAATGTTGGAAATTAGTGAGAACAAGAGAGCAACCAAATTTAAAGAATGCAACTGCTGTGATGTATTTGGCGCCAGGATATATGAATATATCCATTTTTGTTAATGTCTCATATTTATTGCCTATTGGCTTTGTTGGTGCACAACGTTCTAATAATTATGTCTAGATTCTTGTGACCATTTTCAGGACTAGATCTTGTAACAACTAAATGACTCATTAAACTGTTGTTCGATTTTTAAATGGAACAAATGATCAGCCCAAATGGATGTCATCCATTGTGACAGATGTTTATTTATTTATTTTTATTTATCTATTTATAGACGGCTTAAGCCCTTTACATAAAGTTTATAATACATTTTATAACAATTCAAATACAGTAATAACCAACAAAATTATTCACATGATTAACAATAAAACCTCAGCATGTGTGAACAATATGTAAATTTAAGAATAACATTTAGAATGTTTACGTAAGAAATAAAATTACAAATTTAAATGCAATCAAACAACAAATCACAATAAATATTTGGATGGTTCATATATATATGGTTTCGCAATAATAAAAAGAAAATTTCATTCCAATTTGATAGCACACATATGAGAATCAATCTAAAAACCTTCATTGCAGCATCAAAAAACCTTCATTGCAGCATCAAAAAACCTTCGTTGCAGCATCAAAAAATTAAAGTTACAACTTTTCTCTCTGAAAATGATGATCCTCAATATTACCATCAACAAAGAAACGGGCTGTGTAATTAATAATTATTTATACAGTATGCAAATATACAAAAACATATTATTTAAATCACAACAATAATGCAACAAAGAGAGAAAAAAAATGGCAAGGCAATTTCTCAATTGAAAATTTTTACCCCCAGTATTCAAGGACAACTTTACAAGGAACATTAAAATTTAAAGTACACCCATAAAATTCAAACACAAGATGTGTGCATATTACATTTCTTTTTTCAAACCTTATAACTAAATTTCACTACGTCAATTAAATACACTTATTTTGCTATGATAAACAGGATGGAAGGACCTGGTGGAAGGACGATGACAAAATGATACGAAGTTGGAGCAATGTTTTAACACTGACAAACTTACAAGTGACGTAAAACAACTTGGACCACGTTCATTGACGATCCGTTTGGAATGATGGACGAACGATGGGCTTGACCCGATTGAATTTTGGACTGATGTCTCGTCTCGAATCTCAATTTATCAGACAAACCCTTTAAATTTTTACTAGCCCTAAAAATAATCATTTTTCTTTTATTTTATTTTAACATACAGACAGTGAAATTGATACAAAAATAAGACAGTGCTTAAACAATTACTAAACACACACCAGTTAAGTAGGTATATACATTTAAATTTATACACCAATGAAGTATAAAAAATGAACAGATCACATGTTACGCTTAGTGAACCATGTATAACATAAAAGAAAGTCGAGATCGGCTCAACAGATTTTTATGATGCTTGGTTTATTGGATTCCTCTCCGCCCCGGATAACAGAATAACTACCTAATAAACAATCGAAAAATGGACATCAAATAATATAAAATATATAATATTAATGTTAGTTTGGAACGGATTTACTGACAACAATGCCATCTGTGAAAAATTCCATAACCACACAATTTTTATTTAATGAATTAAAACAAATTTTATTTAACAAAATTACTTTACAACCATTGAGTTTCCAAACATAAATAATAATATTATGTAATAATATCAGGTAATTTTTTTACAAAAGATAGGTATACAGCATAAATGATTTTTAACATAATTAAAAAAAACAATGGTAAGTAGGTATATAACATGACACGTAAACTTTTTTTGAGAAATACCTAATTGGTACACAGATTTTTGGTAGAATTTCTTTCAAGCTTTCAGAAATAGTTTTTTCATTCCAACGTAATATTATAAACGTATTTTTATGTAAATTACAAATTTTAAATCAATATACAAATTAAGAATTTCAGAACAACGTCTGTCGGGAAAAAAAACTCGACTAATGCATAACAAATAAAATATAATATTAAAGGTACTTTGAAACGGATTTCCTGCGACGCTTACGCCATCTATGAAAAATTTTATAACATTTTTTTTTTGTTTAGGTACGTGACAACTATTGACATTAAAAATATTGGTAGTACGCAGATTTTCGATAGAAATTCTTTTCAGCTTTCAGAAATCATTTTTCAACATTCATACATATTTTGAACGTTGGTATTTTTGTAAAAATTTCATATTCGAAACCAATATTCATTGTAAGGAATACAGGCTATAGGATAACGCCCGTCGGGAGAGCTAGTTTTAAATAAAATAATATCACGGGTATGATGACATCAACAAGTTACAAGTAGAGTTCTACTGTAAAAATAACATAAAAAAATATTTGACAATAAACTTATTAGGAATTGCTTAAAAGATAATGGTGACAATTTCTCGGGAGTTTGAACTATAATACTCTTTGCTACCTTCAAATTTATGAAATTATTTGCCATTTGTGTCTACAGTAACAGCATTTTCAATTCACTTAAATGCGTAATTATTATAAAGGAAAATGAAATTGAAATCAAAGGGATGATTACGAACAGAAACAAGACTGCGCTGAATATAACGGCTGAACGAAAATCTCTGTTTATTTTCATTTCACCGAAGAATAAAATTATAATGCAATAATTCCTAACGACTTTTCTCCGTTTTTCACAGGACCTGAATAAATGTTTTCTAAATAATATTTTCTTTTATTGTTTTCCTATAATATTAATTATTAATATGATATAAGAGAATTGAAATTATAGATATCCTTAAAGTTTTATTTAATAGGTATAAATTTTTACAGAGTAAAAAATATGCGGGATTTTTATGAACCTACGTAAACGTGTCATCAATATGTTACAAAACCTTATCGACGCCCCAATACTATACGGAGACAAGTCGAAAAAGTCCATTTTGAGTAAAACGCATTTGAAGATTTTGAACAAAGTATTTCTTTGATATCTTTAAAGAAAATAAATAAATTTTGTATATTATCTTGCCATGTTGCGAGAAATATTGTTATTTTTATAAAAAACATAAATTTAGTTTATTAAAATGTTTTATAAATATCTAAATATTTAAAAATACAAAGGTATTTCGACTTAATTTTAACGAAAATCTGTCACCCGGAAATTTTTCTAATTCTATACGGAGACATTTGATTTGTCTCTGTATAAAATTGAACTTTTTGTGAATTAGTAGTGATTATTAGTACGAATTCTGTGTTCATAACAGTGGGTTGGATTTTTTTAACGGTCGAAAATTTAATTTAAGAAGTTTTATATTGCGGAGAAAGGTTAATAATCTTAAAATGGATACGAGAATTCGCAAAATTAAGATGATGGTGGAAAGTATTAAGAGCTCAAGAGTCCCAGAATCGCAGATTAGTGAGTTTTAAGCAATTCTTTGAAAAAATATAACCTAAAAATTGTTGACATAATATAACAAACAACAACAACACTCTTTTACACCCCACTAAAGGGCATAGGGAGGCAACAAGAGCTCTCCATTGCGCTCGATCCTGCGCAATGTTTATGACCTCCTCCCACACGATGTCCCTCAGCTCTGCTTCGAAGGAGCGGAACACAGTGTGAGAGGGTCTTCCTCGTCTTCGGGACCCTGATGGGAGGAAGAACAGCGCTACCCTCGGCCAACTGTCATTCGGCATCCTTAACACATGTCCCAGCCAAGTATATCGCGGGCATCAAGCCAGAAGGGCGAACATGCAAAAATGCGATTTTTCGTTTTTAATGCCATTCGATGCTTGAACATCATCTCCACCTCTCCTAAAAAAATAAGAGCTTTCGATTTAGTATGTTTTAAGATTTTGAAAAAAATAATTATGGGCATATGCTATGGTATTGTCGATCATGTTGAGCCAGAAGGGCGTATGAACATACGCCGTGGACTCGACAGAATATGTTTGTGTAATATTGTCGAGCCAGAAGGGCGTATGAACATACTCCGTAGACTTGAGAGAATATGTTTGTGTAATATTGTCGAGCCAGAAGGGCGTATGAACATACGCCGCAGACTTAACATAATATGTTTGTGTAATATTGTCGTGCCATAAAGGCGAACGTACATACGCCCTGTAATTTTGATGCGTGCATGTAATATTTTTTCTAAACACCGGGCGAACACCATCTCAGTACCTATGCGTATCAACCTACTAACGAACGGACGTTTGTATTTTTGTTAGTTACACTGGTTACATCCTAGCTAACTAACTAACTCTCCCTTTTACACTTACTCAGGGGCATTTATGGAGGCAACAAGAGCTCTCCATTGCGATCAATCTTGCGTAATTTTTATGACCTCCTCCTACACCATGTCCAAATCCCTCCGCTCTGCTTCGAAGGAGCAGAACACAGTGTGAGAGAGTCTTCCTTGTCTTCGGGACCCTGATGGGAGGAAGAACAACGCTCTCCTAGGCCAACTGTCATTCATCATCCTGAGACATGACCCAGCCAGTTGGCGGGGTCATGTGGTCAGGATGAGAGGGACTTCCCTCTTCTCTCCACAATGGTAGAGATTATGGGCCCGCGATGGGTGTGCCAGCGTATAGCGTCGTTCGTGATGCGATGGCATCATTTTATACCCAAAATTCTCCAAATGCACTTCAATTGGATGCGGAGATTTTATGAGCCAGGGCTTTCGTCAAGTGCCAGGACCCCTCACCCATCCAGAATGAGAACACACACGCATTTCGTCTCGGCACTAAACGCCGACATTTTCCATATCTTGGTCATGTTGTTAATGGCGCCACTTGTCATACCAATACGTAGCAGGAGCTTAGCCCCTAGGTCACCAGAGGTGATATTTTTTGCTCCTAGTTCTTTAAATTTATCTAACCGGGAGACCTGGTGACCGTCGATGGTTATCGGTAGCTGTTTATCAGGGTAGGCATTTTTCGCCATGAGCTCCATCTTTCTGGCATTGACTCGAAGATCAAAGCGTGCTGTTTTGTCGCAGAGTCTTGAAACACTGCGCTGTAATTTCTTAACTAGTGTTCTGAAGAAATAATAAATTCCGTAATGGTATCAATATTACACCACATA
The DNA here is from genome assembly GCA_963576905.1 of Mystacides longicornis. Taxonomy (NCBI): domain Eukaryota; kingdom Metazoa; phylum Arthropoda; class Insecta; order Trichoptera; family Leptoceridae; genus Mystacides; species Mystacides longicornis. Next base: position 12,276,046 of record OY756428.1, read on the forward strand.
ATTGCTGCACAAGACTGTGAAATAGATGTCCTGGATCATACAATTTTGGAACTGGACCATAGCTTAATCATGAAGTGCGACATAATGCATTGGACAATTGAACGTGAATCCGAATATGCCAAAATTTATGTACCAAAGGACTGACATAATGTAATCAGTTTGCACGTAAAGATATTCCTTGATTAAAGATAAGCTCAAAATTATAAACCATAAACCTTTCTATTACTAAGATATTCTGGAATATTAAAATGCCCAAATGCTTGTAATTCACACGTAAATATAATAATGGAACAATGTGAGGTAGCCAACTTTTAAGAAAGATGAACCAAACTCACTTTTTTCAAAAACAAATTATTGGTAGGAATTTAAGCAGGCGGTAATATCGAGCATAACAACTCGATCTGGATCTTGCAGGAACGTCGATCAGGCTTATTTTAGAAAAATAGGTGCCTATTAAAGCTAGTATAAAAATTTCAGGAATTTGTGTCAACTGGGGACTATTCAAGGACTCATCAGAATTATAACGAAAGCCTATCGGTTGATCTGAATGACAATGGTAATTTAAATAGTGAAGAGTTTTATTGTCTCCAGAAGAAAATAAGAAGTTCTTTGTTTTTTTATGTAAATAAATATATCTGTTTTGTTTAATTATGATTTTTTTTTACTATTTAAGTAAAACTTTCAAAAAATTGATGTCATACATTTCGGTTTTTTACCTATTACAAATATTATGTACTAATATTTCTTTTAAATAAAGTTTTGAGTACTATACGTACCAATAGTATTTTGTGCTTTATTCTCTATTGAAATTCCCTTAATGGCCTTAGAGAAAAACACTGTAGGTAAATTAGAGTGCTTGTTTTCTGTCTTTACTATAAAATAATTATTTTATTCAAAATTGACACTTGTAAGTGTGATCGTGTTGGCTTTATTCTGTTTTATTTCAGGAATACTCATTGATAGAACTTGAAATTAGGAACATTAAAATGTTATTAGTCTTTTCATTTTAGGTTATGGAATAATTGTTAATCATAATATATTTTAATTTATTATCAAAATCTATTTTGTAAAAAAAAATCATTTTAAAATTACAACTATTTTTAATTGGAGAGTGATTATTACGAAGATTATAAGAAAAAGTATATACGATCTCCTGTTAAAATGGCACGGTAACACTGAAATCTGTCAAGCCAGAAGGGCGAACAGACATTAAAAATCGTATAAGCTTTAGAAAAACTGGCTCAATTTCTGAATCAAGGGGCTTAAATATTAGTAATAAATAAGCTCAATAATTTTTATCTATAAAATATAGCTGTTTCCGACACTTGATTTTACGCCCTTCAGTTTTCTTATAATTTCATGTACAAATATTGAGTCCATATTCACGTATATAAACGAACCAGAAGGGCGTATGTGCAGAATCTATGCGTAAATAATAAAAAAATTGAATTTGGGTGGCACCGTTTGATTGTGATTATTTTTTGCTTAATTTCATAAAAAATAATAACATTGATAAATTCATTCGTTACGGAAATAAATAGTTTTTTGTCTCTCCTGTAAAGTAGTCATTTCGTTCATACGCCCTTCTGGCTTGATGCCCGCGATATCTCCTCCCCACAAGTGTAGAGGTGATGGGCTCAAGCTGGGTGCGCCGGCGTATAGCGTCGTTTGTGATGCGGTGGTACCATCTTACGCGCAGAATTCTCCTTAGGAACCTTTCAAAGTCCGAGACTTTTTGTGCCTGGGATTTGGTCAGGTGCCAGGACTCACACCCAACTGTTTGATTCGTGTGTGTTGCCAAGATAATGGGGAACACACACGCACAAACAGTTTACATTTCGTCTCGACACTAAACGCCGACGCTTTCCAAATCTTGGTCATGTTTTTAAAGACGCCACTTGCCATTCCGATACGTATCGGGAGCTCAGCCCCGAGCTCACCAGAAGTGGTAATGGTTGCTCCCAGGTATTTAAATTTATCCACCCGGGAGACCTGGTGACCGTCGATGGTTATCGGTAGCTGTTTATCGGGGCAAGCATTATTCGTCATGAGCTCCATCTTACTGGCGTTGACTCGAAGACCAAGGCGTGCTGTTTCGTCGCAGAGTCTTGAAACACTGCGCTGTAATTCCTCCAATGTCGTACTGAACAAAGCTAGGTCGTCCGCGTACTCCAGATCGCACAGTTCGCCCATCTCTCTGTGTTATCGGTATACCTCTTGCTCCTTGCATGGACTTTCTCAAGAGGAAGTCCATAACAATAATAAATATAAATGGAGCCAGTACGCAGCCCTGTCTGACTCCCGTGGTGATCCTGAAAGCTTCAGTAGGACCACCTGGCGTTTTGACGCTACACTCGGAGTCTTCATACAGGGACTGCACCATTTTAACTATCTTCGGAGGTATACCGTACAGAGCTATGGTCTATGTGGGCTGTCGAAAGCCTTTTCAAAATCTATGAAGCAACAAGCGACTGGAGAGTTAAACTCTTCACACCGCTGAAAGATGCACCTGGCACAGAAAATTGGGTCCGTGCAGGACTTGCCAGGTACAAAGCCGCATTGTTGCTATCTCAGGACAGCCATGACAGGTCCCCGAATGCGATGTAGTAATATCTAAGATAATACCTTACCGGGAACACTCAGTAGAGTGATTCCACGGTAGTTTCCGCATTCAAGGGGGTCCCCCTTTTTAAATATTGCGACGATGTATCCATTCCGCCAATCTTTTGGACACCTCTCCTCTTCACACGCCATTTTAAATATATCTAGAAGTGGTTGGTACTCCCTCCATCTCCCTTTAATTAGTTCGGGGGCAGTGACAGTGGCTCCACGAGAGTTTCGTATTGATTTCACAGGTTTTTTTTTACCTCTTCTCCCGACCTCTCGAGTGATTTCGAAGAGTGTCCTTGAGTCATTTCCGAGTGCAGCAGACTGTGCTCGCCGTATCTGAGAATCTAGATGTCTTCTTTTATCTGTTCGTACAGAGTGTCTTAGCCTTCTGGTGATCTTCGATAAGACTTCAGGACCCATCGGACATCCATATTGGCCTCTTTTTATTCTTATAGCCGACAGAAGAACGTGCGGATTCCATAACCGCGTCGCGAAACCTAGTCCAGGCTGACTCAATTGGAGCAGCTCTGGGTGGATCCTGGAAGGGGGCAAACCTTGTGCGTATCTCAGCCTCGCACGTATGACGACACTGAGCACTCTCTAACCTGCGTATGTCCAGTGGGCGAGGAGCAGACGATCTTAGCTGGAAATTGTGAAATTTGAATCAGAACGAGCCCACAAGGAGTTCGTGATCCGTGTCCATGTCTGCTCCCCGGTAGGTGCGGACATCCCGCAGGTCAGTTTGGTTGCTAGTCCTTACCAGGAGATGGTCTATCTGGCTTTTCGTTCTTCTGTCGGGCGAGGTCCAGGTGTATTTATGGATACCCTTGTGGGGAAGAGAGTTCCCCCTATTAAGAGTCCATGGAGCATGGCGAAACCAATGAGACGGCTTCCGTTATCGTTCATCACTCCTAAGCAATGCTTTCCCATGACGCCTGGTCCATTCTGGGGATCGTTGTCAACCTTGGCATTAAAGTCCCCCAGAACTATTAGGCGATGGCGCCTCGGAACATGGGACACAACTACATCCAGACTGCCATAGAAACAGTCCTTAGCAGCCGCGTCCCCATCCTCAGTGGGAGCATAGCATGGAAGGACCTTCAGTGTTTCGCCACTCATCTTAAAGGACGCACTCATCAGGCGGTCAGAAAACCTGTTTCTATTCTATTCTCTCTAAACCTGTGCTATTCTTAGCCGACAACCCCACGGCAAATTGATGATGATGACATTAAACATTCGACAAATTTTATTTACTTATAGTATCCAATACAATTTTCTCCGATAATCAATATCTTGTGCTAATTTCCAAATACCAATATGTATAAGTTTTTCATGTACCTAATAAAATAAATATCCAAAAATATCTTAATCTTGCAGAGGAGTCAACCAGTCATTAATATTCACTGTAATCTGGAACCTTAATATTCACTGTAATAGGTGGATCTACGTTTTTTTTAACAGAAAATTGGGGATTGTAAAACATGAAATAATGAAGAATATAATCAATATTACTTTTGATTTATCATCTAAACCTATACAAGAGACCTTAATATGTTGTTTAATATCATAGATATAAATTACTAGATACGGCGTTTCATATTAAAAAAGTTGTAATTATGGATAGAAACTACTATATAGTAAGTGTCAAAAATTGCAATCTAAGAGTTTATGAATTTAGAAATGTATCAAGTACTGTTTTGTCAAGTCTTTTAGTAAGTTTAAAATTAAGATTCATGATTTTATTATTGATAGAATGGTTATTTTCAAGAATACTTTTGAGTTGTCTCTCTATAGAACTAGATCTTTTCAGTTGTTGGCGGTTCTATAGGCGGACATCTAAGATATCTGCCTATAGAACTAGAATGAAAGTTAATCCTTGACAGTTCTTAAGTGAGACATTTGAGTTGTCTTCTTATTGAACTGAATGTTCAATGTTTTTTAAATAATTCCATGAAAAGACATCTTTTATAAAAAAATATTTAGGACAAATTTGACTTATCTCTCTAAAGAAATAGAAGCAGACCATCATTTGTAATCGATTTGTATCAAAAACTCAAATTTGATAATTTTTGACTTGTCTCCATATAGAATTGGGACGACGTTATGGTGAAATAGACCGTTATTCGCAACAACAAAAAGTTGAGAAAAGATTTTTTTTTACAATGACTTTCTATAATATGCATTTCCATTTCTAATACAAAATCACCTTATCGGTGGTGTTGGCAAGCAACAGTAACTTTATAATATGTAAAAAGTACCGTCTTTATCCATTACAAGATAGGGAAAAGGGGATGGAAGATGCTAACTGCGATTGGAGGATGCGGACAAGAAAGAAATTGCATAATTTTTTGAACCGTGAAGTTGGAAGATCAGGAATTTTTTATCTGGAAACCAATACCAATAAAAACCAAGGTAACATTTGAGCAGTAGCGGCATTTGAATAAAACTCTAAATCAAAAGCATAACAAAGAGTTTGGGCCTAAATACCATGTAAAAGCGTGGCTTACACTGAAGGTGACTGACAAAAAAAGAGAAGACATGTTCTTTCGTTTTGGAAGTGTCCTAGTTGAAAACAATTAGCCAGGAAACGACTTTAAATGAAGAATATCCTTTACAGCAATCAATGAAATAAATAATATTTTCTGCAATGAAAACTACTTCAATACAAAACCTTAGCAAACAATGGTTAAGTGGCACATCTGCAGGCTTACTCTCGAAACTCGATTCGAACCCAATTCCAATTTCAATCACAAACTCGATTCCAATTCCAAAACCGTACTCTTGAACCAAATTCCGTGCGATTGGAATCGGATTTGAGATTGGCGTTCCAAGCCGTGAAAACGTTTTCCTTTCGAGTTTGTTATTGCAATATGAAAATATTTTCGCTGTAAATTGGGAATTGATAATTGTTGTTATGTCGCGTTATTCTCAAAGAAACTGTACAGAAGTAATCCTGACACCCGTGAGTGGTATATATTTTTTGAAACATAAAATAAGTCGAATTCGATTTACTAATAACTGTCCTACTCAACAAATATAATAATTTGACGTTGCTATAATATTTAAGGATTTGTTTTCTATAAATGGAAACACTCGTTTATATTTATTTTCAAATATACATTTTGACGTTTCTGTATTAGAGTGTTGCGTTATTTGTTTACTTATATTTTATTATAATTATTAAAAATGCTAGCATTATTTATTTGCTGATTTATTTTAATATCAAAACAGTATATACTTTTTAAGAACGAGAGCGTCTCACATTAATGGAAGAAAAACGGGTGGAAGCACAACGCTTCAATAATTGCGTTTAAAGAAGCTGCAGAAAAATTGGGACAGTGTGCAGAATCTTTAATCGCAACTACTGCTGCCATTCGTTCACGGTCTGCTGTAGCGGCGGCAGCCTTGAGGGAGATTGCAAAGGAAAAAAATAAATTCCAACAGAAAATAGCTTTAATATTTTTTTATTTTGTATTTTTTATAATTTAAATATCTAAAATAAATAGTCAATAAAATTATTATGTATTATATTAAATTACAATTCTGTTATTTTTACAAACCTTGACAATTTACATAATATACCTACTATTATATACGTGAAATTTGTAATAAAATTCAGAATACAGAAGCTATTTATAATAAAATGGTTATTTCTTAAACTCTCTTAAATTAATTATATTCGTCTATGATGTGATTTCCACAGTAGATGAACTACGAGTAAATCATAGAAATCATAGATTTGAAGTGGTTGGTGACCCAGCGGTTACAACGCCGGCTTTCGTACTGCGAACGTCGTGGTTCGATCCCAGGTGCCGACCATCTTCCTCTTTCACGACACAAGCTTTCAGTAGCTTTCTGTGAAAGACTCAAGGAGTGTATTTGTGTTCACTTTGAGTGAGCACAGATTCATTTAAAAAAAAAAAAAATATATATATATATATATATATATATATATATATATCTGGCTTGCATTCCTCTAAGTCATGAGCTGCAGAAAGAACTTTTGGTACTATGGGTATGGTTATATTATGATTTTCATGACTTCCATTGGTAATGATGTCGAGTTGCATGTTGTGCACACAAAATATCACATCGTCTTTTATAGGTTTTGCCATATGAGGTTACAAAATCCCGTACAAGTCTTCATACACCTTTTTTGATATTCTATTTGCTATAAATTCCCCACTACTCATGCTAAACGCATTTTGCGAATATCTTGCTATTCAACGCAAGTTATTTCGTTGACGCATATCGACTTGATGCGCGTTTTCCAAAATATTAAAAAATAATACAAGACGAGCCATTTTTCTAAGTAATATAATTAAAATACGTCTTCTCGATTTCAAAAAAGTTACTTTCTTGCGATCTTGTAAATAATGACAGTTAGACGATTCCAACACAATTTCGTGAAATCGAGTAGTTGTCAAAACGACGTCAAGAGTACCAATTTTCAAATTTTACACGATTTCACATGTTCTTCAAATCACCACTCGATTTGAATCCAATCGTGCGCTAGCGTCGCATTTCAAGAGTACCATTTTGGGATTTTACGATTTTAGGATTGGAATCGAGTTTCAAGAGTAGCCGTGCTGATCAGTGCTATATAATATCGCGTAGTCATGAACCCTCAAGGTAAGAACTGCATTCGCTCTCGTTTCGTATAGTTCTCACAAACGCCCCGATTTTTTTACTTTTTGGCATATCATCCACAAAGGGGATGTTTTGGCCATTTTTTTAAGTGTACGCCCTGATTTCTAAGTAAAGATATGCTCAGGAAGGCAAATGTTCACCAAAGAGCAAGAGTGAACACACATTGCTGACCGATATCAAAGTCCGGAAGGTGTCCTATCTGGGATTCGTACGAGAGAATTTCGAGCGACTGCAGGAAAAAATTATTGTGTTTGAGTTGCACAGTTACTAAAAAGGACGTTCTAAAGAAATCCTAGTGAAAATATCACTTGTTTCTTTATAATAGTCGCCTGAAATGTAAGATACGTCAATACCCAATTAATAAAGTTCTATTAATCGTTACTTAATAGCACTTACTTATTAATATTTTTTTTAATCAAATTTAAATACAAAACTTTTTAACTATTCCACAAATTTATTGTACCTGACATGTTTCGAAGGGGCACGCCCTTCTTGGTCACAGGTTATTTGAAAACTTTCTTTCTTCTTTGAATACTTTCAAATAACCTGTGACCATGAAGGGCGTGCCCCTTCGAAACATGTCAGGTACAATAAATTTGTGGAATAGTTAAAAAGTTTTGTATTTAAATTTGATTATTTAAATTACTTCCACCAAGAAAAATGCATGTTCAACAACTTATAAATATTTTTTTTGTTATAATTGAGCATACTTCCGCCTTTATAATGTACTTATGTATTATGTGGAAACATCATTAAGTAATAATGGATTTATCATTGATTGATGTAGACTAATTAACGGAAGAAAGGAATCTCGATACTAAGTAATGTTTGCACGTGTGGGAGGAATTCATATTCATTCTTATAGGATGTATGTGCTGAAATCCCTCTCAATTTTTTTCAGGTTTTTTCTTCGTATTCGTCGAAATCATTATATTTCCTTCTTGTTATATAATATCAACTTAAAACCCATTCTTCTTCTTCATCAGCCTGAACCCAAGTGTCTCGAATGAGACCCACGGGTGATAAGAAATAAATAAATACAAATAAATTCCTGAACATAGACCTTACCCCTCTCCTTCCAATCATTCCTGTCCTGAGCCTCTCCTATCCATGCGCAGCCCGCAATCTTCACGATGCTGTCCGTCCATCTGGCCTAGGGCCTGCTGACAGTTATTCTGCCTTGTGTAGGCTGCCACTCCACTATACTTTTGGTCCATCAGCCATATGGCCCGCCCATCCCCACTTCAGGATGTCAATCCACCACATCGACAACTCTGGTCTTCTCTCGTATCCATTATTTTGCATTTGAACTTCTTCTTCTTTGCCCTCGCCTTTGTCCCATTATTTGGGGTCGGCTCTCCTTGTCCTGTTGCGCCAAGATTTTCTGTCCAACGCCATATCTGATTTTAGGTCCCTATTAATGCTCGACAACCATATGGCGGGTGGTCTGCCTGGTCTCCTGGTTGGAGTTTCAATGTCCATGGCTCTCTGGATCATATTGTCTTGTAGTCGTCTCATAACATGGCTGTACCATCTAAGCCTGTTTTCCGTTATCTTTTCGGTTATGGGTGCGACCTTGAAACTTCCTCGGACATGGACATTTCTAACTCCATCGAGTCTGGTTACTCCTCCAGCCCATCTGAGCATCTTCATCTCTGCAGTGTGCATGCTTTGTTGGTGTTTCTGTTTTAAAGCCCAACATTCAGAGCCATATTATGTCATTGCGGGTCTTACTGCGGTCTTGTATACTTGACCCTTGACTCTCACTGGCATTTTTGTATCACACAGTACTCCAGAGAGGGACCTCCATTTTAGCCATCCTGTATTATTGCGGTGGGTGACATCTTCATCTGCGTCACATTGAGGTGTTATCACGCTGCCCAGGATGTTGTTTGGAGTAATGGTGTGTTTTGGAGGTAAATATTTAATATTTAGGTAACATTTGAACTATGATATTTTTATTTAAAAAGAAAAGAAAAGAACTTAACCATGTACTCTTGACATTGGTTTCCTATACAAGGTATCCTTTAATAATATTGACTCGTTCATATAGATAATATGTTGTTAACTTCCAATTCATATATGTATATGCCAAACTTATAGCAATGACCCTTTTAAAATTTCACTAGGTTTTTTGCCAACATGCTTTCATATCATTTTGGAGAATAAGATTAAAATTTGATTTCAGAACCCAAACTGGGATACTTACAGGATTCTTCTCCGTTCACTTATTGTAGACCGTCAAATAATTAGATTCATATTCTGTTGAAATTCTCCGTATAAAATAAATAAGAAATGGTAGATACTATTTTTAATAGTTTTTTTTTAATATATGATTAGCTATAATAATTATTGTATCAATAATTCAGAACCGAATAGGTTATCATATTTTCAGAATATATTTACTTATTATTTATCATTCTTCAAAATCCATGAGTTATTGTTTTCTTTGAATCTTTCAAGGTAAAGCTCATTATCTTAATTATATCAATGATTCTTCATTCGACTAATGATTTCATTTTAAAAGGTAAAAAAAAAAATCAAAAAACGAATGCTTATTAGTGCTTATAACGTAAATATATTTTTTATCCTATTCAAAATAAATCGTTAAAATCAACATAAAAATGTATTTTCAAAATATCATTCTGAAAATTCGAACTCGATTGTATTTTTAAGGCTTACAGTTGTACTAATAGAAAGCTATTCGTCAAATAATAAGTGCGAATTTATGCGAATCATCCACATCAGGGTTCTCCCAAATTGAATGTTAGATAGGTACTAAAAAATTAAAAGAAATAGAAAATATTTAACCTTTCTTTTTTCTTTTTTTTTTCTTTCTTCAGCCTTCTCGCGTCCATTGTTGGACATAGGCCTCCCCCTGTGACTTCCACCACCCTCTGTCTTGCGCCAGCCGCATCCACCCATTCCCGGCAACCCGTCTAATGTCGTCAGACCACCTCGCCTGAGGCCTGCCAACACTTCTCCTCCCGGTTCTCGGACGCCACTCAAGAACCTTCTTGGTCCATCTGGTGTCGGTTACTCTGGCCACATGACCAGCCCAACTCCACTTTTGCTTAGCGACCTTCTGAACCACATCGGTGATATTAACCTAATATGATTAAAATATAACCCACCGACCTCAGTAGCTAGTGCTATAGGCGTGGACTTCAGATCACGAGATCCCGGGTTCGTTTCCCTGACGGGTCAGGTACCCCCGTATAATATATATATTTTTTTAAATCAAAATGTTCACTAGCTAAATGGTAAACTCATTTTAAAATATTCGCTTTATATACTACTATAATATAGATTTTTTTTTTCATAGAACTCTTTATAGCGAATTTCAATATTAAAGTATACACCCAGGCTAATGCTACGTTTGGGGTGTCAGGTATATGGCGAGATTTCGTGCAAATATTTTATATTCGTACCTACTTACATTGAATTATTTCACAAATTTGCTTTTATTGTTTTCGTTTACAAATATTTTGGTGAATGTAATAATAGGTCGCGCGACATTGTCGCAGCTAAAAGCCTTAATAATACAAAACTACCTCAGACCTGTCACTCCTTAATAACCTGGCGCGTATTTCATTAACATGAAAGTATATTAATATGCTGTACCCGGGCGGGCATTCGTATTTAGAGAGTCTACAATCAAGTCGCACGCAGCACATAATTTATTGCCTGTCGTTATACTCGTACAAATAATATTTTATGAAATCGTACGTACATCCGTAGCGCACTAAGGTGGCGAACTTTATATATAAACGCGGATGTTCTGAGGTTGCTATCATTTTTCATTGAACATTCAAAGCAACATGTCTCAATGGCATCCGACAAAATAACCTCAGATTAAAATCATCTCTAATATAAATGAAAGTCGGGTTAGTGCAAACACTTATAACTCGAGATCGGCTGAACAGATTCTTCCGATGTTTGATTTATTGGATTCTTCTCCGCTCCGGATAAGATAATAACTATAAAAAATGAAAATGCATAAGAAATATCTAAAATAAAATATGATGTTAAAGTTAGTATGGAACGGATTTCTTGCGACGCCAATGCGCCATCTATGAAAAACTCTATAACCACAAAATTATTGTTTACCTGACAACCATTGACATTGGTATGCAGATTTTTGATGGAATTTTTTCTAACTTTCAGACATAATTTTTTAACATTCACACATTATTTTAACCCTTAGCTACTGTGGTGATTTTCTATAATTTTAGCACAGTGGTGCAGTCTGACAGACGTAAAATTCGAAATATATATAGCCAATGTTGGCTTTATATATTTCGACTTTCTTAGCCAATATTACTAAATATAGATTATTTACAAGCACATAATAGGAAATTTATAAATTAAAACAAAGCACATACATTTTAAAACAAATATTTATTATGAGGTCTAAGAAATACAATGACAAATACAGGTACTTATATTTTTCGGTTTTTAGGTTAACATGAAATATCGATATTTAAAAAAAATACAAAATCCTTATCGTATATAGACTAGTTAACAATAATAAGACATAAAAAAATAATTAATATAAACACATAAAAAATTAGCAAGTAAGTACTCTTCAAGTAAGAATTCACGTAGTACTGTGTTTCGGCAGCTTCAATTGTTTGGTTTTCTGGTAGCTCATTAGGTATTATTGTATGTTTCATCCTGCAATGGTATTTGTATATTCACATCTTCAACTTTCTCCTCTAATTGCTCCGATTCCGTGATTTGATCCGATTCTACTAAGGGTTTGGGTCGGCATCGCTATCATCAAAATCGCTGAACTCTTCATTGCTGTCATACTCCAGACATCGGACTAGCTCATCATAAGACAACGGATTTCGACGAAAAGAACCAGCTTCATCTCCTGTGGATAGTTTTCTTTTCTTTGCAGTTTTAGAAGACATTCTAAAAAAACATTATACATTGAAGCCTAATAAAATATATTTGAGGATTAAATAAGTGTATTGCTATTGATATTTGCACATTATATAATTTATATATAACTAGTGAGTAGTGACCCCCTCTTTACACATCAGTGAAATACTACTATAGTATTATGTACCTAATTATGAAACATTTTTTTAATAAATTTCATTTGAAATAGTCGAGACGGCTGTGAAACTCAATGACATAAAAACATAACATGCGTGGTAACGACTATTAGACGTATGCATAAAATCACATTGTTACTGTCCTGACGTTTGTGAGACGTAACTATCCCAGCACAGGAACACAGCACACACAACGACAACGCAATGCCGACTGATTGATTGGTCACTAGGATACAGGAAGGTATTGTTAGTGAGGGGTGGGGATGTATTGGTGGAAGAAAGATATCTAAGAAATTCGTAACGAGGTGTCTGTCAGACGTGCACAACTGCAGTAGAAGGTTAAACATATCTATTTTTGTATAAAATACAAATTTGAAATCAATGTTAAGGATTTTCAGGACAACGTATGTTGGGAAAGCTAGGTAGAAGATAAATAAATTAGAGTCTTTATGAACTGAATAATATGCAAAAAGATTAACAAAATTACATGATATCCATTATCCAACCAGCCAAGGAAAGACATTTCTACACTTACAAAGAATATACCTACTATAGTTTTATTATCGTAATTAACATATATAATATGATCTTCTAGATACTTAGTGAACAAACTAGTGGATCCGACTGCAAAGTATTGCCTTCAGTGGCCGACGGTTGTCATCTGACGCAGGGACGCCTTGCCAGGGGCTGAAGTCAAGTTTAATAAAATGACCGCCACCGGTATCGTACAGTCGATGTTCCCATAGTAACAACGTTCATACGACAACTTTTAACGTTGTTATCATAGAAACTCCGATTAAACTATACCGTTGGCGGCCATTCTATTGTACGTGACTCCAACCCAAGGCCTCTTGAACGCGGCACCGATTAACGGGCCGTGTTTTTAACGGATTCGTTGTGGTGTATGGGTTATACCTAATGAATATTATGTCATTCTGTTAATGCACCGGACGCCGCGCCGGCCGGTCCGGCAATCAATTTGTCAGTTGCAAAATTATTTGATTAAAACACTTTTAGGCTTCATAAAAAACACATCTATGTAACTCTATCTTAGTAAAGTATATTTTAGGTCGATAGTGTTTTTATTATTGTGTTGTTTTGTTTCCGTGTGATTTGGTCGCGTGTTATTTTGTCGCCGCACGCCATATTGTATCCAAATACTAAATAGGGATACTTCAACGTAAACTTTGGCCCAATTTCCTACACAATACCGACTATAGGAACAAAAATTTTCTTAATTTCCTTGAAATTTAATTCAGTACTTATGCTGGGTACCTAATCATCCTATTGTTATTAGGTAAGCGTACATTAAATTTTCTTTTCTATTATCATCAGGGTATCAAAAATGACATCTGATAGAAATACCTAAGTCAGGTTTATTCTTCTTTCACTGCTGGACAGCCTATTCCATAACCTTCCTTTGCTTGTAGAGTGAACTTACTCAGTCTCTTGTAGGTGAACTAATATTGTCAAATATAAATGCGTATTTTTTTATCCTTAACTTTACATCTAGGTTGCTCTTTGAAAAAATAAAAGAACATTCTTCATCATCTCAATACAGGCCTTGTGGCCTACTAATGCGACTCTCCATATCTTTGAGAATCTGCTTTAGAGTTGACACCGTCTTCCAGAAACTATCAAATTTGTAAAAACAATAAAGACATTAGATTCAAATTGATTAGGTTGATTTTTATAAAACGCTGGCTATTTATTTTATTTTGTGAACTGAATCATTATTCTGCTTTTTAAACCACTGTAGGTACCTAATGGCAATCTTATATATAAAAATGGAGAGCTATTTCGCGTTGTCATCGGATGGCGCCTAAACGGCTGGACCGATTTCGCTAATTCTTTTTTTGTCGTGTAGGCTTTTATCAGGAGAGTGTCCTTTTAGAACAAAAAAATTAAGAAAAATGCATAGGAAATTAGAAAATTTAAGAAAACTATAAAAATGGAGATTTATTTCCCGATATCATCGCATCACGCCGAAACAGCTGGACTGATTTCGCTAATTCTTTTTTTGTCGTGTAGGCTTTTATCAGGAGAGTGTACTTTTAGAACAAAAAATTTAAGAAAAATGCATGTGAAATTAGAAAATTTAAGAAAACTATAAAAATGGAGATTTATTTCCCGATATCATCGCATCACGCTTAAACGGCTGGACCGATATCGCTAATTCTTTTTTGTCGTGTAGGCTTTTATCGGGAGAAGGTTGATTTAGAAGAAAAAAATTAAGAAGAATGCATGGAAAATTAGAAAATTTAAGAACACTATAAAAATGGAGAGCTATTTCCCGGTGTTATCGCATCACGCCTAAATGGCTGAACCGATTTCGCTAATTATTTTTTTGGCGTGTAGGCTCTTATCAGAAGAAGGTTGTATTAGAAGAAAAAAAAAATAAGAAAAATTCATGGAAAATTAGGAAATTTAAGAAAAAACAGAAAGTAGGTAATCTTTTTAGTACTTTTTACAATATAATTTTGTTCTACTTTTAATTTTTTATTAATTGAGATTTGAAAGAACTGTCAGTGGATTGATTGTTGTTGCAATTGATAGAATGCGAATGTAAAAAAATATATCGTATGAAATAGATTGATTGGATAAGTCATATAATATTCATTGCAGTTAATTTTTATAAGGAGTTTTGGTAAGTTTTAATACCAAGGAATACATTATTGTGATTAAGTGTAAGGAGTTTTTAAAACTTTCTTTATTTACAGAGATTTTTAAAACCGCCAGCAAACAGAATCGTATATATAACATTGCTATTAAAGAGTTATAATTAATTGAAGTTTATTTTATAAGGAGTTTTGATAAGTTTAACACAAGGAATACATGATTATATTGAAGAAAAAGTAGAATATTTTTTTTTGTTTGTTTGAAAATAAATTCTTCGTTTATGGGCTGATTTTTACAGAGGATGAGTACATACATATAACGTAAATATAATCTGCATCGTTAATATGTAAAAAAAAACTGGATATTATTTGCTAATGACCTAGCATTTGTTTCTTTATTGAAAATAAAAATTGCTACACTTCCACCATGTTGTAATAGAAGATAGAAAAAAAATAACAGATACTGCATTAAATGTGCTTTTTATTTATTTCCTTTGTTTTGAAAGAGAAGATTTAGAACGCAATGTTGTGTGAAAGTGAATGTCGAGAACTTGGAAGTATGTCTATTGAGGTAATTTATTTAGAAGAGATGCAAGGTGTGAAAAAGAGATTGAAAGAAGGAAATTGGTTGGGAGAAGGGTTGGCGGTGCACTTAGACCTCTAAGAAGATATCTCTGAAATCGACAGTTGATGCACAATGCAATCCTGATACTATCCATGATTTATGGGAGTGAATCTTGGACATGGACGAAAAATTTGGAAGTTGGAATAAATGCCGTGGAAATGAGATCACTGCGTAGGATATGCGGAAAGAGACTTATTGATAAGGTGGGATAACACCTAATGAGGAATGATAATATTAAAAAGGAATGTGGAGTGGATGTTAGTGTAGTGACTAGAATGAAAGTGAATAAAGAAAGAAGGTTTGGGCATGTAAAGAAAATGAACGAAGAGAGAATGACTAAAAGAATATATAAATCTGAAAGAATAGGTGCACGCAGACGAGGCCGACCTGGAATGACATAGACCGACCATATCGGTGCCGTCTTACGGGAGGGCCAAGTCAGGAGCAAAAGGAATATAAGAGCATGTATGCGGAATGTTATGCGTTTGGAGGAAGCGAATGAGTTTGGATTGGAAAGAATGGAAGTCCATACTCTCTGCGTACCCCCTTCGGGAATCAGCGTGATGGGCAAAAAAAGTATTGACACCTCAATGCGTATTTTGAATCGGTACGGAGATGTTCCTTATCGTACTGTGATTAATCAATCAATATTATTTTAACTGAGCAAAATAAGTATTAAAATATCGAATATAATGACATACCTAAATTCTTTTTTTTTACATATTAACATAAAATCAATCAAAATTAAAACTCCATTTCAACTCCACTCAGGAGCAAAGTGAGGCAATAAGAGCTCTCCATTGCGCAATGATGACCTCTTCCCACATCATATTAACATAGGTTATAAGTTTTTGATGTAAAAATAAACTCAGTCCCAATGAATGCAGCGTGGTATGCAGGTTTTGCTAATGCCAGAAAATAGTCATTCGTGTTAAATAACTAAAAAACGAATTTGAGCTCTTAAACCCTAGAGTACCCATATTATTTATTTCGATACGAAGTTCGACGGGTCAGCTAGTTAGTTATAAAATAATTTCATTACCGCTTTAAATAATAATGAGGTACTTTCAATAAACATATTTATATCTCTAAATTTGAAATCAGATAAAATATTATAATTGAAAATAATCTACCCGAAATTTATATTTTAATTTAAACATCATGAAATGAAAATTTATACGCTTTTTGTATATTAATATTTCATATCACTATATGCTTTTTACCACTATTAGATATATTTAAAATGGCGTGGGAAGAGGAGAGGTGCCCAAAAGATTGGCGGAATGGATCCATCGTCGCAATATTTAAAAAGGGGGACCCCCTTGAATGCGGAAACTACCGTGGAATTACTCTGCTGAGTGTTCCCGGTAAGGTATTATCTCAGATATTACTACACCGCATTCGGGGGCCTGTCATGGCTGTCCTGAGAGAGCAACAATGCGGCTTTGTACCTGGAAGGTCCTGCACGGACCCAATTTTCTGTGCCAGGTGCATCTTTCAGCAGTGCAAGGAGTTTAACTCTCCAGTCGCTTGTTGCTTTATAGATTTTGAATAGGCCTTCGACAGCCCACATAGACCATCGATATGGAAAATTTTAGCTCTGTACGGTATACCTCCGAAGATAGTTAAAATGGTGCAGTCCCTGTACGAAGACTCCGAGTGTAGCGTGAAAACGCCAGGTGGTCCTACTGAAGCTTTTAGGATCACCACGGGAGTCAGACAGGGCTGCGTACTGGCTCCTTTTATATTCATAATTGTCATGGACTTCCTGTTGAGAAAGTCCATGCAAGGAGCAAGAGGTATACCGATAACACAGAGAGATGGTCTAATGGGCGAACTGTGCGATCTGGAGTACGCGGACGACCTACCGTTGTTCAGTACGACAGTGGAGGAATTACAGCGCAGTGTTTCAAGACTCTGCGACGAAACAGCACGCCTCGGCCTTCGAGTCAATGCCAGTAAAACGGAGCTCATGGCAAATAATGCCTGCCCCGATAAACAGCTACCGATAACCATCGATGATCACCAGGTCTCCCGGGTGGATAAATTTAAGTACCTGGGAGCAACCATTACCACCACTGGTGACCTCGGGGCTGAGCTCCCGATACGTATCGGTATGGCAAGTGGCGCCTTCAACAACATGACCAAGATATGGAAGGCGTCGGCGTTTAGTGTCGAGACGAAATGTAAACTGTTTGATGCGTGTGTGTTGCCCATTCTCCTGTATGGGTGTGAGTCCTGGCACCTGACTCTGGCCCAGGCACAAAAAGTATCTGCATTCGAAACGAAGTGCCTCAGGAGAATTTTGGGTATAAGATGGTACCACCGCATCACGAACGACGCTATACGCCGGCGCACCCAGCGTGAGCCCATCACCTCTACTATTATGTGGAGGAGATGGACTTGGCTGGGACATGTGTTAAGGATGCCGAATGACAGTTGGCCGA
This sequence comes from Mystacides longicornis, assembly GCA_963576905.1. Lineage (NCBI taxonomy): Eukaryota > Metazoa > Arthropoda > Insecta > Trichoptera > Leptoceridae > Mystacides > Mystacides longicornis. Next base: position 12,294,062 of record OY756428.1, read on the forward strand.
GGAGAGCGCTGTTTTTCCTCCCATCAGGGTCCCGGAGACGAGGAAGACCCTCTCATACTGTGTTCCGCTCCTTCGAGGCAGAGCTGAGGAATCTGGACATGGTGTGGGAGGAGGTGATTAACGTTGCGCAGGATCGAGCGCAATGGAGAGCTCTTGTTGCCTCCCTATGCCCCTAAGTGGGGTCTAAAGGGAGTTTGGATTTGGATTGGATATGCTTTTTAATTGATCAAAACGTAAAATAGCACATTTTATCGTATTTTGGAGTTTTATTTGTAGTTTTTTTTTAACAATTCTTTGTGTATCATTTTAATGTTTATTATATTACTAGCTAGTTACCCGTGGCTTCGCTCACGTGCTTTTTGGTTTCTCTTCCTAAACTGGGGGAACGCTGACACCTACATTCACTGTGTATCAGCATTTTCTAATTCGTCAAAGAAGATAACTCTTGTATGTATCGTCAGTAAACTAACGAAGAGGCGGTTCGTTGATATATCTGCATAATGTGCACTGTGCTCCCTGCTAAAAATACATTATTAATTCGTCTTATTTAAACTAATAAATTAAAATCATCATTAAAATATTTCGGAAACAACATCCATATTTTATTTTATTCGTATCCCAGGTGGGAACAAATAACACTGCTTAAAATAAATCTTTGACAAAACAATGAAACCGGTTGATTTTTATTTTAAAGTAAGAATCTATATATTAATTTACAGCTTTCTCACTTAATTTATCTAAGAGATATGGTTTTTCGAAAAAAACTACCACGCACCCTAATCGGAATAATATAATTTGACTCTATCTGCAGTTGAAATTTCGATAAAACCAGTTTTAAACGTTTCGGCTTTTTTCGATATTTTTATAAAATTCTGAAATAGGTATAGGCACCGAAACTCGTAAATTTGTCATAAAAAATGTTTTACTTTATAAAAAAAGTTACATGTAAAATGAGATCCAACTGTCGATGGCCTGCTATGATGTATGTATTTTTTATAGAAAAATAAAATATCTAGTTGTAGCGTTTCGACGTTTTTCGATATTTTTTATAAAATTCTGAAATATAGGCACTGAAACTCGTAAATTTGTCATAAAAAAAATATTTTTCTTTATAAAAAAAGTTTGAGAAATCCTGGAACTTCTTCATTAAATTATATTTTAGATATTGTATTTTTCTATATACATACACAATTTTAGGGTTCTAGATTTTATGGTTTTCGAGATATATGGAAAAATTAAATAAAAATTCAAAGATTGATAACCCCTGATTGAAAAAAAAATTCAAAATTCTGAGTATACAAATTTTGTATGCTTAAAGTATTCAATATTTTCTGAAATTTTAGGATCTGTGCATCAAGCGAATCAAAAGTTATAAAGAGGGGACGGATACACACACATACACGTTGGAAAAGTGCCCCTCCCCCCTCCCCTCTAATTAATGATATCTTTTGAAAACGAAATAGTATAATTTGACTCTTTCTAAAGAAATCATTTTTTTGAAATTTCGATAAAACCAGTTTTAAACTTTTTAGGAGGCACTTAAAAATCATCCCTTTTTATATGTGCCCTTTTTCGTCCCTTTTAGTTAAATTTTGGAAAAATTGCCGAATATGCTAACACTCATTTCTATAGAAGAATTCATATGCCAAATCTCAAGTTCGTACCATGTCTAGTTTCCGAGATATTCGCATACTTTGAAAAACATTCAACCCTATTTTTCACCCCCTTAGGGGTGGAATTTCCAAAAATCCTTTCTTAGTGGAAGGTTTTGTATTGAGACCTACCTGATTTCCAAATTTCACTTCTCTACGATTAGCCGTTTGGGCTGTGCGTTGATGAGTCAGTCAGTCAGTCAGTCAGGCACTTTCCTTTATTATTATAGATTTGAATATCAACTACAATAGTAAGTTTGCACTATAAAAAATAAAGCTGTGATACATTATTATTTTCAATTATTTTGCATCTTTGGCTTTTTATGTAGGTACTGTATAATACGCAGGTAAATATTTTAATGGTGAGGTTCTAAATAAAATTTGTTGGAACCAGCAGGGGTATTCCTGACGCTTTCTTATTCGAGACTAATACTAGACTAAAGATCGCGACTAAAAAGTCCGTGACTAAATTTGGTATTCCTGACGCTTTCTTAATCCGATTCTTTTTTGTGATTTGAATCTTGTCGGATACTAAATTTAACGGCCCGTTAACAATAATTGTATTTTTTATCGTATTGTCTATGGTTTCAGCTTATTTTGATATTATTGCTATAAATATTTAATTTTAACGAAATTTTTTAAAACAAATACATAAAATATTAAAAATGTCAATTAATTACTACATTTATTTAATTATTTGTAAAATTATTTCAATTTAAATCATCTTTTAAAAGAAAATTTGATATTTCAAAGTTGGCTATACTGATTATTGTTATTGACAACTGTCAGGACTATAAACAAGCTTTCCCTAACCCCCCTAACCTAGAAATTAAACGTTATGAATTATCCGTTATGATTAAGTGCTGATGCGTGATGAAAAAAACATAATTCTCTAATAATTTCACAATTCTCTTCTAGAATCCCGACTCGATATTCCAAAGTGAAGCCAAAATATTACAATTTCGACAGCTTGGTTCCAAAAATACGCGGTGTGTGATACCTATGTTTGTTTCTAATGTTTTGCTTTAAATCATAATTTTTACTTTAAAATAAGTGCAATTGGTACTTTTTATGTTTCTTTGTGAAAGTTTAAATCTATTTTTACAATCCGATTTGCTTACCAAACTGTTAAAATTGATCCGATTTGCTTACCAAACTGTTAAAATTGCAGGTCAATGAGGCTTCTCTTTTTTTGCTTTGAAAAAATATAGTTCTCCAATCCATTTAGGTAGTTATATCTACATAAAAATCTATGCCCCGTTTGAGTTGTAATATGGAGAGCTCTTGTTGCCTCCCTATGCTCCTGAGAAGAGTGTAAAAGGGAGAATCGATTGATTTATATGGGACCATCCGTTTGTCTTACATTCAGAAATGATTCAACAAAAGCACCCTGCGTTGCTATTACAACTGAATGACGGGCATAACTATAAACATAAGGCAGGTACCAGGGATCGAACTCAAGTACCTTAAGAATGTAAAGTCAGCTGATTCATCACTAAGCTACCAACTTCTACTATCAATATAGTAAGCAAATAAAAGCTTCAAGGTTAAGTAAATTGTATTTAACAGATGAAAAAATCTTTTTTCATGAATGCTGTTTGCAATTGTGATATATTACCTTCAACTCATTATACTCACCCTAAATTATTTTTCCTTCAAAAACAATTCTATCCATCTTTATGTGTTGATGATGATGAGGGACTTAACAAAGTATGTCATCCCAAAAAAGAAGGGAATATGGTAAAGAAAAAACAGATTCACAATGTAAGTTTTTATTTGAATGAGAGTCGTGAAATATAGTATAATACTTCATAAATTGTTATTTAAACAAACCACAAGTTAATGCATAACACTTGGTTAAATGAATGAAGGTATACATACATTTTTTTCTCCTTTTCTTGACCTAATGGTGTTCTTGGCCAGTCTCAAATTCCTGAATTACAACTTTGTTTATAGGTATTCTTAAATGTGTGCCCTTACATATTTACACAATCTGGTGAGCTCATCCATTGCTAAAATAAATAAAAGTGTTCTATAAGCCATAGAGCGTAATCAAATTGCCACTTGAATGTAGTTTTACACAAAATAATATAATCGAAATGAACTACGTAATGTCAAATTATACACGAATAGTATGACTTACATTTTCGTGAATAAATAACAATTTTGTGAACTGCTAACTGCAACATAATATCCCTCACGTCTTCAGGCTACACCAAAGCACTGATTTGTTTTCATTTTAATGTATTTAAAACATTAAATTTCAATAAGTCACGATTTTTTGAGGTTAGAAATTACGCGCTAAAAGTGTTGTCCGGTCCCGCCAATTATTCTTGTGTGGCGCACTTTCAAAATATTCACTTGTGTTTCATTATTACATTAAAAATGTTCAGATAAAGTTTTTTAATTAGATTATATCGAAACATTTTGGATCACCGTATATACTATACCAAATAACTTATAAATTATATTTTGACGTTTAAAAAATGCATAAAAGACTTTTTTTTTTCAATAATATTTAGATGTTTTAATATTTAATCCCGAAATTTTATTCAAATAAGCTAGGAAAAATGTTGTCTTGATCAAATAAGACAACACTTTTGCTATCTTATCATCAAATGTCAAATCGCAAGTAACCGTCTTTTCGGCGGCCTTAAAGAAAGCGTCAGGAATACCAATTTAGTATCGAACTAGACTTATTAACGGATTTTTTAGTCACGAAAAGCTTCCAAAAGTATCCGCATCGAAATAGCGCCACTTCTTAATTTCAAAAATACCAATTGCTGAAAAGTAGCAACTTTAGTATCAAGGAATACTTAAGAAAGCGTCAGGAATAACCATGCAGGTTTTCGAGCCCACGACCTACGTCATTGGAACGCTGTCGAACGAACTGTTAGGCTACCAAGCCACTTTGAGGTTAGACCCAAAATATTGTCATAAAATTATTCATATTGTATTGTACCTATAGAACCTACTTATAATAAACTAGCAGACTCCATATACGTTGTTCTCTTAACTAGGTATGTAGGTACGTACATATTTGTACATCGGAATAATCTCTACAACTAAAATATTGGGTCACCAAATTAGTATAATTATTAGAATAACCCACCTTCGACATATTATTATTTTAAACTTTATCCATCGTACATTTTTAGCAATTTTATACGAATTTTAACCGAGAGCCACATCGGCTGTCAAACAATCTATAATATAAAATAAACTCTGGTTAGTGCGAACACTTATAACTCGTGATCGGATGAACAGATTTTTATGATGCTTTGTTTATTGGACTCTTCTCTACGGATAACAGAATAATTATTAAATTAATAATAAAATAAAAAATCGAAAATTGGATAGCAAATAATATAAAATATACCTACCTAATATTAAAGTTAGTATGTAACGGATTTACTAACAACAACGCCATCTATGAAAAATTCCATAACAACACAATTTTTATTTACTTGACAACCATTCAGTTTTAAAACATTAGTACCTACACATATTTTTTAAGAAATTTCTTTCAAGCTTTCAGAAATATTTTTTTAACATTCTACATAGGTAATATAAAAGAAATATATAATATTATTATTTTAAACGTATTTTTGTATAAATTACAAATTGTAAATCAATATTCATAGTATCGACTACAGGACAACGTCTGTCGGGAAAGCTAGTAATTTTTAAAAAAAGGCAGTAATAAACACCCAACTAAAAATGTGAATCTATAATGATCGATTCTACCTTTCTTCTTCTTCTTTACAATGTGGCAATTCACTCTCAAGAGAGTGATCTATCGATTCTACCTTTATACATACAAAATTTCATAAAAAATCGGTCTAGCCGTTCAGTCATCAACACAGGGACGGAAATACTTTATAATTACATACATAATATAACGAAAATCAAATTTAAAGTTTAACACAACATCATCTTACATAAATTTGGTATTTAGTTATCCAACTAAATTCGATAATAGCTTCTAGCTTGTCATTATCAGGTATAGCGTGTACGAAATTCATAAAATTTTTCTCACAAAGTGCGATCCAAATTATGCAAATATCGTGAACTAATTAATCTTCGCCGTTCTGAAACATTCGACCTTGTTATACGCCAGAGCTAAGTTCAAACTGTTGCCTTTTTTCATGTTTGTACATAAACAAGAGCAGATAATGAGTACCTATCTATTTTATATAAAGATATTATATCTAGCAAAGACGTTAATACTTTTTATACATCCGTTTCGCACCATTTTTATTGATTCGATTTACGAAATAACGCCTTAATAATAATAATAATGATTCGTTGTAAATTGAATTCTGGTTGGATTCTAGTAAGCGCATGAGTCTTATAAGAAATAGCATTCTTTATTTGATTTTTCAATAGATTTAGAGATACCTATTTGTAATGTACAAAAGGCAAAAAGAGAGGGCTCACATAAGTTAGAGTTAGCTTAGACTGCCTATTCATATAGAGTAGATCCCAGTGGTTCCTTCATCAATTCCCAAATACTCAGTGCATCTACAAAAACTTCGTCGAATTAAAATAGGTAACTGTTCCGGGTATTTCGGGTAAGAACCTATGCAATGCACAAATCTTCCCCTCCCTACCTGTCTATGATCTGTTTAATCAGATCCCAAATTCCTGTAATGCTGCGGTCTAGCTTTCTCTACGTTTCTTTGGGAGGGGGGGTGATAGGGGGGGGGGCATATCTCCCATGTTCTTTTCATCATTCTGATCTCAAATTTATCAAAACAAAAGATTAGATAGGTACCTACCTTTAAGTTCATGAAATCGAAAATTTGACTCCCGTCAATAATTTACCACACGAATGCAGCTATCTTTCGCCATCAGAGTCATCATATGTCTTCAATCAGGATCGAGGGCAGTAACAAATCAGTTTGTTCATCGAGATTCTGAGAGTTATATTGCACAGATCCGCATTCACAGGTGTCTTCTTCTCTGTCACCCTTTTTTTACGCTACTGTCGCAATGCGTACCAATTAATTCGGTACTGAAACATTACCGTATTAATTGGTTCGTTTCGTATTGAAACAGAAATATTATAAGCATAATATTAATTATTATATTTTGTACTCTTCATAATCAACACGCAAACATCAGCAAACGTGTCTGAACCATCACACAGTTTGACGCAGACTTAGTAGTTAAGGAATTTAACTTTTTAATTATATGGGAATTATTTAATTAACGTTTTAATTATTATTGTTTCTGATGTTTTCGTATAATTTTCATTCAAAGTATAGCTTATTAATTTTCTTTTGTTTTTGGTAGTTATAAGTAGGTATTAGTAGGTACCTATATTGATAACTTTAGAGGATAAAATAAAATAACAAGAGGTAGGTATGCGCCTTCTTTCTTTTAGGACTAAGCAGGTGCATGACTGGTAATTCGACCAATTCCTTGAAAGGGGTTATAGTAGAGCATATTTTCAATAATTTTGTTCCCATTAACCAGGGGTCTAATGCCTGTGGTTTTTGTATTTAATTTTTTAGAGTTTTTTTTTCAATATTCCACCTTTCGACCTTAAACTCAAAATTGTGCAAAAAGTACTTCATTTTGGAAACAAAAATGATTTTTCTAATAGCTGATGAATGAAAGAATGGTTAAAGTAAAAAATAAATAATAAAATTTAAAATCCTAAAAAAAAAAACGTTTTAAAAAACAAGTCAGATTTTTTGTTTTCCATTTTTCTAAGGGAGTTACTCCTAAAAACTACAATAAACTTGGCGTACAAATCACAGGAAAAACTTTCCCAATTAATAAGCTTTTCGAAAAGGTATATATTATGTTTTCCATTTTACTACATGTTTGGAAAAATAAACCCTAATAAACGATCAGAAGGCACAGAATCAGTTCAATGTCTTCATACTAATTTTTGAAGATATTATTGTGTTTGTGAATTAAATTCTTGTTAAGTAGAGCCGCCTGTTTGAAAACAATGCAAGATAAATTATTACTGCTCTTCTGATCGTTCAACAAGGTTTTTATAATTATCATTTTAAGGCAACCCGAGCTCTCTACTGCGCTCGATATCAATGACCTCCTCCCACACCACATCAAAATCCCTCATCTCTCTCTGGAAGAACCGAACAGGAGATGAAAGCGTCTTCATCCGAGACCTCTATGGGAGGAAGAACAGCGCTCTCGTCGGCCAACTGTTATTCAGCATCCTGACCACATGCCGAAGTGGATGTGTTGGCCCTGCCGGCGTTTAGAGTATTTCGTGATCAATTACAATTTAAATAAAAAGAAAGCTTTTTGAAAAATTGAAATCATTCACTGTGAATAATGACACGAAAGTAGGATATTATGTCATGATGATGTGTTTCCTGTTATAACAAGGGAGCCCGTTAAAAATATTATTAATATTTTTCCATAAAGTCCGTGTTCAATGCATTCAATGCAGATGTGTTGGCCCTGCCGGCGTTTAGAGTATTTCGTGATCAATTACAATTTAAATAAAAAGAAAGCTTTTTGAAAAATTGAAATCATTCACTGTGAATAATGACACGAAAGTAGGATATTATGTCATGATGATGTGTTTCCTGTTATAACAAGGGAGCCCGTTAAAAATATTATTAATATTTTTCCATAAAGTCCGTGTTCGATGACAGACACCTTTTTAAGGCGAGGTGTACTTAAGCGAAACACGTTGCTATAATAATAATATTACCCCTGGAATTTCTCGATGTATTGTGTGTGAGTCGGCAAAAATAACTAATTTGTTAAAGTTTTTTTTTTTTTTAAATGATCTCCAATCAAGCTTTAAAGGGGTACTACATAATATGACCCCAACTACCTTCAACTTTCAAGAAATCTGTCTTTTCGTGGGCCCTAATTTATTTACTTATGGGGATATATGAATGAAAATGAATGAAAATGCGTGTTCAAAGTCTGGGGTCGTCATTTATGGGGGGGGTGGCCAGCGATGAGGGCTGGTATATTCCCCGCATAAGGTTGTGAGATGATAATGAAGATTGAGATGAGAAAAGATAGATTAAACATTGAGAGTGATAAATAGATGTGTGAACAATTGTATACTTACAGTTCTTTATATTTTGTTTCACACCAAAAGGTAAACTAAGCAGAGATAATTAAATCTCACTTTATGTACTATTTATATTGTTATTATATTATTATTGTGGTTATATTATTAAAATAAATTACAATGATAATAATATAATGACTAGATAATTAATGTAGAGAATGTGACGGTCTATCGGAAACGAGTGAGGTTTAGGTATCTATTGGGTTCCTTTATACCTTCATCTCTCCAAGTATTGTTGTCTTCAAGTATGAAAATTCTCGAGTTGCCAGTAAAAGAAATGAATGTTGTCATCTGTCAAAAAGTGTGTAAGTAAATAAAAATGTGGGATTTAGGTTCCCCACAGGTTTAGGTATTTTTTTTTATTAATGAAAAATATATACAAATACAGACATACATACATAAAAACATATATACATAAAAATAACATATATAACAAAAAAATGAGAATTTTATATGCCCCATTTGAAGTTAAAAACATAAACAGCCATGATACACAACATGAGTAATAGTAATAATAGTTACTTATATACAATAGAATGGGAAATGCGCAGTGCAATATATAGGTAGACAACGACGTCGTGAGATGGGGCAGAAGAAGAGATGACGAAAACACTGGAGGGATCGTGTCAGTAGAATACAAGGTGGCAGCTGATGGTATACCACAAGGCAGGAGACTACAAGGCAGACCGCACAATAGATTGAAGGGCAGCTGGCAGTCAGTGTTTGCAGATGGATTTTTTGACTAGAAGATATCGCAAGATCTAGAAGAAGAAGAAGACATACCTACAATAGAATTGTGCTGGGAAATGGCGGAATTAGCAGCTTAAAGATCTCTTACATCCAACCATTTACAATTTCTACTATATAAAATGACTTTGTTAGTTCTTTTCTTTCCAAAAAAAACAGAACGATTTCTGGATTCAGTTGGTTGACGGCAAAGTTAACCACTCTTTCTCCCCATTCCGCCTTATCCATAATAGCCCTCTTAAGTTCTTCATCTCTTCTTCTGCCCCATCTCACGACGTCGTTGTCTACCTATATATTGCACTGCGCATTTGCGGCTGCCGAGTATTGGAGTGGAGTGGTCTAGTGGATGGGTGGTCGGACTCGTTAAGTAAGTAAGTAAGTAAGTTCTTCATAGGAGGAACAGCGAATGACTTAGTTCAATGTTACCTTCCTTGAATGTTTTCCCGACAATCGGTCTCAGATTTTTTATTTCCTAGAACCGAAAACCAATTCCAATGTCAGTTTTGTATGTAATGATTTCGTACGCAGTAAATAAGATTGTAATTAATTTTCTGACAATGTGTTTCCGTAATATGTTTAAAATTATTAAGTAGATACAATCTACGTGTACGTGATATAAAGTAAACATCATTTAGGGGGTGATGACGTGGGGCGTAGGGTTGTCTGTCTATACAAGCGTTGAGCTAACCTAATAAACTTCAAGGAACATGCAATAAAACAAGGCTTATTATAAACATTGTTTCATTTATGGCTCTATACGATATATTGTTTCAGACAAAAGGATATGTTAAAATAAAACCCATAGTCCACACGTTCATATATTATTTTCCCCAAAAATAAAGGACTTTTATTTGACCAAGAATTATTTCTGAACAAAACGTGCCGTAAGTAGATTTATAAAGTTGGCATTCCACTTTTTCTATTCTTTAAAATTAACAGCAATCGCATCCTACAAGGAATTATGTTTCCGAAATGTTAAGAGTCATGAAACAATAGGGATCGTAAATACAGTTTACTGTATTTACTGTTATATTTTTTAAAGCAGTTTAAAAAAATCTATTTTTGTAGAAATTTCGTAGTAACATCCCAGTGTACACAGATAGATATATTTTGAAAACAAAATTAGGTACTCATGAAAATGTTGCACAGAACCAAAGTATTACTCAATGAAAATGTATTAAAAAGATTAAAGATTGATTTAAAATAAAAATAAATGAAATTCAAACCATACTAAACATTTAATATAATATGTACATTAGTGTGGGCCGATTTCCTTTTTTCCCTCTATTGCTAACGTAATAGTTATATTTTAGTGCTAAATGCTGTTTTAAATACGTATGCAAAATATTTTTCAATTCGAAAGATATCTTCTGTCTCCGAATTGAGCTCAAAGTTTCAAGAAATTGTTAAATTTGTCCTATTTTGAAGCAGGTATAAAGAAAGTAAAAATATGTTTAACATAATATTTTTTAAGTTTGTATGTCATAAAAATGATGGAATAATTAGTTCTGTATGATATAAAGCATAAAAATACAATTTAAGATAGCAACAAAGTATATAAAGCGCCGCAATAAACAAGAGAAAATCGCATGAAATGAGAAAAGGGTTAAAAATACCAGTTTTGTATTTTGATGGCCGTAAAGCCAAAGTTTAAATTTTTTTTTTTTTAAGTGATTAGAAAAAGTGGACAAAAATACAGATGAACAATAATTAAGAGAGTGTTAAAGGAAATTGATTCTAAATTGATGGAAAATTTGGAACACCGAAACCGATAGAGAGATCGATTACAGATTTCTTTTCAAAAAGCAATATTTCATTGGATATTTTACTTGTCGTCTGATGTAATGAAAAAAAGTGTAGGTAAATACCGGAAAACATGATTGAATAATTAGTTTGCAGGAGAAAATACTAATAAAACCATTAGAATGAATATTTTGCTTATTGCAAACCACAAATAATCCCAATTGAATGAGTCGCCGATAATCTAGAAAAAAACGGCAAGTAACAATTATTTAGGTTTTTGTATAATAATGTGTTGATAGTGCTTTCTCAAGTCATCATACGCATTCTGACCAAATTGGAAAACAACTGGAAAAAAACAATTGATATGTTCCAGGTGATTACAACAGAAACTACTATTTTATAGTTTCAAGATCTACGAAAAGATCAATTATATTTATTCCAAATTGGTATAGTCATACCAACAGGAACATTTTCTAATGATTTAGGCAACTGAGCTCCAGGAAAAATAATCCATGTAATAATCGCTAAACTAAGCTCATAGGATTTTGCGACTGCGTTTCTTTCAGAAAGTTTGATGACTTTAACTTATCTTTATTGTTAATGTTTGTGCACCAACTTACCTCGCAACTGATCCAGTTACCTATGGAAGTTTAATTTCTTATCCATATATTTATCAGATTATCAAATCTGTTATATAAACTGTAATTACTAAAAGAAAAAGCTATCTCGCTCAAAATACACTATGAAGTAAGAGAATGAACCGCTCGCTGGATAGTGAAAGCTCGAATCACCCAAAAAAAACGCATTTTTGATCCTTGAAGTACCGAAAGTAAATTTTTAAGCATCCTTTTACAAGAACTAAGTTATAGACAGACAGCAAAATGTAACAGAAACACAAATCGACAAGTATCCGACGAAGATCTTACGGCATTCATTACATACAATGGCGAAGATGAATAAATACAGTTTCCTGAATTTTTCTTGTCATATCCAAGGAGTTTGACGATCTGTGAAATTGTTAAAGAAGACTCACCAACTTAACGGAGAAATTTATCAATAAAATATTATGTAAAAGCTTAGAAAGCAACGAGTAAAAAAGATATCAAACCCAATTTATCAAAAACAATCACCGCAAAATAATATAATTTCATATACTTGCTTTACATAAAAAATTTTAAAGTTTTATTTATTATTTTTGTGTTATTAAATAAATAGAAGTGTGTTCTTCTCTGTGGTATCTGTGGTATAATAAAAAAAGTGAATAAAAAAACAAGACCGGAATCATTTTACATGATTATTATAAAAATATCAGTTAGTATGGGATATTTTCGTCCCATACAAAATTTCAAGGTCGATTCGGAGACAGAAGATCTTATTTTTTTGTCATGAAATTTTATAGATAGTTATAATACATCATAAGGCAACAAATTATCACTATTACATTAAGATTAGAAGCACTTTTTAAACTTCCATACTAGAACGGCCCAGCCTAATGTACATTCAAATGAAAATATTGAGTGGTGCATTTTCGGAGATTGACAGCTCCCTTTATCAATTGATTTTACATAGAGTTTGTACGATTCTACACATAGGACATAGAGGGTGCTCACGTAGTTAAAGGGTGGGTTTTTCGACACCGCGAGTAACAGTAAAGTATTAGCACTATACTTTACTATCTGGTGTTGTGTTTTCGATCGTAAGGAATATCAAAGTAAATGATAATCGATAAGTAACACGCATACCAACATCACAATTATGATAAAATGATATTTTTAATGACTAAAATATTGCTAGTACTTTGCTATCGCTTTGCTATTACTAACGATCGAGAAACCCACCCACCCAGTCTCAAAACATGTGAGAGTAAAATAATTCAATAAAATTTGCATATTATTTATGCAGGTTCCTATATTATTGAAATATTTTTTCCCTTATTGATCAGTGTAAGATGTAACATACACAGTTTTTTTATATGTGAGTGGCAGACTATAAGTTTTCTTTCTTTCTTTTTTTCTAAACATTAAAAGCTACATTCTTCTTTTCTTCTCTCTTTTCATGAATTGTGAATGTATGATTCTTCTTTTTCTGTGTGTATGACAGTTACGTAGAGGTCTCTAAAGCAATGGGAAGCTAGACAAGAACCTGTTAAATTACCTACCTGATAATCAAGATTAATAATCCGAATCAACAACGTAAAGCAAGACAGGAACCTAGATAGTGAATAATAATAATAAAACAGTCCCTCTTGGAATGAGTTTATCAGATGGTCTAAGGTTTGTTTCATTCGAGAAATAAATTGCTACACGTATTAGCAATTTCAAAGTAGGTACATTGCATTACATCTTATTCGTTGTTTAAACACTACTTGGTCACGCGCGTTTAGAAAACACCGTGGTCACAAACAGTGTCTGAGAATCCTCGACTTTTTATGACTGCTTTTGTTAAATCTTTTTGTTTACGGCGTATAAGTATTTTTAACCAATTTGTAGCTTAAAATGTCCACTTAAAAATAAAAATCTAGTGTAGTAGGTTTACATATCTATTTATAACTCACAGCAACATATTATAGGCTTCTGCCGTGTTGTGTACCATGGTGACATGGTTCAAGTTATATGGGCCTCTCCGCGGGCATCAGAAATGTTCAATTTGATTAATGTAAAGCATATCATGGAATTTATGATAGATAATCCAAATATTTATCAAAATCTTTTAAAAAAAATATATCTCCAGTAGAGTTTAACCACCCTGCATAATATTACACCCGGACGAACGAAGCATACTACAAAAGAAAATCATGGTGAAAACGTGTAGGCAGCATTTATATTATTGCAATTTCAGATATGACTAAGATACAATTTAATAAGAGAAAATCTGATTATTACCTTCGAGATTGTACGACGTAGAAATTGCACATTAATGAGCCCGATTTAACGGAATATTATGTAAAGATGTAAGTACGAAATCAGCGTAAAATTTTCTTCAACTGTCGGGTACAAAAATTTCTCTTCAAAATGTACCAACGAACTTAAAGTGGAAACAAGTGTGTGGAATGGTGTTCTGTTCCGCACATATTACTTCTTTAAAAATTCTAATAATCCACATAATAAGTATCAAACCTCTTTGGTGGCAATAAAAATTTATATAGCTGGCGAACATTTGGAGCAGCCGATGCTAAAATTCTGCCTAAAACTAAACATTTCTTCATATTACGAGAATAAGAAATTTCCACGAAATATATTCATAATGATATTATTAGCTTTCGTGAACTGTTTTCAAGTTTTTGTAATCGAATAAAATTTTCTTTACTCTATCTATGCCAACGAACTTACACATAGTTGCTGTTTTTATGTTTTGGTAACATCCATAATTTGGTAACATGTTGTCAAGTACCCACGTTGATTGTACCCACCTAACTATGTACAATAGATATGCGGAAGATACCTGTTATTGGAGCGCTGGATATTCTATGCGTTTATTTCATGTCTTTATTTTGTTTGTGTTGTTCAGTGTTCTGTTGGTGTCTCTTTGAAATAAATAAATAAGAAAAATGATATCGTAACGTAAATACATTTATAATACATTTATACATTTATAGGTATACTATTTAGTAACACATTCAATAAAAATGGTGCCCACTGTTGGAATCACCACACTTTTTAAAACACTGGTCATAATCATGCATCGTAATCCTGAAATCCTTTCCTATCCCTCATCAGAAGTGTGCAGACTATGTTTATTATTTTACTACACTTATGCTTGTTGGTTGGATGGAAGTCAAATAACAACACTTTGTCAATAATTTTGTTGTACGCAGTAGTTATTCCTATACATCAGATGCTGCGTGTGCACATATTATGAAAGTGCCCGATAACTATGTTGACTTTGTATGAAAATTGGAGTAAGTAGGATGGGCTACTGTAAGAGCGGCAATTACGTTTGCGAGAATGAGAGGGAACAACCATCATGAGCAGTAAACAATAATTTTGTTGTTATGGCGTCGCAGGAAATCCGTTCCATACTAACTTTAATTTTATATTATTTCTTTTCCATTTTCGGCTTTTTATTGGTTATTCTGTTATCCGGAGCGGAGAAGAATCCAATAAATCAAACATCGAAAGAATCTGTTGAGCCGATCTCGAGTTATAAGTGTTCGCACAAACCCGACTTTCATTTATAAGATTTGTTGTAATTTTTTTCCATGTTAATAACTAGTGCTATAAGAATGAAAAATGAAATAAATAAATGTGCTTTTTCGTATTGTTTCAGATCCTATGAGTTGAGCATGCACTGAAAGCCTGGGAATGTTTCCCAGCGCAATACTACCATGGTTTCTATTATTGTATCTTCAACTCACATTCTCTCAAAGTCCCGGAGAAGTCAGATTTCTCCATCCGATATACAATGTCAGCATACCAGAAAATTCCGTAGGAAAAACTTACGCCAGGCAACCACCTGGGGAGGATACCCTGGGCCTCCTACTTAATTCGAACATTAACATTGATCTTAAATATAAAATCATCAATGGTGATGAAAATAAATTCTTCAAAGTTGAAGAAAAAATTGTTGGCAATTTTTGTTTTTTGCTCATTCGTATTCGTACTGGAAACACAAACGTTCTCAACAGAGAAAGAAAAGAAAAATATACATTGGAGGTTCGTGCTTCAATTACGAGGAAAGATGGTAAAAACAAAATATTATTGGAAACCGATACGACTGTCATTGTAACTATTTTGGATAAAAACGATTTGAGTCCGTTGTTTTTTCCAACTGAATATTCAGTAGTAATTCAAGAGGATGTCCCACTACATAAAAGCATTATAAAAGTAAGCGCCGAGGACGCGGATATTGGTCTGAATGGGGAAATTTACTACAGTTTCTTAGAAGATACAAACCAATTTGCTATATATCCAAGCTCTGGAGTTGTTACAGTAACAAGACCACTAACGAAATCTGAACGCATTTATCACGAGCTTGTTGTATTAGGGAAGGATAGAGGAGCGTTGATTCAAACCACGGGATCTCCTAATGCAGCAAGAGCTAAGTTGACAATAAAGGTCAAAAGAGTGAATTTACATGCTCCAGAAATATATGTCAAACATTTTGCAGATATAGTTGAGAACAACGGAGAAGAAATCTATGCTAGAATTCGAGTTATTGATAAAGATGAAGGCATTCATGGAGAGATCAAAAGTTTAGAAATTGTCGATGGTGATCCAGACGGTCATTTCAGAATAAAAAAATCTTCTAGTCATTCCAGTGAATACAATATTATAGTGCATCCTTTACTTGATCGAGAAAAAACTCCACAAGGTTATAATTTAACATTAAAGAGCGTTGATCGAGGAAGTCCTCCAAAACAAAGTTTTAAATCAATAAGTGTTCATTTAGTAGATACAAATGACAATGCGCCAATATTTCATAAAGAAATATACGAAGTGAATGTTCCAGAGACTGCTCCCATCAACACACCTGTCATAAGGCTTAAAGTTACCGACATAGATATAGGATCAAATGCCAGAGTAGTCTTGGAAATTGTTGGAGGAAATGAAGGCGGAGAATTTTACATTAATCCCGAAACAGGCATGTTATATACAGCTATAATCTTGGATGCAGAATATAAATCATTTTATACATTGACCGTTTCTGCTATTGATCAAGGTAGAATCGGCACGAGAAAACAATCTTCCGCAAAGGTGAAAATAAATATTTTGGATACAAATGATAACGATCCATTGTTTGAGAAGACTGAAGTCAACGTGTGGATTGATGAAAATGAATCTCCTGGAACATACGTTACTAAAGTAATCGCCAAAGATAAGGATTCAGGAGAGAATGCTTACATATCGTACAGCATAGCCAATTTGAATCCTGTTCCATTTGAGATTGATCATTTTTCTGGAGTTATCAAAACAACCCAAGTGTTAGATTACGAGACCACGAAAAGAAAGTATATTTTAAAATTAAGAGCGAGTGACTGGGGTTTGCCATACAGAAGACAAACTGAAATGCAACTTACAATAAACATTAACGATGTGAACGATAACAAACCTCAATTTGAAAAAATTGATTGCCGTTCAGAAATTTCTAAATATACTACTATTGGAACTGAACTTTTCACAGTTTCCGCTATAGACTTAGATGCTGAAAGTATAATAACTTACCAAATCATATCAGGAAATGACGACAGCTGTTTTAGTCTAGACTCTTCTAGTGGCATACTAGTTTTAACTTGTGATTTAAAAAACTCTTTACAGGATGAAAGAGAGATTAACGTTACTGCCAGTGATGGAACATACTCTTCGGATGTTCTAAAAATATCTCTAAATTTAATCGCTGGTAGAAAAACGTCCAACAGACATTCGATGGAGGACATGGGGAATTTTCATTGCAAAGAGACTGGTGTAGCTAGAAGATTGGCGGAAGCAATAAGTTCTGCTGAAAAAAATAACTTACAAACACACGAGACAAATCAAGATGAATTCGCAATGATGCCCAGTAGATACGGAGAGAACATACACTCCCCAGAATTTGTCGATTTTCCGCTTGAAATAAAAGTAAACGAATCTGTTTTACTTGGAACTTCATTGACACGTATTAAAGCGAGAGATCGTGACTTGGGTTACAATGGAAAGTTAATATTTGGAATTTCCGGAGGCGACAAAGACTCCGTTTTTAGAATTGATCCGGAAACAGGTGACCTTAAAGTAATAGGGTACTTAGATAGGGAGAGAGAGGATCAATATTTCTTAAACGTCACTGTTTATGATTTGGGAAAACCACAAAAAAGTTTATCCCGAGTCTTGCCAATAACTGTGATGGATATTAATGATAATCCTCCCAAATTTATCAAAGTACTTGGAAGTTACAAAGTTGCCGAGAACGTCATAAACAATACAATTATATGCACTTTAAAAGCAACAGACATTGATTCTGGAGATTTTGCTAAAATTAAATACTTTCTGATAACGGACACGTCTGATTTTTTCATAAACCCTTTCTCTGGTGTTTTAATGGTGAATAACGTCTTAGATCGTGAACGTCAATCTGAATACGAACTAAAAATTCGCGCAAAAGACAACGGAGGTCTTTATTCTGAAGCAATTGTAAGAGTGATCGTTGAAGACGTTAACGATAATGCTCCTAAATTCAGTTCACCGACATTATACGTTAAAATAAGAGAAGATATTCCCAAAGGCGCTGTAGTACTAATGGCTAATGCTATTGATCCTGACATGGGACTCGGAGGTGAAATTGTTTATTCTATAACAAAGAAAGGTGAATCAGATGGTTTGTTTAAGATCGATAGTACCACAGGTGTCATAAGAACGGCATCCACTCTTGACTTTGAGGAAAAGCAGGTGCATAATTTAATCGTGGCTGCGACCGATCGTGGAAAACCATCTCTTAGTTCGGAAGTTTCAGTGATTATTGATGTAATTGATGTGAATGAAAATTTATATCCCCCTATGTTTGAAGACATTGTGATTGAATGTGCAGTGCGCGAAAATAAGCCGATAGGAACAAAAGTGTTTACCGTTAGCGCTACAGATGCTGATCCTCCAGGAATGGATTCAAGGATACAATACAGCATTAAGGGTGGCGATGGAATGGGATACTTCACAATAGATAAAGACGGTAAGATTTTTGCTTTTTATTCGTAGCAACGGCTTAAAAAAAAATATAAGGATGAACGTTCCAGGTGGGTCGTGATTTATGTTCCCAAAATAAACAATATGGAATACGTTTCATTTCCCTGTCAACAGAAATGATAAAATATTTCCGCAAATATTATTATTATTGTGTTGTTTTTATTTTTATAGCATAACTTTGATGGGAAAACAAACCAAATTTAATCAGAATTTCTTATTTACGAAGGATTACTCGTGTGTACTACTGTGTTAACATGTATTGTGCTTTTTGTAAAACAAATGGTCTGATACCTACGGGAAACGTGTTAGTCGACATCCTTCCATTGAGTGCTACGGTTATTATTTATATAAATGAATCAAAAAGAAAATGTTAAACGCGTCAATAAATGTGTTTTTTTTTGTTTCTTTTTCTGCATTATAAAATCAAATGGAAAACAAATTGTCGTCGGAATGCTGTTTCCTCGTAAATTTTTAACGAAGTGCCTTTTTTAAGCTTTTGTAAAAATAAATACATACGTACTTACCCTATGGCTTCTATGGTAGTTTTTGTTCAAAATGAAAACATTGGAAATTCAATTTACCTTTCCACAATTTTTAAAGTTCGGTTATGTTTATTTTTTTTTTCAAACGATTTGAGTCTAATTGATGTTTTTATTTTAAACTCAAGGTTGATTTCCATCGTAAACTAATCATACACTCCCTATAAGCAATAATTCTTCTTATCCACGATTTGTAAATATTTTAGAATTCCGTTGCTCTTTAACTACCTTATTTATAGCCGAAATACAAGAGCCACAAAAATGATAACACTTATCTCAATAGCGTCTGAAAACCTCAATCCGATGCAACAATCCTTATGGGACCTTAGGTTGGTTGGAAGAAATTGCCCTAGGCAATAAATAAGCCCGCCAATTTTGGTTAATTATGTATATGTTTACCCAATAAAGTGTTATATTATTATTATTATGGTCAATTGGATTGCATTCGAAAACAAAAAAATATAGTTGGTACAGACTGGAGTCCGAACCCACAACCCTTAGCTGATATTATATGATTAAACTGATAACGTTTTGTAAATAGTATGCACGAAAAATGGTATAACAAAAATTTGATGCCGTTTAGGAAATAAATGAGCAAAACACTGACGTCTAAGATGATAATTTATGTAATACTTACCCCGTACTTAATAAATGTCGGGCTTCTGTGTATTTACTCGTCATGTTTATCAATACGTACAAATCCAATGTTGTTATTTACTAGCGGACAGATAAACGTTGATTCAGTCTACAAAATCACTCCATCAAGTTGTCACTAAATACACATCAATGTTCATCATCAAATAATAATATTGCTATAATACTCCACATCTCACCCTAATACTCGTCTACACCATTGGATTATATATATTAAGTACGTACTAGAAGCGGTATCTTCTTCTAAAATTTGTCAATGTGTAGTATAACCAGCTATACGCGCACCCAGCGTGAGCCCATCACCTCCACCATTGTGGGGAGGAGATGGACTTGGCTGGGACATGTGTTAAGGATGCCGAATGACAGTTGGCCGAGGAGAGCGCTGTTCTTCCTCCCATCAGGGTCCCGAAGACGAGGAAGACCCTCTCACACTGTGTTCCGCTCCTTCGAAGCAGAGCTGAGGGACATGGACATGGTGTGGGAGGAGGTCATCACCGTTGCGCAAGATCGAGCGCAATGGAGAGCTCTTGTTGCCTCCCTATGCCCCTAAGTGGGGTCTAAAGGGAGTTTGGATTGGATTTGGAGTATAACCAGCAGTCGCCCTTGTATGCCATCAAAAAAAGTCACAGATATTTTCAAAATGTACTCCTATGGGATTTATTTTTTAAAATCTCTAGGAACAAACAATTTTTACTTGCCACCACAGGTATAATGTCTTTTAATACAAAAATATGGCAAAAATATGTTCGAATAAAAATATGACCTCGCTTTATTATATTCGCTTTGAAAGGGCACTCACCTAGTTAGTAGTATTTATTCTACTTCTCTTTATCCATGTCCGCTCCCTAGTTGGAGCATAATATGTACTCCACAAGTCCTCGCCATGCGATCCTGTCACCTGCGATTCCAGCAGCCGCACCCCAGTCAACACCAACGGCCTGAAGGTCAGCTTCTTAGAGCCTTTTAATTGTTTGGAGGGGCCTACCGCGTCTTCGATTGCCTTCTGGATGGTAGTTGAGACTAAGACGGGTTATGTCCTCTGTAGGCTTCCTGAGTACGTGACCTAGCCAGGTCAGTCGGCGGAATGTTACAGTTGTAGTGACCAGTGGTTGGCCTGTTTGCCGAACACAGTTGTCAGAGTGCATTTTTTTTTTAAATGAATCTGTGCTCACTCAAAGTGAACACAAACACACTCCTTGACTCTTTCACAGTAAGCTACTGAAAGCTTGTGTCGTGAAAGAGGAAGATGATCGGCACCTATTTTTGTAATATTATTTTCCTACCTTGACGCAGACACTTCTTCTTAATAATTTCTTTATAATAAAAGTCGAACTTCACAGACAATGCGTGTGACCGCTGTATTTTCTAAACTGGTGTGACCAAATGTTAAAATGATTTCGGTATGATAATAATAATTATCTGCTGGGATAGTTATAGCTTATGGAAATTGAGCATGTTGAATGAGAGACAACAATTTTCAAGAACAAGTGTCTTATTTTATTCGTTTCCGTAGCAATCAGCACTCTAAGAGACTCTGTCTGCATACAAAGGTTCCACTTCACAAGATATTCAACAACGAAAGTACACAGAAAACTTAAATGGTACTGTTCGAGAAAAGGCGATTTCAATATCTATTAAAAGAAGTCTTATACATGACTTAATCAAGTTGAATAAGAGTAAAGCTTGACTTGATATATCAAGAGGTTAACTTACGGGTTAAGTACCGACTTATGCAGGTGGAAAAGAGCCTCATCAGACTAACCACTTGACACTCTTGAAAGCTGCCAGTTGAATTTTACAGTATGAATGCAATCTAGGTCATTTTTACAATCCTGTTGAAAATGATGAAAAATTGAAATTCTTTTGTTATGTTCATACATCTTCGCAGTTTTTCAAGTGCCTTCGTTAATTATTTTTTGAATCGTAGCATTACTTTACCCACCTGTGCTCTTGATAAAAAAAATCAAAACTTTACCCCTTTTTTTTTTTTTAATAAACTGTGCTCACTCAAAGTACACACAAATACACTCTTTGACTCTTTCACAGTTAACTCCTTTAAGTTTGTGCCGTGAAAGAGGAAGATGTTCGGTACCTGGGATCGAACCCACGACCTCCGCACGAAACAGTACGAAAGCCGGCGTCATAAAACATTATTGATTTTCGGGTCCAGAAAAGTAACTCTGAGATTGATTCGTGGAAATTGCCTTTACACCTTTTATAGTGATTATTTAATCAATTCTACCAGTCCCATCACTTCTGCCATTATGGATAGAAGATGGACTTTGCTGGGACATGTGTTAAGGATGACGAATGACAGTTGGCGGAAGGAGTGATGTTTCTCCCATAAGGGTCCTGAAAACGAGGTAGACCCTCTTATAGGGATTTGTACATGATGTGGGAGGTCATAAACATTGCGCGAGATCGAGTGCAATGAAGGGATCTTGTTGTCTCCCTATGTCCCTAAGTGGGGTGTATAGGGAGTATCAATTGGATTAGTTTTTTTTTTTTTTTTTTGTAAAAATGAATCTGTGTTCACTCAAAGTGAACACAAATACACTCCTTGACTCTTTCACAGTAAGCTACCGAAAGCTTTTGTCGTGAAAGAGGAAGATGGTCGGCACCTGTGATCGAACCACGACGTCCGCAGTACGAAAGCCGACGTTGTAACCGCTGGGTCACCAACCACTTCATTGAATAAAAGATCGTGATAAAATATGACTAGGCTAGGTAAAAAGTTGCACCGATCACGTAGGGGGCGTTCAAGTATTACGTAACGCAATTTTTGAAGATTTTTTACCCCCCCTCCCCCCCATGTAACGCGCCGTAACGTTTTTCTGTACCCCCCCTCCCCCCCCCCTAAATGTTACGTAACACTCTGGAAGTGACTATTTTTTACTGAACTCTCGTAGGTATAATACTATTTATTATGTTCCATAAATTTTTTTTTGATGTTTTTCAAATTTCATTGGTATTTTTTTGACATAGATGCGTTGGAAAGTCAGCATGAGAGCCTTTATAGGCCAAGAACAGTTGATTATGTAAATCCCCCGCTTTTGTGGACATTATTGTACCTATCTACAAACTCACTAACAACGCTCACTACAAGCAATTTGTGTTTATGCGTACTGCGTGTTTAAAGCACTAACGAATACTAACAACGAAAATAAAATAAAAATGACGTAAGTATAATACAGTCGAGGGATTCCCCGTAAAAAATAAAAGAAAAGGTTTGCTAACTTAGGAGAGCGAAATGAAAATTTCGTCATACAATGCAGTCGAGGGACTCCCCGTAAGACGTAATCGAAAAAGGTTGCTTTTTACGCAGAGCAATAAAATTACATACAGTAGAATTGAGGGACTTCCCGTAAAACGTTGTCCAAAAGGATTGCTAACTTCGGAGAACAAAAAATGATGTACATTACAATCGAGGGACTTCCCGTAAAACATAAACGAAAAGGGTGTCCAACTTGGAAGATTTTTTTCACATTTTTTTTTATTTAAGAAAAAAAAAACGTTACGTAACGCATTGTTCGAACCCCCCCCTCCCCCCCTTGTAACACACAGTAACGTTTTGCAAGACCCCCCCTCCCCCCCAAATTGCGTTACGTAATACTTGAACGCCCCCTAAGCAATACTTACTTAAGTACTTCCCGTATCCGGTTTGATGTTTCGGTGCTGAAAGGATTAGCCGGCAGTAATGCCGTTACCAGGGGACGCCCGATTGCTTTTTCGTTTCGTGAAAACTCAATCTGCGTGGAGGCTCCTTTCTTGTCTACGTAAGCAATAAAGATAGGATATAGACCAACACCACCTATATAAGAAGGCCTTAGTGCTGGCGGCTATTTTTGGCCTCTCGCGTCACGGCCGCCGGCGTGTAGACAGATATCATAGTGTACAGGTAAATACATACAGATATAGACAAGCGAACGGTGGGCCTCACGTTGTGACGTAGCGCTAAGGCCTTCTTATGTAGGTGGTGTTGATATAGACTTGTAAGAAAACTATTTCGTTGAAATTAAAATGCGTGGAGCGATTAAAAACACAACACGAATTGTTTGTTTTGTCCACGATTGTATTGTTTTATTTTACCCAGCGTGAGCCCTACCATTGTGGGGAGGAGATGGACTTGGCTGGGACATGTGTTAAGGATGCCGAATGACATTTGGCCGAGGAGAGCGCTGTTCTTCCTCCCATCAGGGTCCCGAAGACGAGGAAGACCCTCTCACACTGTGTTCCGCTCCTTCGAAGCAGAGCAGAGGGACATGGACATGGTGTGGGAGGAGGTCATAAACATTGCGCAAGATCGAGCGCAATGGAGAGCTCTTGTGGCCTCCCTATGCCCCTGAGTGGGGTGGAAAAGGGAGAATTGATTGATTGATTGATTGTTTTATTTTAACATGGCTGAAGAAGGACACAGAAGTTACAATAACATATATTAGCAATCAATAGATAATATATCCGGCGTAGAGCCGTCCGAATTTGAACGATTCTACGGCGCTGAAATGCGTGTTTCAACAATGCTAAGAAATATAATTTTTCTTCCACTCCTCCTGATATAGTACTACCAACTTGGAAAGACGTGGAAATTATTAAGACGGCAAAGCTGTGCCACCAGCCTATATGTACATATACCTATGGTGACAACAAGATCAATACAAGTAGTGGTGATAACTGGTAAGTCACCAAAATCACCCCCAAAACATATCTCGAAACTAAAAAATAATAGATCAACATGCCCGATCAAAGAGAAATTAATATACCTACCTGAAATACTGCCTAACCAGTAAATAAGGGATGTAATTTTATTACAAACAATTAGTTCGATTCAAAAGGTTTGTTATAATAGTGTGATTTAAAAGGTTAATAATGCGTAGGTAGATAGGAAGACTTACCTAGGAAAATGAACAATACTAGCGTACAGAATGGAGGTACGTATGTAACCAAACACGCATTATAAATCACAGAAACAATAGAAGCCTTTGTGGGCTAATATTGTAGTGGTACATCCTGCTGAAGACAGAACCTGCCGCGCTCTGCGTATTAACAGCGGACTTACTAAATAATAAAATCATATCAAATTATAATTAAAACGGATGTTCGTATCTGACCTTGCCCGTGTTCATTTACTAAATTAATTCCGTCTTCAAACGAGGATGGCCTATCAGTTTTCAACCCCCGGTAACAAAGGAATTAATTATTGTTATTATGTTGACGCCGCGAATAATAAACCCAAGATTGTTTGTTGTACAAAGATTTGAAGATTGCGGAGGAGTTTATTATGATCGAAACACTACAAGATAATATTTACGCCTAGTGAACATCTTGTTAGTCGCAGATAGATACAGCGAAGTATACTTATTTCCTACTGCAGATGTGATCTCTTTTGATGCATTTTTAAATCCAATTACATCGCTTCTACGTACTCCACTCTATCCGAATTGGTGAACCTAGTAGATTTTATTGTCACTTAAGGATTTTGCGGTAACACTATCAGGAACAACATTTCCAAATCAGCCAAATGCAAGTCGTATTATAATAAGAAGTAGAAGATTGCTTTTTCGTTATTAAATTCTGGAAATTTCAAAAAGTGATCAAACAATTGCAGTTGATTGATTATTTTTTTCAATCGAGAATAGTTTGATTATTCCTGTCTTCTTGTATTTTTTTTTTCTTTCAAGAGTTTGAAATAATATGGACATTTAAAAACTGAGGTTCGACGGCATAATGTATTGAAATGAACCGTGAGTTGAGTTACTTTACCTACAGTTTTAAAAATTTACCAACTAGTTTTATAAACTATAATCTGTTTCCATTTACTGTCGAAGAACTGTTCAAAATCATGAATAAAAAGAAACTGGAATTTGCAAACCTTTGTATGAAAAATCCGAATCTAAGTAAAAATGAATTGAACAATATAATAATATCGTACTACTTACTTAGGTACTAGCCTAACGAATCCGATCACCCATCCACTAGTGACTAGACCACCCCACTTCAATACTCGGCAGCTGCAACAGCATTGTCATTACACATGATAATTTAGGTCTTGCATATCACACCACACAGGAATATCTCTGCAAGAGAGGAGATGTTCGTCGCTTTGAGTCTCGCCGCAGCTACAGGATACATCCTCTTCCACACTAAAACCCCACCTGTGCATGTTTTTCTTGCATCTAGTGACGTAATCTGTCGAGTGTCTTCCATGTTGGGTTAGGTAGTTGGTGTCCCGGTCCTAAGCATTCCTACAGTTCTATCTGGCTTCCATTATATTGTGTGTGCCAGAGATCTTTCCTCGCCCTATCCGGTGGTAATTTTAGAGGAGATATTGTTCTCAGGAAGCTTTTCCTGCATTTCCTGGATCCTTGCTCTCGGTGGCGTGTGGCCAAGCAGAGGGTGTCTTGGGTCCATCACCTATTTTGTCTCTCATAATCCACTGCAAACTTTCTCCTGATGTTCGGAGGGGCAATGCCTATGATTGGGTAAATTTAGGTTCATTTCAATAATATCATAATACGTAATAGGAATTCCATAAAACACTTACATATCCTTACAAGTAGGTATGTAAGTGTTAATAATACATAGAATTTCTGCCGCAGTGCGCGTGAGAACTGACATGCTAGGTTTGGCGATCCATGGTAGATTTTGCATAATTGAATTACAAATATCCAAATTATTTACAAACTCACATAGTATTATTATGTAGGCTGTTGTTTAGTTTCCTCGACTGTGTGTACATTTAAAATTACATCGAAGGAAAATAAACGATGCGAATCATTATTGACTTACATAAATACATATTTAAAACAGTAACTACAAAATTTAATTTACATAACAGTTTACTAACAATTCTTTCATATTTTCTTACATCAGCCCTCTCCAGTCCAGTATTGGAAATAGGCCTCCCTTACATCCATGGCTCCCTGTCGGCAGCCATTCTGTGCCACTAGTGTCCGGTTACTTTCTTTATAGGCATCATTGAGCTTTTGCCATCAATTATATTATCATCAGTCGCCATTCCAAGAGACTTGTTATTTTAATGTTGAAAATGTAAATCCTTGATATTTAATGGTTATGACAATTTATGCGTGAGTTAGACGAAAGTGCTCTAGATTCAATACAAAAATTTGTGAAAGTGCGTCTGAGTTTCAATTAATTCACCATACTTACCTAATGATCTTTCACTAGGTATGTAAATAAACAAACCTTCCAAAAATACATTCTATTTTATTCAGAAAAAAATAATTGTGAATATTCATTTTCATTATGAGTTGGCTGGAAGACATTCTTCAGGATAAGTCCAACCTTTGATTATTTTATATGTTTTTTATTATTTTCATACTAGCTTTCCCGACAGACGTTGTCCTGTGGTCCTAACCAAAGGCGGCCCGTTCATATGTGCATAAAGTATGTATACTGTCCCCAGAAACAAAAATAAATAATTTATTCGATTGAGTTAAACTAATAAAATAAAAACATTAAAATATTTCTAAAACATCCATATTTCATTCGTATTCAAAGCTCAGGCGGGAACAACGCGAGAATATTATGCGCGCGCAGACATCCTACCTCGCCTATGATGTCCCGATGCTGCGTGTGCACATTTTGAAAGTGCGCGATAATTTTCTTGACTTTGTATAAAAATTTTCTAGAACGCTCGAAACGGTGGGGTAATGCTCTGTTTCCCTACGGATACGTCGCTACTATAAACAGCGGTGAATAGTATGTCACTTCAGAATATTGTTAATACCTATTGTTTCCGAAGTAACAAAAACATTGTAATGTAATTTTAAAAGACTGCCGTCTTGTCAGACGACGTACCGCTCCCTTGGAACCCAGTGTATAAGTGGGATGGGCTATTGTAAGAGCGGCAATTACGTATGCGAGGGAACTACTATCAGGTGCAGTAAATAATTTTGCTTTTATAGATTTTTCCTAGATGGCGATGGACTTCCAGGAAATCCGTTCCAAACTATCTTTAATAATATATTTTACATTATGTCTTATGCATTTTTCAACTTGTTGATAGTTATTCTGTTATCCGGTGCTTGACCCTGAGACGATACTTGTTTTTGATATTTACTAACAATAGTAGACTGCTGCTTACAACAGGTGATACACTAATACACTTGCAAAAAAAAGAGAAAAAAAAAACAAAAAAAAGATCCTAGTTGTGGGACATTGAATAAGTTTTGGCTATCTAAAATATCGGACGGGATTCACTCCGATGTGGGACCCTTATGGCGATGTCGGAGTCCCGTCTTGGCTTTATATAATGCGAGTAAAAAGGAATATCCGAATTCCTGTTATACTCGGGTGATGGAGGGTCTTATACAATGTTATCCAGTGCGGAGAAGAATCCAATAAATCAAACATCGGAAGAATCTGTTCAGCCGATCTCGAGTTATACGTAGTGTTCGCACTAAACCGACTTTCATTTATATTATAAGATTATAATGAAAATACGACCATTTCATTAGGTACATTTCATTCTAACAATATTAAATGTGTATTCGAATGGATTAAGGTTAATACTGCTTATATTTTTGGTGCTTTGTACTCTAACTTATTGAATTTGTTGTGTTAAACAGGTACCTCTTCGTAAAATCGTCTAACATATCTGATCCATCAAAGGTTGTATTGGAGTAGTTTGATTAATAATATCCTTTCATTAGCCTTTTCAGTAATTAACTCTGATTAATCTCCCTTTGAGAATGATCATCAATTTAAAATAATCAAACGAAACGATCTTGAGGATAAATGTTATACTCAAACCTTCTTTATAGATTGAATGATTCATGCTCCCTCATTATAGATTCTCGATTCGTAGAAGAATAGGCCTAATGTACGACGAACCACTTACCAAGTTGTCTTCATCAATATGTACCTACTGAATAAAATGTATTTTATTTATCTGTGAATAATTTTGTTGTTAAAATATGAAACGTATTTTAGCTCTGTAACTTATTCAATAAGATAATTTTAAATATCTATAAAATTAACATACTTACTCAGTCATTTTGCTTTTGAACCCTACTTAAAGAATATGAAATGTTATGTAGATAAGTGATTCTAAGGTCAAAAGGTCAGTTAGGTGTCCAAATGAAAAAAGGTGACAAAAGGATTTTAGAAAATCATTTTATTTGTAAATTTTACCAGTTCTGAAATCTTAATGAGATGCATTTTAACCATAAAAAAGCTGCTAACCTAGGATAGCCCAGAACTCATAGTATATTATAACAGCCATTTCGTGTAAAACATATCTTTGCATAACAATTCATAATTTTGCGATTAAAATGAATTTATCCTTGGAATTATTATAGAAACTTTAAAATGACTATTGGAGCTTTTTATTATCTGCTTTAGAACTACATATTATTCAATATTAATCGGTACTTTAAGGGGGACCCACTAAAGTTACGGACCTCAAATTTTACGTGCTTGTGAAGGAGCATAAGACCAACCCGTATACCAAATTTTATGAAAATTGAAAAAAAAATTTTTGTTCTTTTTAAGCCCTTTTTCTAGAACAAGTGAAATTTTCTTTGGATACTTTAAGAGGGTTCCCCTGAAGGTACAGATCTCAACATTTTACTGACTCATCTACATCGAAGGGCTAACCGTTCTACCAAATTTCAATCAAATCGGATAAGAATTACTATGAGTTATGGGTGCGCACACATTTTTGGCGTACGGGTACGGGTACGCAAG
This sequence comes from Mystacides longicornis, assembly GCA_963576905.1. NCBI lineage: Eukaryota > Metazoa > Arthropoda > Insecta > Trichoptera > Leptoceridae > Mystacides > Mystacides longicornis. The sequence goes on from OY756428.1 coordinate 12,323,829, forward strand.
AATTAAAAAAAATTTTTTTTGCATTTTTGGAATCTACACCCTCGAAAACGCCGAGAAAATTAATTTCAGCGAAATCTTTTTTTTTTTAAATCCGACGACAAGACTCATGTATAGGTATTCCATATACTATGAGTAATTTTATGCATGAAATTGGCTGCATGTTTTTAAAAAATGCAGATTTAGGAAATGATGTTCAACAAAACTGTTGAATCTCTTTGCAGTAGATGCAGATTGACACGGTTAACGTAATCAATGAAGATATTAAGATTATTTGCATTTTATATTTTACTCCAACAAGCACTAATCCCAAAGTCGATAAAAATTGTTATAAAAATATTAGGTAGAAGCTTTGCTTCACGTGCTCCTTAGCGTAAAAGTAGCCGGTAAAGTCCTAAAAAGTTACCAAAGTTTTTCTCCTTCAACCTAAGTTGCGCTCCTTACAGGTAAGTGTGTAACATCTGTCATCATCCAAGAATCCTTCGATCTTCTTCCAGGTATCAAGGATTCTGAACTGCGTTTACTAAAAAACTTTTCGTTTATACACTTTCCATTCGTTAATGTAATTGATTGGTATATAACGACATTTTTATTAATAGTGGTATATAGGGTGGCAATTAATTCCTTCATTTCACTGGTGAAAATTTATTTCTCAAAAAAAAGCAATGCGTATTAGTAGGCACGGCCTATAATTTGAAACATCAAAATATTTTTTTTAATCAATTCGCAAAGTTAAAAAAAAAAGTACCTATAAAAAAAATATGACTTTGCGCCGAACACGACACTGTTAAATTCCGCTGACTAAACCTGGCTGAGCCACGTTTTGAGGAATCCTAGAGAAGATTTAACCTTTCTTAGCCTCAGGGACTAAGGACAACAGAAGACGCGGCAGACCCCTCCACACTATAAGAAGACCACAATGATTTTCGGGGAGCCGGTGTCGACTGGGATGACTGGGATGAAGTGGTATGTAGGAATAGCAGGGGGCAGGAAAACATGGTGAGAACTTCATTTGCTGCATCTTGGTAGCGGACATAGAAGAAGTAAATGGTGGAACAAAACTGATGAATCTCTTTGAAATAGATGTCAAATTTTCAATTCGCACTTTTCTTAGCCTGTTTTGCGAAAAATGTAATGACGGAACAAAAAGGAGGGTATAATATTTTGAATATTGAAAAAAACTGGGCACTGTTGATATATCAACCCATGTAGAACTTATTTTTACAATGCTTGTATACAGAACACTAAGAATAAAGTAACACGTTTTGGAAATTGTCTTGAATAACCTTTTATTGTTTTATTATTAATCGCATAAATACACAAAAGTTTTCGAAACGAATTGACTCGCCTTATTACCGGGAAATTCAATTTCTTATACAAATATTTGACGTTCGTTGTAAAGCCGATTGTGACCATCCAAACTCTACAACAACAGAGCTGCTGCTGCGATTGTTTTCCGAAAATTTCTAAACTTTTCCAACTCGGCAAAATAAATATTTCCCTCTCAAAAACGAAACTGGAAATAAGCTCGCAGCTGGGGAGAGGCATTAATATTGTCACCGTTGTAATAATAATTATTATTATTTAGATAATTTTTAGGTCATATGTATAGGTAGGGGAGAGCGGGGTCTAAAGTAACGCGGGTCGGAAGTAACAACGTCAATATTTTCTACCCTGTACATGTGAACTTCAAATGAACCAACTCTAACAAACCGCTACAAACGTTCCCTATCCATGCAGGATCACGGCAACCGTCGTGAAGTCAGGGCGAGTGCGCTGTCATCTTTTGTGTTTTTTGACATCACAAGTATTTTTTTAGTGTTGAACCATTTTTGTGAAAACATACTCAAAATTCGTATAACTAGTCTACGTAAGTATTTATTTTTTATCTTCTTAGATGTTATTTTCGATATCTATATTTAGATTTGACTTAAACGGAGCAATTTATAAATAATTTGGTATTAATTCTAAAAAATATGTTTGGGGTCCAAAGTAACAAAAATCACGGGGTCCAATGTAACTGTTACTTTGGACCCCAATATATTTTCTTACTACAAAAACAGGTCAATATGGTCATAAGTAGATTGTAAGCGACTTCGCCTGTCAAGCAAAGGTTCGATGCCTGCTGCTGGCTATTACTTCAAGGTACCAGTTTTTTGTAGTACCTCTAAATTTTGGTTATCCCTCAACTTTATTAGGTTTTAAATTATTTGAATTTTGGCAATTTATTTTGTGATAATTACAAAACAAATATATAGGCAAACATATTTATATTACATACATTTGTGATTATTTATTTTAGAATGCCTAGGAATAAACCCAGAAAATCTACAAGAGGCCTTGCTGATCAATTAGTGTACGAAGTTGCCACTCTAGATCACCTTGATAATAAAATAAGCGTAATAGAAGCGGCAAAGAATGTGCATTATGTCACGTCAGTTTGGGTAGATATGCCCGTGCTCGTTTCAAGTCCCTCTGATCAAACAGCTTCTGAATCATGATCAATGCCTGTACTCATTTCAAGTCCATCTCAATAACAAGCTCACTCTTCGGCTTCCACCCAGCCATCTCAAAGCAAATCGATACTTCCAATAAATACGTTAGACGAACTGGGACCAAGTGAACTATAATAATTTTCGCCTGTGCTGGTTCTTGCCCAAAAGCAAGCCCTAAACTTCAAGCAAATAGTGTAAGGAAAAAGAGAAAATCCGCGATCACACCCCTTAAAAACTGGCTATTGAGGAAGAAAGTATGAATAACAAAGCTAAAAGACGAGTGTTGGAGTTTAAAACGACACAGAAAAAGGTAAAAATTAAACAAATATGAAAATCTAAAATAAACAAGCCCCAAGAGGATTCCACTGACGATATTGAAGATGAATGGTTGTGCATAGTGTGCATGGAGTCATTCACATCATGTTGATCAGGAAAGCAATGGGTCTAATGACATGATTGTTAACATTGGGCCCATGAGCAATGTACCCCAGTATTATGATAATGGTTTTCATAGATTTTAAGTGTTTTTTTTATAATCAAAATGGTTTTAAATCCTGGTATTCTATCCATTTGTACAACTGTTACTTTCGACCCCAATAGGTGTTACAACCGACCCTGCTAGCGGGGTCGGAAGTAACAGTTGAGGCATCTTTGTAAATCCTCCATAATTCTTAAATATGTATTATTAAATACACAAAACTTATCTGGAATTATAGGCAAATATGTAAGCTAATTCATGAAATAAAAACATGTATCATTACGCTGTTGATTTTCTCACAATGAACTCAAATGTAAAAATTGTTACTTTGGACCCCGCTCTCCCCTACTATTTGCACAGATTCTAGGGAACAAGATTTTTCTGTCACTTTGTTTCCGGTTTTTGGCCGTTGTCTTCTTGCTATATTTTGCCCAACGTTTCGCTTTTTTGTGAGCCTATGGGAAGTATTTACACTCCTTCGCTATTCGTTTCGAACTATCCACTGAAGGAATGAGGGAGTCCATATTGGTCTTAAGCTGTCTAGTGCTGGGCGTGGCTAATGTTTTGTTTTCCTAGAAAAGAAAAGCGGCTGTAAGTCTACGAACGCACTATTCTAAGAGAAAAGTAAGTACAAAGCAATATATTTAAAGCTTGTCTAAAGCGCGATAGAGACAGTCTAAGCTTGACGTTTTGTGTCTTATGCGTAGCTTGGATACCATAATAAACAAGACGCCCACTGAAAAAAATGTATGGACTAAGTAAAAACGTCACATTTAAAAACTTTTGCAATATTAGTTAGTAGCAAGATTTTTCTTTGAATAACAGCCATTTTTAACATTACGGTCGAACACATGTTATAACATGCGGCTAACAGTAAATTGTCTATTGTCACTATGGTTTCATTCAAGTCAATACTTACCTATCACATAATAAGAATGTTATTACAATTTTTTTTTCAATATTAAATTTGGTAAAATTCAAAAGTATTCAACACGTAAAAGTTCATTGAAAAATGTTTGTAAGTACCAACACAATATTTTTGTTTAGCGTTATAACCAACCAAGTACCTACTCACTTACAAGTATTTAAGCCTGGAAAACCGCTAGTCGACGACATTCCCGAAAGCCGAACGGATCAAGATCCAAGTTACGTAATCCCCCTGTCCCACTGCTTAAACTGGTTTCCACTCGCAGTGAAATAAAAATAATGATTCGGAAACCCCAAGGAAATTCTATCGGATAACCAGATGTTGTTTGAGCTTAATAATACCATAACATTCGACGGAAATCATTAGGTATCGAATTACATATTATGCTGCAACCGGAATTTAATTTTATATGAATTGGTGTCCAATATGACGTCGATTTGCTATTATCTGAAGGGATATACCTTATAATATGTTTATTTTTTTTTCTTTATTTCAAAATTATGGATTTTTAACTCCAGTTTACTTTCGTGAATACAAGCACTTATTTAGACATCTTTTACAGAGCTATGTTTATATTATGATGAGCCGTATAGAAGCATCCGAAATGTGACTGCATCGCAGAATGCTGCGAATTCCGTGGACCGATACTAACATACAGGAGTTGCGAATAGTTGGACTAGAAAGAATGAAAATTTTCGATAATGAAGGGATAAATTGTTGGAAATCGATGTGTGGGTAAACGGTAGCTCTCCTCGACTCCTCGCTGAGAAAATAAATATAAGGCAATGGACCGTATCCACCGTTTGGAAGAATTTTTTCGGATAGACCAGGACAGAGAAGCGTAAGCCATAGTAGAAACCGACGTCGGGGGGACCTGACAAGGCACATGAAGAAGAAGATACAAAGCAAAAGGCTAGTGTTGTTAAATCATTGTTAAATCAAAAATTATTTAAACTAATAAAGGCACAGGTTGGTATTTAAATTTTAAAAAATCATTCTCGTATGTAATTTTCTTGCGTATTTAAATAACTTTCTTTCATATCAACTAAGTGGTTCTTGGAAAAAAACCTTTTACAGTTTAAAATAAATAAATAAATAAATAAATAAAATGAATAGGTTTATTATTTTTAAAGAACCATAATTTTTTGGCTGAACACAAACTAATCTGATCAACATTGTGAAGTGAGGTTGTATTTTTTTATACCAATTTCAAAACTATTGCTAACTATATCTTTGCATTTTTTGACACAATTAACTACATAGGTACTTATATGTACACTTTCGAAACGGGGAATATATTTTATCATAATTTTGAATTATATAAATTCCTTAATAAGGATATTCTTTGTATTAACTGTGACAAAAACCATACTAGAACGATATAACAGATAACTTATTTAAAGGACAATCAGATAATTATGTTATTTTTCTATGCGTGTTGTTTGACAGGCAAAGAAAAGGCTGCTAGTATTAGGTACTTTACTAAATAATAATAATATACATACCTAATATGTTTAATTTAATTTGAAATTTATTCTCCAAGTTCTTCGCAAATGTTTACCATTACTGCCTTTTGTTCGTTCAAATTGAAAATTTAAATTTAGAACTAAAGATTTGGAATTATTTTTCTTCTCGTTGTAATTTAATGAACAGGTTGTATCAGAATCTTACAAGATAAATTATATGAAACTAATTTCAAGGGCCGTTTTCGACCTTCATATTTTATATAAGCAAACGAACTTAATTGGTCCAATAAGGTTGTCTTCCGTTCTTATCCAATAATTTTTAAAATTCAAAGAATAATAATTTAGTTCTTCTTGTTTATGTTTAAACTATGATAATAGATTGATTCTGCAACAGGGGCCCTAGACAATATGAATTTTGCCAACGAATTTTTCGTCCCTCTAGAGGAGGAAGAAAATTAACTGTCCACTTTTTATATTTTTACAAAAGTGTCTTTGTTTGATTTAAATATTTTTTTTTAATATTTTCCAGTGAACAGTACATTTTTTCACATTGACGAAAACTTCGATCGTAAAATTCAAATTGTCTACGGGGGCCGTATAAATTTAGTATGTTAGTTTTTTTTTGTCTTATGAATCTGTGCTCACTCAAAATGAACACAAATACACTCTTTGACTATTTCATAGTAAGCTATTTAAAGCTTGTGTCGTGAAAGAGGAAGACAGTCGGCACCTGGGATCGAACCCACGACCTCCGAACGAAACAGTACGAAAGCCGCCGTCGTAAACGGTATTAAGTTATTAGTAAGTATCTAAATTTGGTAAGTTATTAGTGATGGGTATAGGCAGAGAGTACGGACTTTCACTCTTTCCTATCCAGACAAAAATCTTTCGCTTCATTCAAGAACATATTAATACGTTGTCTCCTTTTCCTTCTGACTTTTACCTTTCAGACGACACCGACGTATATGATCGGACAACGTCATTCTAGATCGGTCACATCTTGCACCCATTCCTTCAGAATTATAGCTTGTCGAATATCTAACAACTAAAAACTCTAGAATTCATTATCAATAGATTTTCATTCTTTCTCTCAATATGCCCAAACTTCCGTTATCTATTCACCAAGCTTACATTTTCTTCACATTCCTTTCTAATATTATCATTCCTCTCCTTATCAATCAGTCTTTTTCCGCATATTTTTACTTAAGGATCTCATTTCTACAACATCGGCTGGTAAATGAGTTGAGAATGTAAGAAAAAATAAAGAAATATTATATTCCGTTGCGGTGACAACCCCCTGCGAATATTAAATTCGTGACGCTGCACAAGGACATACAAATAATGTATAACTGCTTATGTCCCGCTGTGGCAAAATTGCTTTCAATTCAAAAGTTCGTAAAATTTTATTGAGATGCCAGGGTGTTTTTTTTTTTTTTTGTATTTTATCCCTAGCAATACGGAGTGGGTGTATTCGATTCATCTAATTTTAGGCATAAATCAGTTTATTATGTCGTTTGGTCCTGACACTTGAATTTTATCTGTTCACACACAATGTAACTTTTCAGTACCGCATAAACCTTAATTGATTTTTCGTGTTTGTCCGAAATTTCAAAATTAGCTCACAATTATTATGAACCCCCTTTTTAATTTAATATAATTAATTTGGGGCATGTTTGTAGCTCGGAGTGTTGGCAATATGTGCCTGTACGTTGTTTTACCACCCCCAATATTAAGCATTTTATATTTTTCAACCACATTTTTTATATTTCGTTGGCCTTTAGATTCTCGACGGCTTAATTTTTTCGCGTTGTATGAAATATTGGTCCATTATAAAATTAGACTAATTCTGGCTGCTATAATATTTAATCCGTGTCTACTGGACTTTTGATCGGTTGACTGGTAGAGAGTGCTTCAAGCATTAAGTTCCGCCGGCTATACTTACTGACACCTATGTATAGAAGAGTGTTATTTACTCATTACTTTTTATTTTTGAGAATCATTTGAATAGAAATAACCTGATAAATTGAGTAGGTATTGTGAAGGTTGTATGAAAGTAAGTAAAAAAGAAGTTTGCTTTATTAGTTCCCTCTGTCAAGTAAGTATGAGTTTAAGAATTGTTTTTTGTTGCAATTTTTTATCTGTCCATGATATACAAGATTTTGTTGAACTTTGACAATTATTATTTTAATTAATAAAAAGTAGTTTTGAATATCCTTCTATATAAGATTATTAGGTATGTTTGCACTAAAGACTCAATAAACTCAATTACCCTCCATCTACTAATTTACTTACCTACTTGTCTACTCAGACCATAAGAGGTTCGAAGACCAACCAATACACATACACATGGTTTCAATTTTACCCCATAAATAGTGCCATGGAAAGCCATGTTCCTTTTCGTCTAAAAATATTGTGTTATTCGCTTATTGTATTAAGTTTTATATAGGTATTTGTATTAAAATATCATTTTTGTTTTATTAACTTGAAAAGATTCATACTAAGTCTTTATTATTTAAAAACCCGTCAGTATACCTACAATTTATTAATATTCCTAAGCCCATAGAATTAAATTTCTAGAACGCAAGAAAAAGAGTGAGAAAAATCTGTATGTTTTTCTCTCGAATGAATTCATAGTGTTGTACTCTCTATGAGAGAGCTACACATTATTATTCTTAATTTATGCAGTGAAATTTGTAAAGAAATCATATCTCCACTAGCAGAAGTGAGTACCTACTCTTATTCTCCAAACTTATTTTTCAACCACTTCGGTAAGGTACGATATGGCATTCATTTTCCCACTTGAGAAAGAAGTATTTATGCTTATGTACATACATTCTCTCTTTATACTTATGTAGGTAATCTTTGTATATAAACTTCCTCTGTCCATGGTTATATGAGTGAACTCCTTAGCAGCTAGATTGATTTTTTGGTGATACAATCAAACTGACTAGAGAATGTTTTAGATAATAATATGTATCAAATCAATCAAATCAAATCTCCCTTGGAACTCCACTTAGGAGCATAGGGAGGCAACAAGAGCTCTCCATTGCGCTCGATCTTGCGAAATGCTTATGACCTCCTCCCACACCAAGTCCATTTCCCTCAGCTCTGCCTCGAAGGAACGGAACACGGTATGAGAGGGTCTTCCACGTCTTCGAGACCCTCATGGGAGGAAAAACAAGTATATGGATAAGTTTATTACATAGATTTTTTTATTAATTTATTTAGATCTTGTTTCTCAAGTGAGACAGCCAGAGGCTTTATACAAGTCCCGGTTTTGATCCCGATAAGGTCGAAATTATGTGTGTTTCTAGCCAGGAAAGGCATCCTGTGTCAGATTGCGCAGGAGTGGTGGACAGGTAGAAAACGCATAAGACATTAAGTTCCGCCGTTTACAATGACACTTTTTTTAAGAAAAGTGTTGAATCATTTACAATGGCCATGATAGTCACGGTAGTCAAGTTGAATTCAGAGAACTCAGGAAAGCAGGACTTGAACTCGCATCCCTAGCCGTCCCGTGCAGCAAATTCAGCCACTTGGGCAAGCGCTTGATCAAATCCCATGTTATAATGAATTGAATTGTAAATTCAAAATTTTTGCTTGAGTAAGCTTCGACGATCCAATACGACTTTAAACGATCCAACGTTGGCCGAGTCAGCTAGTATTTTCATATAATTTTCGTCAATTTGAATATTGCGTGTTGAATTAAGCAGGTCGAGAAAGGAATTTTTCGTAAGAATTTGGAAAAAAAGTGAGTTTTTAAATTGATGCCAAGAGAAGGGGTAATGACTTCCCGTAATTGGTGGAATTTTGATTGATCTTTTTTAAGGATAACTTTGTGTGTGTGGGTGCTACTATGTAGGCGAGTCTTCCAATGGAGGCGCCACATAATTATAGTATTTTCATAAAATGTGTATACAGATAGAGGCCAAAAAGTAGAACCAATGCACTAATAAGCAAAAAAATCATACAATTTCTAAAATAACTTTTCTTTTATTATGTAGGTAATTATATACCTATTTTGTTCAATACTTACTTCAATAATGTTCAATACTTTTCTTAAAAAAATCGTACGCAGTTATTCCATAAACAATACATTATGGAACTAATTTTTAAACATCTGCATATTATAGTATTTATGATAATATGAAGATTGTTACATGCACAATATGGTTATAACGTTAAGTATTGATCTATGCATAAAAGTCCATAAGAAATATGTAAAATTTGTAATAGATATTTTAATGATTTTGATTCAAATTTTAATTATTTTTCAAGTAGGTACTTTAAGTGTATATAAAGTATAGATGGTGAAGAATATTTTCATAACATTGTAGAAGTGGTTGGTAGCGGTTACGACGCCGGCTTTCGTACTGTTTCGTTCGGAGGTCGTGGGTTCGATCCCAGGTGCCGACCATCTTCCTCTTTCACGACACAAACTTTAAGTAGCTTACTGTGAAAGAGTCAAAAAGTGTATTTGTGTTTTTCACTTTGAGTGAGCACAGATTCATTGTTTAAAAAAAAAAAGTTATAGTATTTTTTATTTAGCTACTTAAGTTTAAATCTATTTATTTGACCACCATCTGTACGTGTGGGCCTCCCTCAAAGCACGCGAAGCCTTATGACGTGACGTTGAATTTGAAAATAAACAACCCTCTCGTATAGTGTTCCGGGGGTTTGTTATAACTGTTGTGTTTACACAAAATGAAACTCAAAATTAATGAAATTAAGTTGTACCTTTGACTGTGTAAGGAAACTAATTTGTCATTTTGATTTTTGTCCATGCATTACATTAAGTATCAAGTACTAAAGTAAGTACTTCTAAAAATGATTTATGTGTTATTAAAAGTGTCACGTGTGTGTTGAATTCGTTCAAGCTCAAGCATTAATAAAGTAATAAGGCTAATCATTATGAAGGTGCGTTTTAAAAAGTAGGTATATAGGACTAATTATCGGCTTTGTACTTTTTCGTTGTCACAATTTCGGTCTTTTTGGAAAACCTTTTCTACTTGATTCTGTTTTAATTTTTTATTATTATGTATTTATTATAATAAAAAAATAACAATTTGATTAATACTTGAGGCTATTACTGTATGTAAGATTATAAAGTGTGGAAATCTGAACCGATTTCATGAGAATTAAGGCTCTTCTTATAACCACCAATATGAAAACTCTCCTCTACGCCACGTCGTGGAATTAACCATTCGAGACAGAGTGAGAATCTCCGAAACTCGAAGAATCTGCGATGTCGAGGATGTCGTGCAATGAGATAGAAAATTAAGGTTTTACTGGAGAAATCACATAAATAGAAAGGATCCGGTGAGAATGATAAAAATATATCGACAGACGAAATACCATTCCAATTTAAGCTGGTATCCCGAAGGTCTTCAGCGTAAGCTCTCTTGATGGTGAGTCTTGGTCTGCCAAGTCTTCTTGCACCACCCGGTGTGTAATAGATTATGGAAGCCCATAATCACCGGGCTCGGAGGACAAACGTAGGATATGGCCGAGCCAGCTCAGTTTTCGATTCAGGAAAACCGTTGTTAGTGAAGTTTGCATTGTTCGTGATTGGACGGTTTCGTTTACTACAAAATCGAACCATCTTAACCCCAGAATTTGTCCAAGAAGTTTATTTTGAATTCTAAGATTTTTGTTTTTTTAGACTCACACCCACGACCCACATAAGAACATGAGCATTACAGAAGCATGTATACCTTTTAAATAATAAAACTTAATACCTAGTTAACGACAGACGGTGATGTAGCGGGACGACGAAATGGATACCAGAGACTGGACGAAGTGTTGGTAGACAGCCGATGAGGTGGAGCGATGCCTTCATACAGGTCGTTGTTGCCGAGTGAATGAACACAGGTATGAGTAGCGTGACCACGAGGAGCCAGTGGACGAGCACGGGCTTATATAGTGAAACTCAACTTTATTTTTTACTTCATACTTTTCATTGAAAATTAAATAATCTGCACACGTAGAGCTTAGTAATAATAGAAAAGGTAAATATTGTAATGTTCACAATAATGAAAAAAAAATTGTTGCTCGTTGTAAAATTTTCCATTTTTTTTTATAATTAGCTACATGTGTGAAAAACACTCAGAACGACGGCATATTGTCCAATGGAATGAGGTCCTTAGGTAAATGTCACTTAGGTTTTATAAAGTTAATCTATTCCTGTCTTGTTGGACAGAATATTTGTTTAGGATAAATTGATTTAAAATGCTTGTTCCTATTAATATGTCGTCACTTTGACGTGGGCTTAAAAATGAAAAGGGTGGGTGGTAGCTAGCGAAAATGCGATAGGTGTTTGTAAGAGTAAGTAAATATAGGGACTAAAGAACATGCTTACGGATCAACAGAACTGCTCTTGTCCAATCTGAGAAAGGAGACCAACTACGGGATGAAATTTCAATTGAATCACACCAGGATCACATCTCGAAATTCAATTCCGATTTCAATGTCGACCCACTACTTATATACTTTTAATTATATTAATATATTAGTACTTATTTATCCATTTTTCGCAAAACAATACCGGATTCAAAATAAACCTACTTACGGGAAACTATTTTAATGCTTAGAAACCAATAGCTGAATGTCATAATGCCATCGTTATTATGATTGAAATTGGATCGGAATTGCGATCTAAGTGAAGAGCAAGGCCCCATGTTACTCCGGTGATTTTATATTAAATTCTTCAAAGCAACAAAATGTTCGCAAACTATTTGCTAGTGAGCGGGGAGCCTTATTCGATGTAAAATATCAAAGACATATTATATTAATTGACTGGTAATGCGAGCTCTCAAACATACAGTCGAACCGTGACAACACTGTTTGTATGGAAAGTCACGTGACTAACGGCAAGGGGGAATTCTTTGTGTGGGAGCCCATACAAAATTCCTCATGTTTGAGAGCAAAATTCTCCGATTACAATACTCTAATTTAAAAAGTTCTGTTGGTTTGTGATGAATGGACATGTTTTGTTATGCCATTTTTCTCCTATAGCGAATAATACAGAATACACATTTTTTTAGGACAATATTTATGAACCCCTATTTTCCATACTTTTTCTTTGAAAGAAAACATATATTTAGTAACTAATTGCGTTATAATTATTTTTTACACTGGTGTTCCTTGCAATATATACCTACCTTGGAAATCATTTCTTTTGAAAATTCTCATCCAGTATATTTATTTACCTTTCATTAATTTTTTTTTTGTATAAATAAAAAATGAGTATGTTCAGTTTATCACGTAGACACCAAATAAACACAAATTACTAAAATATAATATGATAATAAGAACGTTTAATACAGACTTCTAGCAGCTCCTCTCATACATAACCTCCTTTTTTTGCAGCTAATCAACTGTTTTTATCATGAAACCCCAAAGATGCATATAACGATAGCTGATAAAAATATTAGATAAATAAAAATAATGCCTCTAACGTTATTCATATTAAACGGTATTTGTAAATATTAGTTGAACAAAATAATAGTATCACGCTAATATTAAAGACTTAAATATTACCACCTAATGGTGAACGTTGTTAACGTAAAGTGATCACACACTAACCCAGCCTTCGAAATAACAGTAGAAGACGGTCGTAAGCCCGTGGTGGTTTGAAGCAATAACAGCCTTCACTCATTTACATGACGGTTAATATTGGTTGAATTATATGATATGCCGTGTACGAGTAGAGAACGACTACACAAGATGGTTTGGAGTCACAACTGGCGTGAGACAGGGTTGCGTGCTCGCCCCCTATTTATTTATTATTGTTATGGACTTCATTCTCCGTCTGGCCATCCCTCAAGATCGAGGTTTACACATATCCGATCCTCTCACTCTGTGCGACCTAGAATTTGCGGACGACGTGGTCATACTTGAAAAGGATAAAGAACTGGTGACAGAAATCTTGAGGCAATTAAAGAACTACTCAGAAAGTATTGGCCTAAAAATAAATACCACCAAGACCAAAAACATGCAAAATGATTTCTGCTTAAGCCGGGGAGCCATAACTTTGGGTAGTGACGATGTCGAAGATGTCGACAGTTTCAAGTACCTGGGAGTCTATTTAACACCAAACGGCGGGGTAGAGAAGGAGCTCTCCATTAGAATTGCAATGGCGAGCTCGTCCTTTAACAACATGAGAAAACTGTGGAAATCCACCAACTTCTCCACCAAGACTAAGTGTCGCCTGTTTAACGCATGCATTATGCCAGTGTTGTTATATGGCTGTGAATCCTGGCATCTGACGAAGGCTCAACAGAGGAAAATTCTCAGTGTTGAGAACAGATTTTTGCGACAGATTTTGGGGATAAGGTGGTACCACTATGTCTCAAATGAGACCGTACGCGCCAGAACAGCACAACAGCCAATCACCTCAGTAATCCAGAATCGCAGATTGAGTTGGCTTGGCCATGTTCTCCGCATGTCCCCCGAGAGACTTGAATATGCAAGTCTTTTCTACAATCCGGATGGGACAAGAAGGCGAGGCAGGCCGAAATTGACAATCAAGCGGGCATTCACTGCGATTCTACAAGATGCTGGACTAAGCTGGGATGAAGCTGTGCAACTGGCGCAAGATAGAGAGGCTTGGAGGAACTTCGTGGCGTCCACATGCTCCACACTGGGAGCGAACGTGGATTAAGTAAGTAAAAGTAAGTATATGATATGATTTGAATTAGACATACCTATTTCAAATTTTACATGCTTAAAACTGTGTCAACCACTTCATGAACGCATATAACACAAAATTATGACGGCAAATAGAATTCTATAACTTTTTATATGTAAGTAGGTAGGTACTAAACTGGGTTAAATTATTTGCATGACTAACCACGCCCAGTTGTGACGCATTAAGAATACCAAGAATTTTTAAACTTTTAAACTTTAATTTATAAAACAAAATTATTCGCACGAGTTCTCTTATACTTAACAAAAATACTTAAATTAATTAAAATAATGTTATGAAATTATGCAACTACACTGTCTTCTTCAATGCATTATTATTTTTATTAACAGGGGATGGAGTCAAGCGTAATATAATGACCGCCAAAAGTATCGTTCGGTCGATGTTTTTATAGTAACAACGTAAAAAGCAGCTGTTTTTACGTTACGTTGTCACCACGGGAACACTGACTGAACGACACTTACCTACCGTTGGAAGCCATTATTATTTATTTTAGTGATAATATTAGTATGTATTACAAAGCTTCTATTGTTTGTGCATAATGTATCACCAGGACTAGAATAGAAATCGTATTTACCTACATAATATATCTAATATCTACCAGTTCAGACTTCTACATCGTCTGCATTTTACTGCAAATTTGAACAATACCAACTAATGGCGAACGTTGTTAACGTAAAGTGATCACACTAAGCCAGCATGCGAAATAATAGTAGAAGACGGTCGTAAGTCCGTAGTGGTTTGTTCATACCATTAGAAATCGAAAAATATTAGGCAGTCATCATTTTGTTGAAATTATTCGTTTACTGCAAAGGCAAAACGTAAGAAAATGAACCCGATGGTATTGTTTGAAACATGATACCAACGACCCATAGAAATTGTATGCCAAAAACTTTACTTGAGTAGTACCTATTTACTTACTTACGTTCGCTCCCAGTGTAGATCCTGTGGACGCTTTTTTTAGCCAATTTATATTAGGAGGATACGCAATTAACATTTAGTCCAATATGAATAGGTACGAAAAAATCTTAGAGAAGACGACAAATCTAATTAAGTTGCAACCAACAGTAAAAAACTGTCATCTTTGCTTTTTTCCAAGGGGACACTAACTGATGGATACCGTTGGCGGCCATTGTATTTCAATTGACTTCAGCTCCTGGGGCCTAAGCCAAGTGTAATAAAATGGCCACCAACGTTATCGGTCGGTCGGTGTTCCCATATTAACAACGTTCAAGCGACAACTTTTTACGTTGTCAATATGGGAATACCGACCGAACGATACGGTTGGCGGCCATTTTATTACGCTTGACTTCGGCCCCAGATCTCATGATGAAAACTCCCAGTAAAGTCAGTTAGGTGTAGGCTAAATTAAGATGAACTACTCTTTCATCATACCTGTCACGTTTATATTACAAAATTCTTTCTTTCACACATTATTATTAGTATAAATTAAATGTAAGTATTATTTTGCATAAGCGTAGGTTAGTTTGTAAATCATACCAAGCACAAAAATGAAAGAGATGTTGCGCAGTATAAGAAGAATAAAGAGACCTTTTTCCTTCACTGCCATTGTCATTGAAATAAGTGTTGTCGCGAAGACGTACCGCCATTTCGTTTCAATGGAAGTCAGTTAATTTAAGTACCTACCAACCCCGCATTTCAAATAAAGTACTTTTTTAAGCCATCATAGTTTCTGACGTGTTTTTATATTAAGTAATAAATTATAGGCACTTAAAACTACGTAAAATTCCCCAAAATTATTCATTCATATTAAAAAATACATTAGGTACACTTATTTCATTAAGGTTATGAAAGAAACAGTTTCATTCGTACGAACAAAAGATAAAATTGTACTTGTAGACGTTTTCTGAAAGAATAAGATTTATTTATTTATTTATTAGTGAGTACACGGCAACATTTTGCCTTTAACAAAATTTAACAAATACTAAGATAATAAATAATATATTAATATACAATATCGATTGAATGTCGAATACAAAAATAAAAACAACACAAGCAACAGAAAACACCAAAGCTGAAATCAACAAACCATACAAGAATTAAGTAAAAGTATAAAAATAATTAAAAGAAATAGAAAAACGTAAAGTTAAAACACCTATAGGTAAGTATTTAAATTAAAAAAGTAAAAATATCACAAGACATGAAACAATGACAATAAGAATAATTAAATTAATCAAATAAAATAATTTTTTTTATTTAAGAAAAGATAAAAGATACTCATTACAATAATTTTCAATTTCATTCATTCAATCGGCTAAGGTAGGTACCTAATTTTTGACCGAAAAAATAGTAGGTCTTTACTATCACTATAATAAAGAATATCAAACATCCGCTAAATTTATTTGAGCTCGAAAGGTTTGGTAAATTATCTAGAAACACTCAAATCGTTAGAGTTGAAAATGAAAACTTAATTACTCGTATCTACATAATATAATGTAAAGCGCAAGATAGTGACACCTTTTGTCACTATCTTGGTATGGAAATTTAGCATTAAGTTGTTCTATTTAAATTTTTAAGCATTTCACTAACAAGTAACCTTATCCCACAAAAATTCTATACAAGGAAATGATAGCTTTAAAATAAAGACATAAAATAGTTAAACACTTTTGTTAAAATAACTATATTCTGCTAGTGCATTCTAAGGTCTTCACAGTCTTGGGACCTGAGGCAAATGTAAAAAACGGCTGCCAGCGACATCGGTCAGTGGGTGTTCCCATATTTACAACGTACAAACGATAGATTTTCACGTTGTTACCATGGTAACACCGATTGACCGACACCTACCGTTGGCGGCTGTTTTAATGCACTTGACTTCGGTCCGTGTACCATCTAAAATAGTTCCTTCATCTTCCGTTCCCTAATCACGGTGTCTGCTTTCTGAATGTATTTATAATATTACTAGCTTTCCCGACAGACGTTGTCCTGTAGTCCTTACTATGAAGATTGATTTCAAATTTGTAATTTATAGGTACATAAATACGTTTAAAATATGTTTGAATGTTAAAAAAAATATTTCTGAAAAAAATATTTAATACCTACCGGTGCCGCCGTATTTTGAAACTCAATGGTTGTCGGGTAAATATTGTGTTGAAGGAATTCTTACAAATGGCATTGTTGTTAGAAAGTCCGTTCCATACTAACGTTAATATTATATTTTATGATATCCATTTTTTATTTTTTTATTAGTTATTACGTTATCCGGAGTGGAGAAGAATCTAATAAATCAAACATTAGAAGAATCTGTTCAGCCGATCTCGAGGTATAAGTGTTCGCACTATCCCGACATTCTTTTATATTATAGATTTGACAAGAGGTTCCTATCTGAACTAGTTTTTCTTAGAACTTCTTCATCGATGACCATTTAAATCTAGGTAAAGAAAGTATTCTACGTTATTCCATAAAATCTGCATTAACATAATAATATTAATTCAAAATGAATAAACTTTAAGATAAATAACCAAGTTTGAATTATTTCATTACAAAATCTTAGAAGATCCTCTTCTTTATATTTTTATTTTATCATTTTTCAAATGGATGCTTGACGTCCATCGAATAAACGAGCACCGTTTGAAGCCAGCCGCTGAATATCAGCAAAATTCAATTACGTTGAATAATTTGCAGAAATGCAAGCTCTCCACAAAGTTTTTTTTTCAAAAGATTCTTGTATCATTTTTTTTTTAAGGATTCTTGTATCATTTTTTTAAATATGTTTCCCGTAGATGGACAGGTTTTGTCATATTATGAAATATATACACTTATGAAAAAAAATTGCGTGGGGCTAGGGGTCATTTGGAGTGATCAAAATGGGAGTCTAAAATAAATAGTATATACATATTTGCCATATTAAAAGTCAATTTAAAATTTGAGTAAAATTGTCATTAAACATTTGGTGATGTTTTGTGCTTACTATTTGTATGATTCTTAACTTGTTGACTTTTCTTTTCTTAGGTTTTTTTTTTAACTGTGGATGTTGATTCAGCCTTTTTGTATTTGTGTTTTCTTTTTTTGCACCTTATACTGTATTATGTAATATAATGTTAATGGCCTATTATGGCTCTATCTGATTGAATGTATAAATAAATTAATAAATATGGTATTTTAGAAAGTTTTCACTTTTTACCTTCTCTCCTTTGATGCGAATAAACAAGATATTTTGAATTGTGTTAGTTTTGAAAAATTCATCAAGATAAAAATATTTAAGCGTTAAAATACTTTTATCAGAGAGGTTTTTATAAATTAAGTTTTTTTGTTAAAAAAAAAGGAAAATCTTAACAAGTTGTTTAATTTACAAAAGGAAACCTCACCCTTTTATTTATTTTCTTAATATTTAATCTTCTTATGAAACCTTCTAAACAGATTTAATTATATGCCTTGTCATATTTAACTTGTTGTAAAATAAAACGACCACTAAGTATATAGAAAGTCATTTTTCGTTTTCAGGGCTCTGGTGAGAGAAGTACCTACTAGCCATATTCTGTTCCCCTATTCCAAATATTAGGGAAATTTTGGGGCGCTATACACGTTTCCATATAAAATTTTGTTATTTCACGCCAGCCTAAATGTCATGCAAATGCAGAATAATACCTACTGATCATTTCTGTCAAGTGCTATGAATGTACATTATTACAATATTATCTCGACAAGTCTACATTGATTGGCGTCAGTCCCCGACTTTCGTAGTGTCGGTCGTGGGTGCGATCTCCAGTGCTGACCATCTTCCTCTTTTGCAACAAAAGCTTTGCTTTCTGTAAAATATGTCAAGTGTTTAAAAATAATGAAATTCTGTTTTCTTTGGAGAGGCCCTTTTGGCATGTTTTTAATATTTTTGTAAATGACCTATCTGTGTAATTTTTGTCCTTTGGATTTGTTATGTCCACACCCTGCATTTTTTACCATTTGGAGATATCGACTGCATCGTTTGTTCTTCTCTGTATGGCCATAGAATAAAAAGCACAAACTAATAAACCATAATTGTTCCAAACGCAGTTACCCATCTGTCACTAAGGTTAAGGTATACATATTATAATATGGTATATTATGTTACGTTTACTGCATACAATATCAAAAATAATGAAATTATCTCAAAAACAATGAATAATTTGTTTAGTAAATAAGCTACAGGCCAACTTACTATGTTGTTTCCGTGACATTTCAATAAACATTGTCGGTAAACTTTCTTCATTTAATTATATTCAAGTAGCTAGGGTTCTAATATTAACGAAAATGGACATTTCGGTAACAAAATCAATTAAAATCAAACTTTTTGACGTGAATGATTAAAATATTCCTTTGAAAATGGAACTTTCTCGTTACAAAGGGTGTCCGAGGAAACGTATTTTTTAAATTTAGTGTAAAAATTTTCCTGGAAGTGGCAACGCTGAAATTTTACAGTTGACACCTAAGTTGATCCCACCCAAATATTAAAAATAGTGCAGTTTATGGTACACAAAAATAATAAAGTGTAATATTATTTATAATTATTTTGTATAGATTCTTGTGACCTTTTTTCAGGACTAGATCTTAAAGAATATGTAACAACTAATGACTCTAACAATTCATTACTGATGTTCGATTTTAAATGGAACACACAACTACGGGCTAACGACCGTCTTCTACTGTTATTTCGAAGGCTGGCTTAGGTAGATCACTTTACGTTAAGAACGTTCGCCATAGGTGGTAATGTTTATAAGTCTCCGAAACTCCTAATCATGAGAATTCTCAACATGTTCAACATGTCGAAAAATCTTATGTATGCAACAAGTAGAAATTTAATAATAAATGAAAATATAAAGATAAAAGTTGATAATTATTGGCAATAAAGATGAGACATTAACAAAAATGGATATATCTAGTCATATCCTGGCGCCAAATACATGACAGCAGTCGCAGTCTTTAAATTTGGTTGCTCTCTTGTTCTCACTTGTTACAAAAATTGGGTGACACTGAGACCACTCGAAAACTTTCAGAATTTTCAGCCGAGAAAGAGAACCTCATTTGTCAACCATAAAATTTTGAATATTGTTGCTAGATGCTCTTGAAATGAAAGTAAATTGCTGCAGTAAATGAAAGTAGAAAACCTTCATCTCGTCCACATGCGACACACTGGAAGCGAACGAGGATTAACAGTTACAAATCAAATTATTGCCGAAAACCTGACAACACAAATTTATCCCTCGATTCGTCGAATTGTCAATTCGAAGCTTGCATTGTCTTGTGGTTCACAAACAGAAAACAGAACTACGAAAAGAGAATATGAACATGGAAAATATTGCCGGATTTTTATAAACAGAGATAAAAAGGTTCACTCATACTGAAACACTCTGTAATACCTCCTCACACTTTCTTGGGCGAGTGTGGCCAGGTTGCAAACTTTGGGCTGGATAGAAAATATTTTACATTCCCAAAGGGTAAGATGTCTCTTTGAGATTATTATTCTCTTTGATCTTGACCATTTCTCACGGAATTAAATTCTTCTAGCCGGGTTTAATCACTCACGGTGAAGGAGATAAGTGAACGCCGCGGCGCCTCTTCTCTTTGTGGGAAGTATTTTTCAAAATAAAAAAAAACTTTTTTTTTTATTAAAGGATTATAAAATTACACAAAATTATTTACCTATGAAAAGAATTTGAAACCTTGATAATATAAAAGGTTTCATAAAATATCTCAAATTGTACCGTTTTTCGTCTTTATATTTACATGTTATATTTAAGTAGGAAAAATAACAGTGCTAAAAAAACACTTTTTGTTTATTCGATTTAAATTTATACAAAAAAAAACACAACGGTTTTATGAAAAGAAATGCTTTTCTCTCAATTTCATTTTAACATTTTTTGTAGTACCTACTTATAATATAAATAAGTACCTACCTATGTACTTTTTTTTAATGGCCATCACCTTGTTGGTGTTCTTGGCCAGTCTCAAGTAACTAAACCTATGTACTTCCTTATCTTTTTATTTTATTGGTTTAAAATATCGACCCCAAATAGTAGCATCGATATCTTCTTATATATAAAAATGGAGAGCTATTTATTTATTTATTTATTTATAATTTTGGAAACACCAACAGAACACTGATATAAACATAATACAACAAAAGCACACAACACATACAAAATTCACCAGTGCTCCAATAAGAGGTGTCCGCCACTTCCCAAATCTTATTAATTATTTTATAGTTCATAATATTTATTGTCGCCCTGTCAGTCGTAGCACATCAAACAGCGTACACACATACAGACACACCCGACCGGCAGGCGCAGTACGAAATGTTACAGTCAATTTGTACAATTCGAGATTAAACTAAATTCAGTCGAATAAAATTTACAATTACTATCTACATTTATAACCTTTTTAAATTTTCACTATTATTTATAAGTATTTTTTTTTCTTTCTATTTTTTTTTTATACATGTATATTAAAATTTCAGAAAATATTTAATACTTTAAGCCTACAAAACTTGTATACTCAGAATTTTTTAATTTTCTTTCAGTCAGGGGTGATCAACCTTTGAATTTTTACTTAATTTTTGCATATATCTCGAAAACTATAAAAGCTAGAACCCTAAAAATGTGTATGTATATAGAAAAATATAATATCTCAAATTGAATTTAATGAAAAGTTCCAGGGTTTCTCATACTTTTTTTTATAAAGATAAATATTTTTTTTATGACAAATTAACGAGTTTCAATGCCTATATTTCAGAATTTAAAAAAAATATCGAAAACGCCGAAACATATCAACTAGATAATTTAATTTTCTATAAAAAATATCTACATTATATCAGTACATCTCAAACTTTTCTTAACAATTTATGTAAAAATTTAATTTATTGACGACATCGTTTCATACAATGAACATGCCGACTCAGGCCATCGACAGTTGGATCTCATGTATACATGCAACTAATTAGTAAAAATATTTTTCTTCATTTGAACTCGAAGAAAATTAATGTGTTCTAGGACGTCACTTTTCACCCCACCTTCCCCTACTAAATTTGCACTCTAAGGAACTCTTTCAATGCTAACATGTTAAAGTTTTATATTTTGTGTGTGTTTTTATTTGTGGTTATATGACGTCTGTGCAAGAGAAAATAAATAGATTCCTTCCATCAAAATAATTATAGTACAAACGCAATTTAAAAATGTGGCCGAGGCAGGCATGAGGGCGGAGATTTTTCCTTATTATTCCGCACAAATTATTGTCGTTAGAAAAGCAGAAATTAAATTTATTAATTATGGGGAGATCTAAAAAGCTTAATTGTGTAACCGCTAGATGCAGGTAGGATCAAATCGCATTTAATATAATTTACATAAGGGCTTCGGGAGTACCTCTGCCAGTCTGAAACTTTACTTAATTAATTTTATAAAAAACGTGCAGTCATTTTGCAAAACGTAGGCTATATTTGACTTGTCAAGCTACAAATACGAATTAATTAAGACAGTTTTTTTTCTGACAAAATTTGAACGAACACGATGGTTGATCAGAACATAGCATTCAATTTAAACTGAAATTCTTCTCTAAAGAGAGTGAACCGCCAGTGCCTGTACCTAAAAGTGACGTACCTACATACATCAGTCATTAAATAAAAATAATGTTCTAGCTATGCGAATCTAGACAAACATAAGAAAATAACAACTCTTCGTATGAGAAGAGGTTTTTATTTAAAAAATTACATAAACTACATAACGAGTGAAAATGTCATGGTATAAAAGATCGTAAAGTGTGACCGTTTATTGTTACTATTGCTCTCACGATCTCCACGACATGTCCTAAAGTGTGAAGAAATTAATATTTTGCGTATTTCTATATCAATACAAAAGGTGGTTTGATTAGTCACTAGTTTAAACTTATTTGTACATGAGAATAATATTTATTTATCGTTTGGCTTATTATTTATTTATGAGAATAATATGGGCATTAAAACAGCGTTAACCATTTTATGTATATCACGTTGAATAATGAACCACAGGCTCACTACAACTCAAATTAGTTTTATAGACCACTCACTTGTTATTGTGTTCGCCCAGTCGGTATTTTTTTTCCGCCCAATTTAGTACTTTATTCGATCGTTTTGAATTACTGTTTTCCACTCTTATTACCTCATTTTATGAACTTGTATATATGTAGAAAACAGGCAACGATGTACTTTACTCGGTGAGGACAGTTCCTAGGAACTGAGAGATATTTTGAAGTAACATATAGATAGGTTACTCTCTATTCGATATCAACACTTTCCAAGGTTAATTGTTGTAATTTTTTCTTATTCAGGATAATATGGAAAAACTTATATTTGGTTCAGTATGTAACTGTAAGCGCTTTATTGAAATCAATAGCGATTTCAAAGAAGCTTCCTGAAAGCCCTTCAATTCCATCAATGGTTCTTAATGAAGGAACATAATTATATTATAAGTGTGTAGTTTGTTAGGAGGTCATCCTCTTTCGTTAAACATAATAAAATAAGATTATTCTTATATACTCTGCATCATAAAAAAACAGTTTGTACCTACCACAAGTTGTTTTGAATCTGAATATTTTT
This sequence comes from Mystacides longicornis, assembly GCA_963576905.1. Taxonomy (NCBI): domain Eukaryota; kingdom Metazoa; phylum Arthropoda; class Insecta; order Trichoptera; family Leptoceridae; genus Mystacides; species Mystacides longicornis. Next base: position 12,347,453 of record OY756428.1, read on the forward strand.
GGGAATTTTGAAAGTTCATAATTTCATGAACGAAGTCGATATACATAACATTGCGAACAAAATCTAAATTCCCAAGTAGCAAACTAGGCTTTGAAAGGTTGAAGGAGGATCAGTGCGATACTTGTGATTTTCTTCACTGAAATTCTTCCACTCATTCAGTTCATAGCTTCATCTACGATAAAATTATTTTAAAACGAGTTTTTGGAAGAAATAATAACGAAATCTACATTTTAAATTGGGTTTTTATTATTTTTTTAATTTGTAAATAATATGTTCCAAAAAGACGCAAAACCCCCGAGTTCAAAGATGTTTTAAATGATTTCTTGGATTTCCAATATCCTGTGATCCCTAAAGCAAAATATTTTATTCATAGATATTTATTAAATGGTATATTTTCTTACTGATGACTCAATAAGGGTAAATGAGTAAAAGTGCTCCTTAAGTAATTATTTGTAACATCAGCGCGTCAATATTAATTTCTTATTCTTCGATCCCTTTTAAGATTCTTGCAATTATTAGTTTCTTATAAATGGCTGAACGCGGAAAATGGAAAAGCGCCATAGATTCTGTGTGGAAAGTATAAACTCTGTCTGTTTCAACACTTTACTTGGCGATTGGCAAAAAACGAGTTGGAAATTTTATTATTTCTCTTAGAAATAAACAGGAAACAATTTCCTGTTTATTCATTCCCAACAATATTAACCAATTAGTTAACATCTTCAGGAAGCTTATAAACAATACATGTAGGTATACTCTAACTAGAATAATATACGTTGTGGGCACTTTACGTGTTAATAAACTTTAATACAATAATAACTTTTGCGAATCCGCCTACGGCCTTTCAAAGAAATTTTAGGGGTGCAGAATGTTTATCTCTCAATCAATCAATCAATTCTCCCTTTTACACCCCACTCAGGAGCATAGGGAGGCAACAAGAGCTCTCCATTGCGCTCGATCTTGCGCAATGTTTATGACCTCCTCACACACCATGCCCAAATCCCTCAGCTCTGCTTCGAAAGAGCAGAACACAGTGTGAGAGGGTCTTCCTCGTCCTCGGGACCCTGATGGGAGAAAGAACAGGGCTCTCCTCGGACAACTGTCATTCGGCATCCTTAACACATGCCTCAGCCAAGTCCATCTCCTCTCCACAATGGTAGAGGTGACGGGTCCTCGCTGGGTGCGCCAGCGTATAGCGTCGTTCGTGATGCGGTGGTACCATATTATATCCAAAATTCTCCTAAGGCACTTCATTTCAAATGCAGATTTTTTGTGCCTGGGATTTGGTCAGGTGTCAGGACTCATACAGGAGAATAGACAACGCACTCATCAAAAAGTTTACATTTCGTCTCGACATTAAACGCCGACGCTTTTCAAATCTTGGTCATGTTGTTAAAGGCGCCACATTTTTATGTCTATATACAAGATTACAGGTAAAGTCGTGCGGAATATTAAAGGACGTTATTATTTAGGTCATTTCTGATGGATTTGATTGTATTACATGGTATCAAACTTAACCGTTATGGAGATATTGAACTTTAAAGATTTTGAAAAAAAAATCCTGACATGTCCTCTCACTAGACACATAAAAAAAACTGGACCCAAGGACCTCTTATCCGAAGAAATCGATAAAAAAGGCAAAGAAGAAAGGATTTGACTCTTCCATCTACTAAAAGCTTTTTTGTCGTGAAAGAGGAAGATGGTTTGCATCTGGGATCGAATCCACGACCTTCAGACTTTACTTCTGCTCCGATCGCCGATGACATAATTGACTACTAAAAAATCACTTTTCTTATACACGAAAACTTGAAAAAAAAGCATTGTAAAAATATTAAATTATTTTTCAGCTTGTAGTAGAATAAATAATAAAAAAAAATAATACGTAGAAGTGAGTTGAATATTTAATTAATTTGACAAGAAAAGAAAACAAAGCAGTCCACATTCACCGGGATAGGCAATTAGTCATTTAGTATGAATCTAGCGGAGGGTCATAATTATTATCGCGTCTAATGGCTCTAAATGGCCGTGCGCTGCCAAGATAAATAGGAACGAACAAGCGGACCCACTCCATACACACACAATGACTATACTTTTACGAGAAGTTCGTTCTTCTTGGGTATGCGCGGGATATTATTAATGTAATTTACTGAGTTTTCTAAGGAAAATAATAAAAATATATCATTACGGACAATCTTTTCGAGGAGAATATCAAAATGGTATTATTATTTTATTTCCCAACAATGTTTAAACGATTCCTTTCACTTTACTCACCCAGTATCCAACAACACAAACTATGACTATAATAGGAGTTAAATGTTTCCATATTTTTCCAATGAAAAGGATTGCTAAAACGTTCTTGCAATCTAATCCAAAATTTAAGTAAGTTTGTTGAATATACAAGAGATTCCCGTATTGAGAAATGTCAAAGAAAACTATTCTGTAAAAGATTTGAGGCAAAGATAATAATATATCATACTCCTTTTCTATAATAGTAACAGTCTGTAGGTGAAAGAAAATGGAATCAATCCATTAGTTACTCTAACCGAGGATAGTGGTAAGTGCTTTAGAGTAGTTTATACTCTTTCCAAGAGATTTTAGTTACTCTGGAATCAATACATTATTTTTATTTATAACTAGCTTTCCCGACAGACGTTGTCCTGTAGATTTAATACGTTTAAAATATATTTGAATGTTGAAAAATTATTTCTGGAAGCTCGAAACATCTGGATGTTCGCCCTCCCATACCCCTGGGGGTATGGGAGGGCGAAACCCTTAATGATGGTTATTCTGAAAGCTTGAAAGAAATTCTATCAAAAATCTGCGTACCAATGTTTTGAAACTCAATGGTTGTTATGTAAATAAAAATTGTGATGTTATGGTTTTTTTCACAGATGATGGCGTTGTGGTTAGGAAGTCCGTTCTATACCTACTATGTTTAATATTAATAATTGTTATTCATTTTCGATTTTTCATTAGTTATTCTGTTATCCGGAGCGGAGAAGAATTCAATAAACCAAACATCATAAAAATCATTTCAGCCGATCTCGAGTTAAAAGTGTTCGCACTAACCCGACTTTCCTCCGTATTAAGCAATAAAACGGCGTACCAAATTTTGATAATTCATCCAAAAAAGGGCCACTATATTAGATATAATTTTATAAGGTTAAAAAAAATAGGAATTGGCCAACGATGCGATGGAGAGGGATATTGGAGTAACCCATTGTTTGACCCGGAATCCGTCCCCGGAGTCCTGAGTAGCGTGCAAAATAGTTTTGCTGTGAGTGCGTCGGTTTGTCCGTGAGATTTTATTTTGTATTACAACTTTTTCCATTTCGCCGAAGCTGTAATGCGCTTGTGTGAATCTGCAGTAATTATTTATTCTTCTTTCAATTGTTTCAGTTTCTCAATACAATGTTAATAAGAGCAAAAAAGATTAGCAACTTCTTATTTGCTTTTTTTTTTGACAGATATCCTCAATACAATACTCGACTCGCTGTGAATCATATTTCTTGACAGATGACAGTTCACCGACCTCGGTAGCTTAGTGGTAAAGGCGTGGACTTTCAGCTCACGAGGTCTCGGGTTCGATTCCCGGTCGGGTCAGAGTTTTTTTTTTCACTTGAAATTTCTACCCGATGTTGGCCTCTCTCATATTGGACGGGTCCGGTACACTGGAAATAATGCCTCAGGCAAAAAGTTCCGCCGGCTATACTGATTACGGACACCTTTGTATAAAAAATAATAAGAAGGAAGTAGCTGGTTTTTGAGAAATGCAACGCTGATAAACATAATATCTCTATTATTTTTTATTTGTAATTATAATGTGATGTGATGTAATTATCATCATACACGATAAAATAAGTATCTCTAATCTTCTTATCTTCTATATAATAATTCAGAAATGTTTGTGTGCTTTCTATCGTATATGTGAACATCACGCCTAAACGGCTGAACCGATTTCACTAATTCTTTTTTTGTCGTGTTGGCTTTTATTAGTAGAAGGTTCTTATGAAAGAAAAAATTAAGAAAGTTGCGTGGTAAATCTACATAATATTTTAGTCCGTTTATATATATATATTTTTGTAACAGCATCAATCATAGAAAACAAACGTAAAGGTCAGATATTAATATGCGAAAAGCCGTGCAAAATTCCAGAGAGCGTTCTTAAATACTCTTTGATAAATTAACATTAATATATTTAGAGCTATTTAAAAAACTTTATTTTTTTAAGATCTTCATACAAATTTTTCACAAAAGACAGTAAGCCATCTTTTGGAAACAAAATTACTCATGTAAACGTAGAATGGAATCTTGGTATTACTGTATGAAAATGTAATAAAATAATTGGAGATTGATTTGTTATACATATAAATGTTATTCAAATCTTATTATTCTCAATAAATAAAGATTTAATGCAAAATTTTGTAAAAATCATTCCTCCATTTTGAAATTGACATATTTTAGAAAATTTATGGCCATACTTTTTACAAAGCGTCGTAGCCACTGTAATAGATAAGTAATTATGTAGGTGCCTGATAAAATAATATTCTAATGTAGATAGGTATTAAATAATTTAAAAATAATTGTTGAATCATTTTATATTTCTGAAATATAAATAAAGTGTAAATCTTAAATTCATCGTTGAAAAATATTAAATTTAAAATCATCGTTGAAATTGGTATGAACATTCCATAAACAAACTGGTCGGTAAAACAGTAGCCGATAAATTAGATCATAACGTACAGTGAACTTGACAGAATTGTTGAGAGAAAGAAATAAAATTGACAATAATTGAGAATCTTTAAATGGCTTCAGGATTTTAATCAGTTTAATAAAACGTTTGTTTTATCCACATAATAATTTAGAAATATAATATTTGTATTGAAATTAATCACACTCAACAGCGGTATTACATTGTGTCTAAATTAGTATGTAAATAAACTCAAAACCACATTAGCTTATTGATTTTATCCTGCATATTATAAAAGTATTGTTAAAAATTTGGACTCATGGTCCTATTGTTGGTGTGAAAATTATTTTGAAAAAATATTCATAGGGTGTCATATACTTAACTTTAAACCAATCGTGTTAAAAGAAGTATTCTTCAAAGACAGCGGCCAGTAAGAGGTTTGATTGGAAGCCTTACTTGACGACCCTCCAAGGTTTGTGACAAATCATTCATCCTAGAATAAATACAATATTATTATGATACGACATATAATATCATTTCATCTTCCACATAATTTTTGTTATGTAATATTGTGTACATTAATTAAAGTTATTGTAGGTATATAATACACCTATAAGTAGCCAAAATCAACACTCTTTTTATTACAGGTATTTTTTAAAAGTATTTAAATGAATAAAATCACAATGAAATCAATAACAATTAAGAAATCAAATTAAAAACATACAGTCATGGTTACATTAGATGCAAGGTAAATGCCAAATCATATTTTTATCTACATAATTCACAACAAAATATTTTATGTGCAGTTTCATTAATTTAATATTATAAAGTAGGTACCTACTTAGAAAAAAATAAACAGCAGCAATAATATTCCTATATTATAATTTATTCAATCTTATTCAAATTTCGAACAAAAATTTAATTTACTTTTTGTTTTGTTTACATCGCCTATGTGTCAAAATTATTGACAACCGTGAATCCATAGACTATGATTAAAATGAAATATTGTGAAAGATAATGATTTTTTAAATGTGTATTTTGTGTGAATAATATATTCTTAAAATTAATAAAAAATACTTACCTCAAATTACTTACGATACACACCTACGTATTTTTTACAAAACTTTTTTTATTATCCAGCCGAATTGCTCGAAAACGAAGCGCTAAAAAAGAAATATTTTGTTGCGTTGTCTATGCCCTATGGACATTGACACTTCTTATTTTGTTGTCAAAAAACTAATTAAATAATACAAACGAATGAGATGTAAAAAACTTTCTATTTTTCTGGTTATTTTTTAATTATAAATAACAAACAGGAATATTAATGGACAATCTACTGGTAAGCATTTTTATTTGTTTCAAAACAATAGGATATTAATAATTAGTTGACATTATGGTTATAATGTCATTGACAAATTTTTGTGTAACTATATTTTTTACAGGCTCGGCAGCATTTTCAACAATAACAACTAACCGGTGAATATCTAAAACGTAAAAACACATATTTCAAGAGAAGATCAACCAAAATCGGTATGTAACGTAGTATCTTATCATTATTTAATTCTATTAATTTTGTGTGTATAACTGTTATGTTACAGATTAAATTTTGAGTTCCTAAAAATTTACCAGTTCAATGAGGAGGAAAAATATTCAATGTTTCCAAGTTTGAAATGTAAAAATACAACTATTAAGTCATAATCAGTAATAATGAACTGGCTGTCATAAGGATAAGATATGCTGTGACAATACATAAAAACTTAACATAACAAAGACATCACGGAATCAACATACAGAGGGCGAGTTTCTATCAACTAACCCCGTTTTTTCATTTGTATAGGATTTTTTTTTCTATTTTTTATCTGTTAGATCTTACAATGACATATTGTCAAATGACTGAAATGAAATAAACAAAATTGTTTTATTCATAACCAGAAATATACTAAATGAAATAACATATTATGTTTTTCTTTTTATCAAACATAATAATATATTCTTTCAAAAACCACTAAAATTTAAAAATGATGCCTACAGCAAAAAGAAATTATGAGAATTCGTGGAGTTTTGTAAGTATTTTTACACAAGATATTTATGTTAATGTTAAAATAACTATCAAATAATGTGACATTTTAACTCAATTTACTTTATTATTATTAAAAAGATATTCTGTAAATTTGAGATGCAAGAAGATGACATGATGGTCTTATTAGCAAGTCAATTTCATATAAAATGTCCCACAATGTGCTTTATTCCATTTTTAAATGGAACATCAGTAATGAATTGTTAGAGTTATTAGTTGTTACAAATTAATCATGCTTCGACGTATAAGAATATCTTCTTCGTGTGGTTCTCCTAACTGAAGTTGGTGACCATCACTGCAAACTCTTCATGATTTTGAGACAGCCTTTTCTCAGAAGACTCTCTTCTGCTCAAAACCACTTTTTTCCTTGAATTTTAAGTTGGAAAAGGGAATATTTTTCATTTTATTTATTTAGATACATAAATAGGACAATACATTACGAAACATACACCAGTGAAGTATATACATTTGAACTTATTCATCACAGAGTAATGAGAATTTAGCCAAAGTACGAGGCATTGACAGTGGTCAGGAGCTCTTTTTTTACTTTTGTATCATTTCCAGGACTCTATAGACACCCTGTCAATACGTGATATGCTCAGCATTCTTCTATACAATCACATCTAGAGAAAATAATCAGTTTATGTAGAGCTAGATGCTGGTTTAAAACTTGACGTGCACCTTAAAATTTGTTCTTCAACAGTTGTGTGCATTAAGTTTTAATAATTAGATATCGACTGCTGATCATGAGGACCTGGGTTCTATTTCTGGAGGAATCAAAGTTTTTATAGATGCTTTCTTATGTAAAACAAAACATTGTTTCAGGGGCTACACTGATTATAATATATTACTACCATATTATTTATAGGAAAAGACAAGTTTCCTTTTATTATATACATAAATTCCATAGAAAGAAGCTTAACTCTACAGTCTTTAGAAAATTCATGCCTACTTTTAGTCAATATTTTTAATGAAGATAGATATTTTAATTGTTTCAGCAATTTTTATTATTTAGATTAATTAAGTACCTATAATTGATCAAATTTTGGAAATATAATCTACATACCTAATAATTCAGTAATGTTTGTTTATTTATTATTGTATATTTATATTTTTGTATATTGGAGCATAAAACCATAGGTTCTGCGTTGGATTTTAATTGTCATGGATCCTTGCAGGTATATTTATGGTAATTCATGTCTACTTTTAGTGAATATTTTTAATAAAGATAGATATTTTAATTGTTTCAGCAATTTTTATTATTTAGATTAATTAAGTACCGTCATGTCGGGTGACTTTATCCCAACATTTGGAAACATTTCACTATTCACTTTGTGGTTTTCACTGTTAAGGATGTATCAGCTCCATATCATTTTGATAAAAACTAAAAGGTGCCCCAGTTGCAATACAATCATTTCAATAATTTTGACTACAAATATATATAAATATTTTTATTTTGGGCCAAAATATATCATCATAGAGGGTGACTTTGGCCCCCGTAAGTTCTGTGATAGAAAATGTACTTTTATTATACTTAAGCTAATGTCACCCGCCCAGTAGGTTCATACATAAACAACTCTTTTAATTATTTGTGGTCACATTTATGTACCACAACTGATTATGGCGGAAATATACAAAAACGGCAAATGCGTGGAGATTTGTGAACTACTAATGCCATCTATCGATTACACGCAAAAGTTTTTCTATATCTCTGATTATTTTGTATCGGCGGGAATTGCAATTTTATTATCATTTTGGGCCAAAGTCACCTGCTAGGGCTAATGTCACCCGACATGACAGTACCTATAATTATTGATCAATTTTTTGAAATATAATCTACATAATAATTCAGTAATGTTTATTTATTTATTATTTTATATCTATTTTTTTGTATATTGGAGCATAAAACCGTAGGTTTTGCATTGGATTTTAATTAATCGTCCTGGATCCTTGCAGGTATATTTATGGTAATCATAGATACAAATTTTTACAAAATCTCAAATATATTTACTGTAATTAATAAATTTCTAAAATTATAAAATCTTCATAGTAAAATCTCCGTAAACACAGATGGCCATCTTTTAAAAACAATATTACTCATGTAAATGCTGCTTAGTACCAAAATTTGACTGAATAAAAATGTATTTAAAAGATTCAAGATTGTTTTGAAATAAAACTAAATGTAATTCAAACCATATAAAACACATTTTATCAACATTGAAATGAAAGTTCAATTTTTACCATTCTACACATAGGTAGAGGGTGTAGCGAATATAGTCAAGACTCAAACCACATTGAGAGTAACACTTGCATATTAACGGAAAGTTTTCCCTTCTATTGAATAGTCAAATTGAATCAAGTATGAGATGTAACATATTATTATACTGCAGTTTTTTCCATGTGTGTGGCAGAATTTTTCTTCTTTCTTTTTTATAAACATTAAAAGTGTTATTCTTCTCTCTTTTTATGAATTGTGAAAGTGTGATTCTTCTTTTCCTGTGCTTATGTCAGTTATAGAGGTCTGTTAAGCAATGAGAAGCTTAATACTTATAAGTAGTCTGTGGAGGCTAGACTAGAACCTGTTTAATTACCTACCGATCAATCCTGACAATCGGAATTAAATACTTTATTTTTTCTGGAATTAAATACGTTAGGCAAGACGGGTATAAGCTAGTCTACATAATAATTTAGAAATGTTTTTTTATTAGCTTTTTACTTAATGTCATCGCATCACGCCTAAACGGCTGAACCGATTTCACTAATTCTTTTTTTGTCGTGTTGGCTTTTATCAGTAGAAGGTTCTTATGAAATAAAAAATTAAGAAAGTTTCGTGGTAAATCTACATAATAATTTAGAAATGTTATTTTATTAACTTTTTACTTAATGTCATCGCATCACGCCTAAACGGCTGAACCGATTTCACTAATTCTTTTTTTGTCGTGTTGGCTTTTATCAGTAGAAGGTTCTTATGAAATAAAAAATTAAGAAAGTTGCGTGGTAAATTGGGAAATTAAATAAAACTCGCATTAGCCCCTCCTTCTCTATCTAAATAATAATTCAGAAATGTTTTTTTATTTTATATGAATGAGATATGAATCTGCACAGAGCCGTGCAAAATGCCGGAGAAGGTTCTTTAATACAATTTGCTGCATTAACTTTATTATTTAGAGCTAATTAAAAAACCCTATTTTTTAGGATCTTCATACAAAATTTTAATAAACATTAAAAGTGTCATTCTTCTTTTTCTGTGCTTATGTCAGTTATAGAGGTCTACAAAGCAATGGGAAGCTAGACTAGAACCTGTTTAATTACTTACCTATCAAGCCTGACAATCGGAATCAAAAACGTAAAGCAAGACGGGTATAAGCTAGTATATAAAAATGGAGAGCTATTTCCCGATGTCATCGCATCACGTCTAAACGGCTGGACTGATTTCGCTAATTCTTTTTTTGTCGTGTAGGCTCTTATCAGGAGATGATTGTTTTAGAAGAAAAAAATTAAGAAAAATGCACGGAAAATTAGAAAATTAAATAAAACTCTACGTAGGCAATCTTATTAGTACTTTACCATACAATTTTTATTTCAATTTTGACATGAACTGTCAGCTGTTAAATAGTTGGTGCGATTGACAGAATACGAATGGAATATGAATGGTTTAAAACAGATGCATCAATCGGAATTAAATTGGTCAAATGATAATTAATTCATCACCATTCAAATTCGTATTCAATATTCATAGTTAGGAACACAGGACAACGTCTGTCGGGAAAGCTAGTATTATACAAAAATGGAGCCCTTTTTTCTGTGATCAAATGTGTATTTCTTTGTAAGAAATCTTCAAGGAGCTAACATTTACAATTGTGTTTTTTACAATATAATTTAATTCTTATTTTGAAATTAAATTGGCGTTTTACGGAAACTGTCAGATGTTTGATAGTTGGTGCGATTGACAGAATTCGGATGAATTGCAAAATACAGTATACCTATGGTTTAAAATAGATACATTGATCGGAATTTCATTGGTTAAAAGGTAATTAATAATAATTTATCGTTATACCAATTCGAAACATTTTTCTTGAATCAAGCGATGAATACGTAAAAATTATTATTAATACGCTTTTGTTATGTAGATTTTTTTTTTAATATATCATCCAATACCTAATTTTATTTTTCAAATTCGGAGTTTTAAATATCTTTTCTTCGAATATCTTTGTGTATCGGTGTCATAATCCAATTTATCCTCTCACAAATTGATGATATTGTTGAAAATACGGCGGTTTTTTCTTTCAAAAGTTAATAAGAAAAGAAGGTTGAGTCGTTATACTTATAAAAATGGTTGCAAGTGCGAATAGGTAGGTACTTTTTATTTATTAGCCTTCCACATAGGTAAGTTTAATACTTACTTAATACTTGGGTATGACATTGAAGACCCCCCGATGTTATGTTAATGCGATGAGCAATGTAGTGTGGACGCGGACTTCAATATCACTATCCGCATCAATTGATGCTGATTTTATTGCTGATATTCAGTTCGTGTCTTGCGCTTGTATTTTATATTCATTCTCATCAAGCTATGATTTTCGTGTCTCTTTTCAGCAGGGTTATTCACAAAAAGCTTAGGAAAAGAACTAGTCTAATATTTGAGATATTGTGTTTAACACCTAGACATCAGTTTTTTTTTTCGAAATATTACTTAATCAATTTTTGTCCTTTACATACGAATCTCAAATGCATGTTTTACTGTAGAATAAACTTTAATTAAATAGTTTAGCTAGAACATCTCCATTTTTTTCTCGATCCATAACTCAAAAAGTTTAATATTTATAGTAACGCAAGATGCGGATTATTAATGTGAAGATCAATCTCAATAATAATTGAAAATACCATAGCTGCATCTTTCTCACCACATAAACAACAACTATAAGTAAGTTTCTTACGCAATTCAGTAACAAAAACGTCGAGGATCTTCGTATTTATTTTCACAACAAAATCAACATTACAATAATAATCATAATTTCCCTCGACAGTCATAAATTTTATCATAATATTTCAGTCAAATAATAATAATATTATTATTTTCTCTTGTTTCATTATTTTCGACATAATATTCTTTTCGGCTTTTGAATAGCGCTCTATTCTACGCCCGTTCTTACATACCAAATATTATTATCTTACAAAAAAAAATGACACTTTTTTGCACTGACGAGAATAACTCAAAAGCGTGAAATATATTTATGTAATTATTATCGCTCACGCCAACTTTGTACAAAAGCTTAGGACTTTATGTCTGCTTTATCCTATTTTTCACCTCACCCTAATATTAGGTTTATTCAGATTGCTGTGAAAACAGTGACATAGGCAAATACACACTACAAATGTTTTTTTTTCGTTCATGAAAGCATAGTTACAAATATTTCAATAAATTGGGATTGAATACCAACATGTTGCACAGTATGTCTCTTAACATTCGTACTTATTTACTGAGCATCTTTGTTCTAAAACCACTTTCACGACACAATTTCTTATTGTTAAATGTATTAAAGTATATTTTGGAGCAATTCTGGTTAAGGTTGTCTTCTTCTGCCATTCAAAATCTGGCTCAGTGTTCCTCAGACTACAAGTATGAACCAACTAAGCCATGCATGTTGCAAATAACTGTTGGTATACTCGTAGTGAAAAAAAAAACTTCACTTAACCTAAACACTGAAGGAAAGGACAAACATCAAAATGGTTCTCTTAACTGACATAATGCCCGAGTTATAAAATTTTTGTATAAATACTTTGTTTCTGTCACTTATAATTGACATTATAAGTGACAGAAACATTATAATTACTTATCTTAGACTTAGAAACTTATAATTGACTTATAATTGATATTATAAGTGACAGAAACAAAGTATTTATACATTTATTTATCTAAAAATTGATAACTGTCACAAAGTAAACCCAAAGACAATTGAAAAAATTATAAAAAGAATAGAATTTGAATCTCTAATAAACATTTTTTTTTTCATTCCAATAAAAAAAATCACATTCTTCTTATTTTTTTTTTCATAGTGAATATTAACTAGTTTATGATCCAAAAAAAATATAATTACAATAATCTAGTTGGTTAAGAGGTATCTGTTTCAACTACTCGTCAATTTACATATTAACATACTGCCACTCATTTAAAAAAACGTGTGTAGGTACCTACTATATCCGATATAAATAAGATAATTAAAAAAATACCTACATTTAAAAATAACATAATTTTCCGCAATTTACAATATTGTCGTATTTTGAGGTTTGATATTGTTTCGAATCAAATTTATTTATAACTATATTATAATTAATATGCGGTTAATATATAGTATCTACCCACTTCTAGGGAGGTATTCGGTTTCATAATAATATACAAATTAATATTATAATTCCTACGAATTCGCGCTATATCTACTTTCTTGTATGTGTATAGCTAATTTGAGACTTAGGTATCGGTAGAACAAAATAGGTATCAATCATTAAATTATAATATTACGTACTAGAAGCAGCATCTGATATAAGAAGGAAGCCTCTTAATTATTACCAATTTATATTATTTGCGACGCTCTGTATTCAAAATATATAGGTGTATTTTCAACTACCTATACTTAATTATCATTTTTCCAATCCAATCCAATCCAAGACTCTATTTTTGATCGCACTTTAGAGAGGCAACATTCTTCTCCACCGCACTTAATCTTACGCGGCTTTAATGAACTCCTCCCACACCATGTCCAAAACCCTCAGCTCTGCTTTTTCGAAGGAACGGAAAACCATTATTTTTAATTTTAAAAGTTTCTTGAAAATACAATAATTAAGAAAAGTTTATTGTAAGGCTTTCCCGCTGGTTATAATAATTTAAAACGTCAATAAAAATGACAAGAACCTATCAAATAAACACAGCTCAGCCTTATTATTTTCACGTAAAAAAGAACACTTTGCCAAGTAATAAATTCTAATAAAAACTATCTGCTTATATTGGAAGTAAGCTTAGGTTTTAAGATGCTGAAGTAGTCCCAGAGCGACCGTAATGTAACGGGCATAAAGTATTACGGTGTCAATTACGGCTCTATAGAAATGGTGCCATTTGGCATGGATAGAAAACGTCCCTGTGACATAATTTTCTGGTGTATAGTGAGTAGTGACCACTAAAAGACGGAGCCGTTTTCTTAAGAAATCAAAGTTTCAGTGAATCATAACATAATTTTATAAAGTACAAATTATTATTGAAAAACCGTTCCCTGTTTCATCAGCTTGTGATCCCTATGTTCTATACAAATTGTAATATTATGTAATTTCGAAACCTCAACATTGTGTTATTTTGTAGTATGTATGTAGAGTGAAATCTGTGATTTTTGGGATAATAATAATATGGAGTGCTAACAAATTTTGTTGACTCTTATAAGGAGACTGTTCTAAAATATCATGTAAATGTAAAGAATATCATGTGTGTATTTTGGATAGAAACGAGCGACCATGGTCAGAGCAAAGTAACTGAACTGCTTCAGGAGTCAAGTACTTAAAAGCACAATATCACAGGAAGCTGTATGATCCGGATCATCCTCGTACCTAGTAACCTCTATAATAATAATAATTAGTTAATAATAATATTATTAATTAATTATTCCTAAGTCTCTTAAAGACAATCTAGGGAAACTTGGCATCTGTTGTGGTCTCAGATATGCCATCCAAAAGACAGTTCTGTTGTCCTCATGTAGGATGTTAAAAAGGTTCCTTTCTCTGTAGTTCGAAGATCTCTTATGATTACATTACATCGTGATGTATCATGAGAGATAATACCGATATTTTTATATTTAGTATATTATAGCATTGTATTTAATTTTTTTTATTAATTTTTATACAATGATGTATGCTTTATATGATATATTGTGATTTAATGAATAAATGATTTGAAATAATAATAAGATAATTTTTAGAGCGCCGTTTTGTGATCAAAAGACCACCTCAAGGGCGCTATGCTTGCTCTGTTTAAATTTTAGTTCTACATACAAAATAATTTACCACAAAGGATAATCTGCATATGACTTCTTGAATAAAAATGTCTTTAACTCCTTCCATGTTGAATAAAAACTTTATATCGGTAGTTGAGAAAAAATAACTATAGACACAACTGTTGTTTTTATAAGCCACCATCACATACAAAATTGGCAAAGTTATCTGAAGATATTATAGGATTGGTTTCTTATTTAAATCTCTAATATAAATCTCTAATATAAATCTCTAATATAAGTCGGGTTAGTGCGAACACTTATAACTCGAGATCATCTCAACAGAATCTTCTGATGTTTGATTTATTGGATTCTTCTCCGCTCCGGATAACAGAATAACTAATAAAATGTTTAAAAACTGGACAAGAAATTATGTAAAATACAATATTTAAGTTTGTATGGAACGGTTACCTATGACGCGCCCACGCCAACGCGGGTAGTTCCCTCTCATTCTCACATACGCTCCTACAGTAGCCCATCCCACTTACTCCACCGCACCGATTCGAGCGTTAGAAAATTTTCATACAAAGTCAACAATATTGTCGGGCACATTCGTGTTGGTAATAGGCAAGGTAGGATGTGTGCGCGAGCGCATTATTCTCAAGTTCTTCCCGCCAGAGCTTTGAATACGAATGAAATATGGATGTTTCAGAAATAGTTTAATGTTATTATTTTATTAGTTAAACTCAATCGAATTAATTTTGTATTGTTTTACGGGAGCGCAGTGCACATTATGTACATATTAACGGGCCACTTCGGGCTAGAACCAAAAGACAACTTTTGTCGGGAAAGCTAGTAAATAATACCAATCCTATTCCTATAATAACTTCAGATAACTTTTTATCAGATGGTTTCAAAGTCTATAATGAATGTGGGAAGAAATTATTTTTACGTAGCGAGATGTGTGGATACTTATGTCACACAGGTAAAAAAAACTGCACAGTTTATTTTTTATGAAGTTATAAATCTTAATAAATTTATGGGTTGGCTGGAAGAGATCCTCCGGTTAAAGTACGCCCTCTGACTCATTGTGATGTGAGCTATTTTATAATTTGTAATTTTTTGGCCATAAAGTTTTATTTTTTAACACATATAGTTTATCATAAAATTTTCTGTCAAATACTTACTCTTGGATACGAGCTTAATTTAAGATGAAAATAAGATTATTTCAAAAAACGATCTCAAGTAAACGTTGATAAAAAAAAATTTGACAATCGCTGATCTCCATAAATTCAACTAACTCCAATTATTTAAAGCGAATTTTTCCACGTACCTCCTACTTGCTCCTACCTGCTGCTATCTGCTGTGATCCATAAATTTTCAATAAAGACAATTTTCCTTAAAAATTCATTTATTATCTTCTCAAAGCGAAATCGATCATTAAACCAGTAGGTACTTACAACAAAGGTATTTGGTATCTTCCTACTGAATATTTTATGTATTTTTACTTTTTTTCCATTGTTTCCAAAGGTGAAAGTTATGCTTCTTTACACAGATCGGATGAGACACATGTCAAGTGACATTAAACATTCAACTTAGAAGTTGTTAGCTGAATCGATTATAAATTTCATTTTAATCATTACCTACTAGCTTTTCCGACAGACGTTGTCCTGTAGTCCTTACTATGAATATTGATTTCTAATTTGTAATTTATACAAAAACACGTTTAAAATAGGTAGGTATGTTTGAATGTTAACAAATTATTTCTGAAAGCTCGAAAAACTGCGTACCAATATTTTTAATGTCAATGGTTGTCAGGTTAACAATGATTTTGCTGTTATAGAATATTTCATAGATGGCGTTGGCGTCGCAGGAAATCCGTTCCATACTAACTTTAATATCATATTTTATATTATTTCTTATGCGTTTTTCAATTTTTTGATAGTTATTATGTTATCCGGAGAAGAATACAATAAATCAAACATCGGAAGAATCTGTTCAGCCGATTTCGAGTAATAAGTGTTCGCACTAACCCGACTTTCTTTTATATTAAGATTATCATTGAGATAACCCAACCATATCAACTCAATATTCTCTTTTTTGGTCGACGGAAATGTAATATTTTTTTCACATACTTAGTAGGTATCTACCTATTTCATACCAATTTAAACAAATTCAAATTTGGGCATGTGGAAAGAATGGATGCAAACAGATTGACAAAGAAAATTTATAAGGTTGAAAGGAAAGGTTTAAGAAGACGTGGCCGACCGAGAATGACGAGAATCGAACACATCGATTCCGTCTTCAAGGAAGGCCAGGTCACAAGTAAGAGAAATAGGAGAAGTTGTATGATAAACGGTGGAAGAAGCGAAAGAAAAATTTATGAAGATGTACTACAATCCCATCCACATAGCTACACAGAATAAATTTGTATACGAAAATATACAAATGTTATTCTAGAATTTTCGTACCGTTTTCCTCATAGAAGTGTGTTATATTTATTAAAATAAAGTTTGGTTTTCATAATATTTCCATCAGATCAAGCAAGTGGAAACGCCTCCAAGTGACCCTATTTTATTTTGAAACTCTTTTTTTAAAAGTATGTAGTAGAATAATGATATCGTCGGGTCCGTAGAAAAAATGCCTATGTGACTTTTGTCCATTTTACAGGAGAGCAGTTTAAAGATTCCAATACACATTTTTTGAGATTCCTTCATAACTATTTGAGCAATATTCTTCAAACTTAAAATTTGTAATAGAAATAAAACTATTTAATATTAAGCATCTTAAAAAATTCCCTAAAGTGTATACTTTTCTAGAAAAATCACATAGGCAGTTATTCTAGGGAAATTTTTCAGCCTATGTGAAGATGTTCCTTTTTTCTACGGACTTCGTCTCGTAAATCTCGTTCCTATATTACGACGTACCTTTATTCTACGGAAATATTTGTTTATTTGTTCAGTCCTAAGTACAACAATCATCGTTTTCTTTAAAATAAACATAAAATATCGTACTTTCAATAATACTCACATTATGATTTGGTTATTTTTTATCAAACGCGCATATAAAATAGCAAAAAATATATATGTATTCAAATAAAATGATACAACACATAATATACCATATCACTTTTATAAGCATGTTATTTTTAGAAAAATATCAGGTTTTAAATGTGTGTTAATTTTAGAAAAGTCTTCTTCTTCTTTTTTTGGAACCTGGTAATCTGTTGGTTTGTTTAGATAACCCCTTCGCGGATATAGACTACCTAATAGATTGGTTTCTACATTTTCAAAAGGTAAAATATCTATATAATATTTGCCTTGAACACTGACTGACTGACTGACTGACTGACTGCCTGACTGACTGATGTCATTAACGCCGCTAGATGGCGCGCCACTCGCAACTAAAGACAAATAATATTGTTCTTCTAATACAATATGGCTGACAGCAGTGACAACTGACAGTAACATAATGATATTATTATGCCTGGTGGCTGAGCACTTTTTTTAAAGGTCTTGACGTAGAGAAAAACAATTTTTTGGGTTATTAAAAAGCTCACATGCGAAGTCAGACATAAGAAAGCAAAGTGTACCAAATTAGGAAACTTTTACGCACAGCGGGACTTCATAGTAAAGAAAAGCCTTTCTAATGCCATGAGTGCAATAAAAAGTTTGCGGTTTCAAGTAATTTAAAGAATGACATGCGAACTCATATCGGAGAAAAGCCATACGAATGCAATAAAAAGTTCAATCAATCAAATAATTTAAACAACCAATGACATGCTAAAAGCTATTTGAATGGTAAGTTTGTAATAAAAAGTTTAATTTCATTTTTAAGTTTGCATAAATAGTTCAATCAACCGTGTGCTGTAAAGTATCACTTGCGAATTCGGCCAAAAAATTGACAAATCAGGAAACTTTTACGCACAGCCGGACTTCGCTTTACTAATGCAATGTGTGCAATAAAAAGTTTTGAAACTCATAGCTGAGAAAAGCCATACGAATGCAACCATTGCCATAAAAAGTTTAATCAATCAAATGATAAAAGCCATTTAAATGCATATTTTGTTAGAAAAAGTTCAAAATTTGTTTAAAGTCTGACATATGAATTCGGCCAAAAGAAGCATAGTTTGTATGAAAAAGTTTACCAAATCAGATCTTTAACTCACAGACGCGATTTCATTGCCAAGAAAACCCTTGCTAATGCAATGTGTGTTATAAAAAGTTTTTTTTTTGCATTTTTATAAATAGTTATATTATCATGAATAGTTATAATCTATCATCGAGTGCTTTACAGTCACACAAATGAATTCGGCCATAAGAAAACAAAGTTTCCATGAAAAAGTTTACCAAATCACGAATCTTTAATCCACACACACGAGATCATAGCGGAGAAAAACCATACGAATGTTATGTTTTCAATAAAAAGTTTACACACCTAGAGTAATTTTTTAAAGATTTTCATGTGAATTCATAACGTTGAATAGCCATACATATGTAAAGTTTGTTATAAAAAGTTCATGTTGTTTTTTGATTTTTCATGAAGAATTCAATTAATCAAGTGCTTTAAAGTCTGACATATGAATTCGGCGATAAGAAAACAAAGTTTCCATGAAAAAGTTTACCAAATCACGAATCTTTAATCCACACACACGAGATCATAGCGGAGAAAAACCATACGAATGTCATGTTTTCAATAAAAAGTTTACACACCTAAAGTAATTTTTTAAAGATTTTCATGTGAATTCATAACGTTGAAAAGCCATACATATGTTAAGTTTGTTATAAAAAGTTCACGATGTTTTTTGAGTTTTCATGAAGAATTCAATTAATCAAGTGTTTTAAAGTCTCATATAAGAATTCGGCAATACGAATGCAAATTTTACATGAAAAAGTTTAATCAATCAAATCGGTAAATACCCACATGCCAAAAGCTATTTGAATGTACAGTTTGTAATTAAAAGTTTAAGTTGTAGGTATTTGAGTTTTCATAAAGAGTTGAATCAACCAAGTATTTTGAAGTCTCACATGTGAATGCTCACAGCTATGCTATGAGAAAGTAAAGTTTGCATAAAAAAGGCCATAGGTGGGCGCCACGGGCGCCTTTAAAAAACTAGTTATAAATAAATAAATATAAATTACTCAATTGTGAGTGGAATTGCAGAAATTAAAAAAAATATAATAAAGTTAACACGAGAACCATTAAAGATAAAAACGTATTATAAATGTAGGTACTTTATTTCAAGTATATGTATTTTCCTCGATGCTATCCAATGGATATGAATGGTGGAATACCAGTTATGGTACCAGTAATGCTTTCAGGATGTCAAACACAAGTTATTTTTTTATTAATAATACAATAAATAAATATATTGCATTAATTAGGGGCTTATTCATGTTCAAAAAATGTGTCTAGCTATTATCGTTATATATACTTTCAAGTTGTAATTAATATTTTAAATGTATGGAATCTAATTATTCTCTTTCTGTTCATACAGTGTACATATTTGGTCCATTTTATAAGATTTTTTTTTATTTCTGGTGTTAAGTATCTACTTTATCTGCATATGATTCTGAAAAACATAGGAATTTATATTGAATTACTGAATCTACACCTTTTGCTTTTGGAAAGGGTGATTTGGCACACTGCTTTCAACAGGAATGAGGACTCATGGTGAAAACTGTCACCTCATCGTTATGATATTGGAAGGAAAACAATAAAGTATATGACTTAAGTCATAACTCTTTGGAACCTTATTTACTAAAGAATCACGTCATATTAACATCAGCAACACTCTAAATTACGTACTTCTTGTTTCACAAAGCTTTTCCACATGAAATGTGTATTATGATGAATCCTTTTGCATATTTACAAATTTTGTAAATATTTTATGTTAACAGTAAGGTTTAAAGCTATGTTCGCGTAGATAGTTTACAATTGAGATGCAATATATTATCTAAGTACTCTTATTTAATCAGTGATGTGCTTAATTTAGATTTTCTCCTCCATAGGATATTTTTATTTTGGTGTTTCTGCACCATTTATGAAAGTTAGCATTTATATGGAAACTATTTTAGTGTTTAGATTTGAATTAATTCTAACGATTATTTGATTCATCAGTCACTGTACAAATTAAACATTTCCAGACTGCTAATACTTCTTATACTTATTCGAATAAAATATGATGTAATTTTTTGATTAAACTGTGTTTTCAAAAGGATTTATGTATTTATAGGACCAGTTGTAATTTCACAATATACTCATATTATTTTTCTACTTCTGATGCATTTTTCAAGCCCTAGTTTTAGGTATTGTTTATATTTCAAGCATTTTAAATAAATTTAGCTTTTCGTGGAATGTTTTAAGAAATATTTATTCTAAAATAACATATTAAAAAAAAAAAACAAAACGTATAACATTAAATTTAATTAAAATTATTAAAGTAAGTGTCTTAAAAACTACCACGTATTCATACAAATTAACTTAGGCTTATGTTAGTACCTTTTTATGAACCGTATATATATATATTCAAATGTATTTAGTAGCTTAATAGCACATATTTACGAAATTTTAGTTGCAGCATCATACGAGTGATTTGTTTCATAAAATATTGTATATAAATTATAAAATATATTAAATGCGTTTGAATTTGTAAAAAAAAGTTTATCTCAATGAAACACCCCACCAATATACAAGTTTTAATATAAAAACATTCTTAAAAATATATATAATAACGGAAATAGTTAGTAGAAAAAAGGTGTATGTTAAAATGTGTCCGTAGAAAAAAGGTCGTTATGAAGATAGGACTATGAAAATGGAAAACAATTCCGTAGAACAAAGGAACATCTACACATTGGGTAGTGGGGTATCCCTAGAAAAACGGGTCATCTGCACTTAGGACATAAAAATTGCAAAAAATATATAATTCTCCAGCGGTAAAAATATTACGATATTTTCAATCAAAACAATGAATACAACTCAAAAAAGGTGGATAACGATGTTTTTAAAAAATACACATTTTAATCATCCTATGTGCACAACGGAAGTTTTTGAATGGAATATTGTTAAAATAAATTATAACTTCACAAATTTTGGTTAAATTTTAATTATTTGAAATAGTTTATAAAATAATGTTTAGTTTCTACTTCTCCAATCAATTTTTAACTTGATTCTCATCTGAAGTTAATAATTATCAATACTTTAGTCGGTTTCGCTGAACCAATCCTTTGTACCAAAATAGTATTCATAGGACATTTATAATACAAATTTTGTTTTCTTTTATATCTTAAAATATCGCAAGTGTAACTAACATTGTAAACTCTGATAAATATTTAAAAAAATGTGGATACAAAACAAGTTTGCGTTAAAAAGATTCATGAGAAATATATGAGCGTTCGCATCGTATAGACTCCGACGAACAAGTGCGCATGTGTACATGGGTCGCACAGTTATGCATCGTTGGTATGAAAATGAGCACAATAAAACTGCTTAAGTGCACATGTCACTTTTTTCTTCGGAGATTTTTTCACATAGGACGTTTTATAAAAAAATATCTCAGAAACTATTAGCGATAGAAAAAAACTAAAAATACAGTTTTGTAGAGCTTTTAATACTTAATTAAACTGCATTAAAAACTCATTTTCGACCTATGATCACATGGACCTTTTTTCTACGGGCACGGCGATATGGTCTCTTTATATAAGAAAAAGAACTCGAGGTTTATTCAATAGAAATAAAAATATAGACTAATCAATAGGCACTGCTTCTATTTTGACCTTTCGTGAAATTCGCCCATCAAGGTTTGATTGAAAATTACATTCGCTTCGCAGGAGAGAAAAAAAAACGAATTTAGTTCATTTTCGAAACGTAATCAAATATCAAGATGCCGTCAACGTCTGCTTTATGAGGGGCTTATTGGAGATTGTGCTGCACAGATCCTATTTCACTTACAAGGGAAACTAATTCAATTAAATAACCTCTATATAAATGTAGGTATATTACAGCGGTAAGAAATCGGGAGCATTTCTTCTCTGCAAGTTTTTTTTTTGTTAAATAGATTAAATGAATTCCACTTTTTTTTATCATGGTTTAATGAACTTTGAGTACCTAAGTACTTTTTTACTTTCGGGAGAAATGTAAATATTGCGATTCGCGAATACAGTAAGTAAGTCTTCTTTTTTATGCAGAAGCATCGATTTATCGTAAGAAATATAAATGACATATAAGTGGTGTAAATGGAAACATATAAAGGACAAAGTAATTTTGAAATTGAATAAAAATTCATTGTACAAACAAGTTGTATTAATGGGATTTGGTAGCCTAGTAGTTCAGTCGCTAAATTTCCTTATCTAAAGGTCATAGCTCCGATTCCCGGTGTCTATCTTTCTCTTTCACAACACAAGCCAATGCTTTTTGTGAAAGATGTCAAAAGTTTCTGAAGAGGTTCTGTAGCCTGCCCCGACCTATTTATAACTTTCATAATTCTTTCAGGTTAGGTGTTCAGTTAAAACGTTTACTCTTCCATCGGAAGATGTTATGTTTCGATCATAGTTTTCCTTTATTTCAAGGTTAAACTGAAAAGACTAAGAAATGCTTGAATCAGATTTCATAATGCGTAAACATTAACCAAATTTACTTGTCAGCATAAAATACATTTGATTGTTCTCAATGTATAGCTACGAAATTTATAATATTTATCACCAAACTAACTAGCCTAGTGGCTACGACGCCGGCTTTCGCACTGTTTCGTACTGGAGGTCATGGGTTCGATCCCAGGTGCTGACCATCTTCCTCTTTCACGACACAAGCTTTTAGTAGCTTACTATAAAAGAGTCAAAGAGTGTTTTATTTGTGCTCAGTTCGAGTGAGTGCAGATTTATTTAAAAAAAACCTACCTACATAAATTAAAAAAAAAATGAAAGGAAGGCTAATAAATAAAAAAAAAACATCTATTGCTTCAACATCACATAAAAAAAGACTCATTGTTTTTCCAAAATGAACCATGACATAATAATATTATGGCTTCAGTGTTTACGAAACAAATAAAAGAAATATGTGCTGTGCCCACAATTGCCGACAAGGGAGTCTTCCATTAGGACAATTAGGTATTATCTTCCTTAGAAAAATTGTCGACATGAAGGTAAGAAAGTAAATTTTGTTTGTCAACGATCCCTTAAGTTAATTTGAGTTCATATTTCAATTGTAACTACTTTGGATGTAGCTATACATATCTTCGTGATTTTTGTATTTAGATGAAAAATTTGAAAATACAGCCATTGTCTTGGTAGACATATAAGATATAAAAATGGAGCCCCATTCTCCGTGGTCGTCGAATCACGCGTAAACGACTAGACCAATTTGACTAATTCTTTTTTTGTCGTGAGGAGTTCTATTTTTAGGACGAGGTGCATATGAAACAAAGAAATATGAAAGCTGCTTGAAACATTAGATAATTTGAGAAAGTTGGTTACCTTCTAAGTGCTTTTCACAATATTATTTAATTCTAATTTAATTGGCGATAGACAGGAACTGTTGGTTGTTTGATAGTTAGTGCTGTTTAATTTCGTAGGTAGGTGGGTGCCTGTTCAAACAGATATTATGTCATTGTATTTAATTATTATTAGTATTTAATTATTGTTCTAAATTTAAATTTGGTTTTCACTGTGACTTTATTATTATTAGTATTTAATTATTGTTCTAAATTTAAATTTGGTTATCAATGTGACTTCTTATTTTGTTCTAAAAAAATTGTATACTATCTTCATGGTGATGAAGTGTTGTTGAATTTACCTATTTAAAAATAAAACATTTTATAATACAAGTATTTGATACGATTAGTTCACATTTTACAGGTGCAATTGATAAAATACGGTTGGAAATAGGTATATGCATCGGTCGGAATTATATTGATAATTAATTTATCATTATACAAGCTTGAATTCAATATTTGTAGTTAGTATACAGGACAAGTTCTGTTAGGAAAGCTTGTTATATAAAGAAAATATATTCTTCAAAATAGAAAAATGTTGTTAGCAATGAATAATAAGTAATAAAATTATTTGTGCCGTTCCACATCCTTGTATGAAACTATTTCTATTGGTAGACGACGTGGGCCATTACCAATTCAGCTACTCAAAAAGGTTTTCCCGTATTTTTCTGACGATAGTATTTTTTTAACGAAATTGACTGAAACACGCCACTCACATGTTAGTTTGTACTTTTGTAATAACATTACGTAGAACGGTTGCTCGACAGCTATTAGATACGAATTCAGTATTACATTGCCAACCTACAGTTTGAAAATATCATCTCTGTCTTCCCTCCGATAAAAGCTCGTACAAAAAACATGTTCTGAGAATGTTGTTAGCGTATTTTTTTAAGCGTTTCTACGAATTTTCATTACAATATTTGTTTTAAATTGAATAAATAACCTTAAAATATTAGATACTAGCTTTTTTTACCCGTCCACAAAAAAAGTTGTAGAATAATGGGAGTTAGATCCTGATCTATGGAAGTTTACATACAGAGCTTTATAAAAGTGTGGTGTACCTACATAATGTATAATATACTTATAATTAATTGGACTTAATTTTTTTGTCACACCTCATCAGCAATAAGAAAGCGCTGCAAGTCATAATCATAGACTGCTGACTTATTCTCTATGCTTGCCCCATAGTTAATAAGACAGAGTGCTCGATTTATATGTGGTGAGCTATGGGCTCTCACCACAATATTGATTTTATTATTCTGCAATTAAGTATGTACCAACACAGCTTTTTGTTCCTTATATTTAACAAATTGTGAAGGTGGATTCATACTTATTTGAAAATCATAATTTTTTAGAATAAAATAAAAATATATAACTGTATTAATAAAAGTTTTGACTTTTTAGTACAGATTTTTATCATTTTTTTTAAGAAAATGAATCTTGACTTACCTAAAGTACACAAATACACATTTGACATCTTTCACACTAACCAAAGGTTTGTGTTGTGAAAGTGCAAATGGCCTCACCAGGACTTGAACTCACGGCCTTCAGTGCGCTGTGCAAACGAAAGCCATCGACTGATACCACCGGGCTTCCAACAACCTCTTTGTGCATAAACTTTATAAAAAATTGTTCAAGTAAAGTCTCTCACTATGGAATATATCTATAAATATAAGTAAACTAAGAAGTCGGCACCTAATCATCAAAACTTAACACAACAGTTGAAGAATTTACGGCCCACACCAAGTTTCAAACCTGCGTTTAGCTTTTTCATTACCAGATCTATTGCGTTTAAGTGTAGTAACAACACATTGAGGTGTGACTATTTTTACATTAAAAAAGTTCTCACAAACTGATATGCTGCTCTTGACTTCATAAGTCATTATAGGTAAGTTATAGGTAACTACAATGCTTTTATAACTGGCAAACTTCAATAGTTAGAAATATGAACCATTTTAGGGGAGTATTTGCTTCTGTTTATGGGACACATTATTATAAGAACTTTAAATGAAATGACTTGCTAGTACGACCACTACTAATAATATAGAGGGTTGTTTTAAAATATCACATTATTTGATAATTTTAACACAGAAACCTCATTTGAGAATAATTACTTACCAAATTCCATGAATTCTCATCCTTTATATTAATTTGTCCTGGAGGCATTATTTAACCAAGAATCATTATAAAACATCTATTGTTTGGAAATAGTTCAGGAGAATATATTAAATTAAAACATAATGTGTATTTTTTTTTCAGTTTATTTCTGGTTATAAATAAATTAAAACATTCTGTTTATTTAATTTCAATTAATAAAACACAAAACTACCATTTTGTAAAATAAAATAACATTATTTGTTACATCTAGCAGATTAAAAATAGAAAAAAAATAAAAACAGAATAAAAAATCACCTTCTTTATACCAAAAGCTGGAACTTTTTTTTAAAAAAAATCCATAACTAAAAATAAAATTCACATTCAAATCTTACAGTAGAAACAGACGTGTTGTAAAGAATTATGTTGTGTTAAGCCAAAAGCATATTTTTTCATAAAAAATACAATGCTCAACGATAATGTGTCTCTAATCATACTAAATGTATGAAACCGATGTTGCTTCTAGCGTGTCATAGCTCATCAAAACACATTTTTTTTATACAAATGAATCTGGACTCACCCAAAGTGAACACATTTACACTTTTGACATCTTTCACACAAAACGATGCTTGTGTTGTAAAAGTTGAAAATGGTCGGCACCAGAAGTCAAACGCACAAAAACCGTACACTGTACGTACGAAAGCCGTCATTTGATACCACCGGGCTACCAACCTCCTGTTTCTAGCTTTAGATACTGTTACCGATAGTTATTTATTTATCAAATTTCGTCTAGCGCTTTCGTAACAGTGTATCCATATGGCACAATTCTTGAGAGCTTTGCCTGCCAGTTCAATTAAAGTTCAATCTGTAACAAAACATTATGGAATTTATATACACAAACATATGAAAGGAGGTACAATTATCAAATAATAATACGGGACTTACCGCTTTGCTTATTCCAGTAATAAAATGCATACTTGTACATTTTAGAAATTCACTCTTGATATTGTTGTAAATTTCTTGTAATCTATCCTGTAAAAAAATATAGTAACAGAAAATAAATTAATGTAATTGGCTAGCTGCATTGTAATTATGCGATTATTTTGAAATAATATTTACTCAATTAACTTTGCTTACCTGTTTTATTAATCCCAAAAATTGATTTTATATCTAAAGCCGTACAAAAACTCAATGTTTACATTTTATAGTTTGACAACAAAATAAGACATATCCATAGATTTTTTTATGACGTATCAAATGAACCATAGAACACACTAAAAAATATTACTTAGTGTTAAATTAATATCGTAATTTATTAAAAAGGCTATCTATTAAGAAAAGTATCAACAAAATGAATTCATATAAAATGTTTATAATTCAAAAATCCTAAACCTGAAAATTAAAAAAAACATTCAATAAAAATATCATGATTTAATTATTTTCAGTCACAAAAAAATACCGCAAATAATTTATGGGTAATCTATAGTACTGGCGTACTGATATCTATGGCGTACTGGCTGTCATGTCATCCGCTGTCATCGATATTTTGACAAACAAAACATTTTCAAAATTCGAATATTTTTTTAATTGATAGCTGCTGTTAATATATTTCTAAGTAAGTACCTGATAATATTTATTTATTTAGATTACCCTATATACCTACCTACATAATATTTACTAAATTATGTAGAATAAACACTTTTTAATAAAAATCCTTGTCTTCCAGCATCAACCAAAAATTATATTACATATTATACAACCCAATGGATGTGATAAATGGATCATGTCCTGGAGGCTATGAGCAGTCATACTTTGAGAATGGATGTATAATGGCGATATATCTACAGGTATAGATTCAAGTTTTCATATTTTATAATGGTGGCCATGTAATAACTATAGTTATCAATTATCTACCATAATTCATTGTTTTTATTCTAGGATGGGATGACCAATGACCATAGTCTTTTTGGCTTTCTTTTGGATTGAAGGAACCTTGGAGGTTCCGTCAAGAATATGTCTCCAAACATACTGATCACTGCATTTTGCTCTCTTTCAAGAATATTTCATTCAACACGATGATCGTCCTACGTCTATTAAGATTTTTTACCACAACAATAGGTATGATCTATTCTTGTATTTTGTTTGAAGAATATAACATATGATAAATAAGTTACCATAGCTTTGCGTTTATCTACATAACGATTTAGATTCAATATAACATTTACCACCATTGTCTGTGACAAAATTCAATACAAATATTAACTTAAATACATCAAAGTGTATTTAAGAACGCTCTCCGGCATTTTGCATTACAAAAATATAAACGGACTAAAATATTATGTAGATGACTTTAATTTACATATTAATGTGTACCTAGCCCAAAAAATTCATGAAATGATATTATCCGTCATTATAGGTACTTTTGTGTTTGTTCTAGGATGAATGATTTGTCACAAACCTTGGACAGTTTTACGAAAAGCTTCAAAGTCATACCTCACACTGATTGCTTTCTTCAAGAATACTTCTTTTGACACGATGAAACTCTATGCATATTGTTTTTTTAAACAAATTTTCACGGCAACAATACCACCAGTCTTTTATTTAAATGAACCTTGTATATTATTGTTTTTGCATATAATATAAGATATGATAAATAAGCTAACATAGTTTTGAGTTTATTTACTATTTCATTTCTAAATTATTTTGTGGATAAAACAAACGTTTTACTACACTGATTATAATCCTGTATTCCTGAATGCCATTTAAAGGTTCTCAATTATTGTCGATATTATTTCTTTTCTCCCAACAATTCTGTCAAGTTCACTGTACCTAATGATCTAATTTATCGGTCACTGTTTTACCGGCCAGTTTGTTTATGGAATGTTCATACCAATTTCAATGTTTATTATTTTACTTGCAAATCTTTTTCAACGATAATTTTAAGATTTAAACTTTATTTATATTTCAGGAATATAAAATGATTAAAAAATTATTGCCAAATTATTTTATACCTATCTACATTTGAATAATATGATTTTATCAGGTAGCTACATAATTATTACTCATCTAATGGCTACGACGGTTTTACACAAAATGTGGCCATAAATTTTTTAAAATGTGTCAATTTTCAAAATGGAGGAATTATATTTCCAAAATTTTGCATTAAATCTTTATTTATTGAGAATAATAAGATTTGAATAAAATTTATATGTATAACGAATCAATCTCCAATTATTTTATTACATTTTCATACCGTAATACCAAGATTCCATTCAACGTTTACATGAGTAATTTTGTTTCCAAAAGATGGCTTTCTGTCTTTTTTGAAAATTTGTATGAAGATCCTAAAAAAATAAAGTTTTTTAAATAGCTCTTAATATATTAAAGTTAACGTTGCCAATTGTATCTTAGAACGTTCTCGAGCAAATTTCACCGCTCTGCGCAGATTCATATCTGACGCAGCATTTGTATTTTGAGCGTGATGCTCCGACATAACGGAAAGTATTGTCAAAGGCAAATAAAAAAACAAACATTTCTGAATTATTATGTAGATTTTATAACAGATGTTTCACTGTACGCCGGCGCAGGCAATCACTTTCATCATTACTGAGAGGAGATGAACATGGGTCCCGAAGACCCTCTCACACCGTGTTCCATTTCTTCGAAGCAGACCTGAGGGATTTGGACATGGTGTTGGAGGAGGTCATTGAAGCCGCACAATATCGGGTGCGGTGGAGGGTTCTTGTTGCCTTCCTATCCCCCTAATGGGGTCAAACAGGGAGTACTGATTGATTGTTTGATAGGTAAGTACATGGGTAAATTTAGAAATATTAGTTTGCAAATATTTAAATAAAAAATTTCAAATAATTTATCTTTTTGCGATTTTGTTTGTTTACACACACACAGCTTTAACTTTCTAACGAATAAATACGGTTGGATACCTTTGTGTAATTTATTACGGAAAATCAATGTGATTATTTTAAAGGTTTGTAACATTTATTTTTTCTTCTTATAAATAAATCTTCCCCAAACGTTTGTATTCGCTTGGTGGGTCGACCTAACACCCTTTTTCTTATGTTTCTTAACACCCCACTGTTTAAACAATTCTCGAATGAATTTATTTTTATTTTGCAAAACGTGCTTATTTGATCACAAAAATAATAATAATCGTACGTACCTATACTGTTGTTATGCATTTTAGAAACATATTGCGCTGTCTAGGCAAATTCAAAAAATATTTCTGATTAAAGTTTTGCATAATATTTTCTGAGCGTTTTTGTCCTGGTGTGTATTTCTCACTAGCTCAATGAGTCGTCAATTCGGTACTCAATAGAAATGGGAAATCTCATACAATTTTGCAGTCAAGTATGTCAAATCGAGGAGAAACTGCACAGTTCCTATCTAACAACTTGATAATAAAAGCAAAAATATGAATTCAAAATGGCTGCCTCTATCGACAACCTTCAACATTTTGATAGTATCTCTCCATGGTGTTGTTGTGAATTGGGTAAAGTAGTTTCACATTTCGACACGAAAGATAATATAAATTTGACAGTTGTTGGTCACTTTGAAGGCTAAGCGTGGCGGTTATATAGTTGCTCCTTACTTGGACTCTGAGATTAATCGGTTTGAAAGGTAAGACATATAATTTTCTTTTCCCGAATTTATTAAGGTTTAGTTAGGTAATCTTTTTCAGAATACAAAGACCTTTAGCGTTTTAAATCATCACCCGATTGTGTATTAGCGTAACAAGATGTATATAACCAAAACCTTATATTTAACTAACTTTCCCGACAGACGTTGTCTTGTAGTCCTTACTATGGATATTGATTTCAAAATTCTAATTTATACAAAAATACGTTTAAAATATACCTATTTGAATGTTAAAAAATTATTTCTGATAACTCGTAAGAAATTCTATCAAACATCTACGTTCCAATGTTTTGGAACGTAGATGTTTGATAAAAGGCTGTGATATTTTAGTATAATACTTTTGTAAGTACCTATTACGTATGTAGGCAATAGTCGTGAACAAACTTTATATAAAATCATATTTTCTTCTCTGTTAAACTTTGAGAGAAGAGTGAGTAAATACACAATTCGGGAGATATGTGGTGGATGATAATAATAATATGATATTCGAGACTGGTCATGTCCAGAGAATGGACGATTTCCGGCTTCATTATTATGTTTCTCTGCACAATCAACCCCGTGGTTATCATTATTTTTTACAAACAGGTACACTGCTTGACTCTTTCACAGTAAGCTGCTTAAAGCTTTTGTCGTGAAAGAGGAAGATGGACGGCACCTGGGGTCGAACCTATAACTTCCAGTACGAAACAGTATACTAGAGTGGGCATCGTAACCTCCAGGCTACCAACCACTTCAAAAGTTACAAGCGTAAAACAAGTTTTTTTTGTATATTGAAACAGGTATAATAATTTTAAAAGCTATACATTGAAACAATTCCAGCCCAATACACAAAGCAAATATTGAGCTAATTCTATGATATGCACACTAAGCGTTAGTATATAATGTAATTATTAAATAACATAATTTAACAAAAAAAAAATCTTACGTGGACCAAGAGTAAGGATAGGAATAGGGAAAAGGGGAGGAAACAAAATAAAAAAGAAGGGGTTATAAATGTCAAAAAAGAAGGAAACGTATAAATTAGACCAAGGGATTCGCTAATAAGATCATTGAGAACGATTTTTTGAAAACTGCGGATGTGTTCGATAGAATTTTCAAGAAAAAAAAAAGCCGTTAATAATTTTCTATAAAAATAACTAATTAGGACCTAATGCAATAAGTTGAAGCAAATGTTTTTAATATTCAAGAAATTAATAGATCGTTTCTAGAAGAAGTCATAATTATGTAAATTTTCTACCTTTACTAGGTAGGTATATCCGTATGTTTATTATTAACTAGCTGACCCGTCGAACTTCGTATCGAAATAAATAATATGGGTACTGTAGGTTTTATGCAACAGAGCTCAAATTCGTTTTTTTTTAGTTATTTAACACGAATGACTATTTACTGGCATTAGCAAAATCTGCATACCACGCTGCATTCATTGGGTCTGAGTTTATTTTTACATCAAAAACTTATTACCTATGTTAATACGATGTGGGAAGAAGTCATCATTGCGCAAGATCGAGTGCAATGGAGAGCTCTTATTGCCTCACTTTGCTCCTGAGTGGAGTTCAAAGGGAGTTTTAAATTTGATTGATTTGATGTTAATATGTATGTAAAAAAAAAAGAATTTAGGTATGTCATTATATTCGATGTCTTAATAGCTATGTATTTTGCTCAGTTAAAATAATATTGATTGATTAATCAAAGCACGATAAGGAACATCTCCGTACCGATTCAAAATACGCATTGAGGTGTCAATACTTTTTTTGCCCATCACGCTGATTCCCGAAGGGGGTAGGCAGAGAGTATGGACTTCCATTCTTTCCAATCCAAACTCACTCGCTTCCTCCAAACGCATAACATTCCGCATACATGCTCTTATATTCCTTTTGCTCCTGACTTGGCCCTCCCGTAAGACGGCACCGATATGGTCAGTCTATGTCATTCGAGGTCGGCCTCGTCTGCGTGCACCTATTCTTTCAGATTTATATTATTATCCTTTGAGTCATACTCTCTTCGTTCATTTTCTTTACATGCCCAAACCTTCTTTCTTTATTTACTTTCATTCTAGTCACTACACTAACATCCACTCCACATTCCTTTCTATTATTATCATTCCTCACCATCAATAAGTCTCTTTCCGCATATCCTACGCAGTGATCTCATTTCCACAGCATTTATTCCAACTTCCAAATTTTTCTTCAATGTCCAAGTTTCACTCCCATAAATCATGGATGGTATCAGGATTGCATTGTGCATCAACTGTCGATTTCAGAGATATCTTCTTAGAGGTCTAAGTGCACCGCCAACCCTTCTCCCAGCCAATTTCCTTCTTTCAATCTCTTTTTCACACCTTGCATCTCTTCTAAATAAATTACCTAAATAGACATACTTCCAAGTTGTCGACAGTCACTTTCACACAACATTGCGTTCTTAAATCTTCTCTTTCAAAACAGTGGAAATAATTAAAAAGCTCATTTAATGCAGTATCTGTGATTTTTTTTCTAACTTCTATTACAACATGGTGGAAGTGTAACAATTTTTATTTTCAATAAAGAAACACATGCTAGGTCATTAGCAAATAATATCCAGCTTTTTTACATATTAACGATGCAGATTATATTTACGTTATATGTAAATATAATCTGCATCGTTAATATGTATCTGTACTCATCCTCTGTAAAAATCAGCCCATAAACGAAGAATTGATTTTCAAACAAACAAACAAAAAATTCTACTTGTTCTTCAATATAATCATGTATTCCTTGTTTATAAAATACCAAAACTCCTTATAAAATGAACTTCAATTAAGTATAACTCCTTAGCAATGTTATGTATACGATTCTGTTTGCTGGCGGTTTTAAAAATCTCTGTAAATCAAAGAGTTCCATAAACTGTAAATAATGAAAGTTTCAAAACTCCTTACGCTTCATTACAACAATGTATTCCTTGTATTAAAACTTACCAAAACTCCTTATAAAAATTAATTGCAATGAATATTATATGACTTATCCAATCAATCTATTTCATACGATATATTTTATATTCGCATTCTATCAATTGCAACAACAATCAATCCACTGACAGTTCTTTCAAATGTCAATTAATAAAAATTCAAAAGTAGAACAAAATTATATTGTAAAAAGTACTAAAAAGATTACCTACTTTCTGTGTTTTCTTAAATTTCCTAATTTTCCATGAATTTTTCTTAGTTTTTTTCTTCTAATACAACCTTCTTCTGATAAGAGCCTACACGCCAAAAAAAGAATTAGCGAAATCGGTCCAGCCGTTTAGGCGCGATGAGATGACATCTGGAAATAGCTCTCCATTTTTATAGTGTTCTTAAATTTTCTAATTTCCCATGCATTTTTCTTAATTTTTTTGTTCTAAAAGGACACTCTCCTGATAAAAGCCTACACGACAAAAAAAGAATTAGTGAAATCGGTCCAGCCGTTTAGGCGCCATCCGATGACAACGCGAAATAGCTCTCCATTTTTATATATAAAGAAGATAGGGGATGGCTCAAGTTGTATTCCCTGCATACTTATTTATATTAAGTCAACAGGTATGTTTGCATATTAGTACCTACGCACGGAACAAACTTTACCAGTAGAAATTACGCCATTTAATTACGCATGATATTGAAGGGAAAGTTTCGTATCTTCAGGTCGACACCCGAACTTTCTTCCAACAATTTTATCAATGAGAACCTATGTGTTTGCAACTTGATTAGGTATATCTTTATATGTATAAATGAATTCCTAAATAGGAAATTCTTTGGTCACGGCATCGTGCTTGAACGCTTCGACCAATATCCAAAATAAACAGAATCTCTTTCTTATGTTTTGAGTGATTTCTTCTCAAACATGAGAATGACTCATTGCTAAACATGATGATGAGTCTGGAAAAAAGTGTGCATAGTACTTGTTGGTGTTTGGAGAGCCTCAGAAAAAGGAAGATAGAGTTGCTGCGAAAACATTAAGAAATGGAACATTGTAGACAACGTTTTATTGGAAGGGTTGAATACGGGAGATTGCTATTTGTCGACGATCAGTGATGATAGAAAAAACGACTAAAATGATAATTTTTTGACGAGTTAAGCATAAGAACATATATTAGTCCGAATTTTCGAAATTGAGAGAAATAACAAAATAAAATAAAGACGACACTTTCGAACGTTGAATATCTACACGATGGCAAATATGAATTTGAAAGGGGGTGTTTAGCCAATTCTGTGAAATATTTATAATCTAATAATAATTTAAAGTAAACAGCCCTTTTTGCTTGAAAAACCAGTACACGTGTATTGGTTGTTTTTGTAAAAGTAGGTACCTACCTGCCTATTAGTGCCTATACTTTGTAAAGCCTACATAAATGTTTAATTAAAAAAAACTTTGTTGATTTGCGAAAGAAGAGAGGTAAAAAAACATACAAGGTTGTATATTTTATGATAATAAATAATAATATTGAAAAACAATAATGAAAAATCAAGATTTATAGCAGATCGGTTCGGATCATTCATAAAGGAGATTTTTTTTTTAATTTTTGATAGAATATAAATGTAAAGAAAAGACAAACTTTACAGATAAGTACTTTAAAAAAAACTTACTTAAAAGAAATAAGTAAGTAAGTTTTTAGAAGGCAAGTTTGCTCTCTTTAAGTATTAGGATTTCAGAACCTTTTTGCTTTTGATACGTATTATTACATTCTTAAATTTCAGGTCAAAAATTATTATCCTGTAGGATATTAAAATTATTGGTATTAGTTTACATACTCAACATAATACCTGAAAACCCTTTTACCAAAATAAACAACATACTTTTTTAGAAACGTTTTTTTTCGGTAAGTATCTTAAGCCGTAACGCAAAGAGATAATATTATTGTTTGAATATTTATTTTGTTATGTTGAGTTCGCAAAAATAACTTGAACGAAGTATCTATGATGTGATGAATGTTATGACAATCTTTTTGATGCAAACATTTTTTCACATTCTTTACTACTATGGGGCTATAATGCCTCGTCTATAACTCTTCGAATTCTAACGTATCTCTCCAGAGTGTTTAGTAACTTATGGTGAATTTCACTAACGGTTCCTAACTTTTAGGTTTGTCTTTGCGCAGCGTTTTACGTGGTGTGTTGAACTCCAAGAGCTACATATAAAAGTAAGAAACTGTTGGTAAAGTCACCATTAGTGTTCCAGTCACTGACTTTCAAAATACATTAAACTGCACTAAAGGCCGTAGCCAGGAAACCACCATTCATACTTACTTCGAAAAAAAATAATTATTCACGCACGCGAGTACCTATTCTCCTAAATATAAGCATGGGGACCGCTAGTTCATGATAGAGAGTGATTCGGAAATGGTCGATGAACACTGCTGCCACATTTGCCACACGATTTTGCATATTATTATTTAAATTATGTTTATGCCTGTTAAAAATAAAAAGCACAACATGCAAAAAATGCCATAAAAATACACTTGATTAGAGGGGGAGGATTCTCTATATGCAAAACATGAGCCGCATTACACCAAATCATTTGTACGATATTGAAGACTTAAGAAGCTGACCAAAGGAAGAGAATGGCTCAACTCAAAACTTTACTGCAGAGAAATAATACCCCAGAGGTGGTTCCACTGCAGTGAAGACGCGAAGAGGAGGGGTTTTTAGTCGGCAGGTCTGTCTGCGTGGAGGATTTTCCCCTCCTCGATAAAAAAATATATGGAGGTAGGTTATTTAAAAAATTGATTAAAAAATTGAAAAAACTGGTTTAAATTTTATAACATACAACTTTTAAAGTTTTGAAATAACCTCTCAATTTTATCCATTTTTTTGTTTCTCATTTTTAATCCACAGATATGATTAAAAACTAACATCTATTGAAATAATTTGGCTAATTAAGAGGTGGCGAACAATGTTAATTAACTCAAAATACGTATAATAATTAATTATGCCAACTTAGTTACTGAAAACTACTGGGTAAGAGTAATCACAAAGTAAGATCAAAATGTTGGTGAACTCATTTAAGTGCATATTATCCACCTGGCAGCGAAAAACATCGTTTATCTACGTACAAAATTAACTTATTTTTATTTTTTAAATTTAATGATTTGTTTTAGACCGCCACACGTAACGTATTTTACACCTTCGGATCAAATAGCGAAACAATGAAAATCTATGGAGAAAGAAAAAGCTATTTTTAACTAGATTGTTAATTTAAATAAATTCGATTCAAAGGCGGTTCAAATTATTTCTTTGTACTCGCACTAAGAAATAATAGCCTAAATCACTCAATGATGAGTGGAAGGCTGATAAAAAAGACATGATAGTACAAGGACATGATATCATTCACTTGACGGATGATCTTCAATTTGTTTTACAATATGCAATATGACATTTATTTGGTTGGAAGTGAGTATTGGCACTGCAGAAACTTGCCACCGGTTCTGCATGTAACAAAATAAATTTAAAATATTTTTTTTTAGCTCAGCTCTCGTTTTCGATTAACATAAATTAGAAAAATTTATTACTTGAAGTTTCCCATAGATTCTTTGAATAAATTTTTCATTCAAACTGTTTTTCTAGTGCGACATGGACTGCCAGATGTCCCGGCATCTCTTTAGTTGTTTTACACGTGGTTAAAAGAACAGTTTTTCAGACAACTCTCATACATCGATCAATCAATACTCCTTTTTACACCCCACTCAGGAGCATATAGGGAGGCAACAAAAGCTCTCCATTACGCTCGATCTTGCGCAATGTTTATGACCTCCTCCCACATCATGTCCAAATCCAAATCCATACAGCATCCTTAAAACATGTCGCAATCAAGAACCAAGTAGTCTTTAACCGCTCCATTATTTGGATAGTCCTGCGTGAAGTGCAGTGGTCTTTGTGATTTCATATTTTCCAATAATACCTAGTACCTAAATAAACAATTGAGTATCGAAAAAACAAACATTTCTTCACATATTATAAAATTATTCTTCAGGTTCTGCAGCCCGATTCACGGAAAAGTTTAAGTCTAAGTTTAGTTCGAAGTTCGAACGAAGTTCGATTCAAACTTTTCCGTGAATAGGTACATAGACTGTAGATAGTCGCCGCCTACAATTATTATTACCAGCAGCCCTATTCACGGAAAAGTTTGAATCGAACTTCGTTCGAACTTCGAACTAAACTTAGACTTAAACTTTTCCGTGAATCGGGCTGCTGTATTGATCCCGGCATTTTTCAAAAATATTTCTACGATATTTTGCTACAACCCGGTAGCGTGCAATAAGCACGGTAATGAGTATTTCATTCAAATTTGCATAACCATAACTCCTATACGGTAATTTCATACACCAAAGCTTTGTACTCATTCCATTGTTCTGTTAATTATGCATGTAGCAATATGCGGATATACCTACGAATGTTATACTGATATAAAAAAAACTAAATAAGACGTTAATGGTAATTTTGTGATGGTGTGTTCATGACATAAGACTCAAGTTAGACATTTCTACCCTCAAAAAATATAGAAGTTAGGTACCGTTTTGTTTGAACTTTCTCTCTGCGATTTTCAGTTCTTCTCATAACAAAAATGATCGAAGAGTACAGCTATGTACAGATAAATATATTGCTACTCTGAATAAAAACTATTGATACAATTTGCAATCCTTTTAACCTAGAGGTATTCAATAAAAATACTTTTACCAGAACTGATGTAACAGAGCTTAAGAACACTTCTACTGCAAGAATACAACATTTCATGGACCAAGAGTTTTATGGTCCTTCGACCAGATGTTTAGATAAACACGTGTTTGTTATTTTGAAAATGCATAAGGTGATATTGTTACATATATTCATGATTATTGTGGCCTAGACTGTAATCATACATTTCAATAGCGCTGATATGGGGGTAAAAAAATATTTTTCCATCAATATCATGAAAACTCGCCCAAATAACAGTTCTGTTCTACTGTTGCATCCACTTTTTTAATTAAACTTCCTATCGTTTCGAGGGTAGTGATCTAGGTACCTACTTTGTTGGAGTGGACGAAACGCCTCCAATCCCCACTGTCCTCCGCAGACCGTACAGCCGAGGATAAGTCTCTACCGGTAATTTCCTTTTCCTGAGCCATGCTCACACTACTTTGTCGGCGCTTTAGTTCTTCTAATTTTAACTCCCGCCTTGTGATGTGATGAGAAAAATTTAACACCCGACGACAATACTCCACATATTTGTAGGTAAATATTAAAACATAGTTCCCTCTATTAATCAATATACTCAGACTTAAACCGGCAGGATAATCTTGATTAGGATAAATTGATTGCAGTTTGCAATAATCTATTCGTGTATATTGAATTTAGTTTCTGAATCAATTGAACCGTGTCATTACTCTAAAATCCGAATTGCTTCTAAGATAATTATACAGTAGGAATTCAAGCTTTGCAGGTAGTCTATAGAATGTGTCATTTTTTCAGATATCCACTTTGGATAGTCCATCCATCATTGTCTGGACTGATTTATTGGACAACGGATCTACCTAGTGTGAATAAAACATGGTTTTTTATTAAATAAACTGCCAAAATTCTCTAAAAGCTGATCAGCGTCTATATTGTAGTTTTGGTTAAAAAAAAATCTAACATTTTTATCATATACCTACATGTTTTTAATGCATCACATTGTTCCTAAAGGGGTAGGTGTAGAGAATTGCTCTCTGTTATTGTCTATGTACCTACGTACATAGACTTAACAAGAAAAAAAAAACAAAATAATATATTTCGTGTAGCGTTCTCCGAATTTTACTTCTGATCCGGTTTGTATTGGTCGGACACATTTTCGTTTGACCACTTTTTGTCACACTGTTTCTTTTGACACATCCCTTGCATATTATAATAATATACCATGTTCAATTTACAAACGTTCAAAATGTACTATTATATGAGAAAGGTTGTACGGTGAATAGATCAAGCTGAGGAAGAAGAAAAATATTCTACTCTTTTGGTTATTCCAGCTGTATTTGATATTTTAACATGTTCAAACCATTTCATATGGGGCGAAAAAGAATCCTTGGCTCAAAAATCTTAAAACAGTTATTTGGTATACAGGATGCGGCTTAATTGATAATGCTTACTCAATACCAGGAGTTCAAAGTGATGGTCGCCAACCTCCATTAGGAGAGGCACGCGAAGAAGAAGAAGAAACCATTTCACCTTATCGACATTCAATCAACTTTTTTCCCTAATATATTCATTAATTTCTATGCTTCAACGGAATTTTTCCACATTTTTTTTAAAAAGCAATCTGAATTTATAAAATGAATCTGGGCTCATCCAAAGAGAACACAATAACCCACACATTCGACATACTTCACACTAAGAAATGTATTGTATCGTGAAAGTTGTAGGTATATGGTCGGCAGCGAGGAAAGTATCCACGACCTTCAGTGTGAAAATCGGCAATGGAACCGCTATAGGCTACCAACGAATTCAACCCATCGTTATACAAGAATTATAGGCAGGTAGGTACACTAAATGGTTGATAGCGGTTACGACGCCGGCTTTCGTACTATTTCTTGGGGAGGTCGTGGGTTCGCGACCCCAGGTGCCAACCATCTTCCTCTTTCACGACACAAGCTTTAAGTAACTTATGTTTCAAATAACCTGTGACCATGAAGGGCGTGCCCCTTCGAAACATGTCAGGTACAATAAATTTGTGGAAAAGTTAAAAAGTTTTTTATTTAAATTTGATTAATTAAGTAACTTACTTTGAAAAGTGTCATAGAGTGTATCTGAGTTCACTTTGAGTGAGCATAGATTCATTTTTATACAAAAACAAATTCCCTTTAAAATCCATGTCCATGTTTCATTTTCCTATCCCAATGATGGCGATAGGTACCTATGTATATAAATAATGCACGAATCAAAAGTTCAAGTTAATTTGAACTTAGGCATTTAAATATCAAATTATATTAAGTTTCTCCAAGGAAATAAACCCCTCTCGTAATCAAAAACTCATCTTGCAAAGCAAATAACCGAGATTACATCCCTAATTAACTAATTTAGATGTACACCCTGTGTCGGTGTATAAGGTTTCCTCTAGATGCATAACTTAAACATTTTAAATATGAAAAGCTCTTCGACTAAAAAATAAATATACTTACCCTTGGAATTGAGAGGACAGCGTTTACTAAATAAATATTTAATCAAAATATTTGAGAGGCTCTCGTCAAAGCAATTCTAAAGTTTGTTTTCTCGGAGTGAAGCTATTTTCAGTCATTCGTGTTTTTCCTTATAAATATTTATTTATGCTATTTAGTGTTTACCTGTGTTTAGCTGAGAAGAATTCATTTCATCCATACATATTAAAATTCACCGTTTTTTTTTTCCTATTGCTAAAACAGTTTAGATTCTGGGATCACGTTATTCTTAGCGTGGATGTTTCATATTCGACTCCGATTTACTCGTGAAGTAAAATAACATTCACTATCACTCCAAATAGATGTAATTCACGATCACTACAAATGGATGACATCCATATTTTATTACAAATGTGCAATTTGAGTCCTTTTTTTAATCATTATAAGAAAATTTCACTACATTAATCCACGTATTTTGCTATATTTAAAACAACAACACTGGAAGCATTATGAAAAAAACTAAACGAAGTTGTACCAGGTTTTTAACACTGTCAATCACGTAACGACTTGGACCACGCCCACTCAAATTTCCTCATTGAAGATCCATTTGGAGTGATGGACGAATGGCTTGACACGAAGAATTTTGGACTGACCGGCACCTAAGGTTTCTCAGAGAGCTTAATAATGTTCTTCGGCGGTTCCTATTTATATCCAACCGCGTATGCTATTATGATCGGTTACCTTAAAAAAGAATTTCTCGGGCAATAAGTAGTTTCGTCGGCTATTCTGACACCTTTGTATAAAAAAGTTTTTAATGTAGATATATAAATAAATTATGTAATGGAGCAAGAAAATTTATCAATCAATGAATTCTCCCTTTACAGCCACCTCAGGAGCACCAAGAGTTTTCCATTGCACCCGATCCTGTGCAATGTTTATGAGTTCCTCTCACACCATATGCTAATCCCTCAGCTCTGCCTCGAAGGAACGGACCCGGTATGAGAGGTTCATCCTCGTCTTCGAGATTCTGATGGGTGAAAGAACATCAGAAACAACAGAAGAAATATCAACTCTTCTAAAATTTCGGAGTTCGCCATCTTTTCTTCAATGATCAGTATTTACAAAATTACTGCGGATACGTAAAATTCCAACAATTTGAAAAACATTGAACGTTATTAAACACTCGAAGGAGGCAGACGAATATTTAAGTTTTAAAGTTATTTTGTTTTAAAAACCACTTACTCTTAAAACATAACTTCAAAAAGTCTTTATTTTTTATGCGATAGAGACGGGAAACATCTCATTAACGATTTAAATATTTTCGCAGCGCTAAGAAAAGTCGATGGTGTGAGTAGGATTCACTCCATCTCTGTGTAGATATAACAAGCCTGTACAGCCCCATCCTGAGAGTCTTGTTGGATGAAACCATTCATCTTTCACTATCTTCCTTCTTCCGTCTTCTAATACTTTTCATTCAAAAATCCATTATCGTTCTTAGCTTAAGTGTGTATATCTCTAATAGCCATTTTTATTATGAAATATTCAACCACAGATTTTACTCTTCTTCATTCAATTATTTTAACATTTCCTGATAATTCTTTTAATTAATACCGTCTTCAAAAAAAAATAACTCTTATAATTACAGAGTTTTACTGCACTAAATTGAGATGGATTTCGATGACTTTTTATTCTATTGGAACCTAATTAATTGGATAATTGGTTGGGGGAAAATTTCTTTTTTATTTCTAACGAGCTATCCCGATAGACGACGATATCCAGTATTATTTACTATGAATATTGAATTCAAATTTGTACAATGATAAATTAATTGCCTACTTATTTAACAGATATAATTCCGACGGATGCATCTGTTTTAAATAAATTAATTAATACTTTTCTATACAATGGTGTCAATATGGCCGG
The DNA here is from genome assembly GCA_963576905.1 of Mystacides longicornis. NCBI lineage: Eukaryota > Metazoa > Arthropoda > Insecta > Trichoptera > Leptoceridae > Mystacides > Mystacides longicornis. Next base: position 12,390,457 of record OY756428.1, read on the forward strand.
CGGAACTTATTGCCTGAGGCAGTTTTATCCAGTCAACCGGTCCCGTCCAATCTGAAACAGGCCGACCCCGTATATAAATTTCAAGTGAAAAAAGCAGAAAACTTCTGACCCAACCGGGAATCGAACCCGGAACCCGAAGCCTGTACCATAAGCCTAAAGAGATCGGTTTAAACCATATTTACAGGGTATTTCTGACAATTACGCCAACTATCTAGCACTTTTTGACTTGAGGGTTGTTGTGTTTTAACCATAAAAATACCATAAACAACTCAATAACTCTGTTCGTAATAAAGATTTTATCGACAATTGAATTGTTATTGCCATGCACTCAATTGCAATCAGTGATTGAGTCGAGTTGGAACGTGAATTTAAGAAAAGAAGTCAATATGTAGCAAAATACCTCTGCAAGACTAGTCATCAGACAGCCAAAACTTCCGAACGGGCTAAAGTAATTCACAAAAGTTAGAAATTAGTTGTCCAATAATGAAGCATGGTTTCCAGCGCAAGACCAATAATTAAAGCTACCAACCTGGAAATATTAGAGAATCATCTTTATTGTTTCAAACTTAATTACATTCATACTGTACTAACCCCTCTGACAATTCCCACATCGATCGGGCTAGTCACCCATCATGCTATGTCATCTGTGGCTCAAGGAGGATTGCAAGTTAATGAATAAAAGTCCGTACTCTCTGCTTTTCTCGTGCCTTTTCTGACCTGTTCGGTTTAAGGACGTCTACCTTATGAAGGCGCAGGATCGTGCGCAATGGAGGGTTCTAGATGCCTCCCTATGCTTCCAAATGGGGTTTAGAACCCCGTTGGTTTGGGAGGGGGAGGGTGGTCTGCGGCGGGCTTGGTGTGTGTGGGGCCGTCTTTTTGGTTTGGTTGTTTCGATCAGGCTAGGGAGTTGGCTTCGTGCGGGCCGGGTTTGATGCGGATTGGTCTCTTCAGGGCTGGCTTGCGGTGTGCGCATGCGGGGAGCTTGAAAAAGTATGATTATGTATGTATACTGTCTGCTTATCCCTTCCTGAATACGACGTGATGGCTTATAAAAAAAGTGTTATATAAAAATTAAGTAAATAAAAAGTCAAAGAAACTATCCGCAAAAAAAAGAAAGATCAATGAAAAAAATAAAAACATAATATTGTCGAGGCAAAAATGTTCTTTCTCAAATATCACTTTTCCTTTGTGCCTACTTGACACAATACATCAGAGAGACGTTTCACTGCAGTCGAGTTGCCTGCCGTCGGCTGTTTGTTTAGAATATTTTCTATTGTATCTGTAACACAAAACATCTTCAAATGCTGTAGTTAACATTCAACTGAACTTTTGTCTTCAGACGTCTAACTTCATGTTGATGCAGCCATTATCCTCATGATATTTTGCTGATAAATTATTCATTACGGCGATTTTACGTCAATTTTTTCTTTTTCCATTGAAGACTTTTTAAAATAGGTATGTATTTAGTAACTTCTCTTCTTTTTGTCAGCCTATTTCCTTTAACTCCTTGCTGGACAATGGCCGCCTGCATCTTCTTCCACGCTACTCTATCTTATGCTCTCGGGACCCAGTTAACACCAACGTACCTACTTCAGCAGGTCGTTCCTCAATCGTAGTGGTGGATTCCCCACTTTCCGAGTCATCAGGTTTCGATCATCTTCGACTATATTTCTTCTTGCTCTTTTTGCCCACCGTCATTTAAGAGATGCTATATTTTGGGCAATATCATTCACTTTTGTTTACTGCCTAGTCGTTTTTACTATAAGAAAAATTTGCCTTATTCCTCACTCTATCATTCAGGATGATAGCCAGCATGGTTTTCTCCATTGATCCTTATGTAATCTCTTATCTTCACAATGCTGTGTTTGGTCAGTCACCTAAATTCTAAACACGCCCAAGTTTCACATATTTCGTGGATTATTAATTTTTATTTTTTTTATTTTCCGAATTTATTTATTTATTTATTTATTTATTAATTCATTGTACGGCTTAAGAGCCTTTTTTTTTTATAACAATATACAATAATCATAAATTTACAATCATACAAACATTAAATATATCAATACACAAATTTGAGACTATAAAACACTATAAAATCCAATAAAACCATACATACACAATATAAAAGATTTCCTTTATAAGATAAAATCCACACGATTCAAACACTAAACGAGATGTCAATTTCATAAAAACACACAAAAACAATTATGCAGAGGTAGGTATACATATGTAAAACATTTTGACACGCCGATATAGGCTATTAAATCCATCATAACGCTAAATGGGTATTCCCAATGCAAAAATACAAAAATACACAACATTATTTATATAAAAAAGTAAGATAATTAAAAACATTCTCAGTTGGTACAAATATGAACATAAGACACCGATTACAAAAATAAGTTCATCCATCTCTCAGTTATTTTCTCCATTTTTTAAATATTCAAGCAAAACAAACACATTCAAAGTATGAAACAATATTCAAGAAAAATATCAATGGTGACTAAAGTGTATCCCTAAGATGGTCCTTAAGAGCTGACATGCTAACATTGAAAACATCTACAGTATTTAAACATTTGTTTCCCAGTCGATGCAATCGAGGTATCACCGTATTCCTAATGTAGTTTGTTGAATTAGTGTGATTGCTACAATGAAACAGCCGATGTCCCCGAGTACACCGTCTAGGTACTTCGTACTTTATTAGTTCTGTTAAATCAGGGCTGTCAAAAAGACTATTGACGATTTTATACAATAAAATTATATCATTCATGATTCGTCTATCGGATAAACTTTCTATTTGAAGATACGTTTGTAAGTAATCGTAATTTAACTCATCTCTTGGTATACCCAATTTGTAATTGATAAAACGCAAAAATTTATGCTGAACGCGTTCTATACTATTGATATGGACATTGTAAGACGGTGACCATATGGGAGTGTTATATTCCAGCTGACTTCGTACCAACGATGTGTACAACAGCTTAATAGCATGAACATGAATTCTCGATGTTGTTCGCGAAGTTTCCTACTGAGCGTCGCCATATTGCATTTGCGTATTCACCTACCAATACTGTGACATTCTGCATGCAGTGAGTGTGGTGTTTCGCGCCAGAATCGTTGCGACAATAAAAAGCTGTTTATTTTATTATCATGTAGGTACTTGCTGATGTTGTCATATTGTAAAGTATGTCCGTTCATTAATTGTCTGTCTTTACTATTTAAAATATGATGGGCCAAGATCTATGTTTTTATCGACTCCTTGTTTCGTTGTTTTTTATTTTTAAATCATCGTTTTAATTCTTTTTTGTTCCCTTTTTGTATTGAGAATAAGCTAATGTATAGAAATATATTATATGTTTAGGTTATTCATAAAAATGATTGACGTCAGAAGACGAATTCTCTTCTTCCTGATTTTTTTAACAGAAGGGGGCTGCATAATTTTAATTCATTAATTGTTTTCTTATACTAAGTATACTATTAAAAGTCTAAATATATGTTTAGATGAAAGAACAAAAAAAGGTGGTGGAAGAACTTCACAGCCGGGATTAGCACTTTTTCAGACACACAACGTTGAGAATAACCAATTAAGATAAGAAAAGTACCACCGTTGGATTAGAAAGTTCGCTAATGATTACGATGTCATTCCACCCTCTCGTGTTTTTCTTACGAAACCTTCAATTTGTAAAACTACGTAACACTTGAACCTCCTTACTCCAGTGAAAGCCCTTGAGATTTATTACCTACTAAAAGTAATCAATACTTCACGAATTCGGAACAGGGCCGCACTACAGGTATGGGCTCAACATTTTTTAACATGGGATATTTTTTCACTCACCATATTTTCATATCTCCACCGCACAACCTGCTGTCTAGAAATAACCAACTTGGTAGATTTTTTTTTTTAATTTTGATGCCGCTCACGTTCTGCGATCAGAGGCAGAGTCTACTTCCGTATGTATTTCCATTCTTATCCGCTTCCGATTACCGTCACTGAAATTCGTCAAATTTTTCTTTGTTCTATGACAAAAGAACCTCAGAAGATTTTTTTTTATTTGAAGATAGTATTAAGTATGTATCTACTATATGTATACCTACCTTTGACTCTAATCATCGAAACACTCTTTTCATTTTTTTGAATTTCACTATACCTACTTTGTCAATAAAAAAGTTTAAAAATTAATTCTAAATTTGAATAGTTCGAGCCGGTTCACGCGTCATCGTCGACGTAGAACGAGAGCACGTTTTATTTTTTAAAAAGTCAGTAGACGAAGCGTATCGTATAACGATAGCGTTCTATATAAACAATAAGAGCAAGTGCAATAAGTGCAGAGTCATACACAAGTCACCAGACGAAGCATAGGTATCGTTTTACGATATCGTTCTATGCGTATTTGACACCGTTTGGGAAAATATATTTACGATAATATAATGGTGGGATATAAGAGATCGACGTTAAGCCGATAGTCCTGCCATTGCTCAACACATTTCTCTTGTATGTATCTACGTTCACAAACGTATGCAAGTATCTCACTTCTTTAACTTTTTTTGTATTATGTACCAAGGAATTTATATTGTACAGTAGGTATTTAATTTCGCTTGCACTGTCTCTTACACAATATGTTGATATTCCATATCGTTTTATGATGCCGTTCTCCGTGCGTATAACGTTATGACTCCGAGTGCAAAGGCTAACGGATGAACGATAGTTTCTCTAACACATGCTATTAATTCTTTCAGTCTTATTTTCTACTCATTTTATGTTATACCTATGTGAAGATGAAACAAGATCTTGAGAATAGTTAATATTTTTTTTTTTTTGTAAAGACTGTTAGACATTTCGCTATCCTGTATCATTTTATGATATTGTTCTTCGCGCGTATAAGCTTACGAGACCGTGTGGGAAGGCCCTTAAAGACAAACGACAGTTTCTTAAACCCAAACCAGTCTCTCAATTCTATGAATAATTTTGTTTTTAAAGATGAAATTAGATCTTGAAAAAAGTTTATAAAATTTAATTTCCCCTGTAGAGTCTCTTAGACATTTTGATATCCCGAACACGTAGGTACCGCATTTCAAAATATCCTACAGAGTAATGAGTTTGAGTTAGACGTGACGACCATGATGTCGTTGTTATTAGTGCAGACAAGTATTCATATTTACGTACATGAAGAGTGTAGACAATAGTGCAGTATTTAATAAAGCGGGATCAGTACCCCAAGTACGCTTTACTTTAATGTAGCTAATTGCTAACTGCAGATTTCTAAACTGGTCGATAACTATCGAGCATATTGGAATAATTGATAATAATTCAAAATCTTACAGTCAAAGATTTTGATACTACATAGGTTTGCTAAATTTAAATTATTTTTTTTAATTAACCTCTAGGCGCTTATGTCCGATTTCCTCTACAACTTTTACGTTCGCCATTTAGATGATTAAATTCAAATCCCCGAATTCACTCTAATCACTTTGACAAGTTGAACATGTCGTAAAATCCAGCATGCTCTCCGCAAGGATTCAAACACGCACTTGCCGTCGTTTCGTGGAGACGCTAACCGCTGGAGCAGTCTCCCGTCGGATGTCGAGTCTTTTCATCGTTGCCGATATCTTTTTTGTACCTAAAAAATAATCATTGTTACATTGCTGGCTTTTTCACGTTAAAATGACTGACAGCAGCTGATATAATTAAAACAGAATTATTAAGTAACTGGCAATTGTTAACTTTACAGATTCTTTGAACTCGTCTATGTTTATGCGGACTTCTCTTACGTACAAATATTAATGGGGTGAAAGTATATTTTTTTTTATTAAAATGGTCACACCATATTATTAAAAAGATTCATAATTATATTTAAAAAAATCTGATTGTGCTATCGTGTAGGTGCTTAGGATAATTGAGTCGTTCAAAGGTTAGAAGGTCGCATCCTAACACAAGATAATTAATTTCACATTGAAAAGTCACAAGGTACATTAAAAATGTTCTTCTTCTTCATAATTAAGGCCTGGTGGCCTGTAATTCAAGAGGTGGAGTGAGCCTCTTGTGAAGTCGACTACCACCTGCCACTTGGTGGTCTGCCTGATGGGAGCCGTCTTCCATGGGGTTGACAATGCAAACCATGTGAGGGAGTCTGGAAGAATCAATTTCTCTCACATGTACACATACCAGAACCTTATTCGTTGCCTTCATATTTTTTTGTAAGAAAAAAAAAATCTCCTCGTACGACTGGTACTAGGGTACTACTTCGCTTCTGTAGACTTGGACGTCCTGTCTCAGTTTTGAGCGCCGCCCAACTCCGCCTCGCTTCCGAAGAAGCTTAAACCCTCCATCGCACCACTGTTGGCTGGCAGCCAATACTTCCCGTTATTATGCACCGAATACATGCAAATTTCATACAATAAATAGCAATAATACGTCACGCACGGACTCGATATGGAACTATATATTACCAGCAATGTGAACGGACCTCCCCGCATAACTTTCCTCCAGCTCCACCGTGTGGGCTGTAGGGAATGAACATAATATTGTGGTCTGTTTATGATTCAACTATTAACATTCATACAGTATACCTACATACAGCTAGAGCCAGAACACTATTATTAAGTAGAGGGTATTGTATTACATAATATCCCAAGCAATATTTTATTACAACGTATGTGGGGTAAGTAATTTTATATGATATTAACCTCCTAAACATATAATTTACCGTGCAAATTTTCTAAGCAATCAGGTATAGCGCGGTGTTATTGTTGATATTTGCATATAACCGTTGCAGGAATGTGTTAACACGACGACTTGTAATATATTATTTACTACCCACAATCTAAAACAATATTATCAAGGAGTGTTTGGGGTGAAAAGTTTCACATTGTTTGGCTAAACTATTTTCGCACCTTATTTTGTTATAGGTACCTCTACTCAGCTAATTATAGCAAAATCCTATTTCAACAATGTGTTCAACCGGGATAGTATATTATAATTATTCCTTTGCACTTAAATTATCACTTTTTAGAGCAAGACTTATGTAGGTAACTATTAATGATTTTCTACCCTTATCCCTTAATTACTCGCATGGGGTCTTTTTTAATATAATATACTAAATTAATAAAACTGTGTTATTATTAAAATGCTTTATTTATATAATAATATTTTCAAGAAAAAACATGACTTAATATACTATTTAGAGATAAAACAAACTGAAGTAAAATAACTAGCAAAAAAGAACATTTATTTATTTATTTATTCTACGCAACTAAGTTGCTTTTACAGAACATATTAAATTGAAACAAAAAATAAACAAGTACAGTGTAATAGTAATAATAGAACAACAAATTTGACACAAACAACAATAATAGATATGAGATACAACAATATCAAATCGCCGTGGCCGCATACACACACTACCCATCCATAATGCATAGATAATATCATATATTGAAAAACCATAATGCAGTCAAAATTGCACACACACACACAAATCCTCAGCATTGTAATCATACACACTCACGCATACATATGTCCACAGTGGAGCGAAACGCTCCGCATATACAGAGCGTCTCACTCCACTACGGACAGATACACCTCCTTTTTAAAAATAAACAGAGATGTTGCAAATATATCCGCGGTTACTAATCTATTGGCTTCTCTCGGTAACCTCTGTAGAGGTGAATTGAAGTGGTAATTTGTAGTCGCGTTCGCAACACTGAAGGTCTGGGTGCTACGAGTCTGTCGACTTGGTACATGTAAAAGAATTCTTTCAAGCAGTTCAGGTGCATCGATTAGTCCGTTTATCAACTTGTATAGGAACACCATGTCGGACACTCTTCTCCTAGTCGAGAGCTGCTGGAGATTGTAGGTGTCTCGGAGTAGTATATGATCAATTTCCCTCAATGGTATACCTAATCTATAATTAATAAATCTTAAGACTTTATTCTGCACCCTCTCAATACCTCGCGAATGCACCTGATAACATGGAGACCACAGAACAGAATTGTATTCTAACATTGGTCTAACCACACCTTGGACAAAGGACACTTAGCGTGACAAACGTTTGGGTATGATAAAAGTCGCTTCCCAATCGTAATATGAAACCCAACGTTCTAAGTGCCTTATCAACCATCGCCTTCACATGTGGTATGAAGGTCAACCCTGAATCCATTATTACACCCAAATCTCTTATTTGAGTGACTGACTCTAACTGAATGCCATCAACGGAATATGGGAAAATAATGGGCTGTTTTATCTTGAAGAAGCGCATAACCTGACACTTTTCGACGTTCAACTTGATTTCATTTGTCCTGCACCACGCAGTGAGCGCATCTATGTTCTTTTGCAGTATCACGCAGTTATCAATACTGCTAATGAACTTGTAAATGTTTAAGTCATCAGCAAATAGAACAAACCGTACGCCATCAAACTCATCAAGAAGATAATCGATGAAGATGTTGAATAGGATAGGCCCAAGATGGGAACCCTGGGGTACACCACTTCTTGCAAAAAATGTCGAGGACACAATGCCAGACATTCTCACCGCAAGATCCCTATCTGACAAATAGCTTGTCACCCATCTGAGGAGAGATCCAAGTTTAGCCACTAAAATTCTATGTGGTACGCGATCGAATGCTTTCGAGAAGTCGGTATATACGCAATCAGTCTGACTCCTCACCACCAAAGCATCCATAATATCGGCTTGAAAAGTTAAGAGTTTTGTTAAAGTTGACCTATGCTGCATAAAACCATGTTGCTCGCTCGATATGATGACCGCTATATTTTCTTCTTGATTTTGCTCAAAAGAATGCCCTCAAATAGTTTAGGCATACACGACTGTATACAAATCGGTCGGTAATTAGAAATATCTGATCTATCGCCCTTCTTAAATATAGGTATAATGTGACCAGTTTTCCAAAGGGCGGGGAATACTTCGGAACTCATGGAGACATTAAAAATTTTCTGCAGAACTCCACTCAAGATCGCAGAACAATTCATCACAAACAAGGGTGGAATCCCATCTGGCCCTGCCGACTTGCTTGCATCTAAGGATTTAATACCTAGGTCAATATCATACAACGAAAAAACAATTGGTGTATATAACACACAAAATTCATATAGAATTTTGTCAGTCGCTGGAATTACAGTAACCTGATCACCCGTAGACGCCTCGTCATAAATCGACTTAAAATACAAGGCGAACAGTTCAGCTATATCCCTCGCATTATTCGCACATTCATTATTATTATACACTAGCTTATACCCGTCTTGCTTTACGTTTTTGATTCCGAATGTCAAGCTTGATCGGTAGGTAATTAAACAGCTTCTAGTCTAGCTTCTCATTGCTTAACTGACCTCTATAACTGACATAAGCACAGAAAAAGAAGAATTACACTTTCAAAATTCATAAAAAGTGAGAAGAATGACACTTTTAATGTTTATTAAAATTTTGTATGAAGATCCTAAAAAATAGAGTTTTTTTAAATAGCTCTAAATATAGTAAAGTTAATGCAGCAAATTGTATTAAAGAACCTTCTCCGGCATTTTGCACGGCTCTGTGCAGATTCATATCTGACGTAGCATTTGTATTTTGAGCGTGATGCTATGACATACGGTAAAAGAGCAAATAAAAAAACATTTCTGAATTATTATGTAGATAGAGAAGGAGGGGATAATGCGAGTTTAATTTAATTTCCCAATTTACCACGCAACTTTCTTAATTTTTTCATTCATAAGAACCGTCTACTGATAAAAGCAAACATGACAAAAAAATAATTAGTGAAATCGGTTCAGCCGTTTAGGCGTGATGCGATGACATACGGTAAAAAGCAAATAAAGAAGCATTTCTGAATTATTATGTAGATTTACCACGCAACTTTCTTAATTTTTTCTTTCATAAGAACCTTCTACTGATAAAAGCCAACACGACAAAAAAAGAATTAGTGAAATCGGTTCAGCCGTTTAGGCGTGATGCTCTGACATACAGTAAAAAGCAAATATACAAACATTTCTGAATTATTATATAGATAATCTTGGGGTAATCACTTTTGTCACCCTTCAGGGATTTTGCAAGCTTGTACAGATTTTTTGAAAGCATTTTGCAATTTTTTCTGACTGCGCTAAACGACTCGTAGTCACCTGTGGAATTTGTGTACGCATTTAGTACTTTTTTTTTAAACCCTTTGCACTCGTTGTCGAGTGATTTGGGATTTAAAGTGATTTGATTTGACTTGATGGAGTTGATTTATACAAGTTTCGGTTAATTACATCATGGTCAGTGCAGGCATGAGTAGGTACATGATTTATCTTACCGTATTAGTACCATATTAAAAAAAAACTCGTTATCTATCGACCATTTAATTAACCTTAAATTATTTTTTTTACCCATCCCAGCGTGTCCCGAGTAGGCAGAGAGAACGGATCTCCACTCTTTTCTATCCAAGCACACTTCTTTCGCTTCTTCCACATACCATTTTCATACAACCTCTCCTGTTTCTCGTACTTCCTACCTGGCCTTCCTTGAGGACAGAATCGATGTGTTCGATCCACGTCATTCTCGGTCGGCCATGCTTTCTTACACTTTTCCTTTCAGCCTTGTAAATTTTCTTTGTCATTCTGTTCACATCCATTCTTTCCACATGCCCAAACCATCTCAACTTATTGACTTTCTCACAACACTAACTTCCATACCACATTCCTTCCTAATATTCTCATTCCTTTCCATATCCCACGGAGTCTTTCCACATATTCTTCGTAGAGATCTCATCTCTACTGCATTTATACTACATTCTTCTTTTTTCATGTCCACGTTTCAAATCCATACATCATTGATGGTAACAGAATTGCATTATGCATTCGTTTTTTTGCTTGTACTGAGACGTTGTTGATTCTCGTAATAGGTCTCAGTGCACCGCCCACCCTGCTACCAGCCACATTCCGATTCACGTATTTAATACTCGCGTTAATTTTTTTCTCTTCACATAATTATGAACAATGAAGTGGTGAAGATAATTAACTATTTTCACTAAAACAATAATACGGCGCACATATTATGAAAGGTAGCTACTTACTCCCTATACTATAGGACCTATAGTACAGGTAGGCTACTCTTGATATACAATAATATCATGATAATAAAATATCAGAAGGTATACTAATGAACTAATTAGTACACCTACGTACTTTCAAGCTGATTCCTGAAAAGGACTTGGTGGAATTGTTTAAATACGATAATTTAAGTTAAGCAATTTATTTGTTATTCCACAAATTTAATAACCTGGTAATTTAGAAACTAAAGCTTAAAACGAATACAACATACTGCCGAATACATTCTTACTGTTTTGTTTCGTCATAAATTGAATGTGCCTCTTCAAATATTTTTTAAGTTCTTACATACTTTCTCGTAGCACTAATAGCAATAAGTTTTTGTAGCCCTTTTCTCTGTTTTTATTTATTTTTTTTTTTTTTTTTTATTTATTTAAAAAATAATAATAAAACATAATAAACAATAAGATACATAATACACACAAAATAAAGGAATATACAACTATACATAGAGAACAACAATTGCAGCAAGTGAAATGGGCCCCATTAAGCCATTTAAACGGCTTGTCAATAGGACCCATTCACCCCACCGTTCGTCATTTACAAATACATTATTATGTACATACGTGCGAAAGCCATCGATCGATACCGCTGGGCATCCAACCACCTCGATTATTCCATGTATGTAACTGAGTAGGTAAGGTTTTCGTTTATTCGAAAAATTTAATATTTTTTTTTAAATGATTCCGTGCTCACTTAAAGTGAACACAAATACACCCTTTGACTATTTCACAGTAAGCTACTTAAAGCTTGTGTCGTGAAAGAGGAAGATGGTCGGCACCTGGGATCGAACCCAAGAACGACCTCCGCACGAAACAGTACGCAAGTCGGCGTCGTAACCGCTGGGCTACCAACCACTTCATTTGACAAACGGTAATTATAATATAAAATATTTAAAAAAAAACTTTTTTTTATTGATTTTTTTTTAAAACCTTGTTTTGATTTTAATAAAAAAAAATATGAGATTTACTCATAGTATATGGAATAAACACGAGTCTTGTGATCGGATTTCAAAAGAAAAATAGATTTCCCTGAAATTAATTTTCTTGACGTTTTCGAGGGTGTAGAATCCAAAAATGCAAAAAAAAATGGCGTACGCGTACCCGTACACCAAAAATATTTGCGCACCCATAACTCATAGTAATTCTTATCCGATTTGATTGAAATTTGGTAGAACTGTTAGCCCCTTCGATGTAGATGAGTCAGTAAAATGTTGAGATCTGTACCTTCAGGGGAACCCTCTTAAAGTATCCAAAGAAAATTTCACTTGTTCTAGAAAAAGGGCTAAAAAAGAAAAAAAAATGTCTTCGATTTTCATAAAATTTGGTATACGAGTTGGTCTTATGCTCCTACACAAGCACGTAAAATTTGAGGTCCGTAACTTTAGTGGGTCCCCCTTAAAGTACCGATTAATGTAGTTCTTAATAAGATATTATTTTAAAGTTTCTATAATAATTCCAAGGATAAATTCATTTTTATCGTAAAATTATGAATTTTTATGCAAAGATATGTTTTACACGAAAAGGCTGTTATAATATACTATGAGTTCTGGGCTACCCTAGGTTAGCAGCTTTTTTCTATTTGTTGGGTTACAAATAATCCGGTTTTATATTATTATTCTCAAACATATTGGAGGGATGTAGAGTAGAGGCACGTTATCTTATGCGGTCTGGTCATACTGTGAGCGGTAGATATTTATGTAGATTAAAACCTCTGCGATAAATTTCAAAGGACCTGCAGAAAGATTACTCCCTGAAAGCCCTTTTGATCTGGCTGGTACATTTTTTTCCAAACGACGACGTCTCACATCGCCACGTAATACCTCTCCCTACCCTCTTTAACCGCGTGTGTTTAATGGGATTATGATGATAACCCTGGACCAAAACTGTCTCCCGATGTTTGATTTACCGTACGCCATTGTCCCGGGCCGCGCGCTATGGAGCCCCTCCCGATCATCGATATTATATTGTATTTTGATGATGCCGTGGTGAGTATTGTCATTGCTTCGTATTGTTTGTCCCTATTGTTGTTATATAATTGTACACTCAAAAGAAATATGATAAAATCCAGCTGAAAAGACTTATTATTACTTTTGTGAATGCGGACATAATGCTTACAGCTTGTGTAACAAAATATATATTTTTTCAGTAAACAATCAGCTAAGAACTTCCTTTGTTATATTATTATGTTTGAGTGTTAGTTTTCTCGAATATATTATTTTTTTATTGACGTTTCTGTTCGTTTGAACGAAAAAAACTTTTTGAAGAATGGAAGGTTTTTTTTAATAACTTTCAGTCCAATACAATATTCATAATATCGTCACGTTATTTCCTGTTTTTGTGTTTTTAACGGCAAATTAACTTCCTGTTTCACAATGTAGGAAATTTCCATACATAAAAGTGATCACAACACAACTAAACCAGCATCAATAATAAAGGTGGCTTGCCCTAATGGTACAATAATTATGAATATTTAAATAGTAAGTAGGTACTCATATAAAAATGTGATGTTTATAACATAATAAAATATTGAACGTGTTCATGCATTTTTATTGTTTGGAAATTTTTCTTTTTATTGTGAGTAACGAAATACCTATATTGAATTTTCTCTAAAGTATGTTTGATATTTTTACTTTATACCTACCTATTTTTTTTTCATAGTTTTAAAACCTTTTGTTAATGGTTTGTCTGATTTTTATGTTTAGAGTTGAAGCAATTAATGAATAATTAAAAGACGTATAATAAATCATTGACCCCAAAAACGTCCTTAAGAATTAAAATTTGATCTACGTATTTCATTATAAGGCTACAGTATAACCCGAATAAGTGATTCTCATTAATGTTACTACTTTCTCAAACATAGTTTCAGTACACCTTTTTCCCGCCCAAGATTCTTGCAATTTCTTCACAACGCTCCAAGTGCAAGTTCCATAAGTTTACTTCGAAAGAACATAACTCGGTATGATGTATTTTGGAAATACGTACTGATGGGAGCTAGAATTGACTTCTTGAACATGTTACGCGGTTTCATACAGTGTGTCTGCCTATGAGTCGCTTTTCACTGGAATGGCATGAAATTCTTGGCGATCTGTTACATCAAAGAGTCATTTCGACTTAATTAAATGTGCATACAAGAACCTTCAAAGTTTGGGGGCGTCCATTAATCACGTGAGCCCAAAAGGGGGAGGGGGGGTCTGAAAAAAAATTACAAAATATCACGTAGGGGGGGGGGGTCTAGTGAGAAATTCACGTGCATTTATTTTTCTGATGAATTTGAAGAAAAACAGTTGCATTTTCAGAAATTGTAAAAATTGGTAGGTAAGTAAACATAAGTTTCGTAATTCTTTGTACTAAAAAAGTACACGTGATTTTCGAGGGGGGGGGGGGGTATCCTGAAATATCACCAGGGGGGAGGGGGGGTCTAAAAAGTTGCAAAAAAACATCACGTGATTAATGGACGCCCCCTTTCTCATGTCTTCGTCTTCGCATATAATCTTTTTTCATCGAATCTTCATATTATATCATGAATGTATCATTTTGAATATAATTTAATTCTTGAAGCACCCAGTCGGATCCTTCCGACGTTGGCTATCTCTTGGGCAAGGCCTCCCATTCTCTATTCATACATGAATCAGTTCACCTACGCTTTGGATTCCAGTACACACCCTCATGTTGCGGAGCCAATAACTTCTAATGCAATAAATGAGATACTTTGGGCTCCATCAACCAAACATATTCTTGCTCTTTCTGTGTTTCAAAGCCGTTTTCCTTCGTTCAACATCTAAATCATACTTTCAGGCGATATTCATTATCTTTAGTATCATGCCTATCATGATGTCGTGTGTATACTGCAGGTTTCCTGTCAGCTGCTTAAGCGATAAGCCAGTCAAAAAATGACAATATTTTGATTAGGTACCTACTTTTTTTTGTTTAACTGACACAATATTATCCGTGGTCACATGTAATTATTTTGAAGGTTATATTTTAATCACGGCTACTCCGGAAGTTAGGAACATTTACACGCTCTGTGGAATTATTTGAACGGGAAACGTTTCACTTGTTTACTGCGGAAAATGTAAATTCATTAATTCGTTCGTGTTGCTATAGTTGTTCTGAGTAGCATGGGCGGATTTGGACTTACTCAAATATACCGAGCGCCAAACAAACGATTCTTCAGAACGTAGAAACACGGTCAAGTTATGCCATAAATAATAATGAAAGATATAATACACGAAATACAAAAGTGTCATAAATAAAAGTTTCATAACTTTCATTTGCTATAATGAATCGTTTTTGACATCTGCTTCTATAATTGCTTTTGAGTTGTGATGCCGATTATTTTGTTTATTTTCAATAAATAAAATGAAATATTCATTATCACAAAATCAAAATCAAGAAACCTCTTTCCCCATGCTTCACTGCTTACAAAATACGTACGAATAAGTATTTTGTGACATCCTACAATGACCGTGGTTTATCATGTAGCTCACAACAGCAATCTTCCTCCGTAACCGAGTATGTGAATCCTTCCTTATAACTGAGGATGTGAATGAGTGTTTCATTATTTTTATGAACAGACTGCTGTGTCCGATAGTCCAAAAATTCTAGACAAATCTTTCCGCAGTCAACAGAGTGTCCAGCCCTTATCCTTAATTCTAAGTTAGTCACGCAAACCCTATGTTGGTGAAAAATTTCCCTATTTTGCTTTTCAAATAAGATTAAACACACGAAATATTAAGATTAGATTCGGCAGTCTACTGGCAAAGGCGACGACTGATCAAGAGTTGTCGGGAGAATCCCAGGTTCGATTCCCGGTCGGATTGAAAATTTTCAGTGTTTTTCACATGTATAAGTAGTAACTTCTACCCGGGGTTGTCCCGTCTCAGATTGGACCGGTTAACTAGAAATAATGCCTTAGGCAAATTATGCCTGATAAACAGACACCTTTATATTATAGAAAGCGTAGATTTAAATAGGTATCTATGTATATTTACAGACCTACATGCTACTGTGACAAATAATATAAGTTGCATAGCATAGCAACCTCAAAATGGCAATTTCAAAATAATAAATATGCATCTTCTTTATTATGCAGGATTTGGTCTGAGTAATGATGAATTTTTCTTTTTTTTTTAACCCTTTACACAATGATGAATTTCTCTTGATGAACTTTATAGTAGGTATGACTATGTAAGATGATATGATTTCAAGTGCGTCACGTATGCAAATACTTGATTCGCGAGCTTTTGATGACTCTCGGGTCAACATCCCTAAGTGTCTTTGAAAGCTCGTGAATCAAGTATTTGCATACGTGACTTTTTCGAAAGCCTTTCATCTCAAACTTTCTCACATAAACCTTGTTCTAAATATACAAAGATTTTCATGTGTCTATAAAAAAAGTTCAATATATCAACCGGTTTCAGAAATATTCGATAATATATTATGTCTTATGGTGACTATCACCAACGGTACATTAAAGTAAGGAACCGTTGGTGAAAGTCACCATTAACTAGGTATGTAGTAAACGAAGTTCCAAAAAATAAACTGTATCAATTATTTATTATCTTCAAGAAGTCCTGAAAAAGATTTTAGGTAGGTATTGTTTTGCAGATGTACCTACCGGTCAGAAAAGAAAGGTCTGTCTGTAGAATTGTCAAGAACTGTATACCGATGATAAATATATGGAAATAAAACGGTATTTACACATCCCAGATAATGCTAATAGGAAAACCTACCCATTAGATAAGAAATCAAAGAGATAAACATTTCAAAGTTCTGCTTGCAAAATTGATGCACTAAATACCGATTTTATGCAATTTGGTGTCTTCTCCATAGCACCAGTGCAGAAAAACATATTGTTTCAGATGCTCTGAGAAAATATCAAACAGGGAAATACGTATTTAGAAAGGACAAAAGCAATGAAAATGTGTGATTCGTTAAAAAAATCTCAAATATTTTTTTTATAAAATGTGATGAAGGGTTACATGTTGAATGTGTAAAACGATGACATACCTAGTATGTAAATTGCATTTATTTAACAAATAATTGTTAAATTTTGTTTGAATATGAACACAAGAAATATTGCAATAATAATTGTATGGAGTAAATTATAACACGCCATTAGCCGTCGGCACATATGGGTATCATGAAAATTTTCAATAAAATGCTGGTTATTTTTTTGGATTCGAAAAATTTCTGGTTAACTTTTTATTTTTGTCCTTAAACCTAACAGAATATGGCAGAAAAAATGAAAAATAAAATTTCAAATTTTATTACCACTTAGGGGCATAAGGAGGCAACAAGAGCTCTCCATTGCGCAACGTTAATGATCTCCTCCCATACCATGTCCAGATTCCTCAGCTCTGCTTCGAAGGAGCGGAACACAGTATGAGAGGGTCTTCCTCGTCCTCGGGACCCTGATGGGAGGAAGAACAGCGCTCTCCTCGGCCAACTGTCATTCGGCATCCTTATCACATGTCCCAGCCAAGTTGATCATATCCTCCACATAATAGTAGAGGTGATGGGCTCACGCTGGGTGCGCCGGCGTATAGCGTCGTTCGTGATGCGGTGGTACCATCTTATACCCTACACGATAAAAGCCTACACGATAAAAAAAGAATAAGCGAAATCGGTCTAGCCGTTTAGGCGTGATGTGATGACATCGGGAAATAGCTCTCCATTTTTATATAATACTAGCTTTCCCGACAGACGTTGTCTTGTGGTTCTAGCCCGAAGTGGCCCGTTAATATGTACATAATGTGCACTGCGCCCCCGTTAAACAATACAAAATTAATTCGATTGAGTTAAGCTAATAAAATAATAAGATTAAACTATTTCTGAAACATCCATATTTCATTCATATTCAAAGCTCTGGCGGGAAGTAACTTGAGAATAATGCGCTCGCGCACACACCCTACCTCGCCTATGTGAATGTGCCCGACTTTGTGTGAACATTTTCTAACGCTCGAATTGGTACGTTGGTGAAGTAAGTGGGATGGACTACTATAGGAGCGTATGCGAGAATGAGAGGGAACTACTCGAGATGGCGTGGGCGCGTCATAGGTAACCGTTCCATACAAACTTAAATATTGTATTTTACATCATTTCTTATCCAGTTTTGAAACATTTTATTAGTTATTCTGTTATCCGGAGCGGAGAAGAATCCAATTAATCAAACATCAGAAGATTCTGTTGAGCTGATCTCGAGTTATAAGTGTTCGCACTAACCCGACTTTAATTTATATAGTAAGTACGATGTAATTAATTAGTACACATGATGGCATTTTGAGCTATTATTACGTAGACATCGGGATGCGACATCTAGCAACGTCTGAACTAATAAAACATACAAGTGAATCGCGTTATCTTGGTCGGCCGGAATTCAAAAGCAAATAATACATCTAGTAAATTGTACATTTAATTCTATGATGAATATTCACATGGTTTTACACTATGAAATAAAATTTAAAATAAACTCGAAATAGCCTATTTTAAACGAGTAAGACGAAAGATTAATGTATTGTTATGCAAATAGTTGCAGCGGTTGGCTAACTGAAAGAGTTGAACAAAACGAAATAGTAGGTAATTAATGTTGGTGTGTCGGACTAATCTGGTACAAAATTAATGAAGAACTTGGAAGAAGACAAGTAGTGGAAAGAGAGATAATGGTAACATATTATTTTTTGCACAAAAGAGGAGGCGAGTAGGTAGACTCCGCCGCCTCACGTTCAATTTCCGTTTTCATTACGGAATATATTTTACATTACTTTTCTCCTCTCTGTTTAAATAAAATAGGCACTCGAGCGGTTGTTCAATTATTATTGGTACATTTCACTTTATTTTTATTTTCTCTCTCCCGCATTCATAATATTGTAAAAACACCTCGTGAAAAGAAAGAGTCCATTGTCTCTCCATGTCACGGGATTAATAATATAAAATGTAGAAATGGCCTCCACCATTGTTCCATTGATCAATACCACTCCACGCAGATGCGAAGCTTTTATCCTGTCAGCCAACATAACATATCTCTCTCGATGTAGTCGAAAACCTGTCAATAATAGACCTCCGAATGAACGTTAGTAACAATCTTGCGTAGATCTAAATCATTGTTCACTGCACAAAGACGAAATCGTCATTCATCTTTTTACATTTCTCGTCTATCGTAGTTTCTCAATTTGTCAAAGATAAGTCATTGTTGTAATGGACGCGTATTGAACAAGGATGCTTGTTTGCTTTTACGTTTTTCTTTTCTATATCAATATCGTTTGCTCCTAGAGAAAGCAATGTTCAAGTTTTAGCTCTTTTTCTACTCCTCCCGTTTCAATGGGATTCCCATCCACGGTCTCTCTATCGTCTATTCATATTATATACCTACTTGGCCTCCAATCTATCAGTCTTCTCGTCCATTCAATCCAATTTTGTCCTTTATTCTTGTAATGTTCCCCGCCCATCTCCACTTCTGCACAGTCTTCGTCTCAACAACACCAGCCTGTTAATTATTTGTATCCAATCATTTCTTTTTGTGTCTTATATAGTTCTGTTTATGCCCGACATTATTTTCTAAATCTCTTAGAGCTAATCGCAGTCACTTTTCAGAAACGTTGGTCAAGTTACCATAATTGAATATAAAAATCCAATCCAAACTCCCTTAAGACCCCACTTAGGGGCATAGGGAGGCAACAAGAGCTCTCCATTGCGCTCGATCTTGCGCAACGTTAATGACCTCCTCCCACACCATGTCCAGATTCCTCAGCTCTGCTTCGAAGGAGCGGAACACAGTATGAGAGGGTCTTCCTCGTCCTCGGGACCCTGATAATGGGAGGAAGAACAGCGCTCTCCTCGGCCAACTGTCATTCGGCATCCTTAAAACATGTCCCAGCCAAGTCCATCTCTTCCACATAATAGTAGAGGTGATGGGCTCACGCTGGGTGCGCCGGCGTATAGCGTCGTTCGTGATGCGGTGGTACCTACAATTCTCCTGAGGCACTTCGTTTCGAATGCAGATACTTTTTGTGCCTGGGCCAAAGTCAGGTGGGGACTCACACCCATAACAGGAGAATGGGCAACACAACGCATCAAACAGTTTACATTTCGTCTCGACACTAAACGTATAAAAATAAAAATACTGGAATGTAATTTGATAACTCTAAAACCACTGGCATTAGACCCCCGGTTAATGGGAACAAATTTATTGAAAACTAGCTAGTTACCCGTGGCTTCGCTCACGTGTTACTGTATTTGCTTTCTTTTTGAGATTTTGAGGTAACGTTAACGTTAATTTTGAATAACTGACAGAATTATTTTTTTGACTCGGAATTTGGAACAGCATTGTTTAACGCACGTTGAACAACAGTTTTTACGTTATCTCAACAACAAATTATTAACGTTGGAGCTGTCGTTAATATTTCGACTTGGCCTCCTCAGGCGTGATGCGATGACCACGTAAAGTAGGTCTCCATTTTTATAATAACGTAATATTCTCCCTTTTAAGCCCCCCCGCTCACCGCAAGCCAGCCCGGAGGAAACTAAACCGCAGCAATCCCGATCCGCACAAAGCCAAACCCTAGCCCGATTGCCAAAAAGACAGCCGCACACAAATCAAGCCCGTGGCGGTTCCCCCCAAACCACCCCATAATACGGGAGGCCTTGGACCCACTCAGGAGAATAGGTTAGGCATAAAGAACTCTCCATTGCGCTCGAAGTCGTCCGAGGCTCATTGTGCCTTTTCTAACCGGTTGAGGTTTAAGGAAGTGAGGTGGTCAACCTCAGTATTCTAATGGTATAAGTAATTGGCGTTCGACTATAAACGAATTTTCGACAATGTAGAGTAGGGAGAAAATTAACTGTCCACTGTTTATATTTTTTATTAGATGAAACGGATATCGGCAACTATCCGATATCCGGTCTATCCGGCGGCGTAAATAATATCCTGCCGGATACCGGATAGTAAAAAGAGACATGTTTGGATAACTAATTGAATTGTTTATTAAAGTATCACTTAAGAAATACACCTTATAATCACAAAATAAATTCTACAACTTAGAAAATTGATTATCAAGCATAAGGTAAATTATGGAGAGTAATTCTATATAATATTTCGTTATATAGACTATTAGACTATATAGAGGAAAACAGCAGCTTTGCTGGTCTTCGTAAGTAAGGGAAGTTTAATAAAACAACGTTTCGTCATATATCATCCTAATGGATGAATTGCCGAAAAGGTTATAAAAAAAAAAAAAAAATAAAAAAAAACAATTCAGAATCGCTGTACAGGATGCATGGTACGAAAAATATATTGAAGTAGGTAGGTACGTAAAGTGTTTGTCTGAATTCACGGAAAGTGTATTATTTATCTCTTATATAAAAATGGAACGCTAATTTGCGCGGTCATCGTATGGGTAAGAACACGTTGAAAGCCGATTACGATCCGCGCCGACCAGCTCAAAGATTGTTGTCTATGGTTTCCGTGCATTTAAATGGGCATGTCGGAAAGCGGGTTCCTGCTTTTTCTGTGGGTTTCCCCATTCAAATGCATAGTAACATTCTTTGCGCCGGTTGGCGCTAGTCAGAATCGGCATTCTACGTGTTTCTTACGAGAACAGCTGAACTTATATCGCCCATTTTTTTGTCGTGTTTGCTTTTGTCTGAAGGGTCTTATGAAAGAAAAAAGTTGCACGGAATAAAAATAAAACTTCCATATTATTATTACATTTTTTCTAATTTTGAAATTAAATCAGGCGTTTGACAGGAATCAGTTGTTTGATGAATGATACGATTCACGGAATGCTGATAGTAAATAATATAATGATATGTTTTATAACAGATGCAGCGGTTACAGTTATTATATTAAGTTGAAAAATAATATAAGGACCACGTCGTCGTCTGTGTTAAATAACTTTAAACTGAAATCAACTTAAAGTTATACATAAAATCTCGAACATATTATTTATATTCCAAGGCGGGACGAAGTTTGACGGGTCGGCTAGTTCAAAACTATATTATTATTATAGATTACGCAATAGTTTCGACACGTGTATTGGAGAAAGTAGGTTGGGTTGGCTAGGTGTACCTACCTACGTATATTCATACACGCTGCACCGGACCAGCTCGCGGTGTATGATGTATGTTTATTGTATGAAACGATGTCGTCAATAAATTAAATTTTTACAAAAGTTGTTAAGAAAAGTTCGAGATGTACTGCTATGATGTATGTATTTTTTATAGAAAAATCAATTATCTAGTTGGAGGGTTTCGTCGTTTATCGATATTTTTATAAAATTCTGAAATATATGCACTGAAACTCGTAAATTTGTCATAAAAAAAATATTTTTCTTTATAAAAAAAGTTTGAGAAATGCTGGAACTTTTTCATTAAACTATATTTTAGATATTGTATTTTTCTATATACATACACATTTTTAGGGTTCTAGATTTTATGGTTTTCGAGATATATGAAAAAATTAAATAAAAATTCAAAGGTTGATTACGCCTGACTGAAAAAAAAATTCAACATTCTGAGTATACAAATTTTGTATGCTTAAAGTATTCAATATTTTCTGAAATTTTAGGATCTGTGTGTCAAGCGAATCAAAAGTTATAAAGAGGGGACGGATACACACACATACACGTTGGAAAAGTGCCCCTCACCCCCTCCCCTCTAATTACTGATATCTTTTGAAAACGAAATAGTATAATTTGACTCTTTCTGAAGAAATCATTTTTTTGAAATTTCGATAAAACCAGTTTTAAACTTTTTAGGAGGCACTTAAAAATCATCCCTTTTTATATGTGCCCTTTTTCGTCCCTTTTAGTTAAATTTTGGAAAAATTGCCGAATACGCTAACACTCATTTCTATAGAAAAATTCATATGCCAAATCTCAAGTTCGTACCATGTCTAGTTTCCGAGATATTCGCATACTTTGAAAAACATTCAACCCTATTTTTCACCCCCTTAGGGGTGGAATTTCCAAAAATCCTTTCTTAGTGGAAGGTTTTGTATTGAGACCTACCTGATTTCCAAATTTCACTTCTCTACGATTAGCCGTTTGGGCTGTGCGTTGATGAGTCAGTCAGTCAATCAGTCAGTCAATCAGTCAGTCAATCAGTCAGTCAGTCAGTCAGGCACTTTCCTTTATTATTATAGATTAGCTCTTGTATAACACGTTTCAAGGGATTGCTCGAATTACCAGTCATCCTTTATTTTATTTTTTGAATTGTTAGAAAATGGCACTGTTTAGGATGACAGTAAAAACTTTGCGCCAAACAGTGCTATAAAGATATATTACCTACATATTTAAAAGTTTATGAAACCTTTAAAATTTGGCCTATTTTGAGATTATCTATTCCTAGAAAGCTACACGCGACTAACAGATCCATCAATTTATTGAGAAAACAGGGAATAAACATCATCAATCTAACAAGCTTTCAAAAACAAACTATTTTAAAACAAAATCAAGTAATTTATTTGTATTTTACTTATTGAAAAATCGACATAAATATTATTAAATTGATGCTTTTGTAAGGTTTTTATTGTTTTTTATTTACTATTTTAAAGATTTTTTTCCGTAGACATACTCTTTGTATTGAAAAAAAAAATCTAGTTATTTGTCGTTAAGTTTTTTTTTCTGAAAACCTCACAAGTCTCTTAAATGATATATTTAATGAAAATCTACATTTTTACCATAACTTACATTGTCTGAATGTCTATATAATTTAAAATCATTATTTATTTTTATCATACGGACAATTTTTGGTTTCTGTTTTAAGGTTTCTACATGAATGATAAAAAATAGTCTGCATCTCGAAACCTCTTTCAGGATGTGAGGAGAGAACTTTTGAATATTATGTTGACTTATTTTCCTGAAGTTGCGGTATGAAAATTGTTCGTGTATAGGATGCACTGAATAGATACTCTATCTGCAATCATACATACAGCAATCTTATATTGCAATCATATATTTTATACACTTATTCCGATATACACTTATTCCGACCCCTTTTCATTATAAACCAATACATATATTTATTATGTCTAAAGATCAAGACATTATCAAAAGAGTACGGTTAAGTGTATGAGCCAGTTATATTTTCTTGCACTTTATTGAAGTTTTTAACATAAAAGAGAAATTGTATAGAACACAGGTATTGAACATTTCTCATAAACAAAAATTTTGAATTTCACTGGTAATGTCAACTCACTTAAGCGAAATTGCAAAAAAACTAGAGTAGTTTTGCCATAAAGCGATTCATCTAAAATTTTGGCGAGTGTTCCAAGGTGCTGTTTAAAAAAAATTAAAGAAATTATCAACTGATCTGAAGAAAGACGCTCGATCTTCGAAAACCGGTTAGCTTAGTGAAAAAAAATTGTGGAAAAAACGAATCGTTTTGTATTATTATAATATACTAGCTGACCCGCCCGTCGAACTTCGACCTAACCTAGAATAAAAAAATCATTTTGATATAGGTATTACAAGAATTAAATACCGTTTATGACAATAAAACTGCATTAAAATTAACTAATAATTTATTGCATTATGTAATAATAGATTATTGTTGATTCGGATGAAGTTCGACAGGTCATAAGTTTGTAATAAAAATAATTCCTCTATACTTGCGTAACTTTCAAAAAATCCAAGAGATAGCGGTGTAGTAGGAAATAAGTTACATATTGTGATGTCTGTTTATATGGTGTTGGATGAATAGACTCCATTAAACCCAAATTTTACCGAATTATTATGGTAAGATCATAATACTAGCCGCACGACGAAAATCGACCCGTTTAAATCCCCCTTTAAAAAATGTTTCTGAAAGCTTGAAAGAAATTGTATGAATAATCTGTGTAACAATGCGCAATGTTTTGAAACTGGACGGTTGTCAGGTAAATAAAAATTGTGTTGTTATGGAATTTTTCACAGATGGCGTTGTTGTTGTTAGGAAGCCCGTTCCATACTTACTTTTTAATATTATATTATTTCATAATATTTTCTATCGGTTTTTCGATTTTTAATAGTTATTCTGTTATCCAGAGCGGAGAAGAATCTAATAAACTAAACCCGATAAAAATCTGTTCAGCCAATCTCGAGTTATAAGTGTTCGCACTAACCCAACTTTCTTTTATATTATAGATTGTCCACCAAGTAGGTACGATCGAAGATAAAATCAATCACGCTTACCTTTTCAGAAAGGACTCACCAAACTCAAAATGTATTCAATCAAAGAAAATTGGTAGTTAACATTATCGAAAAGGGTACTCGAAATTTGAGCCGTCGGCGTCGTCGGTCCAGTTCTATCTATCACTAATTGAAATTGGTGAAAACACCAGAACTGACACTCATTTCGAAAATTGGCATAATACGCTTTACGGTCCCCTTATACCTACGTGATTCCCGAGTGGTACTTTGTAAAATTGACGAGATGCTAACGACAATTTCCGAAAACACCTGGGAGATATTATTTGTGTAGTGTGTGTGTGGTAGGGGGGGGGGGTGATTAATTAAACAGTCCACCCGACATGCACTATCCGACGTCGGACCCCCTTTGTCGGACGATTCCTACAATAGAAATAAGTTGATAGATCGCTTTTCGTATTTAGTCACATGAACTTTAATTATGGGACTCAATAATTATTATCTATTGCTGTTAACAATTTGGTAAAATTTACCAATGGACGTCTGAAAAACCAACCTATCACACATGTTTTTTTTAATTTTGCTGTATGTTTTGCTATCGGTCCATGGAATTTTATTTTTCACTTTTCTTAAACTATTCAGTACACACAGGATGTATGTAGGTACCTATAGAAAAATAAATACAGGTCAAACCCGGTATAACAAAATACATGTAAATCTCGCAGCAATTCATTCCTTTTTACTTAATTTGCGTAATAATATTCATTTTATTTCTTATTTAGGAGTGAAACTGCATTTAAAATAGGTAGATTATTGTGACGTATAAACTGAAAAATGAACTGAATTCGATTGAGTTTTGTATCTTATTTTTTCGATGTAGGTACCTACAGAAAGTGGCATGTCTTTTATTTCTTAATCTTGAAATACACCCAAGATATGATTTTTGTGACATTTAGGTTTTCTGGGATGCTGAGTCTTTACAACTTTTTGAGGTCTTCCGATTAAATATTGTTCGCTACCTCTGAGGATCATGTCCAATATCAACCATTAGGAAAATAATATACTCTATTTTCAAGCTCTGAGTACTAAATACTTTTTCTTCTTTTAATAACGGAATAAATAGGTACCTACCAATTGTTAATTTTAAGTATGAAAAAGAAGCGAAATTCAAGTTTATTCTAATATGTGGTATAACCTGATGATTGTCTTCCTTCCGATAGAGTTGTTTGAGTCAGGATTGTGTACGGCCAGCAGTGCAAGACTTTCCCGTCGTGTTTCCCCAATATAATTTTACAAGTAGTGGTAGGTAATTTTGTTTCCTCGGTTTCTGGCAACGTGCAATTAATCAATTAATTACCCCTAACGACGTTCCAGTACCTGCCTGGGTACGAACTCAGACAGTCGAGTTAAAATGTTTCAAAGAATTTATTGGGCCTCCTTGTAATTATTTACTTACATTTCCTAACAAGTTTTGCAATTTTAAATGTGAACCATAAAACCTTCCCTCTTTGTGTTATAATCACAATGCGTAACAAAGTTTTTTTTTAAATAAATAAATAATATATTTATTGTGTGTGTTAATGCTTTAAAGTTATCAAATATATTTTGTAAGGTTTGTGTATTTACGTAGTGAAAGTTCATTATAATGAATTAAAACAAACACAGTTGCACTTTCACGATATTTTATTGAGGCTCGAGCGCTTTCGTCTATCTCATGTAGACATTATCAAGGTCTCTTGATAATGTCTACATGAGATAGACGAAAGCGCTCGAGCCTCAATAAAATATCGTGAAAGTGCAACTGTGTTTGTTTTAATTCATTATCAAATATAATTTGTTTAGCTTTAGACTAATAAAATACTGTTGATCAGAGATCAGGTTTTTGAAATAATAATATGTATGGGGTATGGAGTTTTATTAAGATCTTTTAGGCATGGTGCTGAAATCTTCACATGAATGAAAATTTAATGAATGAATGAAAATTTTATTTCCTTATTACTTACAATTACAATACCTACCTACATTTAAACGGTTACAAAGTAGTTGGACATTTTACTGCCTCACTAGACATGGTCTGTTCTGAGGCAGTACTAGATGTTAGCAAATGCTAGTATAAAATATTACCACGCATAACATAGATTAGCCTATTAAATGAAAAAAACAAACAAAACAAGCAAGAAATAAACATTTTACAATATAAGATATTTGCGATCTAATGGATGAAAGGTCCGTGCCAGGCGACGAAAGAGGAACCACACCCCTCAAGTGCAATCAAAACAAATATAAGGTGATTTTTCAGATAGCCTTTATCATTCTGAAGATATTAACGGTGGAACGTTTTAAAAAACTTTCATATAAGTAGGTAGAAAGGAGGGATAGTATTAATGTATGCACTGAAATTGCAATTTAAAAGATTTGTAAAACTATTGGAAAACTAAGTCTGCAAAGTGCATAGTTACTTAATTTACTAAATTTACATTGCACAAGTTATTTCAATTGATTTTTTATCATAAATTTTTAACTAAAGATAAAACTGTAGGTTTTAAAAATATCTTGATAAATTCACAAGTAGCAAACAAGATACACCGTTCCATATCAATCAAATATATACGTATGTACGATTTTCTTTCAAACTTTGTTTATTTACATTTATCCTTAGCGATTGAAACAACCAAATATATGTTCAACATTCACACGAGCTACCCCATCAGTCATTTCCCTCCCTCATACATCAAGACCTTTGACAAGAAACAACCACCCTGTTCCGCGTGTTTACCTTCAACTCGGAGTTCCCGTTTAATTGATTGTAATACTTAACGTAGACAACAGTTATGGATATATCTTTAGGGATGTTGAGATGTCCTTAAAGTTTCCTGATGTTATGTTGTAAGCGCACATACGTCATTTATTTTATTAGTATTCAATTTCGGGTCTAAGTCTGGTTCGAATAACAATACCAAGACATAAGAGTTCCCATCAAAGTTTTAGAAAAAGTTACGCATTTCATTGAACGCATAAGAGAAAATATTACAAAGTTTGAAGTACAAAAGTAAAGTCGCGCCAAATCCATACAAATGGATTTGTCGGCGCGTTCTTCTACAAAAATAAAAACAATAATAAAAAATAGTAAGTTAAAACCTAACCAATAGCAGCAAACACAATATTATTCTAATTATTTACAAATTTTCAATTATAAATAAATCCACATTTCAAGAGCCATTCCTTGACAAGTCTTTTTGTTGCACTTTTGCTACCACTTTTTCTTAATAGATGTCGGTATCATATTAAGCAATTTAGTCATACCTACATAATGACTATTATTCTGAAATGAAAAACAGATGATTGAGTTGCGTCGTATCCAATTTTTACTGAGACTTTTGATTTTTCCCTATTCTGAAAATATTTTATCCAACACATTAATTGCGTAACTACTGGCAACCGATTAAGTTCTAAGCCAAAACTTCTATGCTGCAATAACAAAACTCCTCGTATCCAATATTTGTTGCGTATTTTGACAGTTCTACCTATTCTGAATGTATTCAATCCAACAAAACAATTGTGTAACTACTGGCAACCAACCGAGTTCTACGCAAGAGCTTTTTTGGTGTTGTTTCAATTAAGGGCTCATACACACATTGTCAAGTAGCAAGAGTATGTAAGAGTGCGAGTTGCGCAGTAAAATTGCAGGAGATAAGTGAGTGCATGTCCACTTCTGTGAAGTGAGAGTTGGTGCGTCTCCAAAGTTGCTCTGCTCTCTCCACCGGGGCAGCACTGCGAACAGGGTGCGCGCACGTATGCTACAAATATGGGAAAGGAAGGCGGGCATTGTACTCGCTAAAATAGAACCCGCTTCTATCACTGTTAAGTTCACTCGCAACTCGAAGTTCTGTCCTCACAATCTTATAACACTTGTTACTCCACCGGCACACGCACTCGCACATACTACTTAACAATGTATACGCCGGCCTTAAGATCCGTTGTTTATGTTGACAATATGGTGATATTTTGTATATAGCACCATTCTAGCTATCACGCGGAAATGGCGCAGTGATCTATTGTACGTAGAAAACGTTATAGTTCCGAAATTGGCCACCGCGAGCCAATAAGTATTGCGCGGGCTATACACTTTTTGACAGCGCATTTGACAGGACTGTTGTGTTTTTCCGTAGAAATACCATAAAGAACTCAATGCTCTTTCAGAATAACCATTTCATTGCTTATTGAATTGTGATTGTCAAACACCAATAAAACACCATTCTATTTGTCACTTGGGAATAGCGTGGTGATCTTCTGTACATAGATAACGTTGTATGTAGTTCCGAAATTGGCCACCGCGAGCCCAAAAGGATTGCACCTTACTATACAATTTTTGACAGAACTGTTATGATTTTTCCATAGAAATACAATAACATGTCATTAGCTCGTCCATAATAAATTTTTATCAACTATTGGATTTTGATTACCATGGAGTCAGTTTAAATCACTGATTGCGTTGAGTCGGAGCGTGAGTTTCAGAATACCAGTCTATCCTCTTTTTTTTGTTTGATGTGGCAATATAATATATATATATATATATATATATATATATATATATATATATATATATATATATATATATATATATATATATATCAGTCAAAATAATATGGAATTACGCCAAACTATGGGCCACATAGTTGAGTGTCCGATTTTAGGTTTCCAGCGCGGTCTAACTGAAATCCACGGGGTCACTTCTGACGCAGCCAATTGGCTAAGAGACCTTCCATTGAATTTGTAATAGCCAGGTCTTTACCATATACATTTAAAAAAAAATCATAAGATGTATATCCTCGACAGTCTATAAAACTCCCTGGAGCCGGCTGCCACCTTCCAATTACTTGCCCCAGATCCCTCCAGTTTGCATTAACGGTATCCAACCGTCGCAGATTTGCACTTCTAACGCTTCTTCTACTAACTGGATAATTGAACATATTGACTATTTTTGAGACCTCCAAGTAATTCATACGGAAAATATATCCTAGCCAGCGCAGTCTTTAAATCTTGATGAACTATGACATCCTGATAGAGACCTTTCTAAGACCTCGTCGTTATATCATTTTCGCCATCTTTATTCAAATATTCGAAACCATTTAGATTTCAGAACAACTTTTAGATACTCAAGAATCTCATTGAAATAGGATAAAATTTATTTAACATTTCAACAACCAAAAATTTCCCAATGTTTTATGTATAACGTGCTTGAATCGTCTTTGTTGAATCCTTGCCATAGACAACAGTTCGGTCAGAAGAAGTCAGATATCCATAATATTTGAAGAAGGAACTGGCAATCTGCCACGTTGGAGATGAAAGCTCATTGACAAACGTACTACGTAAGTACCTACATACCATCAGATTTCCGAAGTGTGATTTTTCTAGATTTCTTTATTAGTGTGGGAAATCGTATTCCACATTTATCCAAGTCCGAACAGCATTCCGGTTGTTCCAAAATCTCATCTTTTGCTTTCACACATCTTCGCGTAGGTACTTAATTCATCTTTCAAAAACGACCACGTTTGTTTCGATAAAATTCATCTTAAGACCACTCATTTCACAATTACTTATTTTGATAATTTTTTGATAATTTATTTAGATCTTGGTGTTCAAATTGACTCATATTTTCCCCTCAATAGTATTATAGGGAATATTGTCAAGCATTACGGTACAAATGAGCGCCCTACAGTAATTGTTTTATTCCAGGGAGAACCAGCCAGCCGACTAGGGTGTGCCTATTGTGAGAGTGTAATTGTATTTATGTAGATATATAATAATAATTATTGTATCTAGACAAACATCCCGGCCTTATGAAGTTGTTCGCATAAATCAAACAGTTATTTAATGAATGTGTTCCCGGACTTGGACAACTTTAAATGAGAAACATTAGAGATTTACTTATCTGTACCACGTTCCTTGCGTCAACTTTCTCTTAAGCCTACCTATGTGGGGACTACGCAAATTTACCTACCATTAATTGAGAATATACCCTTTCGTAATAATTATTGTCTGACGCGTGCTATTTCAGTATAAAATAACTAACACAAGCGGAACAAAAGTTAGTGGAAATCATTTAGAAGTCAATAAACGGAGTGATAGACAAGAGACACAATGACATGTCATGAATTTCTCTACATATCGACTGTGCTCAGGTGAAAGGCTTCAATCCACATTTATAAAAATTTACACCAGAAACAAAAAACATATGCGAACCGATGTATTTTTGAAAATGCAAAATAATTATATTTATCGTGTGTAAATATGCTTTCTTTATCACATTGAGCAATTTAAGACTAAAAAATTAATAAATAATCGAGATATTAGAAAAAACATGATTAAAAGGTGGTTTAAGTCCTTTTACATCACCACTGACATTTGTGTCCGTCATAAAAAAAAACTATCGTTTTCATACATCATGCGTCATGTGGCTTAATGCCTTTTACCTGATCCAACTAGATTATTGTGGCTTAAGTCCTTTGACATGGTTGCGTTTTGCGTTTAAGTCCTTCTTTTTGCAATCATTTGCGTTTTTATGTAGGAAATAAGTGTTTGCGGCTTAAATCCTTTTACCGGAATGTGTCTGAGACACACATTATTAGTTTAAAATAATAAAACCAATTTTGGAAAAAATGAAAAAAAAAATACCTGAGCACAGTCGATATTATGTATGCCCCATTCAAACGATTCAGGGGGTAATTTTGTCTTGGGACACACATAACGGACAATCAAGTTGGCAGACATAATATATTTGTCTCTTTGAATGTAGGTAGGTAATTTTTAATTAAAAGGTAGGTAATTTACTTTTAGTTCATTCAATGGTGAGAAATCTTTTTTTTCTTCCTCTTTAGGTTTAAAGATCTAGGATTTTTTTATCTGGAATCAGCCTGGTTCTTAGGATACCGATGAACAGCTCTTCCTCCATCTCTTTGGTGGTCTCCACGGTGCAGTGGTCTGCGTCCTTCTGGAAGTTCCTTCGTTACTATTTTTGGAAGTCTCTCTTGACCCATTCTGCCAACGTGGTCTCTCCAGTGACGTCTCCCCTCTCTACCCCACCTTACGAAATCTTGGATGTTGCAAGTCCTGCGGATTTCCACATCTGAGATTCTATCTCTGAGTATTTTGCCAAGGATATGTCCTTTCCGTGTCCGCCCTCGCCTCTATTTCATTATAGGTCTGTACATCAGGTCTTGCACATACGGACCTTACTTTCTACTCCCATATTATTATGTTTGTTGGGTGAGAAATAACTTCAACCAATGATCAATATCTTAGGATATTTCACTATTTCCATTTTCAAGGTGTTTCAATTGCCTACGCTTCTATTTCTTGGGTATTTACTTACGATTATTTGGTTTTAATCCAGATTATTTTGAAGAGACTTATTCGTAACTAGCGGATACTGAGCGGGTCTTGTTACGAAGGAACTATACTTAAAAATAAGTGATTACCAAAGATAATAAAAAATACATAACAGTTTTTTTTTGGTTGACAATCTGTAACATTTGCCAACTTCGATGCGATAAAAATAAAAGAAACGTGATGCACAAATTATATAATACAAACTCACTTTACTTCCGTGACTACCTTCAGATAAAACTTACAATACGAGTAAGGGACGCGTTCTATAACGCTTCCTTGAAGTTCCTGAAGTTTCGGCTGTCAGAGCTGACGGTCAGCTTTATTATAAAACCAACTTTTGCCGTTTGAATGCTTACCTACTAAACAACACGCTAATACTAAACAGCCATACTATAGATCTAGAATAAATTCCAATCGACTTTTGAATTTTCAAAGATCATACCATATTGTTGGTAAGTGTCTAAATGAAGATTTACCTACCCATCATTAGTATTAAAATAACATTTATGATTTGCGCCTACGTAACATTTTCACTCATTCAACCTATACGAAACGCCCTAACAGCTGGTGTTTGTACTAAAATAATATGTTTAATTTTCACCTTCAACTTTCCTTCGTTAAATTCTATAACACGTTATGTAAAATAAATTTACGAAATATTTTCGTTAAATATTTTGTTGAGTCAACTCCACACAAAATTTTCATTACTGTTTTTTTTTTCGCAAGCTCGTTATTTCTAACGAGATTTGTATAAGTACCTACAACTCAGCACATTTCATCCCTTAAAAAACGTAGAAAATGTTTTACATATTGTATAAAGATATGCCTCAACCCTCAGTTGATATGTACATGCTTGGGTATTTTTACGGACGAATTAGTTCTGTACCTTAATGGATAAACCACGGGAGTCCACTTTTTACTACTTTTGAGTTAACAATGCAAATATATTCGTATTAAAGCGTTATGTTAGTGGATAAAATACTGTAGTCCAAAGTTGTTGGATAATATGATTTTTCATTTGTAATAAATATATGAAGTCCATTTTATGTTAATAGAAAATCATCGGAAGTCCCACATACGATATATATCCGTTAGGGAGAAAAAATCATAGAACATTATGTTAGTGCCAAAATCACGGGAGTCCAACATGCGTTGTTTATGCTCTAACTATGCAAACAATTATTTCAAACTAGCGCGCGTTTGACGTTTGACGTTTAGTGTTTAATTCGGAAATCGATAAAAAATAACGTAGAAATGATGTCCAGAGGTGAAAAAATGGTATTCTTAGCCAAAGGTAAGCATAATTTTACTATTTCATTTAATGTGAACAATAAAATTATGAGTTTTTTTCTGTATAATGCCTTGTTGCATACGGCATGTAAACCTAACCTAAAAAGTTCTACGATAAGTAAAATATTCCGGTGATGGCGAAGTTAAAAACAATTTATTATAATAAATTAATGACCATCGTTATATATTAGGACAGTAGGTAATGTATTTGCGTTAAATTTCCAGCTAAGCTTGAAAAAAGTACGAGGAATGATGGTCCGAGTATAATGGAAACAGTGGAAATTGGTGGAGTTTTTGATAGATTTGATGAAAGAAATGAGCAAAATGGTTTGGATAATACATGCTCCGCAGGTTCCAACTTGGGTATGCTATGATTTTTATTCAATAATATAGTTTTTATTTATCTGAATGAAGTGACAATTTGATATCATAAATATTAGGTATATTCCTTGATAATACAATTTTATAAAATTTACAAATTAATTTTCTAGCTGAAATGGAAACAGTGGATGATAATGGAGTTTCTGATAAATTTGAGGAAAGCAATGACCCATATGTTTTGGAGCATACATGCTCCGCAGGTTCCAACTTGGGTATGCAGTGATTTTTATTCAATAAAATTTTCATTTATTTGAATGAAGTGACAATTTGATATCCATATTACGTTCCCTGATAATACAATTTTATAAAATTTACAAATTAATTTTCTAGCTGAAATGGAAACAGTGGATAGTAATGGAGTTTCTGATAAATTTGAGGAAAGCAATGAGCAAAATGTTTTGGAGCATACATGCTCCGTAGGTTTCAACTTGGGTATGCAGTGATTTTTATTCAATAAAATTTTCATTTATTTGAATGAAGTGACAATTTGATATCCATATTACGTTCCCTGATTATACAATTTTATAAAATTTACAAATTAATTTTCTAGCTGAAATGGAAACAGTGGATAGTAATGGAGTTTCTGATAAATTTGAGGAAAGCAATGAGCAAAATGTTTTGGAAGGTACATGCTCTGCAGGTCATAAGATAGGTATGCTGTGATTTTTGTTGCTGGTACTAACATTATAATAACTTATCCATAATAAGTATGTTCGGTGTTAATTTTTTACATAAAAATTATACCTATATCTGCAACTTTTGTGTTTTTTCAGTTGAACAGCAAATATCTAGGCCGGATGTCCTTTTTGAAATAAATTATCAGAATTATATTCTTGATGAAGTCACAGGAAGCTTAACACCAGTTGAAAGTGTCTCAAAACCCTCTCCCGAACAAAATCAAATAACTGAATTTGAAACATATCTTGACGAACAGACTGGAATATGTGTTCACACACCAAAGCAAGTTAGTGAGTCGAATCCACTAAAAAGAATCAGGCGGAAACAAGCTGCTTCTAATGAGTGGAAAAAAAATAAAAATGCTATTTTGAGACGTGATGGAAAGGAATATATTTCACAAAAAGAGAATATAATAAAGCCAGCAGCAAGAATGGGACCTGCGTGTGTATCTTGCAGAAACAATTGCACCTTAAAAATTACAGAGAGCAGACGTTTAAATATTTTTACTGAATTTTGGAAATTTCCAAATTGGGATGTACGGCGTCAATTTATTGTCAACAGGATCAAACAAACACCAACACAACGATCACGACCAAGGAACTCCGCTCAAGCTGGAAGACGCAATATGACAAATACATACACATTTGAATTTGAAAATCAAGATATCGCCGTATGTAAACCATTTTTTCAGAATACTTTAGGTATAAAGGAAGCCTTTGTTGTGACAGCATTAAAGAAGAAATTGGAAAATGCAAGTGGGTTAGTTGAGCCTGATCGCAGAGGTCGTCATTCTGCAGTCAATAAAACCAAGGAAGAAGTGATTGACACTATTAAAGCCCACATTTCTAAATTTCCAGCATACGAATCGCACTACAGTAGGAATCGGACTGCCAAAAAGTTCCTAGGTGGGGATTTAAATGTATCCAAAATGTACGATTTATTTTTGAAAGAAGTAAATATGCAAGATCCACCAAAATTGTGGCTTTACAGGAATATATTCAACAATAGTTTTAATCTGGGCTTTCATTTACCAAGCAACGACACTTGTGATACCTGTGACAAGTTGAATTGCCAAATTAATGACAAGAATAATGTGCAAAGAAAAACTGATTTGCAAAAGGAGTTGGAATTGCATGTCAGGGAAGCTTCCCTCCGTTACGAAATGAAGAGACAGGACAAAGCTTCTGGGAGACTTAGTCCAGATGTTACAAAAGTGGTGATGTTTGACCTGGAAAAATGTCTGCCCACACCATACCTCACAAATAGTCAAAGTTTCTACCTAAGAAAATTATGGACGTTAAATTTGACTATCCACGATGACTCAGCAAAAAAAACTACTGCAATGATTTGGGATGAAACCAAAGGAGGTCGAGGGGGAAATGAGATTGGGTCTTGCCTTTTGAAATGGGCATTTAGTGGGGCATTGAGGGGAATAAAACATCTAATCTTATGGTCAGATAACTGCCCTGGCCAAAACCGGAATATGCTCATCGTGTTTATGTATGTTTGGCTGATGCATATGAACCCGTCTTTAGAGTGCATCAGCCACAAATTTTTATTAAGAGGACACACCCATATGGAGGTAGATGGGGACCACTCTATTATAGAAAGACAAAAAAAAGGGGGATTGAAAATCGTGACACCGTGGGACTGGTCCCAACTTATTGGGACATGCAAGAGGAAAAATCCTTTTGATGTCATTAACATGGGGCTGTCAGATTTTGTCAACATCAGGAAAATGTATGAGACGTCTGACTCCCCATTTGTTTGTAGGAAGAAAAACACTGAGGGGGAGGCGTTTTACATTTCCGATGTTGTTAATATAGAACTAAGATCCTCAAAGGAAGGATTCTTATTTTAC
Source organism: Mystacides longicornis (assembly GCA_963576905.1). Classification (NCBI taxonomy): domain Eukaryota; kingdom Metazoa; phylum Arthropoda; class Insecta; order Trichoptera; family Leptoceridae; genus Mystacides; species Mystacides longicornis. The sequence goes on from OY756428.1 coordinate 12,427,270, forward strand.
AAAAATTCTTTTGATGAAGATTTTAAAGAGGTCGACCTACGGAGAAAAGCTAGATCTACTTCTATCGTTTACCCAGCCTTTCTACCCCAAATTAATATGAATTTACGTCCCATTACCACACTCAAATTCAATGATTTACAAGTGCTGAAACAATGGATTCCAAGTGACTTCCACAGTTATTATGATACACTGCCTCACAATAATTCCACTGCAACCGATTATCCAACAGAGGATATTTTTTAATACATATTGTTAATTATAATCTTTTCTATATTAAATTATTTTTATAAAATTTAATTGTTTCTTTCATAATCTCAACCTAAGTCATAGTAAAAAAAAAATAGTGCAGATATTGTTAGAGGATAAAACACGGAAGTCCGTTTTATCTATAATTATCAAATAAATTATTATTTTAATTAGTAAATATTAAAATATAGTCTATCAAATGAAGATATTATTTTACAGATTGAAATTATTCCAAATATGATGACAGTTATGATGTTTTGAAACCTGAGAATTCATATAATTGCCTCTCCTGCACATTTATTGTAATGTGACTCCCGTGGTTTATCCATTAAGGTACAGAGTTTTTAACAAAGTTCAAAAGGTTCCCCATTGATTTTGTAATATTTTATTAACCAAATAGTTTTGGTTTAACTAATAAAATTTATAAGTAAGTCATTAGAACTTTGAAGTTCATTGTTAACACGCCCATATATAATGTTCTTTATGAAAATTGTGGATATATATTTTACCGACAAACAAATAGATACCTACTCACAACCTAGAAGAAAATAATCACTGTGCACACGTAGTTAGGTTAGGGCTAAAGATTATTCTAAGTGTGTGTCCTAACTGAAAAGTGATCGCGCGATCATGCGATACGCGATCATTCCTCAATGTACATACATCATACATTCATTAGTGTTAAATAGGTTCTTTAGTATGTCATTGTGCATACCTAGCGATGAAAGATTAGCGAAAACCATAATTATTATACGAATATCTATAAGTACCTACCCCACAATTATATACATTATGACTAAATCAATAACATTGTCTACATAATAATATTCCATATTACCTAATCAATTCATAAATTATCGAAATATTTCGCTTGCTTATTCAAGAGCCTGAAGAAGTGCTAATTTGTTAGAAAAAAAATATGATTTTTATAATCAATAATAATTACAAATACCAAATATTAAATTATGATCTTATTTTGAGCCAAAATATATGAAGGTATTTTTTTTAAATTCTAATAAATTACGTGTGTTAAATTGAATGGATTAAACTACCTAATTAAAACCCAAAGTTAAACGAATACGCTTATACTCGTTTTTTCATCAAATAATACTGCCTTTGAGACCCCTCTTTCCCTCTTGGGGGCATAGGGAGACCACAAGATATCTTCAATCGTATTCAAAGTACAATAAAACTACTCCATGAAAACTTTGTATATCCAAGGCAATATTGGCAAGGGTTAAATATTATTGATGTTCTACTATTCATGTACCCCTATTCTAAAATGATTTTTGTTTTGTTTGGTCTGCAGGGTAAACCGTTCAAATTTTCCATCAACGTTAGTTAGCTCACGGAGATTCAGACTAGCCAAGGTACTGGAGTAACTAATAAGAAATCCTTTAGGAAAATTTGTTATTGTATGGTCTGTTAAAAGACATCCATATTACGTTGATTTCTATTTCGATTAGACATTATAAAGTTGTTTGCTCTGATGGATGTTCTAACTGGTAAATAATGTTGGCATTGTATGCAGTGTCACATTAAATAGCGATTTATCAAACTGTACGACCAACCGTGTACCGATTTCTGCACACCTACTACCGTTCCCCTTAAACGCTTAAGAAGGTATTTGAAGAATATGCCTACATTCTTTAAGCCTTGTATTTTTCAATGCTAGGTACTTTGAACCGTGACCATTCGATGAAACGTATTTGTTCTTAAGGGGATAAAAATACTAGACTGAATGCAAAATATGAATTATCTCATAGAAAAAATAACTGATTGAGCCCATTTGAGAGATCCGTAGGTATCTAAAATTAAAGAAAATATGACAAAAAAAATTATAGTTTCAAGGATCTCCCTACTAATGAATCTTCCTTTATAATTTATAATCGGTTAATTTTCGTTGAAACATTGTAACCCCACGCCAATTTTTTTCATTCATATAGAACAAAACCAATCCAACTTTGTACCTACATGAAATATTGTTCGTATTATTCGACTGTAAGTCGATACTATAGTTACTATGACAATAATAACAATCAATATTATGTGTCTGTGGGAAATATTATATCGCAAAAATATGGAATACATGATCAGGCGTTCCTACAAACAACTGTTGATGAGGTAAGAATATTTCAAATTGTCACCAGTCCCCATCGAGGACGCATGTAAAATTAGGGATATATGGGATCACGACTGCCTAGAGTCGGCTCGCGATGACTTTACTCAATGTCATTTTTTTGGGGTAGTTGTATCTTTCCGGGTACCAATTTTTTTTGGAATTTTGAACTTTTTTAGTGAAATTTAAACATTCCGCATACCAAATTTTAGGAATAATCTTCATTTAGGTTTAAGCTTTCAAAAATAACGTTATTTACAATAATTAATAATAAATAAATTAACACTTTTCTATACAAAGGTGTCAGTATAGCTGACGGAACTTGTTGCCTGAGGCAATTTTTTCCAGTCAGCCGATCCCGTCCATTCTGAGACAGGCCAACCCCGGGTAGAAATTTCAAGTGAAAAAAACACTTAGAACAACTCTGACCCGACCGGGAATCGAACCCGGGACCTCGTGATCTGATGTCCACGCCTATGCAACTCAGCTACCGAAGTCGGTAAATGATCAATGTCTACAGTATTCCGTTTGCGAAGGGGTCTAAATTTATTATATAGAATGTGGCAAAAAATACCTTCGAGAGAGTCCGTGAACCTTACGAGGAAATTCAAGCAGAGAGACCTTTACCGTACTCCCTTTGGATCTCACTCAATAGAGTGGGAGTAACTGATCGTAAAATATCCTAACACGTGTCTACTTACTTCAAATAAAAACGTGGTGCTTAACCCGTGCAGAATACAACACCATTGTTCCCATATTGCCTTGTCTATCAAGATTAGATGAAAATTATATTGACTAAATTTCATGTATTGGGAAATTTTGTATGAATACTGGATGAGTAGGTACTAAGCAATTATCTTAAAAGCCCAATATGGTCATAATCGGATATTTAGCTAAAGATACTTTATAGCATATGGTATCAAATTGATTTAGTTATTGTTATTACACTCAAGTTATAAGTGAAATCAAAACATTTAGGTAAGTACTTTCTTATCGAATTACTGGAATGGAATTATGAAAATAATAATTTCTATTTTCTATCTACCGTATAATAGTCAATTCTGAAACGGAGAAAAAGTCTTCACATTTTGCGCTGTATTTAACGTTATTTCAATCGTTCGAGGATTTGCAACTTTTTTGGATGAATCGCTTTATGGCGAACCCATTTGATAACGTCTTAAAAGGTGATCGATTTTTTAACTTTTTGTCTAAATACAGCAATAATGCGTCCAAAACTGCGGACATCATAGTTATAACATCATTTTTATGAAAACCTTATGAGCATACACATATCTTTCTATGATAATAAGGATTCTATGAATATTTCTGCGCAATGAATGCTTACCTTTAATTCATTTTCGCATTGTGTAGAAACAGGTTATTTCATAAATAAAAACACTAAAAATATAATATCACTAACTTTTTTATATTTATGATGCTTTATGTACTAACATTGAATAAAATAAAAAATAAACTTTAGTAAGAAACTTGTGAGTTCATTAAATTGTCATATTATAGGGCTACCAAATAAGAGGTTTTATTTTGATATTTCAAGAAAAATTAGAAATAATAATTTTAAATAGAAATCATTGGATGTTTATTTCATTATAAAGAATGTGGTATGTCATTAACAATGGAACAAACTATCATCCAAATGGCCTTGGAGCACCATAATATTCTTTTCGTGCAATTTTCCAAGACCGATTCGCATATTTGCGGCTGTATGCCTTCAATAACTTCCAGAATTTCATACTTATTTAGGGTCTTGAAAGGATTGTAGAGCATTGACATAGGTATTTCCTTTGACGTTTGGCATATTTAGTAACGCCTTAGTTTTAATTTCTTAAATGTAAAAAATGACAGCTTCAAAATTGACATCTGCCCAAATAGTGGGCTATTCAAAATGAAACCTCTTATTGGATATGTAACCCTATACACATTAGATAAACTCTTCTATATAAATTATTATTTTTTTGCACATATAATTTTAATAATTCCACTGTCAGATGAAATTAAATGCAACATGGAAGATATCTCAATAAGAGAAATGAGACAAATAAATACAGCAGCATTTCTGGTACCGTACATTTTAGTCCTACTAAATATTCAGCACATAACATCCTTTATTAAGACAAATTACTTTATCTTACCAGAGAAACGGTGTTAGCTATTGTAGCTGTGGGTAGACTTTGCTTAAAAATATTGATTAACGATCCCGTACCTCAATCCAGACAAGTTTGTAAGTAATCTGTCACTGGGGGGGATAGGTGAGCGGGTATCAGGATCAGGGAGAGGAGGGAAGCCTCCCACATTTTCTATTAAATGAAACCAACCGACACGTTTTAGGAGGTCTACTCCACGATGATATAATCAGGAATGATGTAAGTATTCCCCTTTCTTAGACACTTGTACTATCAAACTGCTCAATTTGACTTAATGATTGAATGATTTAAAAGTTTAAGATTCAAATTATTTGTATGATCTTTTTGATTTAAACGGTTGAATAGAAATTTTATAGGCCTAATAGGTATGTACGAGATTTATTGAACGTAAAGGAAGGCTTACAAATTTATGTATGCCGTCATTTCTTAAAAAAGTACTTTTATGAATCCATTTGTCAAAATTTTTCTTTTTTTTTTTTGATCAACAAATGAGTCAGTGTCCGAGTGTACTGTAAACAGTCGAGTTGCTACAATTTGAGTATCTAAAACACTGTCCAAAATAGTTCCCACTATATTTATATGAAGTAAAGTTCATTGGTAAAGGACTTTAAAAACAACCAGCCTAACACAAAATCATTGTTTTTCTTCAATGAGTTCTACTTAAACTATTTTTACCAGTGGCCAATGACGCGTAGTGGGGAGGGGGCTTGTCATCCATTAAAATAAAACATGAATCGACACGATAGAATTTCCGACTTATCTACTTGTTTTGACACGCTAAATTTGTAATTCACTCACTCAAAGTGAACACAAATACACTCCTTGACTCTTTCACAGTAAGCTACTGAAAGCTTGTGTCGTGAAAGAGGAAGATGGTCGGCACCTGGTATCGAACCACGACGTCCGCAGTACGAAAGCCGGCGTTGTAACCGCTGGGTCACCAACCACTTCGAATATTAGTATTTATTTCAGGTTTAACTCAATGTTACCTAGTTATAGTTATTATGTTTCATTAACATTTTCAATAATCGTTATTATAATTTCGTGGGTAGAATGTAAAACTTATTTTTTTTATTCCATTCATCTTTGATTTATTCCATTCATCATTAATGGTATTGAAATTACTTTGCCGGCCCACGACTGACCTTATATCAAAACCTTATCCAAGTAGTGTAAAATTAAAGTTTTTTGCTAAATATTATTGTTAAATCTACAAAGGATTAAATAGGCAACATTAAATATTTTTAAACAAACTCCGGTTACGACGACTTGGGCTGAAATCAAGTGAGCGATAAAATGGCCGCCATCAGTATCATTCGGTCGGCGTTCCCATGGTAACAACGATACTGGCTCTCAAGGAGGAGATGGCCTATGTATTTCTTTATCACACTGATAAAAACATGTGACTTGGTGCATTTTCATCCCATTCTTTCAAAATCAATTGAATCCCGTATTTTTTTCATAATTTTTTGCCTTGGGAAATATCTAACAACGAATTGGAGAACAATCAGTTTATCGAAAGATAGATAGATATGAGATAAGATTGATCGTATCTACCTATATTTCTATATTCATTAAGCAGACAAACTTTTGGCAATAGTCCACAGAATAATTGGAATGAACTATTAAATGTAAAGGTTGTTTGTAACTTGCTCCTCTTGGACACTTGGAGATTGTGCAGCGTTTGGGAATACGAGATGTTTGATAGATGATACAATTGAAGGCTTACTAATGGAGGTGCGTCTATCGAGAGACATTGTAGGTCAATGTAGGTGTAAGACCTTTCAAGAAGAGAGGGAAGATTTTGTGTCAACTTAAAATTTATAAATAATTCCTTTCTTTAAATTAGGATTATATTCTTACCTTTTCAATACTTGATTGCTAACCTGAATCCTGTTTCAAATTTACTAGTAGTGGTAAACCAGTGCTCGAAATTCGACCAGTACTTGCTAATTTTAATTATAAGTTTGAACATAAATAAGGTTCCATTGTCAAAGACTGAACGAGGGCTATTTCACAATTTTGATTTAAAAAAAAAAATAACATAGATACGTCAAATTTGAAATGTTGATACGTAATGACTTCCTTCCACACCATGTCAAACTCCCTCTGTTCTGCTTCAAAGGAACGGAATATGGTGTGCGAAGGTCTTACTCGTCTTTGGGACCCTGATGAGAGGAAGAACAGCGCTTTCCTCGAACAACTGTCATTCAACATCGCCGATATATAAATTATTTTATGAAATAAAAAAATATATTTAAACGATATATCAACAACTGATTACTGACTTTACTGTTCATACCATTTAAAAAATCGAACAGTAGGTATTATAGTCAGTCATTAGTTGTTGATATTATATCGTTAAGATCTAGTCTTAAAAAATGGACATAAGATTCTAGACAAACTTAGAACGTTCTGTTAACATATTAAACTGAATGTAGGTACCTACCGGTGTGAAAAAAAAATATTAATAAATATAAGCTTTAATAGAAATACTATATTCAAAAATGAGATTTACCTATGACGTAAAAGATTAAAAGATCATTAATATATATATACTCCTTCATTGGTTAAACTGGCCAAGAATCGTGGAGGCTTGTGTGAACTCGATGAGGTTGTCACGCTACAACACTAGCCAATAATATTTATTTAGAAAACATACTTTTAAAGGTTCTCGGAACACGTGTTAAAATAGAGCTACCGACAAAAGCTTGTAAGTTCGCCCTATAATTCTTATTAATGAACATCACTACTTAAGGGTTTAATTCCTCTCTTCAATGAGTACCTACCTACATGTATATTATCGAAATATTATGTGGTCTCACACGATTCCTACACACCCCTTCTCCACCTTAATAATTCTATTATTAGGTTAGAGTATAGTGTGCCGAAGCTGCTAAATATGATTCCCGCATCTATTAAGAGATGCTCGAGCAAAGATGGACTAAAGAAACTTATCAAGGAATGGTTGCAGAAGTGTGGATTTATTTATAGCTGATATATGTATATAATTCCTGTATATAATGTGTAAATAGTCATAATATGTTAAGTGGTTGTATAAGTGATTCATTATTGTTATTTCAAAATTATAAGTGTGTATATAAAAGTGAACACGCCGACAAGTCTTCTGTCGAGACTTTGCGTGACACAATTGTGCAATTGTATATTACATGATATTATCTTTAATAAATAAAAAAAAAATTAACACGTAAGCATGTAGGTGCGATTTCAACATCTATGAAGATTCGTATAGCATTAGTTACGTACTCAACAAGAATAAAAACTATTGAACTTAAGGAATTTCTAAAAGCGTGTAAGCGCAAAGTTTTTATTTCCCTTTCACTTTCCTGGAGAAACTGATAGAAAAAGTACACGAATTTGAAACTTTATTGAGCAAAAATGTGGATTACACTCGTTTATCACACATCCATCATTGACATATATGACTGACAAGGTTTTTATTATGGGACGATAGTGCAACGATTAGCCTTTAATTGCGCAAAAAAATCAAAATTTGATGTACCTATTTTTGGTCATTGTCTACATAACTATAGTTGTTTAGAGTTACATTCGATCTTAGAAAATCATAAAACAAGAGAAAAACGCAACGTCGCCGTGTGCAAAGGGCCTAATGTTAATATTATTCATACTAATATTACACATATTTAAAAAGATACAGAAGGCGACCAATACAGTTATTTTTTTCAATCAACAAGTTTAAAGTTCTACTAAAAAATAATTAGTATGATTACATACAGAAAAACCTTCGGCAATCACTATCACCAATCCATCAACAAAATATTAAACACATCATGTAAATTAATTACGTAATGTGAATCAATTATATAATATAAACTAGCTGACCCGTCGAACTTTGTATCGAAATAAATAATATGGTTTTTATGGTTTTATGCAAGAGAGCTCAAATTCGTTTTTTTAGTTATTTAATACGAATGACTATTTACTGGCATTAGCAAAACCTGCATACCACGCTCCATTCATTGGGTCAAAAACTTTTAACCTATGTTAATATGGTGTGGGAGGATGTCATCATTGCGCAAGATGGAGTGTAATGGAGAGTTCTTATTGCTTCATCTTGCTCCTGAATGCAGTTCAAAGGGAGTTTTAATTTTGATTGATTTTTGCATTTATTCCAACTTCCAAATTGTTCGTCCATGTCCAAGTTTCACTCCCATAAATCAGGGATGGTATCAGGATTGCATTGTGCATCAACTGTGGTTTGAAGAGAGACCTTCTTAGAGGTCTTAGTGCACCGCCAACCCTTCTCCCAGCCAATTTACTTCTTTTGAACATGTTTTAGTTTGTTTTTTTTTTTCATTTAAGTTTATAATCAGTATTCGTTGTCAATTATGTAAACAATTCAGTTTACTGGTGGTTTATAAATCTCAAAACAAACAAAAAAATATTCTACTTGTTCTTCATTATACCTAATCATGTGTTCATTGTGTTAAAACTTACCTAAAGTCCTTATAAAATGAACTTCAATTAAGTATAACTCCTTAATAGCTATGTTATGTATACGATTTTGTTTGCTGACGGTTTTAAAAATCTCTGTAAATAAAGAAAATTTTCGAAACTCCTTACGCTTCATTACAATAATGTAGGTATTCCTTGTATTAAAACTTACCAAAACTTCATCTAAAAATTAACTGCAATGAATATAATATGGCTTATCCAATCAATCTTTTTCATACGATATATTTTACAATCAATCCACTGACAGTTCTTTCAAATGTTAATTAATTAAAATTCAAAAGTAGACCAAATTATTTTGTAAAAAGTACTAAAAAGATTACCTAATTAAAGTGTTTTCAATAATTTTCTAATTTTCCATGCACTTTTTTTTCTATTTCGACCTTCTCCGGATAAAAGCCTACACGACAAAAAAAGAATTAGCGAAATCAATCCAGCCGCTTAGGCGTGATGCGATGACATCGGGAAATAGCTCTCCATTGTTATAGTTTTCTTTAATTTTCTAATTGTCCATGCACTTTTTTTTCTTCTAAATCAATCTTTTTCTGATTCGTCGGAAGAATCTGTTCAGCCGTTCTCGAGTTATAAGTGTTCGCACTAACCCGACTTTCATTTATATAGTAGATTGTATCTATATCCTTCTAGTCCATATTCAACTTTTAATTAGTTATTCTGTTATCCGGAGCGGAGAAGAATCCAATAAATCAGTAGTCGGAAGAATCTTTTCGGCCGATCTCGAGTTATAAGTGTTCGCACTAACCCGACTTTCATTTATATAGTAGATGTCTGTTGAAAAATAAATCATAACCGCCATCCATGAAATCTTTCTACCAAAATATCACAACTATTACGTTAGATGGCGGTGACAGTTCTGTTTGATAATCCTTTCAATACTAACTTCAAATGTATAATTTATATCTATCTAATTCATTAATTCAACTTTTTATTAGTTATTCTGTTATCCGGAGCGGAGAAGAATCCAATAAATCAGTCGTCCGAAGAATCTGTTCGGCCGATCTCGAGTTATAAGTGTTCGCACTAACCCGACTTTAATTTATATAGTAGATATGTCGGTTAAAAAATAAATCATTAGCGTTATCTATTGAATCTTTCTACCAAAATTTCACTACCATTACGATAGATGGCGGTGGCAGTTCTGTCTGATAATGCTTTCAATACTAATTAAAAATGTATAATTTATATCTTTCTTGTTCATTTATTCAACTTTTTATTAGTTATTCTGTTATCCGGAGCGGAGAAGAATCCAATAAATCAATCGTGCGAAGAATCTGTTCGGCCGATCTCGAGTTATAAGTGTTCGCACTAACCCGACTTTCATTTATATAGTAGATGTTCGCACTAACCCGACTTTCATTTATATAGTAGATATGTCGGTTAAAAAATAAATCATTAGCGTTATCTATTGAATCTTTCTACCAAAATTTCACTACCATTACGATAGATGGCGGTGGCAGTTCTGTCTGATAATGCTTTCAATACTAATTAAAAATGTATAATTTATATCTTTCTTGTTCATTTATTCAACTTTTTATTAGTTATTCTGTTATCCGGAGCGGAGAAGAATCCAATAAATCAATCGTGCGAAGAATCTGTTCGGCCGATCTCGAGTTATAAGTGTTCGCACTAACCCGACTTTCATTTATATATAGTAGATGTTCGCACTAACCCGACTTTCATTTATATAGTAGATATGTCGGTTAAAAAATAAATCATTAGCGTTATCTATTGAATCTTTCTACCAAAATTTCACTACCATTACGATAGATGGCGGTGGCAGTTCTGTCTGATAATGCTTTCAATACTAATTAAAAATGTATAATTTATATCTTTCTTGTTCATTTATTCAACTTTTTATTAGTTATTCTGTTATCCGGAGCGGAGAAGAATCCAATAAATCAATCGTGCGAAGAATCTGTTCGGCCGATCTCGAGTTATAAGTGTTCGCACTAACCCGACTTTCATTTATATAGTAGATTAATTAACATACCCTTTAAGAGACGATATATCTGTTCGCATGCGGGAGATTCGTGTTATTGGATCACCGAAGATCCTATGTTTCGTTTGTTTTTCTCAGTACAGTATTTTGTAGATGTCTGTAATTTATAAATAAATAATAATTGTACATAATAAAAGGCTTTTGATATATTTTTTCCCTAAGTACAATAACTTATTATACCGTATCAAGCAGAATTTCAATTCAAATAATACCTACTTAATAATATGCCGATGTTTCTCCTTTGCGCCAGGAAGTAGCTACTAAATTAAGGAAATAATATATATGTAGTTTACTCTGAAACAACCATCCTCAGGATTTCCGACCACGAAGCCGATCGCCTTGAGGATGACCGACCAGTGGCAGGCCACATCCCAAGAGGTCGGAAGGAATCTGAATATGAACTAAGATGCTAAACCTGACGTAAATAACAATAATTCTACTTACTAATTCTCCGAAATCATTGTTTAATAATATTTAAAATCCTCTTACAGACCTATTAATTGATAAAATTGCGGTTCCTCGCAACAGTCTCAGTGCCTCAGCACTGTTAAGATTTTTTCTTTTTTATAGATCAGTGGTATTAGTCGATGACATTCGTACGTGCAGCGTATTGGATGTCGTGGGTTCGATTACCAGTGCCGATCATTTCCACTTTCACAACACAAGCTTTGCTTGATGTGAAATATGTCGAAAGTGTATTTGTGTTCACTTTGTGTGAGCCCAGATACATTTAAAAACTAGCAGCAAATAATTTTATTTTAAACTAGCAGCTAAACCTACGGACGATGGGCAAATAAAACGGTCATCAATTTTAGAATTATCCTATAAAACAGTTTTTATATCGTCGGTGAGTGTTCCAATATTTTAATTAACCATTTTGGGGACTGCAGAAATTTTAGTTTTATTTTCTTAGCTACAGTTACATGAAGGAACCAAGTAGGTATTGCATAATATTATTTCGTCGACATAATATTTTACGCGGACCCTATTATTGTTATAGCAACCTATATTATTGTCATAAGAATGAATATGTTTCCATAATAAATTGGTGGGTTTTGTTATATTTCCAATCCAAATTCAAACTCCCTTTAGACCCCACTCAGGGGCATAGGGAGGCAACAAGAGCTCTCCATTGCGCTCGATCTTGCGCAACGTTAATGACCTCCTCCCACACCATGTCCAGATTCCTCAGCTCTGCCTCGAAGGAGCGGAACACAGTATGAGAGGGTCTTCCTCGTCTCCGGGACCCTGATGGGAGGAAGAACAGCGCTCTCCTCGGCCAACTGTCATTCGGCATCCTTAACACATGTCCCAGCCAAGTCCATCTCCTCCACATAATAGTAGAGGTGATGGGCTCACGCTGGGTGCGCCGGCGTATAGCGTCGTTCGTGATGCGGTGGTACCATCTTATACCCAAAACAAAATTCTCCTGAGGCGCTTCGTTTCGAATGCAGATACTTTTTGTGCCTGAGCCAGAGTCAGGTGCCAGGACTCACACCCATACAGGAGAATGGGCAACACACACGCATCAAACAGTTTACATTTCGTCTCGACACTAAACGCCGACGCCTTCCATATCTTGGTCATGTTGTTGAAGGCGCCACTTGCCATACCGATACGTATCGGGAGCTCAGCCCCGAGGTCATTGTTGTTATATTTCACGTGGCGTAATTGTTTCTACGAAAATACCGAGCTACGGATGAACTAAACAAATTATAATATAGAACACACATTGTGTCATGACTGGATTTCAGATTTGCATCAAAATATTTGGTTTTGCGTGTGTGCATAATAACGTTAGTTAATAATATGAGGATATTGTGTGGCGAGAAGCTATCGGGGACAACCAGAGTTAATGGTGTCGTTTCACAAACTGCGGATCCTATGTAACTGGGAGATGGTTTTCAAAGCAAACGACCATGTTATTATTATCATTGTAGTGAGCACATAATGGAATTGGATGTGTGTGAGCTGGTGCAAGCCACTAATGAAAACCACGACCGTACTGCGACCTTTAAGTGAATTATACCAGCTCACTCCTTCTCAGTTTGCCACCACTTAAGTTTTATACCTACCTAACCTACTCCAGGGAGGTATCCCGCTTCCATATAATATACAAGCCATAAAATCCTGCTTCTTTTAGAGGTCATTAATGGTTTGCTGTAAATTTTGGGTTTTATCGCCGTCGACCATTTCGCGTGATGTTTGCTAATTAAATCATTGATCTCTTGTGACTAGAAACGACTGAAAAGGACTATTATTTTAACTATAAATGATAACATTTGTACAAACATACTTTTCGTATCCACACCAGTAAACAGCGACAGCCATCGCCTTGTCGTTCGTCAAGATAAGGTCTGGTAGATTGCAGCTTAATCAATGGGCATATCAGGACTCAGGATTGGTCGTCGTCTTGGAACTGACCACTCAAATTCAGCCTCATCTGCAGAGAGGTAATCCCATACCAATATGTAGGTTTTTCCTACATCTGGTGGCACTAACCTTGAGTCTATTGGTGGCAGTCTACAGTACGGCAAGTGATCACCTGTACTAATGCCCTCATGTGGGACCATCCACGGCGTTGCTCCCAAGTCCGCTTGCCACTATGCGTTGCTGTGACGACTTAACGGGAGTGGTGGTCTTTATAAAGCTTTTTTCTGGACTTAAGTCGCGGAGCCACTTAAGTCACTTAAGTTGAGCGGAGGTGGTAGAATTTAAGGTGTCATGAATCCTTTTGTCTGCTTTAATTTCTCTGAATCTGCAGCTAATCTTCGTCAAATGTGTGGTGGAGCTATACCGACGAAGTGGCTACAATTTCTCTACTGACAGGTACTATCACAACAGAACCCCCACAATACTTTGGCTTATTAAATCATTATACTGTGGGCTATTTTGGGCTTTCGACTAATATTAATTCGAGTGTGATTCGTTTACAATGTTCCTCATTTTGATATGATAAACATTATTATGAATCACTCGTATATCTCTGTAGATACAACATAGTATGCCTCTAAATGAAACCGATAATTATTCTAGTAATGCTACTAGTGCGTCATAGACTCCACAATACAAAAGAGTGTTACTTATACCTATTTTCAGTTACATTTAGAATAAGGTTTTTTTCTGGAGCTTTTTTTCTAAAACAAATAAGAAAATGATTTCCCAATATTTATTTTTTTAGAAAAGCTATAAACACGTACCTACTTCTATACCTATGACGTGTTTTTAGAATTCCTATGTGTTATTAGTTATTTAAGGGTGAACGTAGGTAGTGAGTGAGGACCGAGCGAGTGATGAAGATTTATAATAAGATTAATATTAAGAAACCATAGTTATAAGTAAACTGTATGTACACAATAATTGTTATAAGATATATAAAAAGATTTTATATAACTTTATAAAATTAATAAAATAAATAAATAAATTTATACAAAAAAAAATATGTTTAGGTCGTACCTAACTGTTTATTTTTTGATAATAATACGGAGTTCTGTTGAAATAATCATCGTATGAGTGTGTGTTAGCTTTGGTTCGGTTGAGTTTATTCGAACGTTTCTTCCACACGTAGATCATTTCAAACGTAGGTACATAACCCACTATCATTCCACTATTATTTGCATTACTTTCATAACTATCATACATTACCCACTTTACTTAAATTAAACATTTCTATACTAAATTAAATTACTTTCCAGTACTCTAGCACATTATAATATTAATATCATGATTCTTCTATACAGGGTGTTTTATCCCTATATGACGTCTACCTATTTTTACAAAAAAAAAATAGGTAAACATTACTTGCCTGTATCAAACCGCCGAAAATTCACCCTTTTCACTATTTTATTTTTGACAGTGTCTTTTGGAACATGTACAACTTTTTTATATTACTTTTTGTATTGTTGCAGGTAAGCAATGGTTCCCTCTCATAAGAAAAAGTTTACAAAGTTTCCTCCTCATAAAAAGGTAAGCTAAAGAAAGCACTACTCATTACAATTAATATAAATCAATCGTTTGTAATCAAAACCAATGTATTGGAAAACATTCTCAACAGACAATGAGTCTATCAGATCTTGGACAACAGAGCTGAGGGCTTACAACCTCCTAGGCCAGTTTAAAAGCGCTTTCTATTCCTAGGAAACATTCGCTGTTCTCTGTTGCCAATTGTCATTTCGTTGAAACTTGTATATATACAGTGAGTGGGGAAAATATTCCAATTTTTAACGATTTTCGAGGCTAGTGACATCTACTGGTGGATCGATACAATACTTGGGACTGATTCTTATGTTTATTTTACTAACTGGAGATCTATCTGAATGCCATCTGTTGTAATGTAGTGGAAACAAGTCGTCAACTGAGAATCCAATTTTTGTTTCTATTCATCTTCAATAGGTGTTGTTGAATGTAGGTACTTGATATTTTTTCGTTATCTGACGAGGATTTATTTTTCACCAAGATCTGATAGACTCATTGTCTGTTGAGATTGTTTTCCAATACATTGGTTTTGATTACCTATGCTACTAGGAAAAATCCAGTTTTCAATCCGTGAGGATATAAACAAAGATATCAATCGTTTGTCTTGGGGAAAGTGAATGATCGAAGAGGTCCTGGTGGAAAGCAGATGTCTTTGATGCGCAAGCATAGAGAATGGAACGCAGTATGAACAGTTGAGGAGTTGGTCCTACGGGACAATAAGAAGAATAATATAAAACATCATACTACGGTGGTGATGATAACTCCATTTATGGGACGTACACAACAAATATGTTGCGTTAATATCTGAAATACCATCAAAATTTCAGCCGTAATTTCAATATCTATATAAAAAATATCTGACGGACATTTCTAATTTTATAGTTCAGCAACAGCAGGGGTATTCACAAAAAGTCTAGTTCGACTTAAACTTAATTATTTTCATTATACCGCTAAAAAGAAATCTTTTTTAGGTAAATGATACAAATTCCAATTAATATTAAAATTAATCTTTACATTATCCCGTAACTTAGACACATACATTAGGTAGGTATATAAGTGTTGTATTTTTGAGCTGTTATAGATCGAAAAAAAATTGAGAGACGAAGAAAATTACTCATAAAACAAATTATTCTACACTAAAACGTAACATTCAGGTTCGTATGATAAGGGCTAGTGGAATCATTTAGTAAAGTCGATTAAGAAAAAGTAATTAAAACGGGTATTTTGGTGCAAAGCACCCTTAAATCTCGAATATTTGACTACGTCTAAACTTAAAAAAAAAGTTAGGTATACTTACCTGAACGTTACACCCTGTATGGCTGGCAAAGATACATAACCTCTATGTAACATCAACACACAAAGATACATAGACCTCTATGTAACATCAACACACAAACACGAGCGGTTCCGTCTGGTTCCAGTATAATAAACTCTGAGCAATATCGTTATAACGAACTAAACATTATACTTATCTGATTATGAGACTGCCGCTTGCTACACACAACTCTTCTCTCCTCTTGTGTTTCTTTTCTTACTTTTCTATAGCGCATCTAACATTCTTTCCTCTAAATAATAAGCCACGTTTCCTTTTATATGAGTCTCTTTTAATACAACATTTTGATAGTATATTTGAATAATAATACTAATGTTTGAATTAAATCAAAATAGGCAGCGTTTTATGATATTTGCTTCCAAATACTTAACTAATAAAACATCGAAAAATGGATGGCAAATAATAATAAAATATAGTATTAAAGTTAGTTTGGAACGAATTTCAATACAACAACGCCACCTGTGAAAAATTCTATAGAAACGCAATTAATTTTTATTTACCTGTCAACAATTGATATTAAAAATATTGGCACGAAGATTTTTGATGAAAAATTTTTTCAAGATTTTTTTTTTAAATTTATTAACATTGAAGTGCATTTTTTCAAAACATTAAAACGCTAAAAGTGAATAAATCCGAATTCTGAAATCAAATTGTCGTTTGACACAAAATATGTCAATTAGTTCGGTAGTTGGTGCGATTGACAGAATTAGGGTGGAAAATGTGTGGTTTTAAACAGATGGATCGGTCGAAATGACATTGGTTAAAAGTCATTTTTTTTAATTGGAATTCAATATTCACAGTAAAATCACAGGACAACGTCTGCCGGGAAAGCTATCGTATCGCATAAAAGTGAAAAATATTTTCTCACTCAATTTTACTTTCATACATAATAAGGTAGGAACCTATGTACCTTTTAAGAATAGAAATAAGCCTGCTCGTCTCTCAAGACACAATACAAAAAGAACGGTTGAGATATTTTGCATAATATTTATGAATAACGGTTTTTTATCAATATTCAGCTTCTTGAATAACACATGAAGATAAAAATAGACCGGAGAAGTTGTTTCTATAAATAAAAATAAGTTGTAGGACAACTAAAGAATGTTGGCAAATTATGGGTACTTACTTGGATCTCTTCATTAAGGTCATGTTGTTTGAAAGTTGTAGATAAAAGTTCAACTCTACAGGATGAAAGATAAGATAGTGAAAAAGTTTTGCCCAATAATTACACCATATTTACGTTAGCTGCACTAACTGAACGTAGAAAGATGAAGGAGTGTACCAACTTATTATTTTCAAGTTTCAAGTACAAATACATGGAAAAAACTATCGATTTCATAACGAACTAATTGACATACCCATGAAAAAACGATCGATTTCATAAACGTCATGTAAGGGTGCATTTAAACCAAACGAACAAAGAGCTTGACCTGGAAGTGGAGTATACTTTCTTGATCGTTGATATGGACACTATATCTGCTTTATTTAAAAACTACGATCAGTGGAAAAAATAGCTCAACTATAGAAAATATTAC
This sequence comes from Mystacides longicornis, assembly GCA_963576905.1. Taxonomy (NCBI): domain Eukaryota; kingdom Metazoa; phylum Arthropoda; class Insecta; order Trichoptera; family Leptoceridae; genus Mystacides; species Mystacides longicornis. The sequence goes on from OY756428.1 coordinate 12,445,151, forward strand.
GATCAAGCTGTCATCGAGATAGTTTAACGCATATCCCTTGATTGTGAGCTGATCTCTGTAGATTTTGACCCGCCATATTGGATTTAACGTCAACTGACAGTTATTTCGAGTGAACAAGAACGTTTTTGTAATAAATACAGTGTATTTAAGTTTTTTCCCCATCCAAATATGTGCTTCCTTCATATCTTGGTCAATTGTATTTTGATTTATCATTTTAATAATAGGACATTTTAAAAAAATAAAGCAAATATGCATTCTCGTAATCATTCGAGGGCTTACAACCATGATGTACCAACTAAATTTATGAGAATTATAATGACGTTTTGAAGAAAATATTCTAAAATACTTTTTAAGTAAGTGCAAATATTAAAACTGAAGTGATCAAACATAAATTAGTTCATTTTGGCTGATACATAAAGGTTTCGTATGATTTAATAAGGACTTAACTATATTTTGATATAAAATAAATAATAAAAAAATAAGGTACCTATTCTGCATCAATAACTCGAAATCATTTAAATCTGACATAGCGCATCTTGGTTGTAAACACTCGCGTTGTTTATCTGTCATCTCTCATTATTATTTCTCGTTTGTTACTGCTTTCAGAAAGTGTGCTCTGCTCTGTTTCTAGATTTGGCTCTATGTTCGTTTGGTGTGAGTACCGCACACTAATGCTTGAATAGGGCTCCTAGCTCTCGTTTGTAAAGTCTTTTTTTAAACCCACCATAATAAGTCGAACCACGAGAGAGTAAATTATAGAGAGATACATAGACACCATTTTGTTATTGATGATTTTGAAATATTGTAAACAAATGTAGGAGCTTTCATCACATTATATGAATTACTAGTTTTCTGCTATTCGGAGGGGAGAAGAATCCAATAAATCAAACGTCGGAAGAATCTGTTCAGCCGATCTCGAGTTATAAGTGTTCGCACTAACCCGACTTTCATTTATATTATAGAGATTTAAATTTTTAACTTTTTACTTTTTTGATGTTACGTATTTGTTATTTGAGGTACATTTTTTTTTATTTCCAGAATACATGAAACATTGCCATTTGAATTATTGTGGTGAGTGGGTGTTCAAATAATATGAGTTGTAGTTGAGGTTTTGTAAGTTATGTTACCCAACATAGTTCACCCAATTAAAAAAAGACAAAACCCATGTTTGAAATTATGTAAGTAACTTACGAATCATTTTTCTCTGAAAATGATTATTATATAGGAGGCATCTATGTATGTGACCTGAAAAAAAAAAGATTTTTTTACAAAAAAAGGTTGAATTGTGTAGGTTTTTCGATTTATTACCTAAGCTAGACACAAAAAATCGTTTCTGGAGAGATCATGTGGACATAATGCGTCCTTCAAAACTAAGTAGTTGGTAGACTAGCGGCTACGACGCCGGCTTTCGTACTGTTTCGTGCGGAGGTCGTGGGTTTGATCCCAGGTGCCGATCATCTTCCTCTTTCACGACACAAGCTTTAAGTAGCTTACTGTGAAAGAGTCAAAGAGTGTATTTGTCTTCACTTTGAATACAAAAATTGTGTACTTACCGCCTTTTGTCCTTGAAGGATGTGCAAGTAGTGTAGTTGAACTGTTTGTTGTTTGCATGCATCTCTTCCAGCAGTGCGGTGGTTGCAATAATTTGGCGGTAGAAACATTATTTGTCCGGGGTAAGGTAGATATAGGAATGCCCAAACAGGCTAAATAAGCTGGTGCCGAAAGTCACACCCTATACCTACATAGAATGAGAAATTAAATATCTTTGTTCTGTTGAGGGTTGGTTTTTAGAAATGAGGGTAAAAGCCAGGATCTGTACGAGTACCTACCTACATAATATGTACAGATATATTTTACCGAGGTTCCTACGTACAATTCAATACATATTGCGGTAGGTTGGTTGGCAGCGAGTTTGCCCGAATTTAAATCATCCCAATTGGAAAAGTATGAGCCATAACGTAACATAGATGGCGGAACACGCTCACGTTTTCTTTTCTTCCCACCAACGCTATTCGTTTAGTTAAAGAATCTTCATAAAAACGTTACTCCGATATACACAAAGCAATAATAATAATAGTATGAAACACGCATCTCAAATACACGAGTATGCAATATTCTCAAAGATACGTTTTTTTTATTTTGTTTGAAGGAGCGTGTAAGACACGCCGAGGTTACTTCTTTATGCATTAGACGCCTTCAGAAACTCACTCTTAAAATGACATTTTTATTTTTATATTGGATACGGTTCTTTCTGTATTTTTTTTTTGGGATAACACTCTGCAGTTGGTTCATCAATTTATTTTTCTATCTAATTAAATTTATAAACAATATTATGATCTCCAGTTTTATATGCTGCGGCTCTTCGGCGCTTTTGTTGTCAGGTGTCAAGGTTTAGAAAATATCAGATCTGAGAGGAGAAAAGTATCACATTTTGCATCTAATACTGAAGGGAAAAATAGAGGGACGCCGAGGGCCTGGCAGGATATAGATGTCCTGCCCGCGCAATGTTAGGAAGTGTACCGGCATCCGGAGTTTATACAGGAGCTGTCCCAGGCAGAGCAGTACAGGGACAAGTTTGCCGAAGTGATCGCCAATGTTGTTGGGACTCAATAGGTTACATAAAGAAAAAGAAGAAGTAGGTACCTAATAGGTACATCAGCTGTAAAAACTAATACCTAGCACACACGGTCCAAATCAAAAAATTTTCCAAACTACGATCCCAATACAGGTACATAAGCTTTCAATCTTAAACGCCATGTTTTTCGTACTTCTCATGTCTTCTTCTTCTTCTTATGGTCGCTCACAATTGACCTCCAGAGACCGAAGCCATTTGATCGCGTCATCCGTCAATGCGTGCAAGTCCTGTAGTCCTTCTTCAAATGCGTAGGTATATGGGGCACTCGTTAATCAGATGGTCGATTGTTTGTGTAATCCCACATGCGCATGCTGGTGAGTCCAGCCATCCCCATTTATGTAGGTAAGTTGGAAATGATTCTTCATTAAATTCGTAAGTGAAATGATATACTTAGTTTAAAATTGAGTCGCTGTTTATTTCTTCTTTTTTTGTTGAAATTGCAGTAATTTTCCGCTTACTGGAAATAACAATTTTCACACACAGAAAATATCTCCATGCCATTATGTCCTCCGCCAATCTTCCACCCCCAGTAGTCTGAGGTCTATCTCCGCTCCTTCCAGCAATCTCAGTCTGGGTCTTAACGCTCCTCTTTCCAAAATTTCTCAAAAGTTTTTAACAGTTTTAAATTGATGATAAAAACCAAGGATCCATTTACCAGGTAAATGTGTGAAATATATCGCAGCATTATTCATTTGGCTAAAATGAAACCGCAGAAATGATCAGAAACAGAAGCTGTGAGTTAAAATGTAAATTATTTGGTTGTCGGTTGATGTGGTGTGTACGATCGTTGTTATGCAAATTTTGACGGTAGGAAGGTACCTACCTACAATATTTTCTATTTGTTTCATTAAAACGAACACGTTCAATTTCAAGTATTTTACCATACAAGGCTTAAAATTTAACGAATATAACAGCTTAATCCATTGTAATGTTTCACATGATGGAAAATCTACGATATCTTAAATATATTATGTTTTATTGCCCACTTTTAAGAGAGATTATGACACATTTGAGATCAAGATAAAGTGTAGGATTAAAAATAGAATGACAAAATGTACCTACCTATATTATTTCTTTATAAAAATAAATGATAGTGATATGTCAAAAATATATAATCTATATATTAGGGATTTAACTTTGTGACGAAATTGCGCGGACGGAGGAGTATGAAATGTCGCACACTACTTATTTGACATTATTTGAAACAGATCTTTTGTTTATCTGTGGTCAAAATGAGAATAGATAAATATTTTTTTGTATAAAATATCCATAGAAAAAACTTTGAACATAATCAACATTTCAAATTTGACGTACCTATCCATGTCATTATTTTTTAAAGAAAATTGTGAAATAGTGCTCGTTAAGTCTTTGACAAAGGAATCTTAATAATGTTCAAACTTATAGGTAATCTAAACTATTCATGGTAGAATTTCGAGCACTGGTCGACCACTAGTTGAATCAAACAAGTGGTGCCGAATTAATGTAAGCTCGATCTAGTCCTGGAAAGTTGTACAAGAATACGTCATATTATCAACGATGTGCTAAATACATTTTTCTTAATAGAATGTCATTTAAAAATAAAATTTAAATAAAAAGAATTTTGTGATTGTGGATCCAGTGAATAAGATGACGTGTGTTTTCAACATGCCAAGGAAAATTATCCTGTGGAATAACACCCTCACCTCAGATACCAAAAAGTTTTTATTTATTATAAAAAATACAACTGAAAGCAACAAGCTGGAAAATTCAAAAATATTTCGAATCAAGCGAGGACTATATTCGCATGGAAAAATTAAATTGTCGTGTCGCATGCTCCACCCAGATCCGTGACCATGTTTAGGAAAAGTTTTTCATGACCATGTTTAGGAAAAACTCGAAAATTTCCTGCACAACATGTTTTAATCAGACCAGGTTACCACGCCGACTTTGAAGAGTGAGAACTAGGCTTTACATCCATAACAAGACTGTTGTAGGTAGGTACAGTGTCAGTCATAGATAGATAAAACGCGTGCAAACAATACTAAATGAGATTGCTTCAGTGTGTAGCTGACTATCTTCTTCAGATTCATTGTGTATGACAACAAAAGCTCTACCCCATTCTCTCGGTTTATTCCCTTCTTTGATATACAACACAATAATATCAACTTACACAGATAATAAATGAGATAACAAGCAAACATTGACATACAACCAGCCAGAAGGATGGCAGCCCCATCTCGGATTTTTCTTTTTTTTTAGAACTTTTGAGAGGTCAGACAATAAGTACATAAAAATCAATAAATAAAGAAACAGATTATGGACCAGCGAAGACCCCAACGTTACCGACAATATATAAAACAACTCTAATAATAAATACATAGGTAACATCAAAATAGTAAAAAGTTAAAAATTCAAATAAAATTTAAATACGGTCAAATTCTTCAATGCAGTGCCGAAAATTGTGAAATCAGCAAAAAACATTCCAGGAAAATCACTGCAACGGCCTACTACCAGAACGTCCGAGGATTAAACACAAAAATTAATGATTTATTCTTAAGTGCATCTTTGACTTTATATGATATCTTGTTCTTTTCTGAAACGTGGTTAAACAAAGGTGTGCTGGATGGAGAGCTTGGTTTTGACAGATATTGTGTGTATAGAAGGGACCGAGATCCCAAGAGCAGTGGTAAAACTAGGGGTGGGGGTGTAATGGTTTGCATTGCTAAAAAATATAAATCCCGTGTAATTAAATGTCTCCATACTTCCTTGGAGCAGGTTTTCGTCGAGGTCATTGTCCCAACTGGTACCTTGATTGTGGGTTGTGTGTATATTCCACCAGACTCTGGCATTGAGGTGTACACTAAGCACTGTGAGAGTGTAGAAAAGATACGTTTTAAATATCCAGATGCTAATATCTTGTTGACTGGGGACTATAATCTGCCACATGCCGAATGGAATTTGGATATGGCAGTCGGTGAAAGCGAGGAAACAATCGAAGTAAAAAACATGTCTTCTTTTCTTGGTTTTGTGCAGTATAACATGGTACGAAATAGTCTTGATAGAATGTTGGATCTGGTTCTTTCCGATATCGAAAATGTTGATGTATCTAGGGCAACTGATTCAATACTTCCAGCTGATACACACCATCCACCTCTGGAGATTGATTTTTTTCTGGATAGAGAGGGAATGTCCGAGTCCGATATGGGTAAAAAAAATTTCAGGGTTTGTGACTACAAATCTATAAACGGCCACCTAGCCGGTGTCGATTGGTCATTTCTTGGCGGCGCTGCTGACATTAATACTAAATTAGCACAATTTTATAGTATAATATATAACTCGATTGAGGAGTTTGTTCCTTTCAAAAAACCGCTAGATTCTAGATTTCCTAAATGGTTTACATGCGAACTCATAGAAAAAATTAATTTAAAAAAAAGATTGCATGTTCAATATAAGGTTACTAATTCTTCATCCGACTATGAATTGTTCAGTACAATAAGAAGGGAATGTAAGGCATTGGCGAGAGCGGCTAAACTACATTTTTATAAAAGTATTGAGGATCAGTTGCCTGGTTCTACTGTGAATTTGTATAAGCTTGCCCGATCCTTAAAGGGTGACCATTGCGATTGTCCAAAGATAATGCATCTCAATAGAAAGACTGCCAATGGTGTGAATGAAGTAGTGGAACTTTTTCGTGAATTTTTCATGTCCGTATTTGATGATTCTCCTTCAAATGCTGAAATCCCTCATCTTCCTGTCGAAGATAGGATTCATATCCCATTTGTATACTTTTCGTTGTCTGACATTGAGCAGGGTTTTGATGAACTTGATATTAGCAAATCACCCGGTCCTGATAAACTCCCACCGGTATTCCTTAAAAATTGTTCGGCTGTTTTGTGCGGTGTATTGCAAAAGATTTTCAACGACTCGGTTGCTTCTGGGACCTTTCCATCGATCTGGAAGGAGAGTTACATTATTCCCATCTTTAAAAAGGGCGACAGATCTGATATCAAAAATTATCGCCCCATATGCATTCAATCAAGCATACCAAAATTATTTGAAAGTATCCTTCTAAACAAGATTAAGAATTCCCTAACGGCTTTGATATCTGATCAACAACATGGTTTTATGAGAAAGCGATCTACACTAACCAATCTTTTGGAATTTCATTCTGATATTATGGACACACTGGAGGCCAGAGGCCAACTGGACTGTGTCTATACCGACTACTCGAAGGCCTTCGATCGTGTTTCGCATCCGATATTGTTAGCTAAGCTCCGTTCACTTGGTGTGGATGGAACATTGCTATCATGGTTTGCAAGCTATTTAACAGGTAGGATGCTTAGAGTGTGCTTGTCCAGTACTATCTCATCTTCATTTGTTGCGCTGAGTGGTGTACCGCAAGGCTCACACCTTGGTCCAATCCTGTTCAATATTTTTATTAATGACTTGTTAACGGTTTTTGATGGGGTGGGCATTGTAATGTTTGCTGACGACCTTAAAATTTATAAAGAAATAAGGGGTGCTGATGATTGTTGTGTGCTGCAGAGCAATGTGGAGGCTCTTCTGGGTTGGTGTGCGAAGAATGAACTGAGGTTGAATGTTGCGAAGTGTCAGGTCGTACGTTTTTACAAAATAAAATCACCAATCGTCTATCCATATACAATGGCTGGTGAAGAGCTGGAAGCGGTATCCCAGGTCCGGGATCTGGGAGTGCAGCTTGATACTGGACTGACATTTGTCCTGCACATTAATTCAATGGTGGACAGGGCACTCCAAACACTCGGGTTTGTCTTACGCTTGTGCCGCGGTTTTTCCAAAGTCTCAACATTTGTTCATTTGTACACATGTCTCGTTAGACCACAGTTAGAGTATAATTCGGTTCTGTGGTCACCATATTACCAGGTTCACATTAAAAGAATTGAAAGGGTTCAAAATAGACTCCTGAAGTTTATTAACTTCAAACTGGGTATACCAGCTGCGGATATTAACTATGATCATCTTCGCAATGAATATGGTCTCACACTGCTATCCGAAAGGCGCACAATAGCGGATATGACTTTCTTGCATAGATTGATCGGTGGCCAGATTGATTCCTCTCGGTTGTTGTCTATGGTGGAGCTTCATGTCCCTTCCAGGAGCACGCGAAGTACACAGACCTTTAGATTGGCAAACAGTGTCACAAACTATTCTTTCAATGCGCCCATGCAAAGGTTACTTAGGGGGGGCAATGATCTTGGCGAAATTGATATATTTTCTCCACCTTTGTATGGTTTCAAAAAAATGCTAAGGGATAGGTACCGCTTGGCTCATTGAATTCTTAGAGATACTTATTTTTTTTTTTACTGTGATGCATAACTATTGTATTTTTTCTTCTTCTGTTTTGTAAATTGTATGTAAAAGCAACCATTGGTTGCGTAGATTTCAAATAAATAAATAAATAAATATAATATTAAAATAGTAAAAAGTGAAGAAGTCAAATAAGATAAAAAAATAAGCAATCAGAATTTTATTCGGCTATTTCTCATAATACAATAAACACCTCAAAAATTGCACATACATAACATCAAAAAAGTAAAAAGTTAAAAAGTCAAATTAGATAAAAATAAGCAATCAGAATTTTATCCACCATTATTTCTCACAATACACAACATACAATGAGATTATTGCAAAACACAATACACATAAATCGATAATTCATTAAGATTGAAATTAAAAGAGTGAACAGGCAAAACAATCAAAACAAAACAAAAAATAAGTAAAAGTCGATAAGTTAAATTGATAAAAACAAACAATTTCAATTCATCCGCCATCATTTAAAGTATTTAACCGACATGTTTATACATTCTACGTGATAAACATGCAATTATTTTAATCAATGCGTCGATTTTATTTAACATGGTCAAATGAATAATTGCATCAGATTCTTGTGACCTTTTTTCAGGACCTTTTACCTTTTTTAGTCCTGAAAAAAGGTCACAAGAATCTAGACATAATTATAATGTTGTGCACCAACAAAGCCAATAGGTAATAAATATGAGACAGTAACAAAAATGGATATAGTCATATCCTGGCGCCAAATACATGACAGCAGTCGCTGTCTTTAAATTTGGTTGCTCTCTTGTTCTCAATAATTTTCAACTTTTATCTCTATATTTCATTGATTATTATAAACATCTACTTGTTGCATACATGAGATTTTTCGACATGTTGAGAATTCTCATGATTAGGAGTTTCGGAGACAAACATTACCACCTAATGGCGAGCGTTGTTAACGTAAAGTGATCACACTAAGCCAGCCTTCGAAATAACAGTAGAAGAGGGTCGTAAGCCCGTAGTGGTTTGTTCCATTTAAAAATCAAACATTATAGTAATGAATTGTTAGTCATTAGTTATTTTTTCTTTAAGAACCCTTATTATAAGTTTCCGTGACATTTAAGTACACAAACAAAATGTTGTGTTTTCTTACACAAAATGTACAAAAACGGACGCTCTAGCATTTTAGAATGCTTTCCTTACCTTACCAGTCGTCATCCTCATTCTTGAAGGTCTTGGTCATCATGCTTTGTGGACTCTGTCGTAGAGTAAATAATAATTGTTCTTCAAGTTTGTCTGTCCACATCCAGATGTACGACGCGATAGAGTTTTGGAGCGATATCCTACTTCATTTGGTCTGACCAACACATCGGCGATCTGCCTCTGAGTCTTATTCCCGGTGCTCTCCTGACTGTACAATTTTGTTAGAGCTAGAACTCTCTACCTAGAGCTTGAGTGGTTTCTGTTAGAGTGGTGTAATTATTGCTGTTCAGTGTTAACGAAACACAACAGTTGAAAGTTACACTAACTTCTAGATTCAAAATAGATCGACTTATCTAGATTAAATCTGACTGAAAAATCTAAAATATATTGGTGCCTTTAGCGTCAACTACCATCTTAAAGGCATTAAAATGTGAAACACCCCTCCAAAATTTTTATTTATACCTACTTAATTTTATTTTTATTTATCTTTGAAGTGCCGTTACTACTAAAAGTTTTGCAGAGTTTAAGTGGAAAGCAAGGATGAAAAAAGCGATGAAGAATAATTGTTTTTTTAAATTTGTTAACCAACCTCTATAAAAAAAAGTATAACGTGCGTGTGTTTATTATTTCAACGGTAGAAATTATAGAAGTCTGTGGTTTTACAACAAAACATCTTGAGCAAGCGATGAAGAGATACGGTTTATGTGGTGTAAATTTTACAGCTTCTTCAACTATAAAAGAGCCATACGTTTTCGAAATTACACCTTTAATGTTCAAGTCCTTTCTCCGAAATAATCTTTTTGCCACTTAAGAACATTGAATAAAAAAAAAAAGAAAAAATGGGAAGGTTAATAAAAACAAGTACCGACATACATCATTATGTATGAATATGAGTGAACGCTTATTTAAAGAAAGTCTTGGAATGAATCTACTTTTAAATTATAAGGAATGGTGCTTATCGTAGGAGTTTTATCATCAAATCCCATGAGGTATGCCGTGCATAGCAACATGCGGGAGTCTCAACAAAACCATACATTATTAATTATCATTCGTTTGGTATGACGAAATATCTTGGTGAATTTCCTTGAAAATCCAATCGAATTATGAGAAATAAACGATGGTTTTACAATGGAAAACTAAATAGGCTTTTGAAATTCATAATTTATAGTTCAAACAATTTGTTGAAATGTCAACGCTCTCGATCCTTATTAAAGCAGAAAAATTAACCCGCTATTGTTTCATCTTTGTATATTTCATTTCGTTTCTCAGTACATCGATATAAATGAACATACTATTATAGGTTTTATTCAGTATATAGCGGTATTGCCGTGGGGTTGCCGGCTAAGAATAGCACCTCTGCTCTTTTTGCTGGTTTTTCGAGCATCCTGTAAGTGGCAGGAAACCGAAAAATAAAGTCGGGACCGTGAGGTTGACCATCTCACGTCCATAAACCTCAACCGATCAGAAAAGCCACCGACGCCTTTCAGTGCAATGGAGAGCTCTTGGTGCCTCCCTATGCCCCTAAGTGGGGTTTATGCCCCCTACATTGCGGGTTGGTTTGTGTGGGGCCGGCTTTTTGGTTTGATTGCTTCGATCGAACTAGATGGTTGGTTTCGTGCGGGTTGGGTTTGCTGCGGATTTGTCTCCTTCGGGCAGGCTTGCGGTGTGCGGGGGGGCTTAAAGGGAGAATGTATGTATGAAATGTATATAGCAGAACCTTGTTTTCTAAAATTTAATTCCTCGGATTATAGGTACATATCGCTCGAAAACATTGTACCTAGTAAAAAAAGTTCTTAACTATTTCTAATCATTCAAAACTCCAAAAGTATTCATTTATTGTGTTGCTTTTGGCTTCTGTATAGATAAAACAATAATTACCCCTTTTATAATTAGAATAAATAGTTTTCGCAGCATTCTATTGGTATGTATAAGAACAACGCTATTGTAAAGAACTTTTAGGCTTTGCCAAAAATATCAATGAGTTATTCACACTGTAAAACCTCATTCGTTTCTGGAAGGAATGCAGTAAAATTGTGCCTCCATCAACCATGTATTCTACTTCTGGATGTGGGTCTCTTCAACTGTTTTCCAAACAACACTGTCTCGTGCTCTCATCCATCTCCATCCAACCACTCTTATCTTGTCACTCCAACATCTATCTCGCTAATAATAATCCTTTAAAACATCAAGAAGATAGAATGAAACGGAAAACCGTTCGAATAAACATATTCGCGACCAAGGGGCACTTGCACATTATAAATATTATTTATTAGACTCGCCAACATAACACTGAACATCACAAACGAACAAAAATAATGAAACAAAACATAGAATTTTCAGTGCTCCAATCTATGCTGAGTTTTAACGCTGTCACTATTTTTCTTTCCCCGCTTTTCTTTCAACGGCTTTTCACCTCCGTACCTCATTAACAAAAAATGTGCCATAAAATTTTGGTATGTTCGACAGTGTTAGATTGTTCTTGCTCCAGCACAACATAAACTTATTAAACAAATTGTTTGAGACTAACATTGTTTTGGAAATACGAAAGTGGCATTTAGCCTAGCAGTTTAGACGCCGACATTATGTAGTTCTGAAAGTCGTGGGTTCGATACCGGTGCCGACCATCTTCACACAACACAAGCTTTGCTTTCCGTAAAAGCTTAAAAAAATGTAATTTATTCAAACATACGCGTACGTTTAAAATATGTTTGAATGTTAAAAAATTATTTCTGAAAGCTCGAAAAAAATTCCATCAAAAATCTGCGTACCAATATTATTAATGTCAATGGTTGTCAGGTAAACAATAATTTTGATGTTAAATGAGTAGTATGAAATAAGCTCTTTAAAATATTACAATTTTCTGTCGTTTCACGATTGGAGTATATCCACGACATGTTTAAAACTAGCAGAAAAACCTGTCGGACGGCCAACATAGAAAAAGGCAATTATTTAGGAATTTACTAAGTTGAAAACTGCGGACAATTTAACAGTTATTCCCGTAGTAACAGTAAATTATTATTATGACGAGAATCATATAATAATTATTATTCTTTCTCTAACAACCGGTTTCATAAAAAAGGGGGCTTTAAGTTTCTTTTAAAAAATAACGCGTTTCATAACAACAAAATGACATTTAAAGCCGACTGTATGGTAGTGTGGGCCGATTTCCTTTTTTCCCTCTATTGCTAACGTAATAGTTATATTTTAGTGCTAAATGCTGTTTTAAATACGTATGCATAATATTTTTCAATTCGAAAGATATCTTCTGTCTCCGAATTGAGCTCAAAGTTTCAAGAAATTGTTAAATTTGTCCTATTTTGAAGCAGGTATAAAGAAAGTAAAAATATGTTTTACATAATATTTTTTAAGATTGTATGCCATAAAAATGATGGAATAATCAGTTCTGTATGATATAAAGCATAAAAATGCAATTTTGACGTCAACAAATTACATAGAGTGCCGCGAAAAACATTAGAAAATCTTATAAAATGAGAAAAGGGTTACAAATACCAGTATTGTATTTTGATGGCCGTAAAGCCAAAGTTTTAGGCTAGTGGTTAGAAAAAGTGGTCAAAAATACATATTATGAACAATAATAAAAGATAGTGCTAAAGGAAACTGATTCTAAATTGATGGAAAATTTGGAAAACCGAAACCCATAGAGAGATCGATTACAGTTCTCTTTTCAAAAAGCAAAATTTCATTTGATCTTTTACTTGTCGTCTGAAGTGATGAAAAAAGTGTAGGTTAATGCCGGAAAACATGATTGAATAATTAGTTTGCAGGAGAAAATACTAATAAAACCATTAGAATGATTTTTTTGCTAACCACAAGTAAACCCAATTGAATGAGTCGCCGGTAATCTAGAAAAAAATAAGACAAGTAACAATTATTTAGGTTTTTGTATAATATGTTGATATTGCTTTCTCAAATCATCATTCGCATTCTGACTAAATCGGAAAACAACTGGAAAAGTAAAAAAAAAAAACAATTGATATGTTCCAGGTGATTACAAAAGAAATTACTATTTTATCATTTCAAGATCTACGAAAAGATCAATTATATTTATTCCAAATTGGCGCAGTCATACCAACAGAAACATGTTCTAATGATTTAGGTTACTGAGCTCTAGGAAAAATATTCCATGTTAGATCGCTAAACGAAGCTAATAGGATTCTGCGACTGCGATTCTTTCATAAAGTTTGATGACCTTCTTATCTTTATTGTTAATGTTTGTGCACCAAGTTACCTCGCAACTGATCCCGTTACCTATGGAAGTTTAATTTCTTATCCACATATTTATCAGATGATCAAATCTGTTATATAAACTGTAGGTAATTACTAAAAGAAAAAGCTATTTCACTCAAAATACACTATTGTAGTAAGAGAATGAACCGCTCGCCGGATAGTGAAAGCTCGAATCACCTGAAAACACGCATCTTTGATTCTTGAAGTACCGAAAGTAAATTTTGAAGCATCCTTTTACAAGAACTACGTTATAGACAGACAGCAAAATGTAACAGAAACACCAATCGACAAGTATCCGACGAAGCTCTTACGGCATTCATTACATACAATGGCGAAGATGAATAAATACAGTTTCCTGAATTTTCCTTGTCATATCCAAAGAGTTTGATGATCTGTGAAATTGTCAAAGAAGCCTCACCAACTTTACGGATAAATTTATCAAGAAAAGATTATGTAAAAGCTTAGAAAGCAACGAGTAAAAAAGATATCAAACCCAATTTATCAAAAACAATTACTGCAAAATAACATAATTTCATATACATACTTTACATAAAAAATGTAAAAGTTTTATTTATTATTTTTGTGTAATTCAATAAATAGAAGTATGTACTTGAATTATCTGTGGTACAATAAAATAAAATAAATAAAAAAACAAGGCCGAAATCATTTTACATGATTATTATAAAAATATCAGTTAGTATGGGATGGGTCATAAGCATTGCGCAAGATCGAGCGCAATGGAGAGCTCTTGTTGCCTCCCTATGCTCCTAAGTGGAGTTTAAAGGGAGATTTGATTGATTGATTGATGGGATATTTTCGTCCCATACAAAACTTCAAGGTCGATTCGGAGACAGAAGATATTATTTTTTTGTCATGAAATTTTGTAGATAGTTATAATACATCATAAGGCAACAAATTATCACTATTACATTAGGATTAGAAGCACTTTTTTAACTTCCATACTAGAACGGCCCAGCCTACTGTATGGTAAAGTCTCGTTATTGGCACTAAAGCCGACTTCAGTGTAGTTCAATATTTTAACAACGGAGTTCATAGAAAATTTCGTGGCGCTTTAACCTTCGTAAATGATGAACATTTTTGTATACGGTGACACTGTAGACCAAAATAAGGTGGAAAACATGGCAAAACGGGAGGAATATTATTGTTTACTGATTTCATTTACCAATTATTCATAAACCATAATAATAAATTAACAACAGTAACGACACATTGATGCTTTATAGTGAAACGAAATTGACAGATTAACAGAAATTCCGCGAAAAAATTAGTAAACAACCTATGTTTTCCATAGATGTCCATGGTTACACTATCAACTGCTACCAACTTTCAAATATTTTTTTTATGAAACGCGTGTATCTAAAGGAGACTTTAACATTTAAAGGTTCCTTTAGCTAAAGAGTTATTTAGTCGCTTTTTTTAAACCGGCCGTTAAGGAGTTTGAGAGTTTCATCGAAAATACCGAGTTACGGACGAACTAACCAATTATCATGTAGGATTGTGAAGGAAAGTAAAGTTATGAGAAAACCAAATGGGAGAATAAAAATAAAATTCAAACATTGAATAAGAATTTGATTTGTTTCTTTTCTTTTTTTTTGTATGGAAGTGTAAGCGGCAACATAAAAAATAGAATGCCTTTTTTACTATCTTATAATAATATGTCCTAATACTTACAAATCGTAGAATATAAAATAAATCTTTGTCGTATAGCAGTAATAAAACTGTTGATTTTTACTAAGAATATAAGAAACTAATACATAATATGTCGGTAGCCCGCTGTTATATGTGGAATAAACGACATAAAACAAATACATTTAGAAACTTAATGAAACACCAATTTATTTTTTGTCTCCACTGACTACCAGCTATGTATGTATGTAGTATACCTATGTTCCAACAAAACATAAGATAATTTAATCACCCGTTTCTTTATAAATAGCAACAGGTCCCATCAAATCCGAGATATCTCAACCCCGTTTAGAAATTTGAAGGCAAAGCACTTGAAAACCCGACCGGTAATCGAACCCGGAACCTCTTGATCAGAATTAAGTGCCAATACCACTAGGCTACCGAGTTCGGTCAGGATAATAAAAATATGCATGATGAATAGGAAAAAATCCCTTCTTTCCTATTTTGTTTTTATACTTACAGTAAACCAAAATGCCTTAAAATCTCTCAATATTGCATGTATGGTAACTTCAATGTTCACAAATCACGCAATAATAATATCAACCCAAAATATGAAAAAAGGAATTTCTGATATTAGACACCCTAGAAAAGTTATAGTTTTAAAGGATCGGGTTGCAATTTGAAAAAAAGGCAGATAATTATTAATGTGGTACATACATACTCGAGTGGGGTTGGATTTTTTTTATCAAGTAGAGAGATTGAATCTCAACCTTTCGTATTCAGATAATATACTTCTCTACCCATTTCTCATTTGGCTTCTTCAATTTCTTTACAATCTGACCTCTCATTCTTTGAAAACTTAATGGATGTGCTCCATCTACGCCATTCTTGGATATCCACGTCTCCTGCTTCACAAAAAGTTCTAAATATCTACAAAAAAAACTTTCATATTTATTGAGAGGTTAGATATTTCAATTAGGTAGGTATAACACTGTCTCTACTAGAGGTCGGTCGGTATACACGCACACAGGCACAGTTATTTAAGTGTCTCGGGTGAGTAATATTTATCTTAGGTCTGCGTACATAACGAAACACAATGTAACTTTTATATGCAACATAAAATTCTCTCGTTTTCGCACCATACATCTTAGCAAAGGTCAAGGAAACGTGGAAGGAAGTGTAGGTACTACCCCCGAGTTTGAATGCGTACCTATAAATGAATGTGAGCGTGTGTGTACATATAAGGAATGTTTCTCACTTGCATGGTTCCTTTCGGTACGCGTTTGTTTCCGATTTTGAAAAGAACTGGAAACGAAACGAACCTCATTGAAACGCATACGTCGTGTGGAATCGGTGATGAATACAACATCATGATGAATACAACACCATGATGAAAATTTTATATAATAACTAGTTAAACTAATAAAATCATAAGATTAAAATTTTTCTAAAACATCCATATTTCATTCCTATTCAAAGCACAGGCGGGAACAAGGAGAATATTATGCGCGCGCAGACATTCTACCTCGCCTTTGAAGTACCGATGTTGCGTGTGCACATTTTGAAAGTGCTCGATAATTTTGTTGACTTTGTATGAAAATTTCTTAAAACACTCGAAACGGTGGAGTAAATGGGATGGGCTTCTGTAAGAGCGGCAATTACCTACGTATGCGAGAATTAGAGGGAACTACCATCAGTGGGGCTAGTACGAGTTTTATCGAAAGCAAATTGCACGCAAATAAGCGCTTATTAGCGTGCAAATAGTGTTCTTAATTCAAACGATCGAATCATTGGATCATTTTAGTATGAAAATTTTTCGAAACTCTTTCGATCATCGTTTTGATATTCGATCGTCGAAAACTTATACTAGGGCTACAGGTGCAGTAAACAATAATTTTGGTTAATATATGTTTCATATATGGCGTTGGAGTCGTAGGAAATCCGTTCTATACTTACTTTAATATTATATTTTATATTATTTCTTATCCATGTTTCAACTTTTTAATAGTTGTTATCCGGAGAGGAGAAGAATCAAATAAGTCAAACATCGGAAGAATCTGTTTAGCCGATCTTGAGTTATAAGTGTTCGCACTAACCCGACTTTCATTTACGAGCCACATCCAAAATAGAAGAAGAAAATAACGGATGTGATCTTGCGAAGATCAAATGGACTCTATAAACGTGATTGAAAAAGAAAATAAGTGTCAAAGGTTTGGCCTGGCAGTAAGAATTAAAAAATATTTGAAAAAATCCTACCTTGTTTGATGGAAAGCGGAATGATGGAACCAAATGAAGCTTTACTTATTTGATGCATCAAACACGACACAAAACAACGGTCCGACGATATTACATACATCTGATCGGCACACCCCCTCCCATTCATAAAAGCCCTTTGTGCATCCCAAACTTTACTTTTGTTATTTTTCTTACCCTTTCTACTAAGATTCTACTGTACAATTTACCCACGTTGCTCAACAAGCTGATTGCACGATAGTTGCCACAGTCCAGTCGGGAGCCCTTCCCCTTGTTCAGGTACAGATAATGGATTTCCTCCAGTCAACTGGGGTACGGCCTTCCGTCCAGCACCAGTTGAAAAGCTCCAAGCACTATTATGATATAATCATTACTAAATTAATATACCTGTGTGAAATTGTTAACTTTGTTCAAAACAAAAACAGTGTCAATTGCAAAAATGCCAAACACAATCACAGTACCAACGTTTTCCTTTCTCATCTCTATTCCTTCATCCCCCCTCACGTTCAAACGCGAAAGTCTTGTTACTTTTTCTACCCTCATGAAAGTCTTTCTTCTTATATGAACCTACAACAAGACGCGGCAATAATAAAATTGTATACACGGTTGTATACTTGAATGTATTTATAGGTAGTGTATACACTAAACGAAGTCTTCGTGTGTCAGTTTCATTAATTAGTGTCATCTCTTTTTGTGTTTTTTTTTCTTACAAAATAAAGTTATTTTGTCTACAGATTATTTTCAGTTATAAACAATGTACATCGTTACTTTTTAGACGCAACATTATTATGTAAACCTACGCAATTATTTATTTTTTCCCCCAGATATTTGCTTCAAATTTAACAAATAAATATTTTCGCCTAAAAGACAACCAACCTACTGAAATTCTACGAATCTCGAAAGTATAACAAAATAACGATTTCATCGGAACAAAAAATTTGAATGTAAGTAGGTAGGTAACTCGAAAAAATATAATTCTGAAAATCACAATAAAATTCTTCATGCTCGCAACGATTCTGCTTGAATCTACCAAAAATATTCAACATTTTGTAGAACAACTTCTTTTGTAGACGAATGTAATAATATTTTATATTGTAGGAAGAAGGAAGGCGAGTGTATAATATAAAAGACAAGATAACACGAAAACCCTATGAAAAAGCAGGCGGCAACAGTACTCTGCATGGTACTTACGACGGCAGAACTCTTCAGAGCTACTCGGTATCAAGATTTCACGTTGTATTGTTATATCACCCGTCTACATAAAGAATAAATAATGGCATCTATTCTAGATACGACCAACTCACCGTAGACATCTATTAAAAGATTTTTTTCTTGTGCTTTTTGGACCGCACGTATGTTTGGAAGGAGGTTATGGGGTAATTTTTTCTTTGTCTGCACAACATCTTTTTGTAAACACAAAATAGCCCGGTCCTTTCTATGTTTTTATCTCTCGTGATCTCCTCATATCAAAGCAGAAGAGCAATTTCGTTCTCAATCTTATCTTTCTTTCTGTGAGCTCATCGTGTCCCGCCTTCTACTTACTATTTTTTCTCCGCATTTCTAATGGACCATTCAGTGACGAGAATGACGCCCATGTGTTTATCTTTCTTTCTTGGAAGAATATGCAGAAGACGATAAAAATAAACAGTCTTACGGGCTATATCACCAGCTCTGTTTAAAGTGCCGGCAATACAAATCTAACAGATAAAAAGAAAAATGCATTTCGCGACTCTCTGACAGCTCCATTCCACACACACACAAATACAGTTCTAGATAGGTACGTTATTCAGTGAAATAGGTTCTTCTTCTTCGTGTGCCGTATCAGGTCACCCCGACGTTGGCGATCACTTCGGCGAAAGCTTCTCTGTCTTACGCTACCCGGAACAACTCCTCCACGCTTCTTATTCCGGTCCAGTCTCGAAAACTTCGTAGCGAAGACACATCTGCCTTTCCCAACCGCTCTGCTCCCCTCAATTTCTCCCTTCATAATTTTGTTGGAGTTAAGTGTATTTATCACCCCTCAGCACATGACCCAGATATGAGATCTTTCGCGTTAAAGCCCACGGTAAACTCCGGCTCCACGCAGGACCTCCGAGTTTGTAACTCTCTCAGTCCACGATATGTCTAGCATCCGCCTGTGAATCCACATTTCGAAGGCTCCTATTCTATTCATTGTGTTGACCTTTAGGGCCCATGCTTTGGAGCTGTATAATATTGACCAGACGTATCATTTTTATCACTTATAGGTTCACTGTTTATAATTAAAAACTTCGGCATAATTTTCAAAATACGTCAAGAAAACATTGATAAGACTACAGAAAAGCATGAAATTACAACGTTGCCGGTGTTGTCTGTCGAAACACAATCCGTAAGAAATTTACAGGTGGTGAAACGCTCGCATCGATTTATTTTATAAACAAATTTATCCTAGAGATATTTATCCAGAACTTTATTGAGATTCAGAGTTGTTGAAATAGTTATAGTAAAAATATACACATCCTTGCTTCATAAGATTAAAAAAAAAACTGAAATATGAGAACAAAATATTATAAGATATTGGAAAAGCCCAGAACAATGACTGATTCACCGACCAAAGCTTTACATACCCTATACTGGGTCAGTTTCGTGTAGAAAAAATCTTTTAGTTTCTTCAGCCTTATTGTATCATCAGCTTCACACAGGAATTGATTGATTCTGATGTTCCTCCTTCAAACTCAAAGCATTGCTGGGAATATTCCTTAATTTCTTCATCTCGGAAGGTTTCAACACAATATGTTGAGGTGATTGCTAAACATCAAACAATCCCCCAGTGGATGAAATGCCAAAAAGGAGTAAAAAATCTCAACACCTGCTTGCTGTAATTTTGTGTACAATACTTTCGACACCATAGCTCATAATATATTGTCTTAAGCATCTTGTAGATTATCTTTATGTTTTCTATTACCTAATTTACCGACCTCGGTAGCCCAGTTGTACTGGCTTGGATTTCAGATCACGATGTCCCGGGTTCGATTCCAGGTCGGGTCAGAGTTTTTCTAAGTGTTTTTTCACTTGAAATTTGGGTTGGGCTGTCAGGCAGTAAGTTCCGCCGGCTATACTGACACCTTTGTATAGAAAAGTGTTATATCATTATAATTGTTATTATAACTTTGTTTGTTTTTTGATATTGTGATCCTTAATACACCAGCCTTGTTGACCTTCTTTTAGTAGGCACACAATATGTTACGCGATCACAGTCTTAGTCTCATGTGGTCATGCATAATTGTTTAGGATGTCTATAAAACTAGTCAAAAATTAAAAGAAATACTATTAAGGGATAACCAAAAATTTTACTAGAACCCATTTGCATGTATTAAATTATTAAACTTAGCAGACGAGATCGAACTATTCTGCCGACACTTGAAAAGCTACTTAGTGAAAGCGACAAAAACCCAATTTTACAGAAGAGGTTTTTTTATGTTTAAAAAAATTGAAATAATTCTAGGTAGGTCGTTTTTGCTACATATTCATTAAAAATAATACGGCGAAACAATGAGTTATTGAATTTTATATAAATAAGCGTAGATACTTTCTGTTGCTATGTCGCTGACCATAATTTTGCGATACGATAATTTACTATTTTTTTTTTGCTGAGCCTCATCATGCATTAATTTTTATAAGTGTTATTTTTCAATTCATTAGCAATCACTTTAAGTTGATTAATAAAAATATACACACTTCACTTTGAATAAAAGGAAATGCAGTTCTTGCAAGAGTAAAATTCAATATGAATGATTTTTGAAAATTATCGTCACTAACGGTTAAATCGCACACATTTCAAGGTTTATCCTCAGCTTGGTCGCTTACAACATACCAAACGGGTTGTTTACGCTAAATTTTCAGTAATTTAAAATCTTTCGAGAATTACTTTCGGTTGTAATTTGTGGAATAATAATAATAATAAAAAAACTCTAATACAGGTTGGGGCATAATGGACTCCCTATTCTTTAAAAAGCCTACGAAAAGCCCTCTGCGTCGCCACCACACTATCATTGTTTTTAATGAACCTTTCTACGACAAAGCCTCGATGCTCACCGGACCACTGCGTGGCATTTACTTGAAATGAAAATGGCGTCGATTCCCCCACCTAACGCCACCACTCCTACTCCGCTAACCCACCTGCGCGATCTACAGTGAGTGTTTGAAACTAGGCAGTCCATTATGGCCCACCATGTATAAAAGAAAGTCGGGTTAGTGCGAACACGTATAACTCGAGATCAGCTGAATGGATTCTTACGATGTTTGATTTATTGGATTCTCCGCTCCGGATAACAGAATAACTATTAAAAAGTTGAAAAATGCATAAAAAATATGTACCTACTATAAAATATAATATTAAAGGTAGTATGAAATGGATTTTCTGTGACGCAAACGCCATCTATGAAAAAATCTATAACAACAAAATGATTGTTTACCTGACAACCATTAACATATTGGTACAAATATTTTAGATGCAATTTTTTCGAGCTTTCAGAAGTAATATTTTTTAACATTCAAACATATTTTAAACGTATTTTCGTATAAATTACAAATTTGATATCCATATTCTTAATAAGGACTACAGAACAACGTCTGTCGGGAAAACGACAGGCAAACACATCGACGGCGAACATTTTTTAGCGTCACTTGCGATAAAAGTGACAATTTCGGCGGGTCGCTTACGCTAAATAGCATTTCAGGTATCGAATAATAATTATCACATTATTTTAATAACCGAAAACTTCCCACCAACACGGTAGCTACATCCAACGCTTAAACTCATTCCGATTTCGTGTGGGTGTACGGTAAAGATAATACAATAAGCCTACTTTGCAACTGCAGACTCTGTTGATCACCTCTAGGTTCCCACTTTAATATCTCTAGTGGGTTTCAGAAGTTGATAAACAAACGGTTTACGAAAATTAATTATTATTAGCTAAGTTAAACCACCTGAGTGAAGATCGTCGATTCGTTGGTAAGAATATTATTTACAATGACAATGGAACACTATTCCTACATCTATATATAAAAATGGAGCCCTATTACTCATAGTTATGAGTCTTGTGATCGGATTTCAAAAAAAAAAATAGATTTCGCTGAAATTAATTTTCTCGACGGTTTCGAGAGTGTAGATTCCAAAAAGATTCTTCGATTTTCATAAAATTTGGTATACGGATTGGTCTTATGCTCCTACACAAACACGTAAAATTTGAGGTCCGTAACTTCAGTGGGTCCCCCTGAAAGTACCGATTAATATTGAATATGTAGTTCTAAAGCAGATAATAAAAAGCTCCAATAGTCGTTATCATTTTAAAGTTTCTATAATAATTCCAAGGATAAATTCATTTTAATCGTAAAATTATGAATTTTCATGCAAAGATATGTTTTACACGAAAAGGCTGTTATAATATAGGTACTATGAGTTCTGGGCTACCCTAGGTTAGCAGCTTTTTTACCGTGGTCGTCGTATCACGCGTGAACGCCAGAACAAGTTGCGCTAATTCTTTTTTATCGTGTTTCTCAGGAGAAGGTTCTAATGAAAGAAAAAATAAGAGAGTTTTGAGAAGTTTTAGAAAATTTAAGAAAAGTAAAAGTAGCTAACCTTTTTGGCGTTTTTGACAAAAAAATTAAACCTGTTCTATTTTTTTTATTTACATGGGCATTTGATAAAACTGTCAGGTCTGGTGTTTGATATGTTGGTGCGATTTTCAGAATCCAGATGTAGTAAATGATTTAAAACAACGTAACGGTCGGAGTTATATTAGTTAAATAGGTATTGTATGTAATATTTCGGTGTTTTTCTCGACAATCGAAATATATTAAAGAAAACACAATAACTTACACTTGATAATTCTATTATTAATTAAATAAGATAGTACAAAAGAATCACATGTCACAAAAAAGCTGTTATATCTCCAATCGTTGGTCTCAGAATCATCAATCGCCCTTGATTTAACAATAATCATCTCTTTGTGATTATTGTTCCCATTTCAATAATTGAATTTTAATGTTTATTAAAAATAAACGCCCTCTATAGAATATTCAGAATAACCCAATGGTTTTTTCCCCAGCTATATCCACAATATATTACAGGTATTTAATTTGTCATTCTAAAAATCCAAAGTCGATCTTCATAGTACTACAGGGCTACGTCTGTCGGGAAAGCTAGTATTTTTATAAAAACACAAAAACAAATATTGAATGACCACCAGCTGGGCTTAGAGTAAGATATCGGTAATATCTTGATTTAAAAAAAAACCATATATTTTTGACATCAAACACTGAAGAAATTCGTGTCGTGAATTTAAAGATGGTCAGGATCATGGCTTTATTGACCCATGAAATAGTGGTGGTCGGCAACAGATTAGGGGGGGGGGGGTTCAGCAGCCAGTCTTCCCTCTGAAATGGCGCAAGATCGAGCGCAATGGAGAGCTCTTGTTGCCTCCCTATACTCCTGAGTGAAATTAAAAGACCAGTGAAGACGTGAATAAAAGTATGATTATATAACCCAAAAAGGGTTACTTTTGAATCAAACTAAAATATGTATTGGGATTGTTTTAATCCGCTCCGATTAAAGGATTTATTTTTCCTAAATCATATATTCATCACAACAAATGTTTTCCATTTTTCATATGTATCATATTTCAATTGGAAAATATTAGTAGGTACATAACAAAATGAAAATATGGCTTTTTACCTCTCCGAATCGTACTACACAGAAATTCTTTAAACCACCCGCCCACGTCACATAATAATACCTTGTGGGTAGTGTTTCATCCCCATAATCCGAAAAGGTATGATTCGAATTAATATTCCATTAATAGGATTCCTGGATTTGTTTCCATGGAGGTATCTTTTCATTTCATCCTTACGAGACAACTTATTTAAAGGTTTTTCAATGCTGAAAATCGTTTTGTTGATGTATTAATAATTGTTTTAACATTATTTGCTTTGATTAACTGATTTTGATGGTTGAGGCTATCAACATCGGTATATACTTTTTTATCTCAAATTTAAAGAATCTTTTGGTACCATAACCGATCGTCCAAATTTGAAGATTTTTTGGGAAAAAATCTTATGTTCCTATCTCACGCGGTCTCAACAGTCCTTACAGAGGCAGGGTTGTCTTCTTCCAATAGCATTACGATCGTCTAGTTTTCTTTTAACGATCAGATTAGGTCCTGGACTTTCTCCTTCTCTCTCGCCTGGACACAGAGTCGAAATAAGATGTTTTGAAGAGCTCTTTTCAACTTGCTGTCTCACAAACCTCGTTTCTTTCATGTTGTCCTCTTATTGTCTTCCTAATTCTATAAAACGCTTGAGCACTAATTTTTTTTCATTCTTTTTGGATTCCTTTTCAAAACCCCAGTAGGTACTTACCTCCTACTCATTTTTTTTACTCATGTAGTATGTGACACACTCGATGTGGAGTAATTTAGTGATATGACCATTTTTACTCATGTAGTATGTGACACACTCGATGTGGAGTATTTTAGTGATATGAACATTTTTACTCATGTAGTATGTGACACACTCGATGTGGAGTAATTTAGTGATATGAACATTTTTACTCATGTAGTATGTGACACACTCGATGTGGAGTAATTTAGTGATATGACCATTTTTACTCATGTAGTATGTGACACACTCGATGTGGAGTATTTTAGTGATATGAACATTTTTACTCATGTAGGTAGTATGTGACACACTCGATGTGGAGTAATTTAGTGATATGACCATTTTTACTCATGTAGTATGTGACACACTCGATGTGGAGTATTTTAGTGATATGAACATTTTTACTCATGTAGTATGTGACACACTCGATGTGGAGTAATTTAGTGATATGAACATTTTTACTCATGTAGTATGTGACACACTCGATGTGGAGTATTTTAGTGATATGAACATTTTTACTCATGTAGTATGTGACACACTCGATGTG
Source organism: Mystacides longicornis (assembly GCA_963576905.1). Taxonomy (NCBI): domain Eukaryota; kingdom Metazoa; phylum Arthropoda; class Insecta; order Trichoptera; family Leptoceridae; genus Mystacides; species Mystacides longicornis. The sequence goes on from OY756428.1 coordinate 12,470,392, forward strand.
GAGTAATTTAGTGATATGACCATTTTTACTCATGTAGTATGTGACACACTCGATGTGGAGTAATTTAGTGATATGACCATTTTTACTCATGTAGTATGTGACACACTCGATGTGGAGTATTTTAGTGATATGAACATTTTTACTCATGTAGTATGTGACACACTCGATGTGGAGTAATTTAGTGATATGACCATTTTTACTCATGTAGTATGTGACACACTCGATGTGGAGTATTTTAGTGATATGAACATTTTTACTCATGTAGTATGTGACACACTCGATGTGGAGTAATTTAGTGATATGACCATTTTTACTCATGTAGTATGTGACACACTCGATGTGGAGTAATTTAGTGATATGACCATTTTTACTCATGTAGTATGTGACACACTCGATGTGGAGTATTTTAGTGATATGAACATTTTTACTCATGTAGTATGTGACACACTCGATGTGGAGTAATTTAGTGATATGACCATTTTTACTCATGTAGTATGTGACACACTCGATGTGGAGTAATTTAGTGATATGACCATTTTTACTCATGTAGTATGTGACACACTCGATGTGGAGTATTTTAGTGATATGAACATTTTTACTCATGTAGTATGTGACACACTCGATGTGGAGTAATTTAGTGATATGACCATTTTTACTCATGTAGTATGTGACACACTCGATGTGGAGTATTTTAGTGATATGAACATTTTTACTCATGTAGTATGTGACACACTCGATGTGGAGTAATTTAGTGATATGACCATTTTTACTCATGTAGTATGTGACACACTCGATGTGGAGTAATTTAGTGATATGACCATTTTTACTCATGTAGTATGTGACACACTCGATGTGGAGTAATTTAGTGATATGACCATTTTTACTCATGTAGTATGTGACACACTCGATGTGGAGTATTTTAGTGATATGAACATTTTTACTCATGTAGTATGTGACACACTCGATGTGGAGTAATTTAGTGATATGAACATTTTTACTCATGTAGTATGTGACACACTCGATGTGGAGTAATTTAGTGATATGACCATTTTTACTCATGTAGTATGTGACACACTCGATGTGGAGTATTTTAGTGATATGAACATTTTTACTCATGTAGGTAGTATGTGACACACTCGATGTGGAGTAATTTAGTGATATGACCATTTTTACTCATGTAGTATGTGACACACTCGATGTGGAGTATTTTAGTGATATGAACATTTTTACTCATGTAGTATGTGACACACTCGATGTGGAGTAATTTAGTGATATGAACATTTTTACTCATGTAGTATGTGACACACTCGATGTGGAGTAATTTAGTGATATGACCATTTTTACTCATGTAGTATGTGACACACTCGATGTGGAGTATTTTAGTGATATGAACATTTTTACTCATGTAGTATGTGACACACTCGATGTGGAGTATTTTAGTGATATGAACATTTTTACTCATGTAGGTAGTATGTGACACACTCGATGTGGAGTAATTTAGTGATATGACCATTTTTACTCATGTAGTATGTGACACACTCGATGTGGAGTATTTTAGTGATATGAACATTTTTACTCATGTAGTATGTGACACACTCGATGTGGAGTAATTTAGTGATATGCACATTTTTACTCATGTAGTATGTGACACACTCGATGTGGAGTAATTTAGTGATATGACCATTTTTACTCATGTAGTATGTGACACACTCGATGTGGAGTATTTTAGTGATATGAACATTTTTACTCATGTAGTATGTGACACACTCGATGTGGAGTAATTTAGTGATATGACCATTTTTACTCATGTAGTATGTGACACACTCGATGTGGAGTATTTTAGTGATATGAACATTTTTACTCATGTAGTATGTGACACACTCGATGTGGAGTAATTTAGTGATATGACCATTTTTACTCATGTAGTATGTGACACACTCGATGTGGAGTATTTTAGTGATATGAACATTTTTACTCATGTAGTATGTGACACACTCGATGTGGAGTAATTTAGTGATATGACCATTTTTACTCATGTAGTATGTGACACACTCGATGTGGAGTAATTTAGTGATATGACCATTTTTACTCATGTAGTATGTGACACACTCGATGTGGAGTATTTTAGTGATATGAACATTTTTACTCATGTAGTATGTGACACACTCGATGTGGAGTAATTTAGTGATATGACCATTTTTACTCATGTAGTATGTGACACACTCGATGTGGAGTATTTTAGTGATATGAACATTTTTACTCATGTAGTATGTGACACACTCGATGTGGAGTAATTTAGTGATATGACCATTTTTACTCATGTAGGTAGTATGTGACACACTCGATGTGGAGTATTTTAGTAATATGAACATTTTTACTCATGTAGTATGTGACACACTCGATGTGGAGTAATTTAGTGATATGACCATTTTTACTCATGTAGTATGTGACACACTCGATGTGGAGTATTTTAGTGATATGAACATTTTTACTCATGTAGTATGTGACACACTCGATGTGGAGTATTTTAGTGATATGAACATTTTTACTCATGTAGTATGTGACACACTCGATGTGGAGTATTTTAGTGATATGAACATTTTTACTCATGTAGTATGTGACACACTCGATGTGGAGTAATTTAGTGATATGACCATTTTTACTCATGTAGGTAGTATGTGACACACTCGATGTGGAGTATTTTAGTAATATGAACATTTTTACTCATGTAGTATGTGACACACTCGATGTGGAGTAATTTAGTGATATGACCATTTTTACTCATGTAGTATGTGACACACTCGATGTGGAGTATTTTAGTGATATGAACATTTTTACTCATGTAGTATGTGACACACTCGATGTGGAGTATTTTAGTGATATGAACATTTTTACTCATGTAGTATGTGACACACTCGATGTGGAGTATTTTAGTGATATGAACATTTTTACTCATGTAGTATGTGACACACTCGATGTGGAGTAATTTAGTGATATGACCATTTTTATTGTTATTTTTCCATAAATAAATTATTACTCTGGATGATTTTCAATTGAGTCATCAATTTTGCATTAATTTTGGCTATTTGAAAAGCTCCATTTTTTTATTTCGTTTCCAACTAAATTGCACACTTTTTCAAATATTGCGTACCTACTACTCAATTCAAGTGTTTTCAGGGTTCACTCAAATAAAAGTAGATGAATATGAAATGAAAATTCACGTTGTCTGAGTAATGTAATTTTTACATACAACTAACATAATTATATAATATTTGCATTGAATAAGCATTCAAAATGCACTGCTTTTGAATCTTACTTCAACACAAGACATCTTGAAAAAGCCAATAGAACTTGCGTTCATAGCAGAATAGTGTTGAAAATACACCAAGTCAGCTTTAGAATAATAACACAACTCAGAAATAATAATATAATACAATAAAATAATAATGGTAAGGTAAGATACAACACTACAAGTTTGAAAAAGAGAAGACATTTGACATAACAGCAGGTGTTAAATCACTTTTCCTTAGGAACGTGACATTTTCGCATTTTTCATAAAATACCAGAATAAATAATAAAAGAACGGGCTGAAAATCGCAGACATTTTATATTATTATTAGTTCTAACCATTTTTAGTTGCTGTTCCTTTTTCACTTATATTACACCAGATATAAACAAGTGAAAAGATCACAAGTAGAGAAATTATTTCATTTAAGTATGTGCGAAATTGTGAAAAAAGGTTTTCCTCTTCATATAAATTGATAAAAAAATATCTTCTTTTTTACATAAGATGTGAAACAACACTTTTAAATTTTTTAAGATCATGATTTTAGAAATTAGATAACATATAAAAAAAAACGACAAAAGGTAACCATCGATATTTTGAGAATATTATAGCAAAATAGAATACTTACAGGCGCGTCGATGACTAAAAAAATGGTTTAACTCTAGCCGAAAAATGAATATTACTTGTAAACTATTAATGTTGGTCCATGTGAACATCAAAGAAATATAGAGGGCTGTAACAAAGAGTTATGTAAGATAACTTTCAAGGATTTGTTATAATTATGCGATTAGTCAAGAATAAGAATCGCTGAGGCTGTTTTGAGATTCATGAGCATTTCTCATAGGAGATCGTCAACGAACTTGGTAGGTTTTGCGGCTTTTACATCAAGAGTTGGGGTTAGCTCTCCTAGCTAGGTTGGACTTCTAGCTGTTCTTCCACCTCTTTGGTGGTCTTCCTGAATCAATGAGTTTGATACGTTCTCCAAATGTGCACACCAGAGTCTTCATTCGTTGTCTTTCCCTATCTAACTAGTACCTATGACTGTATATCCTTAACATCGGATTAATCCTGAGAGTGTAGCAGCTTTGCTTTTTGACCATTTCAATAGGTATATGAATGTGCCCACATAATTCCACTTGATGGTGTTTGAATTTAGTGATGCATTTCACTGTGAATTTACCTTACACAGATACGCTCCAACTCGTTATTCCCTCCAAACTATGGTTCAAATTTTTCAAATAACCTAGATGGGAAACATCCGTCATAATATTACGTTTGAGAATCGGCCAATGTTTGGTGGTTGATCGTCTAATTAGAATAAAAGTTCTCTTCAGCCCTCAGTGCCCATGTGGAGAAAAGAATGAGTCTTTGAATCACGCTTTGTTTGCTTGCCATGTTTGCGGTAGTAGCAGACATTTTATGGATAGTCATCTGGAGGAACCAAGTTGCTTAGTTTCACTTTTTACATCAAAGATAGGTTGAAAACGTTAATAGAATTTATTAAAAAATACGAATTCAAGATTTAGTAAGTAAAAGTCGCGTCTTCGTGTATTTTTTAATTTAACTGAAGATTTAAACGAGTAGTCATAAGGCAATCAGCTCACAGGAGTTGGATTGCCAATATTGAAAAAAAAACGCTCCAACTCATTGCGGATCTCTATATACAATATCTTCATACAATAGTTTTGACTTATTTGACCTTATGCTTACAGAAGTTTTGCGGTCGAAGTATTTTCACTGGCAAACCCAGATAGGTAGGATGAATAATTTTAAAAGTCAATATCTAATTGCAGAATTCCAATACGCCAAGCCTTAAATGATAATATAAATCAATTAGAAGTCGAGTGTCGGTCTTGTGTGCGTCGATACTTTGATAAATTATTTGGGTGATTTGACGAAGTTCCGTATTATCAGCATTCATCAAACTTTGTATTAATTAAACTTTCACACAACTCTGTCATCTTATCTGTGTTCCAGAAACAATTGAGGCCCGTCAAAGTTAATCGATTTTCGATTGTTTTCTCTTAACACATTGTTTGAGTGTAATTATTATTCAATTTTCTGTTATATATCTTTCACGCTCATATAGCGACTGATATGTACTTTTTCTATCTAATTTTAGAAGATTAACATGAGATATTATTTAATAACTGTTCTCGATGAAAATAATTTTAATTTACGAGTAAAATTGACAAATTTTAAGAAGGTACCCAATTGAAACAAAACATCAGCGATTTACTCTATTTTAATTAAATAATTAACATTTATTTCAATAAAAGACTCGCGTACTCAGAATAACATGCCTTTTCGCTGAGAAAAACAAAATATACAAAACAAACAAATAAATATAGGTACAAAAATATACAATTAATGCTCTAATTATCGTCAAAAGACCGAATTCCGAACGTATGAGAATTTATTCTCGTGTGAGAACTTTTACTCGAAACATCCATGATTTATTTTTGTAACAATATAATGTATGTATAAGTTAGTTGTTAGCCTTGCAAAAGAATTCTTGTTTATTGCATATGTACACTGAAACTGGAGATATTTTTAACCCTGATATTGAAGACAAAATATTAGCTTTCGTTTAGACACAAAAGTGTATTACTGCTTTGAGTGTATATCGTAAAATTTAATATTCAACAGTGTATGAATTCGTATCCTTTTTTTTAATTTAATTCATGTTTTTCATTGTTTTTCAGAATAATTAAAAAATTATTTCCGAGCAATTTTCTTGATAACCTACTTGGTTCTTCGATTTGATCCTACCATCATGGCTTTTATTAAAATATAATGAGTAGATCATACTTGGGTGCAGATTCAATCATTAACATCTGTTGTTGTTTCATGTAAATTTATTAAATTATACCATTCCAACTCCAGTAATTGTGTTTTGATAGCCAAGTATCTGCCTAAAATAATTAATTAAAATCGTTTAATTATGGAGATTTATTCGAAATTATAATAATTACCTACTGCCGACGCATCTAATTGAGTAATGACATTACTCGAGGATAATATTCAATTTACCCAGATTAAGGAGAAATTTTCTTATTTGTTTTAGGTGTTATACGCACATTGGCTGTTCTGGATGCAGAGACTCGAGACCATTATTGGCTGACAGTTTGTGCCCAAGATCAAGGGGTAGTCCCCTTACATTCCTGCATTAAGGTATGTAAAAAAATTATTTATTATTTACTTGTTCACTAAAACTATAAAAAATAATAAATGGAAATTATAGAACCTGATATCCGAAAGTTGGCATACAAGAGTTAATTGACATCCATCACAGCTATATAAAAAAACGGTACACACTCGTGTATAACTTTTGCAAACATACCTGATTTTTTTTAATCCTCGCCTAATAAGCATTCTTCAAGCTTACCTATTTCTTTTTTTTTGGAATGACAACTGGGTTATTTTGTTTTCAAAAGTTGGCAATTTGTGTTTACTGAAATATTATAATAAAAACGTTTCTGTCACTGACTCACTGCCTGACTGACTGACATTAACACTTTTAGTTCCTGAGTTTCCCAGAAGATGACGCCACTCGCAATTAAAGAGAAATTTTGTTCTACTAAGTGGCTTACTGTAACATATTATTGGGACTGGTGGCTGAGCACTTTTTTTAAAACTTGATGTGGGGAAATACAATTTTACGGGCTATTTACCACATGCGAATTCAGCCATAAGAAAGCAAAGTTTGCATGAAAAAGATTACCGGTTGTTTCATAGCGGATAAAAGACAAACGAATGCATTGTTTTTCAAAAAATATTTACAGACTCAAGTTATTTAAAGAACATGCGAACTCATAACGGAGAAAAGCCATACGAATACAATGTTTGCAATAAAAAGTTTAATTTATCAAATAATTAAACACCCACACGCTAAAAGCCATTTGAATGACAAGTTTGTAATAAAAAAAAAATTAAGTTTGCATAAACAATTTTTAAGTTCTTTTAAGTTTGCATAAAGTAATAAAAATTATTTTAAGTTTGCATAAAGAGTTCAATCAACCAAATGCTTTAAAGACTCACTTGCGAGTTCAGCCATACGAAAGTAAAGTTTGCAAAAAAGCCCATAAGTGGGCGACACAGGCGCCTTAAAAAAACTATTATTATATAGGTAATATGAAGATCGTAAACATAGTTTTTTAAGCTTTGAATACTAAAGTTTAGTAAATTAAATGTAGTAAGCTGTATTTAATAAAACTTTGAGAGATATTGCACAGCTCTGCTCAGAATAATATCAAATGTCAAACCTATATTTCCAGCGTAATGTTTTCGCATACAAAAATTCATAAGTATGAATTCAAAAAAATATGATTCACGACAAAATAGACTTTGAAAGGAAAGGCACTTTAACAATAAATAACAATGAGGTCTTAAAATCTTTATTATACCTACCATTAATATTCTTATTTGAGGCTTATATTTATTTATTTTAAAAGACTTCAATATTATTTGTGTACCAAGCGCTAAAATCGGAAAACTAACTTTTTCATACAAAAATAAAGTTGAAAAAATATGTGTCAGAAATCCTTTACAAGTTTATTTAATCAGTATTCATCAGAAATCTTGCTTCCTTTACAGGAATATTTATGCAACAGGTAAAAGATTTGTATTATTATTCACTTTACAGTCGACTGAATGGAAAAATCTCTGGTGAAGGAAGTTGTAAATATTTCAGAGTGCAAGACCGTCTCTTTGTCCTCTCTCAGAAGACCCCGAGGATAAAAATATTCACAGGGTTCCTAATAATCTCCATCATAAAAGGTTCTTTGTATCTTAACCTGACAAATAGGGAGAAGATAGTCTTATAGAATTGTATTCTTGAAGCTTTTCACTATATGACGTAAACATATTATATACGGAAAAAATAGCAACTAATGATTTTTAAATGGAACCAACCACTACGGGCTTACGACCGTCTTCTACTGTTATTTCGAAGGCTGGCTTAGTGTGATCACTTTACGTTAACAACGTTCGCCATTAGGTGGTAATGTTTGTCTCCGAAACTCTTAATCATGAGAATTCTCAAGCTGTTCAACATGTCGAAAAATCTCATGTATGAAACAAATAGAAATTTAATAATTAATGAAACGTAGAGAAAAAAGTTGGAAATTATTGAGAACAAGAGAGCAACCAAATTTGAAGATTGCGACTGCTGTCATATTATATTTGGCGCCAGGATATGACTATATCCATTTTTGTTACTGTCTCATATTTATTGCCTATTGGCTTTGTTGGTGGCTTTATTATACACGAAATATACGTATTCTTATGCGTCAGCAACTGATATATTTGTTAAAAAATTCAATTTCGAACCCAACAATGTACGCTCTTTAAGCTTACGCATCCAAGCTATTATAAGCTAGTGTTGAGAATGTAGAACCTAATCATCTTCTAAATCAAACTAATCGTGAATTCCAGTTAAGTAAATGGATTGAACAGGATTCTGTGTCATAATTTTGAAATCAAATTTGACTTAATCTACATAATAATTCAGAAATGTTTGTGTGCTTTCTATTGTATATGTGAACATCACGCTCAAAATACAAAATGCTACGTCAGATATGAATCTGCGCAGAGCGGTGCAATTTGCTTGAGAAGGTTCTTAAATACAATTTGCTGCATTAACTTTAATATATTTGGAGCTATTTAAAAAACTCTATTTTTTTAGGATCTTCATACAAATTTTTCAAAAAGACAGTAAGCCATATTTTGGAAACAAAATTACTCATGTAAACGTTGAATTGAATCTTGGTATTACGGTATGAAAATGTAATAAAATAATTGTAGATTGATTTGTTATACATATAAATGTTATTCAAATATTATTATTCTCAATAAATAAAGATTTAATGAAAAAATTTGCAAAATGATTCCTCCATTTTGAAATTTGACAGATAGCACAAATCACCCTCTATGGGTGGAAAGCCTAATTAATTATCACACATTAGGGAATGTAGCTAAGATTCAAACCACAGAGATCTCTCTCTCTCTATGAAAACTTGCAAATTATGTCGGTAGGTTCGTATAATATTATGAGGTCGGTAATACAAACATTGTAAAAGTGTCATTCTTCTTTTTCTGTGCTTATGTCAGTTATAGAGGTCTGTTAAGCAATGGGAAGCTAGACTAGAACCTGTTTAATTACCTACCGATCAAGCCTGACAATCGGAATCAAAAACGTAAAGCAAGACGGATATAAGCTAGTGCTACAATAAAACAGTTTTAAATAATTGCAGCAGTTAACATAATATATCATTCATTTTGAAAACTTGTGAACTAAAATTGAATTTGAGGTGTTACGAGTAGGTACATGAACAAATCAAAAGGAGTGGTTGTTGGTAATAAACACGACATGTAACGAATACTTCTTAGTATAAATCACTCAAAGAAAAAAAATTGGTAGGTATTCGACATTTGCATGATACTGTGGTTTCGAAAATACAACTTTCCTTTAATAAAACCTTCAACCAAAATAACAAGCTATAATAGTAGGTAGTGTAGTATCGGTTATCGACGAAATTCATTTGAAATGAACGACCACCGGGCACCTTCTGCCCAAAATATCGAAGAAGTGAATATTAGTCATCCATTACAATCCAAGCTCCACTTAGGGGCATAGGGAGGCAACAAGAGCTCTCCGTTGCGCTCGATCTTGTCATAATGTTTATGACCTCCTCACAGGAAGCAAAATTAACGGACCAGGAAACCCCCATGCATATATTGGATCAATCATTGAAACTCAAGTAAGTACGTCACAGCCAAGGTGGTCTGATAATGATGATGATATTTTGCACCTACATATACCTAATCTGAATGATGCAATCTTAAAATTTTCCATGAGAAACAATATAAATATAAACACTGTTAGATTCTTAATACGGAATTCAATTATCAGCTGGTAAGTTATAATAATTCATATCTATTTACAGATTTTTTTCATCAGTCTTTTTCTACAAAAAATTCTTTACGTCATCAATGTTGTAACCTTCTTCATAACTCCCATTTCCCACTACCCACATTTAGGAAAGAAATTTTATTTCCAACTTTTTCAAAGAAATGTAGGTATAGATACTCATTCCTTCTTTTTTTCATTTACAAAAGTTACAATTCAATTATGTGAAAGGTCATTTTTCAAAACTCTATTAAAATATAAAAATAAAAACCATAAAAATTCCCTTCACCTCGTTATGAATGATTTGATTTTCTCTTTGCAAAAAAAACCCCCAACTTGAAACAAACTCTGTAGGTAGGTACCTGGGAAAATAATAACAACAGGCAAATGTATTCAATAAATATTCCCAATTTAAGGTTGATTTTTCTTCATTCCACTTTCAAAAATTATATACAGTACCTACCTACCTTCATATAAAAAAATAATAAAGTAAATACAGGGTTGCCAGCAAAAGTTTTATCGGAAAACTGGTGTAGAAATTTTGTAGGCACGTTTATTATATTTTTTTTCTCCTTCATCAGCGTGTCTTCGTCCTTTGCTTAACCGTATAATATGACTTCCGATCCTTCGCTGTCCTCTTTCACGGTCAACCATACCATTTAAAAATCGAACAATACTGTTCGATTTTTAAATTTAAGTCGCTATCAGTTGTTGTTGATATTATTCGTAAACTTAAAAACTTGTTAATTGCCCGTCCGTCTGGGCTGACGACATTTCTTTTGCCATGTCTGGTTTACCATTCCACAATATTTTGGTCCATCTATAATGTGGGTATCTGGCTACGTAGGTAGTTCACCCATCGCCATTTCAGAATTGGAAACCTTTTCAGTATATTGAATAAAGGTATGATCGGTTAAACATTTTTAAGAAATCCTATTGTGCTGAAACTAGTTGAAGATGATGAATAATTAATAGTTACAAAATTTTAATATCTTGGAATTTACATCAGCAGCAACGGAAACCTTAATACAGAAACTATAAAGCTGAGGCGGTTTCTGGATGCCAGAAAAAGACTAATTGAAGACACAAACGTATGCGATTATATAGATAGTATAGGTGATCCAAAAACCATAAAACCTGTGTACGAATAACAGCTGTTTAAAGAATCGAAATATGCATATAGCGCTGAAACGAAATGTCAACAGCCTTTTTGACATACAGTATCGAAGAAGAAGGGTGAATTAAGCTAATTTGGCAGTAGAAAATGGCGTCACTGTTGAATTTGAGACAAACTCACGGCACTGTTTTCTAAAATCGGGAGGAAAATGAATCTCGTATGGATGTCGGGACAAAAAGTTAATGACTGTAACCGTTATGTTATTATATCGGGATAAAATGGCAACCCTGTATTATATTCTTCAAAAGTATTATAGGTAACGATGAAAACCTTATTTTAACAAGGAGAAATAAATTCAAATTAAATTAGACGGTGAAAAATAATAATACTTACTTACATCTTTGTGCCGTAGCTGTAATACAAAGTCCATGGGGGATGCTAACACGTTAAAATTAACTACTTTTTAATTTCATTCAAATTTTTCTCAAAGCCCGGCTAATCGCATTACTAAGTCCGTTCTCAGATGATCGATTTAACGGTGTATACTGGGGTAATTAAGAAATTATTCAAAATAAGAACCTCGACTCCATATTAACATAATTCTATAATCTGGGAATATAATATGAATTTAATCAGTTTCTCAGAGATTATGGAATTTCTTGATCGAAAATCAATTTGTTCAAAGAATGAGCGAAATATCTTACCTACTTTGAAATTTCATGGTAAAATCTGATGCTCAGCATTAAAAGGGAGGATGAATTATGAATAAACAGAATCAGATCTTAATGTTGAATATTCACTTTCTATACCACAAATTTACGTGATTTTGTGCAAAACCTACCTGAATTATTAAAAAATTCTTATTAAGAAAAATCACATATTCAATAATAGAAAATGTTTTATTTTTAAAAGAATTAGTTTTAGTCGTCAATTTTGAGCATGAATTCAAGTGTTATTAGGTAGCTTAGTTATCCAAGGCACCAGATTCATTATTTGATGATCTCGGATTCAATTTCCGATCGGGTTTCGGATTTTTTTTCTCAAAATATTTTATACTCGTGGTTGAAATCTTTTCTCAATATGAACAGGAGGTTAAACTGAAAAGTACCTCCGCCTATAAAGACATTTTAAAATGAATCTGGGCTCACCCAAATTGAACACAAATACACTTTCGTTGTGAAAGTTGAAATGGTCAGCACCGGGATTCGAACCTACGACCTCGTAATAAGCTGTACGTTCGAAAGCCGTTGACTGATACCACTGGTATACCAACCACTTATTTTTATTTATGAAATTTTTGACATAGCTAAAGTTCATAATGTCATCGACAATTAATAGCTCCAAACGACCACAATAAAAGGACTCTTTCACATATTATTATTATGATGTTGAATCATATGACTGGTGAATCAGTTAATTGCAACTCATATGGCTAGTAGTAAATAGGATGAAAGTAGTTTATATGAATTAGCTAAAAAAATAATAACTAAACAGTATTGACCCAAGACATCATGGTTTAGATCTTTTTTTCTTTTATTCGCTTCTTTCGCCATCATCAATATACAGAGAGCGAGCAAGTGTTTCCACGGTGTCCGATATCAACCATAAAAGAAGGTTTGCTCTTATTCTAGAAACGGCTCTATGTATTCTTCGTTTGATGTAAACGCACACTAATATGTTAGTTAATCTGTAAATGAACATTCATACATTAATACATAAGTACGTCAATATTTTTTGTAGATATGTAATTTGACCGTTGGTAAAAACTCCTGTAAAAAAACTGTTAAAAAGTTTGCTAAATATTTTGCGTTGTGGAAATTTAAATATAAAAAAAGAATAATAACATCTAAGTACCTGCGTTTCAAAACACATGTGGATCATTTTGAGAAACACGGCTTTATCTTGTCGTGTTTATGACTCCCTGTGCCCCGCCTCACTCTATATTTTTGTTCCAAACGTGTGCCCGACTCGTGTTTTATTTTTTGTTGGAAGGAACATGTTCTAGTAATGAATTCGTATCATAATAATGTCTGAGAACACTAAAATGCTACACCCAGTCAAATACAGCGCACCCAGTCAACTCGCCCAGAAACATAACTCCGTGTGTTCTGAATTGTGAATGTTGCTTTTTTACAAACCATGAGAGTACCTACAGTAACATATTATTTTTTATCTAAGATAAGAAGGTATCATACATTTGCTAAAAATAATAATTGGTTTAGATTATCATCGAACCATTTTTTTTCAGAATTGCGGGATAAAAGTTCTACAGTATTTAGCTGTATCATTAGAAATGTGAATCAACCAACTTTTTTTTAACAAAATCTTATGATTGGTTGCCAGCAATTTTCTCCACTTCACTCTGTCTGTAGCAGATCTTATCAGTTCCTCATGTGAGGAACATGACATATCCGAATAGATGTCATGTAGGTATTTTCTGATGCGGTCTTCCTCGGGAGATTGTCCCCTCGGTCATCCCCTCAATGATTGTTTGTAGGGGACCTTCGTTTCATATTACATATAATGTGTCCTACCCATATTTCCCGCCCTTCAGACAGGATTTTGAGCAGGTGCCTCCCTCCTTCGATTTTTCAGGGAACCTCATCATTTGTTATGTGTTTTTCCATGATAAACCTAGAAGTCTTCTTTAGGAACCCATCTCAAAAGCTTCCAGTCTAAACATAACACCACGTTATTTAAATATTAGGTATAATCTTAGCAACATCAACTGTTAGCAGTATCTATAGTTGTGGTGGGTCTATCTAGTCTATCGGATCAGTCATCCACTTTCGTAGTGGAGTTCGTTGGTTCAATCCCCGGTGACGAGCATCATCCACTTTCACGATATAAGCTCATCTTTCTGTGAAATATATTGTCAAAAATGATTTGTTTTCACTTTGGGTGTGCACAGACTCATTTTTTTTTTCAAATAAAAGTCGGTTACTTCATGTTCTCGCCATTTTCATTAATGATATAGATAAATTCTTCCAAAAAGCATATTCATGCATAACTATGGTAGGCCAGGTAGTGGCTACAGCCTCTCTGCTTAGAATGGCTGGGAAAGCGGCTTCGAGTCCTGGATTAAAATGTGAATCGAAAATTTCCATGATTTGAATTTTGAGATTTCGCCGAGCTTTACCACCTAAATGGAGAACGTTACTAATGTAAAGTAATAAGACTTCGAAATAGCAGAATTAACAAAGTAGTTCAAATATGATAAAATGTATCCATTGAAAAATTATTTGTTACATTCTTCTTCTTCGTGTACGCTCCTAAAGGAGGTCGGCGACCATCATTTCGAACTTCTCACGGTCTTGAGCCAGTATTATCAATGAAGCTGTATCCGGTATGCCAAGAGACTCTCTTCCGCCTCATACCCCTTCTTCCCTCTAGTTTTCCTAAAAGTTGTAGGAGGGAATATTTTTCACTACGGAATATTCGGTCAAAGTATGCGGCCTTGCGTCTCTTGGCAGTGGTTAGGAGTTCTCTTTTCTTCTGCATCATGCCCAAAAATCTCTCGTTAGGCACCCCGTCGGCATATGAGATGCGCAGCATTCTTTTATACAACCTGTTACCTAAGTGATTCAAAATTAACTAAATCTAGCAAGTCACGTTTTATTATTCACATAAAATTTCGTTTTTATAAAATGAAAATAAGTATTCCCTACTTCCATAAAAACAATAAGGACTCCAATCAATATTGTTTAGGGAATGCAAAAAACATACGTAGGTATTATTATTATGTAGATATATATTTTTGCACGTGGTAAACAGAATCACAGCGCAAAAGCCCACAAGATGAGGTGAAAGGTCATTGGCTTGTAACCTTCGCTTGGATTTGAAGTATTTATTGAGCTTAAGCAATGCTCCCTTTCTTGTTCATTAGTCTCTGTGAGGCTCAAAACATCTTAATAGAATTTATTAATCACGCATCAGGGTTTCCTAACTATATTTCTGCAGCAGATTTTTTCTCTTTTATCTACATAATAAGTCAGTTATGTGTTTTTTTTATGTCATAGCATCAGGCCTAAAATATAAGCCTAATGTTGATTTTTTTTTCATCCCAGAGTTGTGCAAAATCTCTCAGAGTGTTTGTAAACACGGTTTACTGCATTTACTGTACCTAATATTTTTAAAGCAGATTAAAAAATCTATTATTTGTAGAATCTTCATAGTAACATCCCAGTAAATACAAATACCTACCCATGTTTTGAAATGTTGCATAGAACCGAAATATTATGGAACTAAAACATAAGTATTAAAAAGATTCAAGATTGATTTGAAATAAAAATAAAATATTATTAAAACCATATAAAACATATTTTATATACATTTTAATGAAAATTGATTAGTGCCTACATTTTCGTAGATTGACGTTTTGTTGGTCGGTAAAACAACCCCCTTTATCAATCGATTCTAGCCATTTCATATAAAATTTGTACAATTCCACACATAGATGGTGCTAATAGAGTGTAAATTATATTATTTTATTTATTTTATTTTATTTTATTTACATACGGCAAAGCCATTTACATGTTTATTAATAATACAGTTATATAAGATAAAATATGACAGAACACAATAAAAGTACATAAAACAAACTTTAAATTCACATCCAAAGAATCACAGATAAATATAATAATATCAAATCAAGACAATAAATTATAACAATTAAAATGCATGAAAATTGAACAATAATCAGAACTAAACTACAAGCACAATATTATAATTATATTATTGAAGTATTTTTTCCCCTTTATTGAATAGTGAAATTTAATTAAGTATAGGATATAACATACACAGACAACTTTTTTCCGTGTGAGTGACAGACTATAATTTTTCTTTTTTATAAACATTTAAAGTGACATTCTTCTTTTCTTATCTTTTTTATAAATTGTGAAAGTGTGATTCTTCTTTTTCTGCGCGTATGACAGTAACATGGTCTGTTAAGCAATGGGAAGCTAGACTAGAACCTTTTTAATTACCTACCGATCAAGCCTGACAATCTGAATCAACAACGTAAAGCAAGACGGGTATTATGTAGCTGTAGATAATTCCGAAATTACTTTTGAGATAAGTAGGTATATTATAATTATTAAAAATGTCATCATACGTGTGCGTTACTTCTGAAACTTCAATATGTCTTGAAAAACTATGTAATTGTTGAAATCCAGTTGAACTGGAACCGTAAGTTGGTGAGCCCTCCCGCTTGGCTTTTCACTAACGTCTGTTTCATCGTAGCTACCCGCCCGCTAAACCTCTGCATTATTTCGCTCGAGCCTCGTGCCAAGTTTCCGCAAGGAATTTAATACTATTTTATTAAATATTTAAGAAGTTGATGTATCATTATAATGGTGTACACAAAACAAAATATGAAATGATAATGTTCTTGTTGACCTATAAAACTTTTCAACATATTTCACTTTGTTGACAGCAGGAAGCTTATTCAGATTGTTTTGTACCAACCATGACTAACTTCGAATATTGCTAAAATATAAAGACACCACACGCAGTCACAATAAATAGATAAATACTTTTCCATATAAAGGAGTCAGTATAACCGGCGGAACTTATCCCGTCCAATCTGAGACAGCCCAACCCCACGCCCCGCGGGTAGACATTTCGAGTGAGTCAAACAATGTTTGAGTTCACCGTAAGTGAGCATAGATTCATTTTCAAAAATAAGTAAACACGTAGAAAAATTCTGACATGACAGAAAACCGAAATCAGGGCCGCATGATCAGATTATTACGCATATACCAATAGGTTACCGAATACCGGCGTCAACGATAGTGTATCTAAAATTCGCTCCCTTTTTTTTTAACCCTTTGCACTCGTTGTCGAGTGAATTTTCTCCCTTATTGAAATATTTTATAAATAGTAAAGATCCAGTTCATTTTGATTTCAGAACACTTTGAGATAACGCTTCGCTATTTTTTTATGTATCCACTTTTGCAAGGATTCAGAACAAAATAGGTAGTAGTATGGCAATTTCATTGTAATCTACCACATATCAATAATGTAAAACCGCCATCAAAAATATCTCGATCGGATTTGCAATAGTTCTTTCAAGGCCGTCATGCTTACTTCCTTTGCTAAGAATAATTTGATTTTTCTATGTACTCAATAGTTCACATCTTTGACTAATATGCCCTAAATGCAACCATTTTGACGGAAACCATATGTGTAAATCACAATAAAGCTTTCTATGAGCAGTTAATATAGAATCTGAACGGTCTTTGTTTACCTAGTAATTAGCGAGCCAGTAAAATGAGGTGGTTGAGAACTAATTTAGATACTTTTAACAAAAAAGATTTCATTTAGTAGTAGAACACTCGACACCTTTTTCGAAAAATCAGAACACAAATACAGTTTGACAACTTACGCGCTATGTTCCTAGGGAGCGCAGCGGTCTGTCGTCTGATAAGACGGCAGTTTTTCAAAATATATGACAATGTTTTTTGTTACTACGGTAACAATATTGACAATGTTCTAACATATTCACCGCCAGTAGCGGCGTATTCATAGGAAAACAGCCCATTACACAGAAATCAAAGCTTGTGTTATGAAAACAGAACATGGTAGCCCCTGGGGAGATCAAACTCAACCACTTCAGATTAAAGGTTTAAATATGAGACAAAAAAAGAAGAGAGAACGCAACCAAACAGCCTGTATTAGGCATAATAACAATCTTTAAATATCAAATATGTATATTGCGAAATGTTTTTTTCCAGCGGTATTGCAGGTACGCATTGCCGTAGCCCGCGCTTCTCCCGTCAAAACTTTGTCGTCTCGTTCATGTTTAATATCAAATTTGTTGTGCTCTGCTCGTGAAAAATAATACAATTATTTCACAATTTATTTCAATTTCTAAGTAATTAACGAACAAGGTTTTTTTCATACATTTTAACGTGAATAAATTTCACAACTTTGTAAATAAATATATGTTACCTATACACATACATACATTCTCCTTAAGGCCCCCCGCACACCATAAGCCAGCCCAGAGGAGACCAATCCGCAGCATACTCGACCCGCACAAAACCAACCCCCTAGTCTGATCAAAGCAGGCAAACCAAAAAGTCGGCCCCACACAAATCAAGCCCGCCACGGACCTCCCCCCCCCCCTCCAAACCAACCCACAACATAGTGGGGCTAAGCCCTACTATGGAGCATAGGGAGGCACAAGAGCTCTCCATTGCGATGAATGCGCCTTTACAGGGAGGACACCACCTTTCTGAACTCCGCTGATGGCACCCAGGCGTCCGAGGTTTATTTCTTGTGCCTTTGCTGACCTTTTGGGGTTTAAGGACGTGAGATGGTCAATCTCACGTTCCCGATCTGATTTTCGATTTCCTGCCTGTTACAGGATGCTAAAAAAAACAGCAGAAATAGCAGTGGTGCTACTCTTAGCCGGCAACCCCACGGCCAAGCCGGTAACCCCACGGCCATATGTTATACACCAAGTACATATATATTTTAAACGTAGTGTAAAAAACCGTGTATTCATTAGACTAATAATGCAATATTTCGTAGGTTTTCTTTTTTCCAACGCTAAGATCGTTTCATGCTAGATCATACCTTAGCATGAAACGAATCAACCTTGGTTTTGTATAAGACATCAACTGAAATTTGAAATAACCTGCAGAGAATGCTTATTTGTGACCCTACATATTATGTTCGCAGCGTCAAGGACCTAAAAATACGTAAAATTTATACATAATCAATTGTGTTTTCTCGGATTTAAAAATATTAAGCTTAGGTTAGACTATCTTGATTATGTCAAGACAACATTGAAAAAAGTCGTTTTGTTTCTGGGAGCGCAAAAATATATCGTTGAAGTGTGTACCTACAAGAAAATACCCGAACATCTTCTCTCATTGAATAGTCCTATAAAATGTTGAAAGGTGCTTAAAAGAATAATGGTTTTAGAAAAACAAATTAGTCTCTTGTTTTTTATGTCTAAAAGAATCGAATTTTGTTTTTCCCATCATTCTATAATAAACGGGTTTCTTTTAATTCAAACTTAGAACAACATTGTTTAATGTGGGTCTTCTTAAAGTAACTCAAGGATTTCGTAGCTCATCCTTTTATATAACCTACTTGTGTCTTGTTTTTAACCTGTGTTTTTAACCTGTTACCTGTTTTTAAACAATTATTCTAGTAACCAATCATTTCTTTTTTGTCTGTTTTTCCTTATTGATTTATTTCTCATACCACTCAAAGTCTGTTTCAACACGAGGACCTTTTTTTCAGTGCTAGATAGTTTAATTTTATATTTCAATTAGCTTTCCCGACAGACGTTATACCCTGTCTTTAACAAAAAAATTGAATTTTAAATTAGTTTCTTGATAAATTTATTGTTTTACCAATATAATACCGAACTATGCATCTGTTTATATTATCAAAATCATAAAGCAGGTTTTCTCAAATGTTCTAATAGGTATCTACCATCAAAGCAAGCACCAACTTTTCATTTTTTTTTCTTTCGTAAAAAAAATCTCCAGACATAACTAACACAACGAAAAGATTTTTGAACAGCTGTTCTGTACGAACAATGAAAATACCTAGTGAAGACGTGGTCAGAGCCAGTGTTGCCACCTTTATAAATAAAGTTACAACCCGGACATTTTTAATTTCGCCCGGACATCCGGACGCACGTCGCAACAGGTGACAACACTGGTCAGTGCCAATCTCAGTACATAGAGTACTGAAAATATTTTTTTCGGATTTTTTATTGATTTAAAACTCATTATGAAATTTACTTTATAGATTCAATACTTTTTGTGATAAGATTTATACTTTATAGATTCAATATGATCTTGTCATAAGGGTGACGTCTGTTACCCCGTGTGATGGGATCCGCTAAACGGGGACTACTACTTACTAGATTTCCACTAACTAAACTACCTAACTCGAACTACACCTGATCTAGCTAAATAAACGTTTAACAAAACCGTGTAAACCGAGTCGACTGAAAGAGTGCATCAATGTACCTATATAATAGGTAGATGACTCTAAGATGAAGACTTACGAACCCAAAATGAAGGGGTTAACAAACTTCATGATACGCACCTGAAATCACGGTTAAGGAAATCGTATGCGCTTTAAAGAAGACTTTCCGGCCGCTACGTGGAATCTAATGGCCATGATGATATTGTGATCGTCTAGTAACCTAAATTTAAGGACCCAATACGTTGTGTACGAAATTAATTATAACAATCATTCAACTATATAAACCTGTAAACATTTGGTCAACTCTGAAATAATGGTGATAATAGAACACATTTACGTAAACAATCAAACGCAGGATACCCCACCATTTGTGATGTTAGTAATAATGAAATGAAAGAGTCCTACCTTAAATCCTCAGTTCTGTGAAATGACATGAGAAGTATTCAAACCAAGATGAAACAAAATATTCGACAATTTATAACATGATTGAAAGTTTTCACAAATGGTGGTCGTCGATAGCTGAAAATATTAGTAGATAAGCATGCAATCAATCCTAGCCTACCATGATATCATAAAACTTTACCAACCCCCCTCCCCCCCCTGAAATCAAGATAGAACCATTACGGGCTTACGACCGTCTTCTACTTGGTTTCGAAGGCTGGCTTATGCGCGCTTTATGTTAACAACGTTCGCCATTACACTTTCGCAGTGAATGGTTCTTCTTGATAAAACACAAAGCCCTCCCCAAACTAAGTAAGCAAACAAATTAAATAAAATAATAAAATAAAGTAAGACTTATCAATGATCTAGAGTTGCTATTTCTTTCTTGAATACACTGACTCTATGTTTTAAAAGATTCTAATTCAAATCGGTCCCCAGATAACACTTAATTATGTAAAATACTAATTAAAAATGCAACACTGAATTTAAATTTATGCTTGAATCTAAAAGGAATTTACTACAAATAGATTCCACCACCCAGGAGCACACAAAATTAATATGTTATAAAATGTTCAATAAAATAATCAATAAAAATCACTAACTGAAAACAGGGCTATCCAAAGGATTTCGTACGAGAACGAGCCCCCTACATCCCCGTCGACGATGCAAACCGAACTGTACCGAGATGAACTCAGGCGCATAATTTATCTAATACAAAATCCTTCGTATCCCATCTACAGTCAATGTTTCATGACTCTATCCAAAAGCGTTCCAAACAATCAAGATTATATGTGAAGTGTTCGAATCATTTCTCCACATATAAATTGGAAGACTTCGATCCCTAATTAAGTAAAAGATGTCACTACTAATATTAGACTAACATAAAATAGTATTGTAGTTTATAAAATAAACTACAATATTTCAATAAAATGAATGGCCATGACAATCCTCCCCTTGAAAGAACAATCATGGGCTTGCTAAAGATTCATGATTTTCTTTCACAAACTCAAAAAATAAAAATATCAATTCGAAAATGAATACCAATTTATGACACCCCAGTATGACCCTGGCTTATTTGCACCTACCATGTGAGCCTTCCTCAAAATGCTATGGATGTAAGTTCTTAATCATACAAGTACCTACCCCCTTCGCAATCATCCCATCCCTTTACACTCATTCAAAACGCCTGCCATACTAATCAACCATTTGGTATACCTACAGTCAATGTAGAAACCCAGTACCTAATGTTATTTGTATCGTGAAGGAATTTAAATTTTTGTAGAAAGAATTATTTTCTGAATCATTTTGTTGACTTGATTTTAGAATTGTATAAAAAATATATATATATTTTTTTCATGCTATATAGCAGCCCCCACGTCCCGCTGCTTTTAGATCTCGACCGGCCTGTTCGGATGTCGAGTCCCTCATGCGATTAGACTAACCTTCAACGCGCACGCGAAATATATAAACTAAGATACGAGTACAAAGCATGCTTAAATACATAAACTAAGGTTTTACAATAGGCATTGAATCAATCACCCCCGAAACCGACCCAAATATGGTCACAACTTTAACCACACCTCGGTCGCCCTCTCATAATGACAGATTCAATTTATGGTGTTAAACAATGACCCATATTAGGACCTTAGCGGCGATGACACAAGGGATTGTCCTTCGAGCCTTTCCTAGGATCATATACGAAGAATGGAACTTTCCCCCAGACAAAGTTTGAGGCAAGGACTGGAGTTGTTAAAAATATGTATAATATTTTGTATATAATAAATTCATGCATTATTGTAAAATAAATCATAATAAATACAAGGTTGTGAATCATTTTCGCCTTAAGTTACGAAAAGAAAGGAAGAGGAGTTTGTTAAGATACAATAAAATAATGATAAATACATAAATATGATAATTCATGCAAGGCGTCGTTAGTAAACTACCGGGTGTCGAGCCCCTCATGCGATTAGGCTAAACTTTAACGCGAAATATAATAAACTAAGATACGTGTACAAAGCATGCTTAAATACATAAACTAAGGTTTTACAATAGGCATTGAATCAATCACCCCCGAAACCGACCCAAATATGGTCACAACTTTAACCACACCTCGGTCGCCCTCTCATAATGACAGATTCAATTTATGGTGTTAAGCAATGACCCATATTAGGACCTTAGCGGCGATGACACAAGGGATTGTCCTTCGAGCCTTTCCTAGGATCATATACGAAGAATGGAACTTTCCCCCAGACAAAGTTTGAGGCAAGGACTGGAGTTGTTAAAAATATGTATAATATTTTGTATTAATAAATTCATGCAATATTGTAAAATAAATCATAATAAATACAAGGTTGTGAGTCATTTTCGCCTTAAGTTACGAAAAGAAAGGAAGAGGAGTTTGTTAAGATACAATAAAATAATGATAAATACATAAATACGATAAATAATGCAATGGAGTCGTTAGTAAACAATAGTCAACACATTTTATAAATTATTGAAATATTAAAAGCTTGATAAAGTATTCAGTTCCTTCACAATACAGAATAATGAAAATTTATAAAGATAGATAAGTACCTAATTTTAAATTTAAGGCCTGGCTGAATTTGGTCCTGCTGCAATAGTCTGGTAACTAAAACTTTGAACTTATTTAATTTAATCGAATTGAGAATGATTATCTTAAAATAACTAAAACTTAAATTATGTAGTCCTGAATTCTTTAACCAGAGACACAGATCACAATTCATTCACCCAAACTCATACTAAATTATAATAAAATATAAAAAAAAAATTTAATAAATATAAAGCTTCCTAAATACGGTTCTGTCGACTAAGATTATAGAAACAAACCAAAGACACAATTACGACTCAAATCCTGAAGTAGGTACCTCACCAATCCGAGATAAAGCTCGACCGAACACTCAATAATAAAATACTGTAGTGACATATAGTGCTTGACAAAAAAAAACACCATAATAAACAAAAACAAAATATACCTATATCAAATACAAACAGACAAAAAATATCTCTCTCAACCATAAGATACCCTAGGACCTAGAAGACACACTTAACATTTCATAAATTTAATAATAATATTTCACAGTTCAATAATGAAAGCCCATAGTAATAAATCGAAAAACACAGTGAGACCTAAAACATTATTATTATTATTGAACCCTGAAATACAATCTATCCACCTAATACAAATATGATGACGACCGCGGACAAAAAAGTACCTATCACAAAAAAATATTCATATTAGAAAATCGAAAACATTTACCTACTTAATCTTTATTTCTCTATGATAAAATTTTTGAAAAATTAATATATAGGCTTCCCCAAGGAATGGAGTGTTTGAAGAAGAAATATACCTACTTAAATTAAACTCGAACATAACTAATTATTATAATTATCTTACACACAAAACAACCTTCCCTTTTGGAATATTAAACTGTACCAAGCAGAAAAGAATACGACCTTTAACTTCAGTCCCAAATATTTATAAGCAATGATAAATCATAGAAAACACATACCTTGCAAAAGCACCAAGTACCTATCTCTTTTACAAAAATAATGAATCTGGGTTCACACAAAGTGAACAAAAAAAAAAAAACATGACACCCCACTGACCTGAATTGGTGTAAAAGGAGAAGAGAAAAAAAAAATGTCGGCATCGGGAATCGAACCCACGACCAGCATAATATGATACGACCTCCTGAGCGGATACCAACCATATTTAATCTAAAATTCTAATAACTTACAATTCATATTCCATCATACCTTGCAAAAACTCTTATGTATAAACAAAACCGACCAAAATCCACTTTATAATATGCCCATCATTCACCCTTACAACTCTTTTTCTCAATATTACTACAAACCAACCCACTCGGTCAACAAGTACCTAACCATAATAATCGAGAACGTTAAAAGTTATTTTAACAAAACAAAATAGACTTATTAACCTGATCTATATTTAATTTCAACACTCTCCAATAAAATAGCCGGCGAGACTTAACGCTTGAAGCATTCTCTACCAGTCTGCCGGTCCCATCCAAACTAAGACAGGATTCAAACCCCGAATTGAAATTTCAAAATATAGAAAAAAAAACCCTTAGAGAGTTTCTGATCACGGCCGGGAATCGAACCCGGGAGCTTCTGATCAGAAGTCGGAAGTCAGCGTCTATGCCACTGAACTACCATGTTCGTTAACAAAATAATTATATTGCTATTATTACAAGAAATAAAAAAACTACGTGACACCCAAGTAACAGCTGAATTAGTTAAATATTAACAGAGCTTTAGAAATGCATTAAAACAGTATAATATCAAACCTCAACATACAAAACTCTAGGTACCTACATTCAATTCAACAAAAAAAAAAATGTGACTTTATTTTATTATTATTTCTGACAAACTAATAATATTTAACATCTTGACTCTGGTGCACACACAAATAAATTAATATCCCTACTCTAAAGAAACCACTTCACAGTTCACGCATTCCTGAAATGTGACCATAAATCTCCATCTTTATTAGTCTCCATTCCTAACACAATACTTTCCAAAGACAACCTCTAGGACCAAACAAAAATAATACCAGAAAAAACATCGATCTAGGTACCACCTGAAGAACAGCGAAGAAAAATACAGGGTACACACGAACACACAACCGTGTCTCGTCTTGCAGAAAATTAAAATAATATAAATATGTTAGTCGGATGATATTATCAATTAATTGATGTCTTCCAATCAACCGACTTTGTCTCCAAATACAATAGAAGGAAAAGTACCTAAAACTAAACTACCCTAAAATACCTAATGATTTTATAAATATATCCCTTTCATAACAAGTTATGAGAAACCGGCAGAACTTATCGCCTGAGGCAATTTTTTCTAGTCAACCGGTTTCGTCTAATCTGAAACAATGCAACCATGGTCAGGAATTTCGTGTGAAACGAAAGGACCTGATAGAGGGAAGGAAAAAAAATAAAATTAGAAAGTCGAAAATGTGAGCCGACCAGGAGTCGAACCCGGGACCCCAAAATGAGAATAAATATATTCGAATTAATATATATTACCATTCCCGAAACAGCACCTAACAAACCTACATATAATTCGCTACAATTATTGCCCTACACACTACCAAACAATATTATCACAAACTAAAAGCAAAAGAATTTCTTAAACAGTAAAACTGCTTAGAAGATCAAATCCTCACGACAAAGAACGCCCTGTATAGAAACATGTTATTCAGGTACCTACATACATAATATTTCCAGCGACTCGTAATATCCACTATACATAAAAAGACGATGCACCAAGCTAGTGTCAAGTGGCTATAATAGCCCTAACCAGAGTACATTCGAATAAACCCTCTTCAGATCACACCTCGAGATAATTAATACATTTGGAGATCCAAACAAAATAAATATTATTTGTCTCTCACAAACAACCAAAGAATATTATTGAAAATTTAACCTGAACTATTTAAAACAAAACACCTAAACTTACCTCATCATTCACGCTTATTTTTCGACATCGCACATTCGAAATTCTTTCATTAACACATTTCCTTGCTGAACAAAATATCAAATAAAACCCTGCATTCTCTAGAAAATAATTTACTTCAATCCTACAAAATTACCAAAAGACCTCCCCTCGACGTTAACAAAATATTTAATATTATTATTAAATCCAAAACAACAGCAACAAAAATCCTAAAATACCTAAGTAAAACAAGACCTCCACTCGACGTTAACAAAATATTTAATATTATAATTAAATCCAAAACAACAGCAACAAAAATCCTAAAATACCTAAGTAAAACAAGACCTCCCCTCGACGTTAACAAAATATTTAATATTATTATTAAATCCAAAACAACAGCAACAAAAATCCTAAAATACCTAAGTAAAACAAGACCTCCCCTCGACGTTAACAAAATATTTAATATTATTATTAAATCTAAAACAACAGCAACAAAATATATACAAGGAAGAAAAAAAAAAATCATAAAATCCCTAAATAAAAAAGACCTCCCCTACTCTTTAAGATTAATGTTATACAGTTTAATAAGACAATCTTACAATCTAATTCTAACTCTTGAAAACTAATAACTTCTTCCAATAACTGACTAGAACTTTCAACCATTTATTCAACCAACCATAGAATTTTTTCTACCTCCCCTGCTCTGCTAATCAAATTTCTGACCAAAATTTCCTGAACCTCCCCTAGATGACAACTCCATAATAACGATAAACAAGAGAAAGAAAAGAAAAAAACGTAGTAAATCAGGTTTGTCTTTACAGGGGTAAAGACAAGAATCCTACGGTCACGAGGCACCATTCTGTGATGGGATCCGCTAAACGGGGACTACTACTTACTAGATTTCCACTAACTAAACTACCTAACTCGAACTACACCTGATCTAGCTAAATAAACGTTTAACAAAACCGTGTAAACCGAGTCGACTGAAAGAGTGCATCAATGTACCTATATAATAGGTAGATGACTCTAAGATGAAGACTTACGAACCCAAAATGAAGGGGTTAACAAACTTCATGATACGCACCTGAAATCACGGTTAAGGAAATCGTATGCGCTTTAAAGAAGACTTTCCGACCGCTACGTGGAATCTAATGGCCATGATGATATTGTGATCGTCTAGTAACCTAAATTTAAGGACCCAATACGTTGTGTACGAAATTAATTATAACAATCATTCAACTATATAAACCTGTAAACATTTGGTCAACTCTGAAATAATGGTGATAATAGAACACATTTACGTAAACAATCAAACGCAGGATACCCCACCATTTGTGATGTTAGTAATAATGAAATGAAAGAGTCCTACCTTAAATCCTCAGTTCTGTGAAATGACATGAGAAGTATTCAAACCAAGATGAAACAAAATATTCGACAATTTATAACATGATTGAAAGTTTTCACAAATGGTGGTCGTCGATAGCTGAAAATATTAGTAGATAAGCATGCAATCAATCCTAGCCTACCATGATATCATAAAACTTTACCAACCCCCCTCCCCCCCCTGAAATCAAGATAGAACCATTACGGGCTTACGACCGTCTTCTACTTGGTTTCGAAGGCTGGCTTATGCGCGCTTTATGTTAACAACGTTCGCCATTACACTTTCGCAGTGAATGGTTCTTCTTGATAAAACACAAAGCCCTCCCCAAACTAAGTAAGCAAACAAATTAAATAAAATAATAAAATAAAGTAAGACTTATCAATGATCTAGAGTTGCTATTTCTTTCTTGAATACACTGACTCTATGTTTTAAAAGATTCTAATTCAAATCGGTTCCCAGATAACACTTAATTATGTAAAATACTAATTAAAAATGCAACACTGAATTTAAATTTATGCTTGAATCTAAAAGGAATTTACTACAAATAGATTCCACCACCCAGGAGCACACAAAATTAATATGTTATAAAATGTTCAATAAAATAATCAATAAAAATCACTAACTGAAAACAGGGCTATCCAAAGGATTTCGTACGAGAACGAGCCCCCTACATCCCCGTCGACGATGCAAACCGAACTGTACCGAGATGAACTCAGGCGCATAATTTATCTAATACAAAATCCTTCGTATCCCATCTACAGTCAATGTTTCATGACTCTATCCAAAAGCGTTCCAAACAATCAAGATTATATGTGAAGTGTTCGAATCATTTCTCCACATATAAATTGGAAGACTTCGATCCCTAATTAAGTAAAAGATGTCACTACTAATATTAGACTAACATAAAATAGTATTGTAGTTTATAAAATAAACTACAATATTTCAATAAAATGAATGGCCATGACACCCGGTTATACAATATATATATTATAACAGACACCTGTCATTGAAACATTTGAGATTTATGTTTGGGATATATTATTAAATGTACATAACTGCATATTTTCTTTTCTACGATTATTGTGGCCTGTACACACCTGAACACGCTCGGTTACGTAACCAATCAATGTAACTTTGCATGCAACGTACTAAAATTCCTTAGAACGCGGTTCGTGACGAACCACTGCGAACCACTATGGAAATTTGATGCGTTACATGCAACGTTACATTGGTTACGTTACCGCACGTCTTCAGGTGTATACAGATTCTTAGAAATATTCATTCGACGTAACGCAGGTTAGTATAACGATTTTGATAGGTATTGTTCGAAATAACTTTTACTGTACCTATAGGAATATTTTAGACGCTATTGCGAAACAAGAAAGGGTGAAAATACGGAATCTAATTGCAATAACCCGCGCTTTATGAGGGAATGCGAGCTGGAAAATGAATATTAAAAATTCCGCAAAAAATATTTATAAAGAATCTCCAACAACTGTTCTTTATTCAGGTTTCCAACCTGACTTATTATACTGCGCCTTGCCAAATTAATAGGCCCATATTTTATTTTTATCCAGGGTATTAAATTTGTAACTTCATAAAGGTATTATTGTACAAAGAGTGGCATATTTATTTAGAATATTATACTTGCGGATGCCCGGTGTGAGCCATTACAATTATTATTTGAGATGACCGACACGACAAGCACGGACGGACCTGCCCAGAGCATCCCACAATGCGGGAGGCCTAAGCCCCACTCAGGAGCATAGGGAGGCATCAAGAGCTCTCCATTGCGCTCTCAAGGCGTCCGAGGCTCATTGTACCTTTTCTGACCAGTTGAGGTTTAAGGACGTGAGGTGGTCAACCTCACGGTCCCGATCTCCTGCCTCTTACAAGATGCTCGATTTTGTACAGATAATAATTAATTATTACTGGTCTCCTGAATGTGATTCTACTAAAGACATAATAATATTTCAATAATTCACAACACCAATACCTACCTCAAAGTTTTTGTATTATATATCTAAAACGTTAAGACAGAAACCCACTGACGCCCTTTTCGACACATTTTATTAGTGCATTGTTTATCGATTTCTGTTACCAAAATATTTGCTTGATCATTCTTACAATCAACCTCAAAAAGTGCTTTAACCCTTTAGATACTTATCACATTTTCAAATTAATCATTTTATCATTTGAAATAAAAAACTTCTCTTCTATCTTCTATTTTGGTTGTATAAAAACGCCACTAAATTGTAGTTACGTCAGTAGCTTACAGTATAGTGGTAGATTTATACACGTGATCCCACGCAAGTTGGAAAAACTACCTCGTTTGTGGGTAGGTTAGCTCTTGTATACCTATACAAAGTTTGGCTTTTCAAACAACTTATTATATTATTATAATACTTTTACAAATCTTGACATAACAATTTAGTCTTCCTTCCTCTTTTTCTATAATTGTTGTGCAGGAATTTATTCATGGTCCTAGGACGACGAAATCCAGTTCTCTTTCCATCTTTTTAGCAGTCGTCCCAGTGGTCAGTGTCCTTCCGAAATCTCCACCTTTGCTACTTTGGTCACAAATTTATTCGCGGAGGCAAAACTATTGTGTTTTCTTAAATTTTCGATAAAACATATTATTTTATCGATCTACAGTTGGTTGTAGTGAGCATATATCTTCGTGGAGCTGGGTGTGTAATTCTAATACTTCAGTGTAGAGTTGTATGGCCACGAGATCTTATATGAAATATCGGGTGGTCAAATGAACAAGGCTGCTTCCATCTTACAGTGATTTGAATATTGATCCTGATGTGACTAGAATAAGGATTAGTTTTAAATTTTTCAAATGTTGTGTTACGTAGGTGGCCGTGAGGGAGAATGTATGTAGGTATACGTATGTGTTACGTAGGTACAAAATCGGGCGAAAAAACCTGCGGAGGAGATTCACGGGAGAAAGTTCTCAGGGAGAATGCGAGATAGGGAATATGCTGAATAGAGCAAACTGCCAAAAAGGTCTGGTATATAATTGCAAATGTTAGGAGTATGGACTGTCCCAGAATGACGACTCCCAGTTTAAATCTAATAATGTGGAAGAACGTAATCTAAGAGTCGAAGTCACATGAATGTTTTGAATCAAAGGCCACAGAGACCTTGTTGAGAAAAGGAATAGTAAGATGAATAAGGCTATTAAATAAAAGTATCTAAACAGTTCTCATATGTATACGTTCCGTATTGGCGTAATATCTTATTGAGCAAGACCATCAAAGTCCATACAGATTCGTTATTCAGAAGTGAAGTTCAGGGCCCCCACATGCCCGGTGCTACCGATGCTACGGCAACGGGGCCCGTGGGCCAAGGGGGCCCGCAAGGACGGGAGAATAAATTAAAGTAGAACATTTTTAATAAATCATAGAAATAAAACCAAACCAAAATAAAATCACTATGACTAGATTTATGTGTAAATATTACATCAGAGTAATATAAATTGGTTCATTGGATTTGCAGTGCGTTGCGTACAAAACGTGTCTGAATCTACAACCTGTGAGTAAGAAAACCACCACCTTCATTGTGGGTTATTCACGAAGAGTAAGAAAAAATGAGCCGTCCACTTTTTATACTAATATTTAAAGAGGAAGGATTTGATTGTTTGCTCCGAAACTACTGAACCGATTTGAAAAATTCCTTCACTGTTGGGATGCTACACTATCCGCGCTGAACATAGGCTATGTTATATTTTCAAAAAAAAAATGAAGGATCCTTACTAAAACTCCAATAATGTACCTAACTCAAGGTGCAAAAAAATTACCTAAAATATTCTTAATAGAGGAGGTCATAAACATTGCGCAAGATCGAGCGCAATGGAGAGCTCTTGTTGCCTCCCTATGCCCCTGAGTGGGGTGTAAAAGGGAGAATTGAATTGAATTGAATTGATTCTTAATAAAAGTTAAAAAATGTATATTGTAAAAAAAGGTCGAAATTTTTTTTTGTAGTGAGAGGGGGGCCCATCATGACTTTTAGCAACGGGGCCCAGGAAATAATATGGGGGGCCTGGTGAAGTTATCACATACAAAATCAAGAATAGTGCAGCTGCTGATGCGAGCATGAACAGAGAATAAAATCTTCGAGAACAATATAAATCACGAGAATTGGAGATTCTACGCAGAACTCTAAAGAGATATGGAAATGATTAGATTTTCTCCGAACCAATGATCATTTGGTGGATTAAACGAGGAATCATAAAGTTGTTATTTGACAAATTTCTATGAATCGTCCATATTAATATTAATATTTACTTTCCAACAATGTGAATACTGTGGGAAACCAATATAGAAGAAAAGTTTTTTTTTTTTAATATAAATATTCACAATATATACCTACTTCTACTTTATATTGAGTTTTGAGCTCAATCAACCAACCCCAACATGTGAAATTTTCTTCTACTTTATCATGATCTTTTGAATTTCCCGTTTTCAAATTAGGAGTCTTTGCGAAATTGAGATAAAATCTTTTTTTTTCAAAGAAATGTGTGAATAATTATTTTGATTATTTCCTTTGAATGATAATATCTACTAATGCATACACTATTCTGAAGAGAATTCTCTAAATCTTATACGACTTTGGTACTTTCCGAACAAATCCGATCCATTTAAAACTCAGAAAGCATAGCTTTTGATGTGATCGAGGAAGATGGACGGCATCGGAGATCATACCGAGGTCATCTACTATCAAAGTCGGCAAATTAATTGCTATGCTAGCCTCTACACACATAGGCGTCAAATTTTTTTAAAACTGTAATATATGTCGTTAGTATTTGAGATTTAAGATAATCATTTTGGAATCGTTTTTATGAAATTATATCAAAATGAAGGTACCAATCTTTGTTTAAAAAAAAGTACGCTTTTGTAATTTGTTTCTCATCCAAGAAAGAACATCAAAGAAACTGACTATCGTATTTTGTGATTAATTTCATGATTTCTTTTACGCGTCGCATTAGAGTGTTTCATGCTTCGCGAATCTCTTTGTTCTTAAACGGGCACCTCTGAAAAGTGAAAATTATTTGAAAGCAGTTTGGTAAAAAAGATTTAAACGAACCTACGTATATGAAATCATTTTTCTTTTGTCATCCATATTGACGTCATCCCAAAATCTTTGTCAAACTCGACTCGTGTTATATTAAAATTGTCAAAAGTTATAAGTGGGACTGTTCAGAAACATCCCTTATTGACTTTCTACCTTTTGACAAGCTGCGTCTACATACAAATTATTCAAATACATTTATTAGTGAGTCGTATGAAATTATGACCAATTATGACCTTTAACAACATGACCAAAATTTGGAAAGCGTCGGCGTTTCGTGTCGAGACGAAATGTAAGCTGTTTGATGCGTGTGTGTTGACCAATCTCCTGTATGGGTGCGAGCCCTGGCACCTGACCAAAGCCCAGGCACAAAAAATCTCATGAGAATTTTGGGCGTAAGATGGTACCACCGCATCACGAACGACGCTATACGCCGGCGCACCGAGTGTGAACCCATCGCCTCTACTCTGTGGGGAGGAAATGGACTTGCCTGGGACATGTGTTAAGGATGCCGAATGACAGTTGGTCGAGAAGAGCGCTATTCTTCCCCTTTTTCTTCTGATTTGGACATGGTATGGTAGAAGGTCGTAAACATTGCTCAAGATCGAGCGCAATGGAGAGATCTTGTTGGCTCCCTGTGCTCCTGAATGAGGTATATAAAGGGAGAATTGATTGATTGATTATGAAATTAATAAAAATATATTATAACATATTGTGCGGCATCTATTAAATTTGATAAGAAATTTTGAATTACGTTTAATTAATGTTTCAATAAATGTTTTAAAGTTGATATTATCTACTATATAAATGAAAGTCGGGTTAGTGCGAACACTTATAACTCGAGATCGGCCGAACAAATTCTTCCCACGATTGATTTATTGGATTCTTCTCCGCTCCGGATAACAGAATAACTAATAAAAAGTTGAATAAATGAATAAGAAAGATATAAATTATACATTTTTAATTAGTATTGAAAGCATTATCAGATAGAACTGCCACCGCCATCTATCGTAATAGTAGTGAAATTTCGGTAGAAAGATTCTATAGATGACGATAATGATTTATTTTTCAACCGACATCTACTATATACGTTAAAGTCGGGTTAGTGCGAACACTTATAACTCGAGATCGGCCGAACAGATTCTTCCGACGACTGATTTATTGGATTCTTCTCCGCTCCGGATAAAAGAATAACTAATAAAAAGTTGAATAAATGAGTAAGAAAGATATAAATTATACATTTAAAATTAGTATTGAAAGGATTATCAGACAGAACTCTCACCGCCATCTATTGTAATAGTAGTGAAATTTTGGTAGAAAGATTCAATAGATGACGGTAATGATTTTTTTTAACCGACATCTACTATATAAATGAAAGTCGTGTTATTTCGAACACTTATAACTCGAGATCGGCTCAACAGAATCTTCTGATGTTTGATTTATTGGATTCTTCTCCGCTCCGGATAACATAATAACTAATGAAATGTTTAAAAACTGGACAAGGAATGATGTAAAATACAATATTTATGTTTGTATGGAACGGTTACCTTATGACGCGCCACAACGCCATCGCGGGTAGTTCCCTCTCATTCTCGCATACGCTCCTACAGTAGTCCATCCCACTTACTCCACCGCATCGATTCGAACGTTAGAAAATTTTCATACAAAGTCAACAATATTATCGGGCACGCCACATATTTTGTGTTGGTAATAGGCGAGGTGGGGTGTGTGCGCGAGCGCATTATTCTCAAGTGCTTCCATCCAGAGCTTTGAATATGAATAAAATATGGATGTTTCAGAAATAGTTTAATGTTATTATTTTTTTAGCTTAACTCAATCGAATTAATTTTGTATTGTTTTACGGGGGCACAGTGCACATTGTGTACCTACATATTAACGAGCCACTTCGGCTGGACCGATTTTCATGGTTTTTGATTTGTTGTATTCGTCTCCGCGCCGAATAGGCTACTAGCTATTAAAAAAATGAAAAATTGATAAGGAATAAAAAATATTAAGAAAATAAAATACCCATACAATTTGTATGGAACGATTATTCCTTTCTGTGAAAAATTTCTTGACAGCGAAATTTTATTTACGTAGGTAAGCAACCATTAAGTATCGAAACAAACATAGGTACCAATCAAGATAGGTACACAATCTTATATATAAAAATGGAGAGCTATTTCGCGTGGTCATCGGATGGCGCCTTAACGGCTGGACCGATTTCGCTAATTCTTTTTTGTCGTGTAGGCTTTTATCAGGAGATTGTTCTTTTAGAAGAAAAAAATTAAGAAAAATTGCATGGAAAATTAGATAATTTAAGAAACCTATAAAAATGGAGAGCTATTTCCCGATGTCATTGCATCACGCCTAAACGGCTGGATCGATTTCGCTAATTCTTTTTTTGTCGTGTAGGGTTGGCGGTGCGCTAAGACCTCTAAGAAGGTCTCTCTTTAAACCACAGTTGATGCACAATGCAATCCTGATACCATCCCTGATTTATGGGAGTGAAACTTGGACATGGAAGAACAATTTGGAAGTTGGAATGAATGCTGTGGAAATGAGATCACTCCGTAGGATATGCGGGAAGAGACTGATTGATAAGGTGAGAAATGAGAATATTAGAAAGGAATGTGGAGTGGATGTTAGTGTAGTTACTAGAATGAAAGTTAATAAATAAGGGTGGTTCGGGCATGTAAAGAAAATGAACGAAGAGAGAATGACGAAAGGGATATATGAATCTGAAAGAATGGGTGCACGCAGACGAGGCCGACCTCGAATGACATAGACCGACCATATCGTTGCCGTCTTACAGGAGGGCCAAGTCAGAAGCAAAAGAAATTTATGAGCATGTATGCGGAATGTTATGCGTTTGGAGGAAGCGAATGAGTTTGGATTGGAAAGAATGGAAGTCCATACTCTCTGCCTACCCCCTTCGGGAATCAACGTGATGGGTAAAAAAACCATTGACACCTCAATGCGTATTTTGAATCGGTACGGAGATATTCTTTATCGTAATTTGATCAATCAATCAATCTTATTTTAACTGAGCAAAATAACTATTAAAATATCGAATATAATGACAAACCTAATTTTTTTTTTTTTTTACATATTAACATCAAATCAATCAAAATTAAAACTCCCTTTGAACTCCATTCAGGACCAAGATGAAGCAATAAGAACTCTCCATTGCACTCGATCTTGCGCAATGATGACTTCCTCCCACACCATATTAACATACCTAGGTTAAATGTTTTTGATGAAAAAATAAACTCAGACCCAATGAATGGAGCGTGGTATGCAGGTTTTGCTAATGCCAGTAAATAGTCATTCGTATTATATAACTAAAAAAACGAATTTGAGCTCTGTTGCATAAAACCATAAAACCCATATTATTTATTTCGATACAAAGTTCGACGGGTCAGCTAGTAATATAATATAGTATTGTCATACAAGATAAACTTTAGGAAGTTACGTAATTTATTACATAATTTAAAAAATCGCGTTTTTATTATAACAAAAGAGGAAGTAACTCCTTATTGTCCACAAAGATTTCTTTGGCATTTATCGTGACCCAATGAGCTGATGCCCAGTGCCCAAAGCACCTCAAGACGCCTGCCCTTCGCATTCCTTATAGATCTGACCAATAAAGTGGATACTACTTGTCTTTTTCTTCCTCTGCTGATAGTCATGTTTGAATGTATGTACACGCAATAATTATTTTCTCCAGTACAAGATAACAGAGGCATCAATACCAATGCGTTTGTATTTTTTTTTTGTCCAAGTCATAGCCAAAAAGACATAGTTTTTTCAACATATTTTTAGTTTCAATCATTAATCAGGTCTCTGCTCCGTCATATTCCGTGCAAATCAGTATCTTGTTTGGAAATCCGTATTTTGCAGACGATTGCAGGTTAACACCTCATAGAGAATAGAGATACGTCGAACCAAGAAACACAAAGTCTTGGATTTGTTCCAATTCCCGAAATTTCCCGTGCTATGCAGGTTATCTGCTCTTTCGATAATCATATCCAGTCTTGCTATAATTTAGATATATTATGCTAAGGATGCTGAATGGCAGTAATGGTCTGTATTACTAAGAATACGGCGCTACTATGAATAGCGGTGAGTATGTCAGTTCAGAACTTTGTCAATATTGTTACCGTAGTAACATTTAAACATTGTCATATACTTTGAAAGACTGCCGTCTTGTCAGACCACGGGCCGCTCCCAAGAAACCCAGTGCATTAGGTGACGCCGTGCTTATTTACATAATTTTTTGGGTCTAGGAAAATTCATCGCGCACAATTCATCGTGGGTATAATCCATCGCGATTATACAATTGTCAAATTGTTTATGACCTAAAAATAAGGTAAAGCTTCAGTTTAGTCACTCCTATAAATTAAAGATGGCGGCGATTTTGACATACCTACGCTGGATTATTACCGTGTCAAAAAAACCCTTTTTAACAACGTTCCAACCTTAACCTAACCTATTCAAATCATATATAATATAACCTCGAAATCATTAGAAGTGTCCAAACTGGAGGTTTACCAAAAATAATTACAGAGTTATATATAAAAACTCAGAACCCGGAATCTACATTCAACATGAATCTTGAAAGATATAAGTAGGTATATCTACACATCAAAAATAAAATCAAATTATCGAATAGGTAGAATAACTTTGAAATTTATTTATTTGTTTTGAAAACAAATTTGATTAAAACTTTACTATTTTCATATCATATTTACTCCCAAATTCAAATCAATCTTAATAAGATGAGAGAAAAATGTTGTTCACATCAGGAATACATACATTGAATATATGTTGGTAAAATTGAGGTAAGCTAACTGTGAAATATTGTATAGGTAGATACATACATACATACATAGATAATGGTACAATAATTACGGTTTCTATAACAAACCTTGAGCACTTTACGTACCTCAGTGTAGACTAGGTTGAAGGAACTGACTTTTGCAACGAAATAAACACAATATTATGTTTCCAAAGCAGCTTCAATTTATGATGCTTAAGGTCCAAAATACATAATATTCAGAATAAAATCAAATCTTATAATATAAATGAAAGTCGGGTTAGTGCGAACACTTATAACTCGAGATCGGCTGAGCAGATTCTTCCGATGTTTGATTTATTGGATTCTTCTCCGCTCCGGATAACAGAATAACTAATAAAAAGTTGAAACAATGGATAAGAAATAATATTATAAAATATAATATTAAAGTTAGTATGGAACGGGTTTCCTGCGACGCACCACCGCCATCTATGAAAAATCTGTAACAACAAAATTATTGTTTATACTGCATCTGCTGATGGTAGTTCCCTCTCATTCTCGCATACGTAATTGCCGCTCTTACAGTAGCCCATCTCACTTACTCCACCGTTTCGAGCGTTTTAGAAAATGTTCATACAAATTCAACAAAACGATCGGGCACATTCAAAATAATTGTGCACACGCAGCATCGGTATTTCATAGGCGAAGTAGAATGTGTGCGCGCGCATATAATAGTCTCACGTTGTTCCCGCCTAAGCTTTGAATACGAATGAAATATGGATGTTTTAGAAATAGTTTTATGTTATTAGTTTAACTCAAATTCAAATATTTTTATTGAGAAAATAAAAAAAACATTGAAAATACATATACACAATAATAAATTTATACATTTTTTTAATATATTATATTTTACCCCAATATTGAGCAGTGCTCGTGCTTTGGGGAATTAAAGGGTTGTATTTATTTATTTAATAAGTAAGTTACTTCGAACAAGAGAAAATACAAACATACCAACGTTACAAAAATTACAAAAGACACGTGCAAACAAAAAGAACAATTGCAATGATAGTAACAATTACAAAATCATCAGAGACGGATTATTTATGTATTTTTGTTTCTGGGGGCGCAGTGCATATGATGCACATGTGAACGGGCTGCCTCTGGTTAGGACCACAGGACAATGTCTGTCGGTAAAGCTAGAAATGAATAAAAACAGCATGCGTACAAGACTTACCACACTGAAAGTAGAACAGATAAATCTTGATGCAAAACATATTAAATTGAGTTTTCTGAAATGAAGATGCAAAGGTCAATAGCTGGCGAAATTGTGATAGCTAATTTTAGAAGATATAGATGTGTGGCACACTCATGCTATTTTCCCACAGGGAAACTGCCTCTATGCCCTCTCAAAGGAGACAGTTCTGGGATTCAAACTCACAAGAAGAACAGATCTGTGGAATAACAAGCCGAAAAGGTCTACACAAAGAAGAAGAAGAAGTTTCAGCTGTGATAATAATAATAATAACGCAGACATAAAATATTTATAATGCCGCAAATGCCAGTAAAACAATGACCGTAATTTGTTGAGATCTTCATAAATAATATTTAAGCTTTAATGATATTCAGAGCCGTTTTAGGGAAGCACAATCTTCTATTATTCGTAGGCGTTAATTTAGTAACCTCGCTTTCTGGCAATCAGTTTTCATTTGAATAACTTTGTAAAAATAAAAGACAGATTCTATGATGTTATTACATACTAGGTACTACAGAGTTTGATCAACCTCTTTCTCAATTAATTTATTATTCTAGGTTCGGCGATGTGACTTAATTATGATAAAACTAAGTTATTCTAACCATTATTCAAAGTTTGGGAATGTTATTCATTTGTTATTAGAATAATTAATTAAAGCTATTTTATAGTATAAATTTAAGCATCACGAAAGGTTTAATTTTATTTCTGTGAAATT
Organism: Mystacides longicornis; assembly: GCA_963576905.1. NCBI lineage: Eukaryota > Metazoa > Arthropoda > Insecta > Trichoptera > Leptoceridae > Mystacides > Mystacides longicornis. Next base: position 12,509,813 of record OY756428.1, read on the forward strand.
AATGTGACTTGACAAGGACTTTTTTTGTGGTACGGCCCGCTTCTCTGAAATGTATTTACAAGGTGCCTCCCTTCTTCGACTTTGTTAAGAATCTCGTCATGTGTGATGTGGTCCCTCCAGTAAATTCTTAGGATTCTTCCATACTACCACATCTCGCAGGCCTTTTAGCTTTCTCCTTTTTTCGGCTAGACACCATGTATTGTACCCACAAGATCCTCCACACATAGGTCTTCACTTCTTGTTTCCGGAGCTATAAACTTATTTAATACATGACTCGAAGATTTTTGATTTATGACAAATCCTCTCTTGGTACATCCGAAAATCTATGGTTCTCTTTTGTTTCGACCATCCCAAGTAATTGTGCCACCAATCAAGTTACATAACACAAACTTCTAAAATCACCCATTAAACAATAGATGCATTAACTGTATTCGTCATGAATATGAACTGGTTTTGGAGACCAACGTCTCCATTAGCAAATATTAAAATCTGCTGAGGTCTATGTGGTGAAGCAGTACGGATAATGAAGAGAATCGTCACCCAAAACCGATTCATGATTGATGAATTAAACTGCTCAATGTTGTTAGCCCTTGTCCTGTAGTCCTAACCAGAGGCGGCCCGTTCATATTATTATGTGCACTGCGCCCCCAGAAACAAAAATACATCATTACCTAATCCGATTAAGTTACTAATAAAATAATAATGTTAAAATATTTCTAAAACATCCATATTTCATTCGTATTCAAAGCTCAGGCAGGAACAACGTGAGAATATAATATGAGCGCGAACACATTCTACCTCACCTATGAAGTAGGTACCGAAACGAATGTGCCCGATAATTTTGTTGACTTTGCGGTGGAGTAAGTGGGATGGGCTACTGTTAAGAGCGGCAATCACGTATGCGAGAATGAGAGGGAACTACCCGCGATGGCGTTGCCGCGTCGCAGGTGATCAGTTCCATACTAACTTATAGTATCTATTATTATATCATTTCTTACCCATTTCTTTTTCAATTTTTTATTAGTTATTCGGTTATCCGGAGTGGAGAAGAATCCAATAAATCAAACATTGAAAGAATCTGTTCAGCCGATCTCGAGTTATAAGTGTTCGCACTAACCCGACTTTTATTTATATTAGAGATAAGAGAAAAACAAAACAGTAGGTACCTTTAATTTTAAAATTTTAATGCAACCTCGAGTGCCTTACAATTTGTAATAAAGAACTGTTATATAATGTTTAAAACTCGTGAAAAGTTCTGCAACTGAAAGAGCAATTTTAATTTTGTTCCAGGTTTATATTGTTGTGGAGAATGAAAACGACTGCGTGCCACTCACCGTGGAGAGTTTCTACCGAGCAAGAGTGCAGGAGAACTCTCCCGCGGGGAAGACGGTGCTGCAACTCCAGGCCACTGATGGGGACACCACAGCGCATGGCTCTCCGGCTGTACTTTCTTACAAAATAGTATCGGGAGATCCCTTAGGACATTTTCATCTCAATTCCAGCACAGGTAAGTTTGATCAACTATTATTAATCATATTTCATTCCGGTATATTTATACCTTTCAACGGTGTACTAAAGGTATTGATACGTCCACTGTCGATTTAAATAGAATATCATTGGTTTCATAATTAATAAGTAGGCGATCCTGAAAACTTATTTGTGCCGTGTAAATTAATTTATTATACTAGCATGACGTTTCTCTACTATAAATAAGCCAAAGTATCTTAAGATCACTTGATTCAATTCACTTTTCATCGCAAATATACTGTATTTGTGGGGAGAAAATGACCAAAAAGTATACGAATTAGAAACCAATCAAAAGCAGGTCATACCCGTTCATTATAATACACCCATCTGGTGACAAGCGTTTTTATTGGACGAAAATGCAACAACCTGCCTTCAATGGCGCAAAAAAAGTTTCAAATTGTACTTAGGTAGGTACGTGTATTTTTTTGTTCATTATTTGCAGAAATACAGTGAAGGCTTTTATTTATTTTATATTTATTTACGCTACGCTTGGAAACATTTAAGAGGTGCATATCTTCACGCTCTATGGCCGAAAATGTCAAGACAAAAAAATATGGAGTTACTTTTTCTTTGAAATGAAGATAAAACAAAATTTACATGATACCTTACAACCGTTAAAGTTCACATACCCATTAAAGAAAAAATGAATATTATAAATAACTAGCTTTCCCAACAGACGTTTTGTCTAATCCTAACTATGAATATTGTACGAATTTGTGTAATGGTTAAAATTATTTACCTAATTAACCAATGTAAATCCGACCGATGCATCATTTTGTCAATCGCACCAACTGACAGTTTCTGTCAAACAATTTCAAATTTGGAATGAAAATATATGTTGTAAAATGTACCGAGAAGGTTACCTACTTAGAGTTTTCTTTAATTTTCTAATTTTCCACGCCACTCTCTTCATTTTTTCTTTCATGAGAACCTTCTCCTGGTAAAAGACAACTCGACAAAAATAGAATTAGCGAAATCGGTCCAGCCGTTTAGGCGTGATGCGATGACCACGGAAAATAGCTCTCCATTTTTATATATAAGAAGATAATTTATATGGTTGGATATGACAGTACGCGCGGACACTTTTGCGTGACCAAAATTGTGAGAACTCTGTCAAGTACATAAACCATTTTTGTGTCCAATATGCTATTGAGGTCGCAAAAACAAAAGGGATAAAAAGAGTTCTCTTTTGAACACATCCTCTCGATATTACTACAGTGAACAATGCACGAATTCCGAATGTCGATTAGAATAGTTCCATACATTTTCATTTCACCAATTGCATTCATCGTACAAAGCGCCCACTGGACCAAATTGAATAAGCCACATAGTTTCTTTTGTATTGTGGAAAAGCGAATCATTATTATTCGTCACATTATTTTCTACGTACTTGAATACGATGCAAATTGGGTTTTAATTTAAGCCTCTAACAGAACTGCAAATACTCTCAAGAGAGATTTGTTTCCGGACAGTAGTTGTTTGTCTTGACCTGAGAGAATCTCGAAATATTTTGGAACAAAACGAATTTGCATGACTTACCTTCGGCCGGATTAAAAAAAAAAAGCGAATAAAGAACTCTTTAGCTAATAGAACTTTTAAAGTCTCCTTTATGTAAACGCGTTTCATAAAAAATATTCCCGCTTACTTTTGCTAAAATTTGAAATGTCAAAATAATATTTGAAAGTTGGTAGCGTTACCATGGAAATCTGTGGAAAACATAGGTTGTTTATTAATATTTGCGCGGAATTTTTGTAAATCTGTCAATAATTTCATTTCTCAATAGAACAACAATGTTCAGTTATTGTTGTTACTTTATTATTTTGGTTTATTATTAATTACTTATTAAGTAAACGAAATCTGTAAACAATATTCTTCCCGTTTTGCCATGTTTTCCACCCTATTTTAGTCATTTTTGTCCACAGTTTCACCGTTATCAAAAATGTTCATCATTTGTGACAGAGAGAGCGCAACGAATTATTCTATGAACTCCGATGGTAAAATATTGAACTACACTAAAGTCGTCATTAAGTCTCAATGACGGGACTTTAACATAAAGTGTCATTTTGCTGTTGTGAAACGCGTTTTTTTTAAAGGAAATTTAAAGTCTCCTTTCTTTTTTAATGTAACCGGCTGTTAAAGACAATAGTATTTTATTCCATGTGAACCCACTTATAAAGTTAGAAATTATTGAAACAAGAGAGCAACCAAATTTAAATACTGCGACTGCTGTCATGTATTTGGCGCCAGGATATGACTATATCCATTTTTGTAAATGTCTCATCTTTATTGCCTATTGGCTTTGTTGGTGCACAACGTTCTAATTATGTCTAGATTCTTGTGACCTTATTTCAGGGCTAGATCTTAAAGAATATGTAGCATCTAATGACTCTAACAAATCCGTTTGTTGTTACATAGTCTTTAAGATCTAGTCCTGAAATAAGGCCACAAGAATCTACACTTACAAAGTACCTACTGGAGTAGACATTCGGAACACAACTTTCGAAATTTTCTGTCACTGTTTTTATTTGTAAGGTGAAGGAATAGTACATAGTGACCGCGTAAAAAAAATACTTATTCAGAAATAGGCAAAAAATGCAAAGTGGTTGTCCTAAAACGTTCCATGTAAATCAACCGAATCACGACATACGATGTTGGCACTGCTTCGAACGTGCATACTTTTGGATGGATGGACTCGTCAGCAAACGTACACAGATATCGCAAACTTTTGACTCTACCGATAGCGACAAAAAATTACATTTGCTCTTTATGAGGGACTACACGGCTTCTGTCTATCTAATGACTTCGATCCGTAGGGTCTGATTCTGAAGAATCATAGAAAAAAAATCAATCGATACCTACTCCCTGTCTGACATCACTAATGCACTGGGTTCCAAGGAAACGGTCCGTCGTCTGACAAGACGGCGTCTCTCAAAATTATATGACAATGTTTTTTGTTACTGCGGAAACAATATTGACAATGTTCTCAACTGACATATTCACCGTTGTTTATAGTAGCGGCATATCCGTAGGAAAACAGACCATTCGGAGCATATAGGGAGTCAACTAGAGTCTAAATCCCTCAGCTTTGCTTCAAAAGCTACTGCAGTTATTCGGAGTCTATGGAAGCTTTATCTTTGAAGTTTCCTGACTCCGGTTTTCTGGCCCTGGGGGATTTCAACCTGCCGGGTGTTCGATGGAGTAGCGAGGGTAATAGTCCTGGCACTTGCTGCGACGGCAATCAGGGAGCTCAAAGAATAATTGAATATGCAAGCTTTGTAGACCTAAATCAACATAACTTTGTTCTTAACGACAGATCACGACTTCTAGATTTAGTTTTCTCTAATATCGATGGCACAACGGTGTGCGGTTCCGATGAGACTCTTTTACCGGTCGATTCCCAGCATCCGCCGCTGTCAATTGGGGTGCCTATGAGCGCGTCGAGACCTCAAGCATGCACGGGAACATTGAAAAATTTTAAAAATTGCGATTACAACTGCGCCATAGCAAAGCTTTTTGACGCTGACTGGAGCTTTCTCCGCGGCGAAGACGTGAATAATAACGCCCAACTCTTATACGAAATACTATATAGGGTAATTGATGAATGTGTCCCCGTTATATCATACAGAGAGTCCTCTTACCCGGATTGGTTCACCCCAGAACTAAAAAGAAAAATTACCCAAAAGAAATTAGCACATAAACAGTATAAATCGTCGCGTAATGATGCTGATTATGATCTGTTCGCGAGGCGCAGAGACGAGTGCAATTCCCTTAAGAAAGAAGCATACAATAAATACATCGAGAGGGTGGAGAGCTCTGTTGGAAGCTCCAAAAACCTATGGAGTTTTAGAAAATCACTAAACAAATCAGACTCAGATTACCCAAGTAAGATGCATCTGAATAGAACGACAGCGCGTGACGAAAACCAGATAGCGGAACTATTTGGCAATTTTTTTGGTAGCGTTTACGACAGGAATGGAGTGGGTTCGTATGGAGGGTTTACATCCTCAAAAACCATCCAAATATTTGATACTGGCATTAGTATTGAGAGCACCCAAAAAACCCTCCTTATGTTAGATCCCAACAAATCGGCGGGACCAGACGCAGTCCCACCCATCTTCTTAAAAAACTGTGCCCCAGCATTAGCAGTACCCTTAAGTGTTATATTCAATAGATCTCTTGATACGGGAGTGTTCCCCGAGACCTGGAAGCTAGGAAATATAACCCCTGTTTTTAAAAAAGGTGAGAAATGTGATGTATCGAATTACAGACCAATCTGCATACTTTCATCAATGGCCAAAATTTTTGAGTCCCTGTTGTTGGACTTGATGATGCCTAAAATTAGGGAAGTCATCTCGGACCATCAGCACGGATTCATATCCGGCAGATCTACCCTTACGAACCTAGCGTCGTATGAGGGCTACATAGCGGACGCTCTGGATCGGGGCCTACAGGTTGATAGCCTGAGTACCGACTTCAGTAAAGCGTTCGACAAAGTGAACCATGCCGTCCTCATCCGCAAACTGACCATCCTGGGGTTTGACCCGGGCCTGGTGAGGTGGTTTGAAGACTACCTTACTGGCCGAACCAATAGGGTCAAGATAGGTGGATCCTTCTCCGAACCATTTGAAGTATCTAGTGGTCTCCCTCAGGGTAGCCACCTGGGGCCGGTTTTATTTCTTCTTTTTATAAACGATGTTGACCAAATATTCAGCGGTGTGGAATTTTCGATATTTGCTGATGACCTAAAAATTTATAGAGGGGTAGAGCGGCTCACTGACTGCTTTCTCCTGCAAAAAAATCTAGATAACCTGAAAGACTGGTGTAACCAAAACTATCTATTCTTAAATATAGACAAATGTCAATTTATTAGATTTAATAGAAAGAAAAATAATATTCACTACACATATTGCATTGAGAATACGGAATTATCTGAGGTTGACGAAATGCAGGACTTGGGTATCATTTTCGACAGCGGGCTGTCATTCGTTAAGCACATTTCACATATTACCTCCAAAGCAATGCGTACGCTGGGTTTTATTCTGCGCTCAACTCAGGACTTTCGAAATATTGACTCTATCACCCTATTGTTCACCTCATTGGTACGAAGCGTGCTTGAGTATAACAGCCCCATATGGTCTCCAACCTATCGTGCACATGTGGATAGTATCGAGAGAGTCCAGAAAAGGTGTCTAAGATATATTAACTTCAAACTGAAAATACCCCGAAACGAATTAAATTACAAGTTCCTTTTAGATACTGTTAATATAAAAACCCTTGAAAGCAGAAGAATTTTTTACGACCTATTATTTATGTATAAAATTATTAATTCGCTTTTTGACAGCCCTAATCTTGTTAGCCTGGTAGAGTTGCGTGTGCCCAATAGGAACACCCGCAATAATGACACTTTCCATTGTAGAAACATTGCAACAAATTATATTCGACATACCCTGGTACCGCGGTTACACAGTTCTGCAAATTTATACCTTCAAAACATAGATATCTTCAATTGCAACATAAACGAATTTAAGACACTTGCTAGATTAGCAATTGATGCCATTTCTGATTAAATTTTGAGGAACCATTGGCATTCGGTGTGTTTCGTATGGGCCCATTTGGATTCTGATGGGTAGCGACGCTGTCGCGACCAGTGCATGGTGCGAATCAGGCGACGCAGCCCGATCTTGGTCTACCGCTTATGCATCTTCACACACTTGAATCACACTTAATATTATGTACTCACTGACCGATAACCATTCCTTTGTATACAGACTGTTTTATGTAGTTGGAGTGTAGAGGTAAGGGTGGCATGCGGGAGGGAACAATCAAACACTTTGTCTCACATGGTGTAGTTTTATTGTATCAAAAATAGAATAAGTAGACAAAACACCCATATAATCAAGATACAAGCCTGACTTTTTCGATACGACCAGTCCACGAATCTGTATAATGGTCGCGAAAAGGCTACCCACCTGTGTCGCATAAACGGGAACGACATAAAGGTAAAGTATTAATGCTTTTTGGGTTGCGGTGTGCTGCGCAGGTACTAACAATAAGACGTGGGACCGTTTGGTTTGCTATTCCTCTCTGTTTTGCAATCCATCTTTGTATTGTATTACTTGCCACAAATGCTTCTAAAACAGACGTAAACTCCGCCATTGTCTATCTGACGTTTCAACGTCAACGAAGTAACACGTCAAAGTCTGCACAACTGCGAGTGTTGCCAGAAGACAAAGCTTCATTGTTGCATGAAATAAAAATAAAAACAATTTTGCTTGTCTTGTACCTTTTAATTTAAATATTATTATTTTATATTGTTGTATAGTGTTGTAAGTTTTTTTTGTAATATATATGTATCATTTACTGTTCAAGGCATTATGCCGTAAAAAAAAAAAAAAAAAAAAAAAAAAAAAAAAAAAAAAAAAAAAAAAAAAAAAAAAGAACGTACCACGGTGATATCAAAAGATACATTTTATTTGTATAATAGTATCAAAAATGAAAATCAAAGTAACATGTGACAGTAAGAACTAACTGTTTATCAATTGGAGAAGGTGGCATGATGTTATGAAGATAGAAGCTAACAAACCATCGTAAAAATCCATTACCGATGAATAATGTTGACTTCCTGTGATAATGGTGTGCTTATGACAGCTCCTGCCTTCAATTTCAGAAATGTGAAAACTTTCGTCCGTGGAGAGAAAAGAAAAAAAAAGGCAAAACATTTATTTCTAAAATAATGAACAAAATGTTTTAAGGAAACTCAAGTTTTTCATCTTTTAATATTAACTGCCTTATTCGAGAACTTTTTTTTATTTTATTTTCGGAAAGGTTTACCCATTATTTATGTTTTATGTCATGTAAATTACAGTTTTCTTTATTGTTCTTGGTTCTAAGATAACAAATGGCTTTCTTTTTTTATATATATTATTTAAATGGTAATATTTTAATATCTACTATTAAGAAAAAATAAAATTTTCATCTTTAAAAATGTATAAAAAACATATTTTTTAATGTCAGATACCTAATAAAATGTATCGCCACTACAGGTTTATGTTTAATCAGACTACTCTTGTAAAAAATCCAAGATTACAATTAATTACACATAGTTTCAAATCTATAACCCATAACCTGGAGGTGCAAGATTACGAGCGGTTACTCCACGGATCTTCTGGTTCTGTTGAAAGCTGTGCACTCCGCGGTCGTCAACTTGTGGTTTGCTCTCTCAGATCATGTCATATTATAAGCTTAGTAGCGAACGCCGAGTAGCCAGTTCTAAATAAAATAATATAGTTTAATAAAAATGCTTAGGTTTTTAGAGATCGTTGTAGGTAAGTACTTATTATATTAATTTTCTTTATAAAAATTAATTTATTATTGACATAAAGTCTCAATTTCCTTTTTTTGTTTAACTCGTTGTCGAGTGATTTGGGTTCTCAATTTACTTACTCGATTAAAAAATAATTTAAATACCTACTTAAATGTTTCTAAAGTTTACTAAAAAGTTTAACATCATCGAAGATTCTAAATTTAGTCGATTACAAGGTATGTAATTATTTTATGACCCCTGCAAAGGGTCGCTACAGATAATAAAGTAGTGTTCTGCGCGCCAAGAGTCAGATATCCCTGGCAGATTAAAAATGTGTGTGTGCTTAATAGGTTTACAAGACACCTCCGTGTAGCCCATTAGGCCATCCAAATATCTCACTCGTGTGTCAACCGTAAATTATCGCGTTGGTCGTTAGACTTGGTCACATTTTAAAACTTTTTTACTCTCCCTTTTATTTATGAGACAAAATAAAGTGGTATGTTTATTTTTCCGGCTCAAAGAAAAGTTTTTTTTTGCAATTATTAGGTAGGTACACTCATATTTACAAAAGCCCCTTATAAACATCCTTTAGTCGAATTTCAGTTGCAATTGACTGACAGAACTTAACGTCTGAATGTCAGTTTGCCATTCTTGAATTTTGTTTGATAGTTTTCAGTTTTCGTAAGTAATTTGGTAACTTATTGATTAATTTCTTCTTCTAGTGATATGGTGTATTTATTTTGAATTTTATTTATCGTTTATAGACCATTAACGGCCACGTGGATTTTGACATTAGCCGGGAGGCATAAACATAGACAAAAAGTTTAAGAGTTGGTATGAGTGTGTTTATAAATAAACCCATCACTATATATGGTTTGTGTATGTGTGGTGTGTGTGTCGCCATGGCCGCCATTTTGCATCCAGCCTAATGTCAGATGACGTCATCCTTTAATGGTCTATTGGCCTTTATTTAGGTACCTACGCAGAAACTTCAATTGCAGCAATTAAGTTAAATTGACAAAATGTCGACGGCTCACAATAATGGACTGTTTGGCCCAAAAATCTGTTGAAAATTGCGAAAATATGCATATTATACAGAATATTTACGAACGATTTTAGAACTTTTAGTAGGCTGTTCAAATCCATAGTTACTAAATATGTGAAACTATAGCAAACTATAATAAAATAATATTTTTAACATACCTACCTACGGATTTTTTTATCGTTTATTGAAATATGGGCCATATAGAAATGTTGATACGAATAAAAAAATAAATGAAGACGTTATAAAAGTAATTGATTCATAGAAGACCTCGAATAAGTGACGGAGATTCTCGAAATGTTAAGAACGTGGAACGTTTTATTTCGATAGTATTTTTATTCAATTCGTTTTTTACTTTGAAGTATTTCGAAAAACTAGCATTCAATTAGTAGGCAGTATACTGTTAGGCATATTTAACATTGTTTGTTTGTCGAGAATAGCTGTTGTTCTCGGAATAAAGAATAATATTGAATTCAGTTGAAATCACATTTTTGATAGCAAAGTAATTGAAAACATCAGGAACAAGAAAAAAAATATAAAGCTTTTGATAAAGATATTAAATATTCATCAAACTCAATGCCGATAACCAAATACTCAGACGGAGGAAACACGAGCAGGAAAAAAAAAAGCCAAGACAAGATACTACAGGGAAACAGACCTCTAATATGACCATTCAAACGCTAGAAGGAAAGGTGGCATTCCATGAGAACAATTATTCTGCAGGAATTGCTGTGCCATACTTGGTTTCCCCAGCGTCAGCGGTCACTTAAAAAAATTCCTCCCTGACTCTTTTCAAGGGTTATCCCATTCTCTAATGTCAGAAGGCTTAATCAAAGAGGAATAAGAAGAAGTATAGGGTATTTTGAATTGCGTTTAACCGTAAAGATTAGAATTGTGGCAAAGGAAACAAAAAGATTCTTAAAAAGTCGGTTATTGTATTAAACCGACCAATAGATAGTTCAAAAACCTTTTACACAAAGGATTTGAAGTTCAATTCTGTAAGTTATTAGTATAATAAATTCCTGACACCATCTTTTGAAAATATCCGCAAACAAACTTTAAAATAATACTAGGGGGAGGGTGTGATAATAGCATGCAGGGGTGAAGGCTGTCTCGCCACTGCTCTAGCGCGGGATTAAATAACATGGACCTGCTGGGAAAGAAAACACTTTTCTACCCGCATTCGTATAACAACATAAGCCCTCGGTGTTAGACTCGGATGGAGATCTCATGCGCGCGGAATATATTACTGTTGGCAAAACGAATTTATTGAGGAACACCAAGAAACCACAATAATTAGAAGGAATATCATTATGAAGTAAGCGAGTTGTTTGTGATTTTAATACCTCCGTGAAAGTTTAGTATCCTGACCAGAGGCATTATTCTGCATTTCCATCGCAATACCGATCCAATTCCAACCTTAATAACGAATACATTATGACATTATTATGTTTGTTGAGCATAAAAATAGTTCGACGTAGGTCTTTTTTGAATCCGGTATTGGTTTACGAAAAAGGTATAAATAGGGATTTACGCAGGTAGTATTTGTATTAATTTATTTATTGTATGCCAATCACACTTCATTTTACATAAAAGGGAAGCGTAAGAGTATAAGAGTCAAGTTTGCTGCTTGTCAGCTGCTTATAATGTCTTAATGTAAGCAATGGCGTCTTCGGTCAAAGTTAGGACATCTGAGAAGCTGTAGTGAACGGAGGTCTTTTTAAACACTATTTTTGTACTTACCTATAATGAAACAAAAACTGTTGTTGAAGAAAACTTTAGGGTAAATTATTACCTGGCTACGGCGCAGAAGGGTAAGGTTAGTTAAAGGCAAATTATAGTAAACCACAGATAGAAAGAAAGCTGCAGACCTTCTGTTCGCTGAAAATATTTCCTGAGAAAATAGTATATCTCATGATATTATAAACGAAGGAAAAGAATAACCAAGGACTCTTTATTCTATATTGGAAATTGCGGAGGACTTTTGATAGAAAAGATAATTTTATTTATCTGGTTGCATTATTTCTAAGTGTGAAAAATAACGCTTGATTATAGAAAGCCGGAAGACCCTTTTGTCCAACGAAGCGAAAATAAAATAAGCCGACATCCCGCTGCAGAATTACTATTTGCACCAACACAGGTTTCGCTGTGAAAAGAATTCTCCTTATTTGTTTGTAAATACGAGAAGAATACGTTCGGAGAAGGCGGTGGTAATCTCAGATTTAAGTAAAGCTGTTATACGCGGCCGTAAGCAGTAATATTAAAAGGCATAAACATTAATACTTTTGTGTATCCGGACCGCATACTAAGAAGTCGGGATTTGTTTCACCTCGTGTCGGGGGAATTTAAATTATCCGCAAACAGCTTTTTGTTTACTATATTGTGAAAAGTGTAAGTAAAGATTACATTAGTAACCAAGACCTTTGTTTTTAATTCGTCTTATTGTTCATACGAACTTTTCATTAAATGTTCAGCGCACCATTCCTCTAGCATGAAAACTTGGAAAGGAGCAGACCCTTCACTGAAACCGATAGTTTGTTTGTTTCCTACCTTTCGTGTCCTAATTTTAATTTTCTTTCTTAAGATTTCGAGACGATTTACGTTGCGTTGAATTGGTACCAATGTGTTGTCATGGCCTACGGCCGTGTATGACTTAATAAATTAAGTACTATCTGCTACACGTCACTTTATTTAAGGCCTACCTGATCCGATATCTTTCGCCTTTTAAGGCTTGAAAAGGGTGGTGTTTTATGGGTTTGTTGCGGTACTATGATTGTGATCAATCCATCCCAGGTTCATCATCCTTATGGAGCTGGTGACATTGGGCTGTATGTGTATTTATATAACTGTTAATTATTGTTTCAAGGATGCCTACTAAAAGCTTCCTTTCGATTCCTCTGCGGTCCTCTGTTTTCTCCTTCATAACGAGTTGTAATATCTTTTAGCTCTGCCCAATATTTTTGTGTTGGTGATTATGTCGGTCCAGGATATTTCAAGCAATTTACAATGGACACACATTTCAAATGCTTTCAGTCGATTTATATAATATTGATGACTTTGAGGATCCATGCCCTATACCTACTGTGTAGTTATACTGACCACAAGTAAAATTTCTCAAACTCAATTTAAGCTTAAGGTTATCTGCAAAAAGGAGATTCTAATTTTATGGAAAGATGGTTAACTTCTAGCACGAGTTAATAATAATAATAACACGGACTCGTTATATTTTGAAAGCGCAGTTTTGGATGTGAGACAATTGTATATGAGAGAGTTGTTGAAACATACGCATAGAAATCTCGCAATGTACAGTGACTCGCAAAACTATGTTATAAATATTAACACGAGAAACAGACCGCTGCTCCGGCCGCAACGTGTGAACACGGCATTTGCCCAGCGCCATTTTGTCTTTTTGGGTCCAAGACTGTACAGTAAGGTGTTTCCGACTCTCAGTGAGTCGCTCAATCCTGCCCAGACTAATCTAAAGAGTCTGATGACAAGATGGCTACTGGAGAGGGGCAGGGATGCGTCAGAGAGAGAACTTACATTCATTGAGAGATGAGGGCAGGGGGAGACAGGTAGGAGTGGTCAATTGTTGTGGAATTCGTTGTTTTTGATCTGGAATGGATGTGTGTATGTATGTGATGGCGTGTATAGGATAGTGTGTGTACATGGGTATGTCCTGATCGTTTTCCTTTTTTCATTTTCTACTATTTTGTTTCTTCTGTGTTCTGATTGTTTTGTTTGTGTTTTTTTTTTTCTCTTTTTGTGTCTTCCATAGTACAGTGCCGCTATAATTAAAAATTAGTATCACCTCAACACAGGCTGTCGTCTAGTGAGGTGATAAATTCCAAATATGTACTATACTATAAGTTTTGTTATATTTACTGGATGAAAACAATAAATAAATAAAAATAAATAAACAAGTACAACAGTTCAACCCCATACTACCAAAAGGAACAAACCAACGAACGTCCTAGAAAACGTCAAACTATAGTGGAACCGTGACATTATAACAGACAAAACCCTGTACTTAGTGATAGACCAAATATTACTCTCACTGTTACTATAGCTAAAAAAGAACCTACCTTCATTATAGACATGTCAGAATATAGAAAAACTACAGCGTAAACACAACGAAAAGTTCTAAAAATATATCCCTCTTGCCGACGAGATCAAAGAGATGCGGCACCAAACTATATTTGCAATAGTAAAATATTAATATGCCAAGCCGGAATAATTTAAAAATCATTACACATGCATTTCCAAAAATCAGTAATACTTGACACATGTTCAAAAGTCAGGCAATAGAACATCAATGCTTGAAAATAACACACACATCAATATGTAGTCATCAGCCTGTAGCTGAGATTAACCAAGTGGGTATAATTATAATATAAATCTTTATTCAATAAAAACACAATTTAATACTGAAAAGTACAATGCTACATATTCATGATACCTACCGAAAGCGATTTGAAACTCGTGGGGAGGGCTTTCGATAATAACTTTATCCAACATAATCTCGAAACTAACATGATAAAATGGCTCTAAGACAGTTTAAACCAGTTAAACGATCCTGTCCAATCCAAGACACTTTGCCAACTTGAGGAATAAATTAAAAATGAGACCTGAACAACAGGGAATAGAACTGCGATCAAAAAACATTAGTACAATGAAACTTTTTTTTTTAAACTTAATAATCCTTTAATTGAGAACCTAAACTAAAAGAATATACATATTATTTAAAATAATATTGCAGAGTTCTGTAATAAGTTTTGTAAAGGCAAATTATTATTTCTCTGGAAAGGAATTATTTTTGAAAAAAAAAATTCTTAGAAACCTCAACATCAGAATCAATCTTTTAAAATATCAAAATGTCATGTCCAGTCCTAACGGAAGGGTGAATTTCTGGAAAGGAAAACAATTGTTGCGGTGAGGTACGACCTCCCCTCCCTCCCACCCCTAAATGAAGAATATCAATCAATAAGGAAATGAGCAAATAAGAATTTCACGTTAAGGAATAATAAATCGCAAAATATAATTACTAGAAAAGGACAAATTAAACCTTGAACGGAACAAAGGTTACATTGACTTTTATTATTTTTAATAAGTTTTTCACTCATCAATCTAATTAACTTTTATAATGACTTATTTTAACCAAATTATGGAAAAAAAAACACGTTAAAAATATTTTCACTATTTTGGATTTAAAGAGTTCTTTCATCAATCTCAAATTGACGGTTAAGGGACTCTTAAAAACATTTACTAAACTCTCCCTCGTGGAATTTCCACAAAGAAAGAAAAGTACCTACAAGAACAAGAGCTCTCCATTGCGCTCGATCTTGCGCAATGTTTATAACCTCCTCCCACACCATGTCCAAATTCCTCAGCTCTGCTTCGAAGGAGCGGACACAGTATGAGAGGGTCTTCCTCGTCTTCGGGACCCTGATGGGAAGAAGAACAGCGCTCTCCTCGGGCAACTGTCATTCGGCATCCTTAACACATGTCAGATAGAAGTGATGGGCTGTCCAATGTCCATCCAATGTCCCAGCCAAGTCCATCTACTCACACCCATATATAGGAGAATGGGCAACCCACACGCATCAAACAGTTTACATTTCGCCTCGACACTAAGCGCCGACGATTTCCAAATCTTGGTTATGTTAAAAGCACCACTTGCCATACCGATACGTATTGGGAGCTCAGCCCCGAGGTCACCAGACCTGCTTAAAATACAAACCCACAAATTTGTACAATAATATACAGTTTTGTACAATAATAATTATTGATCGAGAAAATGGTAGAAGATGATTAGTTAATTTCTTTCTGTGTCATTGTAGATAATATAAACAAAAAAAAACTTTGTTACTTTCCTAACATAAAAATGTTTTTCATGATATTAATATTAATGTTTAAGAGGATACACATCTACACAACATTATGTAAAGTATATTTTACATTTGAGTGAACTGATTTGAAAAACAGGCATATGAAGGCAATCTCCTAGACGTGTTACCTATATTATTTTTTATGTCTTGTATAAATATTGATTCAATCACACCTTCTCCGTATGGAACATTATTAAATTGTGATGTATCGAATTTAGGTTGAACGGGTGAAATCGGAAATGGGAAATATTTCAAAGAGTATCGGATAAAATGGTAATGGTAAAAGAATCGCTGCTATTTAAATGGTTTGCCTTCTTTATATAACAGTTACAAATCACCACGGATCCCAGACTAAATGGTGAGAAATAAATTACGGGAGTGCTGGCAAGTTATTGAATTCCTGTAGTACCTAGGTACACCCTCATTTTTATCAGTCCTTTCCTCCCAAGGCATTCTATCAGAATTATTCCTGAATATTCTTCCAAACTTTTTTTTTTCACTTTTTCGATTTTTAAAATTGAATTCTCCTGCCGTGCAAAATGAAATTTTAACTCTCTAACGTACGTATTAAATATTATACATATTATATTATGGTGAACAGTGCCGGTACAGCCATCAAACTTACATATTTTTTTATGCTAAAAATGCATTTCATACTCAACTTGTCCAAATCAAAGAGACAATTATTGTAACTACGAGTAGAGAAACAATTATAAAAGCGTAATTGAAACCATTTCGATCATATATGTCTTATTTACGGCATCGCAGTTTTCTATGGCGAATATGTGGTTTATTCGATTAGTACTTATGGGTATAGGTAGCAGAATACTTCCGACTACAATAATTATTATGAAGCATATAGATATGTTGATAGACAGTGAATAACATCATGTTTGAGTTCCCACAGCCTTAGATTGTGAAAAATAAGTGCCTTTTCACAAATTTAATATACTCGAATGTAACATTGATTTGATATACTTAGGTAAGTACTAAGTATTTTTAAGACACCAAATAGAATTAAAATTTATTTATTAGTTGTTTTAACTCTCTTAATTTGTTCGCAATTAGTTTTTATAATTCATCATTTTTTTGTGTTTTCTTCACAGGTTTCAAGATTGATTCAACTGAAGTTTTTAGCGCTAAAAACAAAATCACACTCCAACTTTTCGATATTAAACTTGGAAAGAAAATTAAACCTGTTTTATAAGTTTGTAAAGATTTTTGAGGTAAGGTCCCGGCTTTATTCGAAATATTATGATATAAATTTTACTGATTATAAATTCGAAACAATATTGGGCATTCTCTTCATTAATAATAATTTGATCGAATTCGAGGGGAAATTTCTTGAATAAACAATCTTAAACCCATAGTACATTATTTATTGACTTCGTTGTCTGAAAAAATATCGAATGTTTTTTTTTTTCGTATAAATTAGTTTCATACACACAATGTGCTATTTTTGAAAAGGTTGGTAACTTAGCGATTAGGTTGCCCACTTTCTGAGCCTTTTATGGAATCGAATACCCAGACCCAAAATTCCATGCAGCTAATAAAAACTGTACCCATTTGCGTTCAATATTTTAACGATTGGGTGTGTTGTGTTGTTGAGTTGACGAGTGCCGTTAACTGATGACTATGGTTGTAGCACAAGAGCAAAGGATAAAAAATGATAAGTAGTGGGTACTGCCCCAGAACAGATTTATCTAGTGGGGCAGTAAATTCCATCTTACTAACATATGTAGATTAAGTTTCTTTATATTTATATATTATGTGCCTATAATTGTATCAGTGTCGTGATACTTATAATGTATGTTTCTAACTGTAGGTATGATTTATTTTGGAATATAAATCATTTCATTTCATATGGTTTAAACTAGCGATGCACAAACCGCGGCCCGCCGTCAGTTTTTCTGCGGCCCGCCGACGTATTAAAATATAGGAAAATCAAAAGAATACTTAAAATATACCTATGTACCTGAGTAGATAATTATTTTGTACGTTTACCTACGCCGCGCCGGAAGACGCCAGTCTGTCATGTGTTTTTGGATTGTTTGTGATGTTAATTGATGTTCTGTGCGACATTTGAAATTATTTTATTATCCATTATAAGAGTATGTAAAAATGATTCCGCAAGATTTCCGTATTAAGTGTTGTGCCAATATTGTCTATTTTCCTAAACAATGTTGTTTTATGTTTTTGTTCAATGATCAAGTACAAACATTCATAGTTTATTCTCTTCCAAAAGTATTAAGTAAGTAATTTGTAACATGCCATTGATTGTTGTTTCTTTTTTTTTTTTTTTTGTAAAACTTGGTATTAATGACACCTCGTCCCTACAAGGACGTACTGCGTGATCATCATCATTGTTGGTGGCTGTTTGGTTGGTTGTCCACCTGTGTCCACCACCACCATCAGGTTGACCACCTCACGTCCTTAAACCTCAACCGGTCATAAAAGTTACAATGAGCCTCGGACGCCTTCGAGCGCAATGGAGAGCTCTTGATGCCTCCTTATGCTCCAAAGTGGGGCTTGGGCCAGTATGGGCCTCCCGCATTGTTGGTTTGGGGGGATCCGCGACGGGCTTGATTTGTGGGGCCGGCTTTTCGGTATGATTTCGTGAGGGTCGGGTTTGCTGCGAATTGGTCTTCTCCGGGCTGGCTTGCATTGTGCGGGGGGGGGGGGCATAAAGGGAGTATGTATGTATCTGTTTGATCATTAATCATTAGTATTGTAATTTTGGGTATAAGATGGTACCACCGCATCACAAACGACGCTATACGTCGGCTAACCCAGCGCGGGCCCATCACTTCCACCATTACGGAGAGGAGATGGGTATGGCTGGGATATGTGTTGAGGATGCCGAATGACAGTTGGCCGAGGAGAGCGCTGTCTTTCCTCCCATCAGGGTCTCGAAGATGTGGAAGACCCTCTCATACCATGTTCCGTTCCTTCGAGGCAGAGCTGAGGGAAATGGACTTGGTGTGGGAGGAGGTCATGAGCATTGCGCGTGATCGAGCGCAATGGAGAGCTCTTGTTGCCTCCCTATGCTCCTAAGTGGAGCTTTGATTTGATTTGATTGATTTTAATTTGTATAAATTAAAACTTTTTGTGCTAATTTCCCAACGAAGGTGGCGTGAAGTTGTAGGTCAAAATATGAGGAGTTGCGTAGCTACCCGCGAGGATTTACAAGACAGAGCTGAGTGGCAGACCCCACCATCATGTTGGAATAATAATTTTCCGGGAGAAGAAGAAGAAGTGTTAATTTTCCATGTAGCGGCCCGTCCTTGGCTCATATCTTCCCCAGTGGTCCCTGTTTCAGTCTGTGAATCCCTGGTTTAAACGAATTTATTTTCTTAAAATGTTAGTTATAAATGAGTGTCAATTATAAGAAAATTAATTTATGTGAAGTCTCTAAGTACCTAATTAGTTATGTACAACATTATTTAATAACCACCGTATAAAAAGGACCGAAATGTTTTTTTTTCTGCGTAAAATAACTTTTAGATTGTAAGTACACCAATCGAATCAAAGCACGTGGAAATAATCAGCCAAAAGGAAATTTCCCATTAATTCGTTATTCTTATTTATACATTTTTATTATGTGCCCTCAGAGTGTATGGAGGTCCTATTATTTTCGTTATGGTTGTGTAGGAAATTTATATATAGGTACGTAGATACGTACATACTTAATATACGTTTTATACACAAAATTTCGGTTATAATAAGAGTAATTTCGTATGTTGCCAAACCAAGCAAAAAAAAAGTTGTTACGGATGATTTTAGATATTCTGCGTAGAGTCGCGAAGCATTCTTAAAAACTGTTTACTGCATTTACTCGAACTTATGAAAAACTTTAAAAACATTAAGATCTTGGTGAAAGTCATCTTAATATTTTTTTTTTTTTATATATATATAAAATGAACCTGTGCTCAAAGAGAACACAGAAACATTCCGACTCTTTCACAGTAAGCTACTTGGATCCTGCGTCGTGAAAGAGGAAGATGGTTGGCACCTGGAATCGAACCCACAAACTCCAGTACGAAAACCGGCATAGTTACCACATTATATTTTGTATATGAATTTTACATATTGTTCTGTTTAGCAATGCAAAGCTCGACAAGAACTTGCTCGCCAAGCCGATCCAAATCAACAAAGTCAATCAGGTAATCAGTGGGGCTAGTACGAGTTTTATCGAAAGCTAATTGCACGCAAATAAGCGCTTATTAACGTGCAAATATTGTTCTTAATTCAAACGATCGAATCATTTGATCATTTTCGTATGGAAATTTTTCGAAACTGTTTCGATGATCGTTGCAATATTCGATCATCGAAAACTTATACTAGGGCTACAGGATGGGTATATTCTTCTCTTTCTTTGGCAGCCATTCCTCCACTGTTATATGTAGTAAACCTCTTTTAAAGTTTTTCACCTTTTTATAGTTGTTTTTCTAGGAGTCTCCCGATTGGCCTCTTATTCTCATAGGGACATTGTTTCATTCCGTATGTCATTGCCGTGAGGATGCATGTTTCGGATGTCTTTGTTTTTAAAGATGTGGTCCAGTTTGTCGAAGGCTGCTCAGCCCAATCAGATTCTTCTATATATTTCCTCTGTTTAGTATTCTTTCCCCAGTTTAATTTTATATTCTAGATATATTATGTATTTTTGAACAGATTCAACTGTCTTGTTGCTTATATTTAAGCTGATGTTGTGTGGGCTTAATAATTTAGTTTTGGAAATGTTCATTTCCAGATACACTTTTAGGGAAGTATTGTGGAGTTCTTTTTTTTCCTAGTGGGTATCAGCTAGTATAATATATAAAGTACAACCTTAGCTGGTTTTCTAATAGGGTCATTCTCTTTCATGTCGTGAAAACATAATAATAATAAAAGAAGCAAACTAAGGAATGAAAAAGAAAAAACAAGACTTTTTGTTGTCATAAAAATCTCATTAACACTTAACAATAAGTTTTTTTTTCTTCATTCTTATTACAAATTATTTTGATCGCACGGGTAGGTAAATTGTACCCACTTAAATATTATTTCGAGAAAAAAAAGAAAGGACCGCGAAAGTTATTGAGTTGGTAGGTACATGCCTAGTTATATAATTATAATAATTCCGTTTTAATTAAATTTAACAATACCAACCTTTTAAATCTAATGATTCTGAAGTGTTCCAAGAGTAATAATAATAATAATGTGTTTCATGGCGCTTTAATGAGAAAATAATTTATATTTCTGAGTTGCTTCTGAATACCAGCACCAACAAAGGTTCAAATGGAATTTTCTTTCGCATTCCAACGCACCTTATTAAAACCAGAAACTTTGCATTTTTATGTTGCGTTAGCACTCACATAAGTGCATAAGTGCAATGTTAATCTTTGACATTCTTTCTGTAATTACGACAATATAACACAATAAGTTGTTGATAGCCCAACAGTTGTTGTTCCGTCGCCCACTCTCGTACTGTTTCGTTCGTGGGCTCGATCCCAGATGCCGACCGTTTTCCTACTTTACGACACAAGTTTTTTGTATTTTTGTGTTCAAGTTTAAATGAGCACAAATTGATTTTTATTAAAGTCAGCATCTCTTCGATTGTTCATCTTTTTGGTTTGCAATTAAAATAAATCATAAAAGATCATAGCTGAATTTACATAGAACAATGTATTTGAAACATTTTGATAAATTAATACATGTTCGATTTTTAAATCCTATTTTTTTTAATTTATCCACAAATAGGTACCACACCAAAATAATATTACATTTTTTTATTTATTTTATGTATGATCCTGTTTTGGAACAAATGAATCTATAAATATTTCGAACTTTTTGTTTAACATTATAATTGAACTACTTGCACAAAGCAATCAATGCAATGATTTTTCGAATAACATCATTACAAACTTATATCAAAACAATCGAATCGTGGTTGGATTTTTATATTGCTGAACAAAACAATACGGATCTAGATCTTAATAATCTGAAAATTGCTTCACAAAAAAGAGCACAATTATCCTCAAAAGATTGTTCATGTGAAGTAGTAAGTTACTACTTAGAACTGAAGTTGATATTCATCAGATTAAGGACAACATGAAAGCTTTGCCGAAACTGATGATAAAATATTTTGACAGCGTATTTTTTTTTCCATTTTCAGGTCTCTTAACTACTGCCGGACGCCGTCTTGACCGGGAAACCCTGGCTCTGTATTCTCTGGAAGTGCAGGTGTCGGACGACGATGAACCGTCTCTGGCTTCCACCACCAGAGTTCTGATCGACGTGACCGATATAAACGACCATGCTCCCGTCTTCCTGGAACAATTCCACAATGTCAAACTGCCATCCGGAAAGAAGAGCAACATGATTGATTACAAGGTATGTTCAAGTAATAATTAATTAATCTTTATTTTTTTTCTTTCGAGAGAATCTAACTTTTGTGATACAAACTTTGTTATATGTTTTGTAAAGATTTTAACCGCAATAATGAAACCTAACCTAAAAGCCTAAAAACAACAACTTTAATCTAAAAAGGAGGTAGGTAGGTATCCGGAAACATATTGCCACACAAACCATGGGACGGGCTACTTTGCACGTTTGTACGATTGCACAATGATAGTAAACAATGGGCTCAAAGTCTTGTCTACACAAAACAGAACTGACGCGGAATATGTGTATCCGCCCGTTTCAAACAACAGAACTCATAATATGACAGTTTTCATGTATACATTGTGGTAGTCACAACTATCAATATGCCCTATTGATTGTCATTTTAAGTACTGATATGAATTATCTAGATATTTAATTGTATGGTTTTAGTTTTTGTTTTAGACTAGCCAGTTGCCTTATAAAAAACGAGAGTTTTTCATTGAAAATACCTGATTTTTTATTACACCTACAGAATACAGGAATATATCGCTGTTTAGTAGGTATCTATTATTCCTATTATTCTCTATTTTTGGAGAGATTACCAAAAATTTATACTAAATTGGAACTTTTTTGAGCGATCGAATTTGAGCTTGCCGATGCACTTTCATCCAATAAAAATCCTTGCCAGTCATATTTCAAAGATGGGTGTGCTAATAGCGGATATGACCAAACTTTATTTGTATATATAACTAGCTTTCCCGACAGACGTTGTCCTGTAGTCCTTTCAACGAATATTGATTTACAATTTGTAATTTATACAAAAATAAGTACCTACGTTCAAAATATTTTTGAATGTAAGAAAATTATTTCTGAAAGCTCAAAAAAAATCCATCGAGAATCAGCGAAGAACAGTCCAATAAATTAAACATCGGAAGAATCTGTTCAGCCGATCTCGAGTTATAAGTGTTCGCACTAACCCGACTTTCTTTTATATTAAAGATATTTATTTATTTATTTCCATTATCAATATAACTAGCCTTTTTACCCGTCCATAAAATTGTTGATGAAGTTTGTTGAGAAAAATGTGAATTACAGAACCTGATTTATGGATTAATAAAATATGCTACCTATAAAGTATGTCCCTAAGTGGGGTCAAAAAATGGAGAATTGATTGACTGATCGAGTTTGCATTACCTATAAGTCAGAGGATTTGAATTGGTAAATAGGTAGATATAATTAGATAGTATGAGAAATTTGTAGAATTATTGCTGTGGAGGCAGCAAAGGTGAGTCATAAACATAGCATTTTCTATACCTTCCCCATCAAGTACATTTAGATAGAACACTTGATTTCTGTAAATGGCAGTAAATGCTTTAGTTGTTCTTCTGCAAAAATTAATTATGTACCTACAAAGCTTTATTTATTCTTAATATCAAATTTAACAGGTAGGTACATAATTATTTTAAGTGTTAAGACCTCTACCCGAGCCAGTGATTTTGTACCCAAAAATCTTTTGTATGAAAAATTGTCAGTATAGCCAGCAAGAAAATATTGCATAAAAAACTCCTATAAATATTCTGACCCATCTGGGAATTGGAACCAGAAATTTCTTACCAGAAGTGGGTGTTAATTATTATGAGCATAGTAAAGAATTTTGTGGCCAAGGATTCGAACCTGCACCTCACATCCAGCCTTCGTGTGAATAGAAAAATCAGTGTAGATTGCTTATTAAAAATATAACACAGGAATAGGGTAATAATAAAAATTTCAAATTGCTATGGCAATAATTCCACCAATTTATTAAATCCCTATGCCCCTAAGTGGGGCGTAAAGGGAGTTTGGATTTCAAAAATTAATTTTACTTACATTAATAAAACAATCAATACAATTGGTAAAGAAAAACACTTTTATAATAAATAACTAAGGTATTTTGCAGTTGATCTTTAAACATCATTTTTACAGGGTAAAACTTTTTAATAAATGATAATTTTGAGTATAAATATTTAGGTACTTCTAGAGAATTAGAACTCTCATAGGTGCTTAATATAAGTCATACTAAGAGTTGACAATTAATAAGAGATATACAAAACATTAAAGTAAACGTTATTGTTGTGAGATAATATCTTGAAAATTTTGACACACTTTAAAATTCTGTAGACATTTTGGCATTGCATTCATGATAAGATATAATCTTCGGAATCTCAGCTCCATAGACGAATTATGGAAGGCATAAATGCAACGGGCCGTTGGCCCGGTGGCTAGCATCTCAGCAGATTGTTGAATTTGTCGAATACTCAAGGATTTCAATTTGACACCTAAATAAGGAACGTTGTTAACGTGAAGTCATCACACAAAGCCATTCGAAATAGCAAGAGAAGAAAGTCATAATCCAGTTAGTACTGGTCAAATGTTAAAAAAAAAAATGGCATTTTAAAATTGACCATAAATAACGGTGTAATGTTGAATCTATCAGTCTGTAATAATATGACACTTTTCGATGTTACAGGAAAAGAGGTCTGATTATAGAAACTTCAACTAAATTTCAACAAAAAAAAAACAGGTTTACAATAATAATAACTCTGAAATTAAAATAATCATATATCTAAATTTAAAAACAATTAATAGTTTGGAAGTTAAGCTGCTATAGGCTAACAATTGTCCTCCAATGCAATCACTTGTAAGTTAATGATGTTGCTAGATTCTTTTAACAAATCTATGAATGCTCTTTTTAGTACTTACGTACTTACTTAATACACATAATCTGCAAATTAAATATACATAGGTAATCTTCATATTCATAAGAATGATATTAAAAATTGTGAAAAGTTTATAAAGTAAATGACGTTTTAATCGGCCCGGTGTTGGTTATTTTAACATAATATCTTGTTAAGATTATAAGGCCTATTCCAATTAAAATAATCAAAGTGTTAAATATCAAATAAATATTTCTTCTTCCGATGGCGCTACAGCCTAATTCAGCCTTGGCTTCCAATACTCAACGCCTAGAGACAACTTTGTCTCTACTTCTGTCCTGATTTCGTGGGTCAAGAAGTTTCTCGGCATCCCTCCTGACCTCATTCTCTCATCGCAGCCTAGGTCTTCCAATTCGGCTGGATGTCCACCCATAATTCTCTTTGGTGCTCGCAATGATGGCATTATCTGCTCATGTCTGGCCCAGCGTAGTCTATATCTATAATAATAAAACCAATATTAGGATGGGACTTTCTAAGGTTAGATAGGTATCTCAAAATTTTCTTATGCATAATTTTAAAACAAATAAGAGATTACACTTTTTAAATAAAGTAATGGATATAACATGAGTTTAATTAAAAGAACATATTTTAGGAGTGAAAAGTATAATTAAATGAACTGAATAATAAATTCTAAAATAAATCAATTTAAAATGAACATTGATATTGATAGTTATTATTGAGAAGATTCAATACTTAGAATTGATTTGTGTTCAAGCAAAGTTATATTCATCATTCTTATCAGTTCATCCCCCTTGTCAAAATATTATCAGATATTGCTCTGCCGTCTCTGTGATTCCTTGCAATGACTGGCTCTGTCAAAATATTATCAGATATTGCTCTGCCGTCTCTGTGATTCCTTGCAATGACTGGCTCTGTCAAAATATTATCAGATATTGCTCTGCCGTCTCTGTGATTCCTTGCAATGACTGGCTACTTCATTCTATCAGGCTAGAAACTTATCTGCAACAAAAAAATTATGTGTGTTTTTATTTAGCCTTTTAAATTTGCTGCATTTAATGTCTATTTCTTTTTATAATTTCCAATAAAACATTGGAAGGAATTTGGAATAATGTTCCACAGGTTGAAAATGAAGGTGATGTTTGAATATGTCGTATTCATAATTATTTTTAGGTTATAAATTATATGTTTTTTGAAACTATGACTAAATAAATAAAAATAAATAGGTTACCTGAAGACCAGAAATCCAATATTAATGAATTTAAATCTCAGTCCATCCATCAAACACATACTGACATATGTTTTTCCAAGGAATGAATCAGTTTTGATGTCTATTTTCGACAAACCACTCTCACATTTAAAATATATATTTTGTACTAAACTAATTCGCTATATAACTCAACATTACACAAAAGTCATAACTTATTGTCAACACAAACACGATAATATCATTACCGCCAATCTCTTCGATTATTGCGTTTTCGTGCAAAATTGCGCTGGCGCACATATTTGGATTTGCGTACCTATAAAATTTGACAGCTCATACGGAAGCAAAAATACCATAGATGAAGATAGTGCATACAGTACAGAAATAATTCATTATAATATTGTTTTTTTTTTTGTTTTTGTTGAGGCCTTCCACCCGATATCGAGTGATTTTGGATTATAATATTGTAAAAATATTTATAAAATTGATTATTGAAAATATGTTTTTTATTCATATAAATAATTAAAACCTTTTTTTATTTAATAATTAATTATGACGTAGCAAAAGTAACTAATTAATTATAGACGACATTTTATTCCGCTATACATATTTTCTTTTGATAGTGTCTGTAAAACCAACCTTCATAAAAATATAATATGAAGTAGATGTCATTTACACATAAAATAAAATATATAAATTGGTTAATCAATATTATTATTTTATTATTCTTAGGCAACCCATCCTGGAAGAATGATTTGTGAAAAATACGCTGCTTTATTTTAATTAGATTGTGCGCCACTCAACCATAGATTTACTAATACATAGATTAGTAGAATTCATTGTCAATGTCACTCAATATTGATAAATATTCATCTGTCAAAAAAAAATAAGAGAGTGATGGAATGCTTCCAATTTCAAAATTAAAATAATTATTTGCTGCTCAATAGATATTTTCGGTAGGTACCTAATGTTGTTTATTAAGATTTATTATATTATCACTTCTTTGTAATTTTTAAGTACTGACTCAGAAACATAAAAAATGATGACCTTTTCTGTAACATTCTTTCCATCACTTAGTATTTTATTTTTTTAGTTTAAGAATGCATGAATCACTTTGAAATGTTAACCGAATTGGAAACAAATGAGCTAAGACAATCATACTCTTTTTGAAAATATATAAGCAATATGATTTATGCTAAACTATAAGATTTGATTTTAAATTCAACCGTTAGTGCAAAGGGGTTAGTAAAGAAAAATAAACGCAAATATTTACTGACTGATGATTAATTTATTCATTTTCAGTGTCACAAACCTTGGTTGCTTTTATCTGTCATCAAATTGGGCTGTGACAGAGTCACCTTTGGGTTTTTTTTGCGTCAAAACTTGGTCGAAACCTGTCAATCTGCACATACCACATCCAACGATTGCAGTTTTGGTCTTTGAAGGATTCTTTATTCTACAGGATCATGTTTGAGATGTATAAAGAGAATATGTTGTTGACGGAAGAAACTACTACACCAATTATCCCATACCATACTTTTTTAATATAATGCTTCTTGTCGTATTACTCGTATTATGAAACATATGTGAAGATTGTTATATTAACGCAATAAAATATTAATATATATTTAACATTGTTTTTAATTTATCTTCATACCTATTAATTAAGAATTTAGATAATTTTGTTATTATAATAGCAAATAAAGTGATATTCAATGATTCTGTCCACAACAATCTGTTTTATGTGATTAATTGAGATATGAATATTATACAGTAGGTATTTCTTAATTATTATGATGTGGATAAAACAAATATATTTTTTACTATAATAAACATGCACAAATACCTGACAAATCCATTATGATTTTGATAAACAGGAACGTCATTAGTTCCTGTCAGATTCGCTTTCTTTCAGAGTTCTGTTTTATCGACCAAATCTACTAAAGAATTTTTATACTCATTTCAATTTTCAAAAATCATTTTTACGATTACTATATTTAAATGTATTATGAATTTAATTTCATGTATCTTTATTATTTACCAACATTTAATATGATTTTATCAGGTACTTACTCATCTAATGGCCACGACAGATTTACACAAACTGCGGCCATAAATTTTTTTAAATGTGTCAAATTACAAAATGGAGGAATTATATTTCCAAAATTTTGCATTAAATCTTTATTTATTGAGAATAATAAGATTTGAATAACATTTATATGTATAACGAATCAATCTCCAATTATTTTATTACATTTTCATACCGTAATACCAAGATTCCATTCAACGTTTACATGAGTAATTTTGTTTCCAAAAGATGGCTTTCTGTCTTTTTTGAAAATTTGTATGAAGATCCTAAAAAAATAAAGTTTTTTAAATAGCGCTTAATATATTAAAGTTAACGTTGCCAATTGTATCTTAGAACGTTCTCGAGCAAATTTCACCGCTCTGCGCAGATTCATATCTGACGCAGCATTTGTATTTTGAGCGTGATGCTCCGACATAACGGAAAGTATTGTCAAAGGCAAATAAAAAAACATTTCTGAATTATTATGTAGATTACAACAATCAGTTAATCCATATCATTATTGGAATAAACTGCCCCACTAGACAATGTCAGTTCTGGCCGAACCAATCAACGCATGTACCCATTAATTAAACTTACAAAAAGCATTATACAGCAAAGAAAAAATAATAGTAAAAAATAAAAGATATACCTATGAAACCTATAGATATCTAAGGGCGCATAAAAGTATGCTTATGTAAGTGAAAATTTTAAGATATTTAGTGTGAGACAACATATTATTTCTAAATTTAATTTTACGTTTCGACGCTAACTACGTGAAAATGTCATTTATTGGATGAAAGTAATGAAAAACAAAAAGATTATCTTCGCGTTATACAGAAAAGCTGAAAAATATGCTGAGAATGTTATATAGTGTAAGTAAACAATATAGCATAAATATTATGTTTGTTAAAAATATTATACGAATATGTAAAGATATTATGAATTTTTGAACAACGCTTCCAGAATCGTTTGGCTTGCGAGCCAATTTCATACATAATACACTTGCGAGAAACAAAATCTTATATAAAATAATATAACACTGTAGGAAAGTTACAATATTATTAAAATATCTACGAGAATACAAAAACATCAAATATTTACTATACTATTAAAGTAATAATAATATATTGGAAAACACAATAATATTAATATAAGATTTATGATTCTGAAGTTTCGGTTAGAATTTATATATTAACTACAAAAGTGGTTATGTTATAATGAACGGTATAAAATGGTCCACAAAAAGTCTTATGGCACTTTCTTTTCTGCAGTAGAATATCTATACAGGGACGGATAGCTTTGTGTTTAGGCAATATTATCACCAACCAAATCAGAAATGTAAAAATTGAAGATGTTATTTTTACAACAAGGTTCTACATAAACGAGGGGATTCACTGGATATTGAGATCCGAACAATTTTATTAGGTACATAACAAATTTAGCCCTTTAATTTGGTGCAAACCAACCCTAAGGCTTGCTTTAAACAATTTTATAGTAAGCAATTTTTCTTTCAGAAACAATGTTGTTCTTTTCATACTAAGTCCGAATTTCCTTTGAAAATAATTGTAACCTTATACCTACCTATTACCCCCTATTCGGATTTTGGAACGTTCTTATTAAGAACGTTCGCTATCCTCTTACTTTTTTTTTTTAAATATTATTTACTATTTAACTTTTTTTTATTATTATTTATTTTGTTTACTTTAATTTATTTTGTTTCACTATTAAATAATTTTAATTATACCTACTGTTTCCATTCTACACAATATTAGTATTTAACAGATTTGTCATTTTTTGTTGGCATAACTTTACTTTTATTTTTTTTTTTTTATTTTTTTTTTGGCCATTTAATTTTGTTTTATAGTTCCCAAATTATTAACATAGGAACCTACTTATTCTTTTTAACTCTAAATTATTCTATAAAGATTCAGTATAATGAGAACCCACTCATAATTTGTCAAACTTCAAAGTAAAAATGGGACGTAAGTGGTCATTTTAGGCAAACGACAAGGGTATTGATGTTGTTGTACACCGGATACGTAGTGATAATTGAAGATGTCAGCCTCGAGTAGAAAAATATTTTTTTTTTTATAAAATGAATGAATGTGGGCTCACTCAAAGTGAACACAAATACACTTTCGACATCTTTCACACTAACCAAAGGGTTTGTTCGTGAAAGCGGAAATTTGAACCCACCGTACGTCGAATGATACCGCTGGTCTAACAACCACCTCAAAATACGCGAAAAAACAGATATGAATCTCATATAAAACCTCACACGAATCGAGGCAGAGACATCTTGTTCAGATGTCGAAAACAACAAGATAGGATACAAACGACGGAGAATAATAAAAATAAATTCAAGGAATTTTATAAAATGGTGTTTCATATAAGAAATGTATGCGTTTACATTACATAAATTTACTGTTTCACATATTATCCTCGTGGAAAAATGTCTCAATTCAAATAACAGGCCTACAGCGGGTATATTGAAAACAAAATGAGAAAAAAATCGATGTTTTGAAAGGATGTCTTCATATGTACATTTATATTTGTACACAAAAAAATAAAAAAGAGTTGATAATAATATCTTGAAATGCTTCGTTAGAAAAATCAGGGTGTGCTCTCATATGCCCGTCGCAATAATTGCGTGAAGAAGGTTTCCATGTTATCTCATAATGGAATGTGTGTTCTGCTGGTGGAAATAAGGGGGAATTGGGGAGAAGAAGGAAGGAGAAGATACTTGGAATGGAGAGTAGCTACATTTTGACAACTCAATGTGTAAGTAGGTATGTTCTTACATGTAACCAGAAATATTTCTAACTAGGTATGTAACTGGTATAATAACTCATTAATAGCTAACAGCTATCTGATGTAGAGAGGACATAATATGGACAAAGTTTTTTTTTACCCATCACGCCGTTTCCCGAAGGGTAGGCAGAGAGTACGGACTTCCATTCTTACCTATCCAAACAAACCTCTTTCGCTTCCTCCAAACGCATAACATTCCGCAAACGTGCTCTTCTATTCGTTTTGCTCCTGACTTGGCCCTCCTCTAAGACGGCACCGATATGATCGAACCATGTCATTCTCGGTCGTCCACTATTTCTTACACCTTTCCTTTCAGCCTTATGAATTCTCTTTGTCATTCTGTTTGCATCCATTCTTTCCACATGCCCAAACCATCTCAACTTATTAACTTTCATCTTTGTCACAACACTTACTTCCATACCACATTCCTTCCTAATATTTTCATTCCTTTCCATATCCCATGAAGTTGTTCCACATATTCTTCGTCTAGATTTTGTGATCTCTTCTAATCATGCAATCCTTCCAGCTGTCCTTTTATCCTTTAGGCGGTCTGTCTTGCAGTGTTTTACCTTGAGATTGATTCCATTTTAATTTTACTAGTTTTGCTCATGTTGGCCTGAAATTAAACCCGTGTTCTACAATATACGTACATACATTATCATTAAAAAATCGTTACGAATAAAAATATACCGTTAATTAATATTTGTAGAGAGTAATGAAGGTGAAATTATTTGAATATTTCTACGTTACGAGCAACATTCAATTTTCTACAAAGACTTTATATAATTTTTTTCCTATAAAGACAGCGAATACGTTTCTACATTATTTATTTATTTAATTTCTATTTTTACCCATTCGCAAGAGACTTTCCGTCATTTCATAAAATAATATCTCGATAAGATAACACGAGATAGATATTATTATTGTTATATTAGTTTATTTTGTGTGGGTGGGTGGGTGAGTGATATGATCTTAGAAAGAAAAATATTCGCTCCGATAGCCAGTGGCGTACCTAACTATATAGTTAGAGTGGCAGGCCGGCAAAATGCCACAGACCCCCGACTCGAAAGGGTCCTGGCCCATGAGGCATCGGACTCAGATATAACCTAGCATTTTTAGCAAAATCTTGTTACTAAGTAGGTACTTGAAAATTGTTGGAACGGGCGGCCTAGAGACTGTTGGGGAAGTTCCACATTTTTGTTAACCAAAAATATTTTTTCTGTGGCGTTGCTACTGTGGTGAGCTAGGAAGGTTCTTAGTTTTAGGCAAATCCAGGATTTCTATTTTTATTTTTTGAAATCTCGTTTCCTCCCAATGGTTGATTTTTTTTCTAATTTCAGTGTTTTCTTCCTTTTTGCAATTTTAAGAGACACTGATACTTATAGCTGGTACCTATTTGAAAAAAAAACTTTACACCTTGTTGATATACACATAAAAGGTCACTTCTGAATCAATCACAAAGAAAATTATCTGTTTTTTTTTTAAAGAAGAAATGGAAAGTATTTTACTCTTGCAAAATAAATTTATCGACTAGATTGCACACATTATTATGAAAAGTGTTGAATAACATCTTACGTGATTTATTGAAATAAAATAAAAACGTGACGATTAGGAGGACCCTCAAATGATAATATTATAGTAACGCCACTGCCGCGGTAAAGGAAAAATGTTACACTTTGATTCCCGAGAAATTGATGTGGGAACTATGGCAATAGGTAATGTTATGATTTCATATTCTGTTATGATGGTAGAAGATATCAGAATTATATTTCATTTGTTTTACAATTGAAAATTACCACATTTTGTTTTTACTTCGGGAATGAAGACACTTCGATAATGATAACCAGCGTCTGAAACACCCGTGAAGCTGATGGCGAAGAGGTTACTGGTATGCTCACGTTTAAAGAATGGGCATGACCACAACACTCCCATCTTACTACATTACAAAGTTCACGGGATCATTCCCAACAGAGGATCTCCCAAATATAAAGGGATACACGTCTCGTTGTCTAACCTCAGCTTAGGAACCTAGTGGGAACCGAAAAATACATCAAATATTGAAAAAGCAGTAAACCCAACCCGCACAAAACCAACCCGATCGAAGCGATCAAACTAAAATGTTGGCCCTACATAATTTACATAAATCAAGCCCAATCAGGACCCCTCCTCCCCCCAGTCCAAGCCCCACTTTGGAACATAAGGAGGCTTCAAGAGCTCTCCATTGCGCTCAATCTTGCGCCACAGGGGGGACACCGTCTACCTGAACCCCCCCCCTCCTGATGGGATCCAGGCGTCCGAGGTTTATTTCTTGTCCCTCTTTTGACCTGTTGAGGTTTAATTTAAACCTCAACAATTCAATATTCGTGACAATTCCTAGCCACTTAACTGCTTACCAGAATGGAAGATAATGAAAAGCCGCCTCTCTTCTACGGTATAGAGAGGTGATAGAAAATAGTGACTGTGGCAAATTTTCTATATCCTAGGCCACTAGGAGCAATAATTGTTCCATAATTCACAAACAGTTATAATGGCAAACGAAAAAGTTAAGCGTGAGTACTTTACTGTTTTTCGAAGGAACATTTTTTAAATACATTATCTACTTGTACCATACCAATAACATGGATATGTACCTATCTATATTAGATCTGTAAGTTTTAAGTAAGCTTTAAAGGGATTCATGTGTGGTTTTTTCACGTTTTTGTCCTTCTTGTAAACTGTAGCTAGGTGAGTTTTAATGATCTCAGCAGGATGTATTTATAGAATCGACATGTAGTGGCCGGTTCTATGTACCACAGTGCCAGAGGCTATTACTGGGACGGCTAACTCGTGCATTGCTTCGTTCCCTTGATTTATTACAACCTTTGTCTCGTCCGTATCTAACCCCAATAAGTTCCAAAGGATATTTTGGAATTGCTCTAATAGAATGTGCCGGGAAACATTAAAACCGATATAAGTAATAACAGATGTCTTATGATATGTACCAGCTCATGGCTACATACACACAATACATTATGATATGTACCAGCTCATGGCTACATACAGACAATATATTATGATATGTACCAGCTCATGGCTACATACAGACAATATATTATGATACTTTTTTCCATGAGACCCAGAAACAAGGGATTTTCTGGAAGCCTTTCTCTCGTAGGTAAACACGATACATTATAGTAGCTACATAGAAACCACAAACCTCTTTTAAATATAATACCTAATAGATTGCTATCAAACGTTTTACATTCTTTAACTTGGCTGATCATTAAGCAACTCATTTATTTACATCAAAATTGATGACCGTATGAACGAGGACTATGAATGCGATTGGCTGTCGATACGAAGCGTCCAGCATCATGCCGAGATCTCTTATATAAGTAACTCTTTCCAGAGCACTACCATTGATGGAATAAGAGAAATACTACCCTTTTTTGTTTTTGGTGAAACTAATACGAAATGATTGCATTTACAGTTGGGTGAAAGATCATTAAAAAAGACTTAGAAAGAGATACGAGAAAGTAGGTACGAGAAAAAAAATATTGTAAAATCTTTGCTTTCCTTTTTGAAATGAAAGTTTAAGTTTCAAAATATTGTAATTTTTATATTTATTTGAAGATGAATAAAGAAATGATTGCAGCAAAAGAATGTACAATTTCCACTTTTATTACAGGAACCAGATCTGGCCATGCGGAAAACATTGAACAAAGAAATGGACTTGAGCGTCGAGGAGGAAGGTCTATGGGACATTTACAATGGGGATTTGAACGGATATCCTGTATTTCGGGTGAGAAATTTCATATCTACATTATTATTCATATTTTTCGTTTTGTCTCTAAAAAAAAGACACACACCCTTATCAAAAATAATTATTGATTCGTTCTTACATTTACCTACGCAAAAACATGAAAAGACGTAAAAAAGAGATAGGTACCTACTAACTCTTTTTATCATTTTATCAGATAAAATTTAAAAAATATGTATCTAATAATTGAGATAATTTCTTACAAATTTTTGTCTAAAATATTGTAATAAAGTTGGTAATTCAAAAAGATGAAGTATTTTTTTATTGTATATCAGCCAGATTATTAAAAAAAATCTTTAAAAAAATGTCTATATACTTCCTATTCATTTCTCATGAAAGCATTCATTTTTTTTAATAATTGTAAACTTCCCGTCAGTTATAATTGGAAATGATTTCGAGAAAAATCCAATTAGGATTTGGCTTATTATTAAAAACCCAAATAAAGGAAATCTTCATTGTTAAAAAACACGTAGATTTCAATAATTAATTTTGTTTTTACTGAACTATTTCAATATATTTTTCAACAACAAAATTCATTATTTAAAATTTTGAAAAATCTTCGAATAATTATTTTTTAAATTTTAAAGGAATGGAGCAATATGAAATGTTTTTTTTTTTAATACTTATTCATATAAAAATATCATCAGATATTTTTTTAGACGCATACAATTAGGTGTGAACTAAGATTAGGAACGTTTTGACAGATAAACGCACTAAAATTGACTTAAATACCAAATTCGAATACCAAAATGAACTAATTTCAAACTAAAGTCTAATTAAGAACAAATTGGAACGTTGTAAATCTAAAATTTCTCGAATACCAATCCGGCTAGTTAGAATTGGAACGTTCTTATTTTAGTTTAGTGCGCACTTAATTTGAATTGGAATAGGGGGTAATATCGTATTATTATTAAAGATTTTTTAACAAACTTAGGTATACCTACCTACGTTTATTGCGAGTACTATGTATGCATGAAATTGTATTTTAATAATCAAACTGAAAATTTTTGAATCTATTAATTTATTTTATTGATAAAAAGTCACTGCTTAGCATGACAGTAAAATCTTTGCGCTAAACAGTGTTCTAATGGGGTTTATGATGATGCATGATACATTAGTTTCATAGTTATAATGTTGCGCATGTAGGTACTGGCTGATATAAAATGGATTCCTCGAAATGTTTGAAGTTGCGCCTTTGATATCTGCATCCTTTACAGCACCAATCTGAGACGATACTTTGTATCGATATTAAACGTAAAAGCACTTTAATATTATGGTTGAAGTATTTAAAATGTCCTGACATGAAATATCCTGTTGCATTAAAGGGATTATGAAAGCAACAGCGCGTACCTACAACTGCACTGTACTATAATAACCTAAGTACTATAAAAGTAATTTCGAAGTCCATCAGTTTGACGTGTGAAAACATTAAGTATCTATATAGCGAAAGATTTCAAATCACGTAATGTGTTCAAATAAAAATGCCTTATTACAAGAAAATTAGTCATTTTAATTATAACGAATGCGAACATCACATTAACAATAAACATTTTCTATAGGTACTTAATAAATTTACAAATTCGAAGTATTCAAACCATGTGTTGTTTAAAAATTAGGAAAGATATACGTACGTATTATATTAAAGATTACCTACTTCGATAATATTTTTTTATGTGCATTAACTTAGGTAAACAAAAGAGTGTTATCAATAATAAAGAATCATAACTTATCTATAATCATATTTTTTTCAGTCGGCATTATGAAGCCGAGGCTTACAGACGTGTATACTGTATATTGTTGATTTTTTCGTTAAAAAATATTGAACTATCTAACCAACATCTTATGAGCATCTTATGAAATATCGATTTTTGATCGACTTAAGTGCGCTCTCTCATTATTTGCTGCCCTTAAAATATAGGTCATCATCTCCTAGTTTCAACAATTATTTTTTCTCGCGTGACCTCATATAGAGTATATCCCCTCTGACTACTGATGTGGAGGCACTAGGTTTATCTTCCACATAAGATCATATCTGTGGAGGTACAAGCAGAAGCCTTATTGCCATGTGCATTCATGGACCCTTGCTCGATAGTTTATAGCATCCCACATGCGCAAGTTATTTATGCCATTATTGTACGTCATCCCATAGTGTCCTTTGTCATAAAATGTCTGTTACTTGTCTAAATTGCATACGGACAACTATTGATAAATTTCACACACAACACATCTTCCACAAAAAGGCTAAATTTCGATTTAATTCCCGTTTCTTATATTGTTTGTATGTCAAACCTTCGTCAATATTACAATAATTATAAAGGGTGCGAATAAATATTCTTTATCTTGATTTATGACTAAAATTATCATATATTCAAACACAAGCCTTCTATCGATTATTTCGATAACTTTTCAAGACTCTCTATTTCAAATTCAAAGTAAATAGTTTCCCACTATAAGAAAACATATCGATCGTTGTAACAGTATCCTAAACAAACAAAAGACATTTAGTAGACGCGAATCAATTTGCTTCGTACAAAAACAAAAGTATCTTATTTCCTACAAAACACAAATAATAGAACCTCGATACTCCAAAGTCTATCGCCTCATTCTTTAAAAATAGACTTTTTTGTGATACATAAATACACCTTACTTTCTAAAGTGTTTTATTTCTCTTATAATTTTTACTCGCCTTAAATAATTATACTGTCGATTCGCACCTCATAAAATTTATATCATAAATTTTTTTTGAGAAAAACTCTTAATTCGGTTGACCTTTTCGGGTAAGAACTGGTTTATACATGAGGAAAATTTATTCTCCTGGTGAGCCGAGCAATTGTTATTTGACCACCAATTGCTGAACATTGTTATGCTTTGTTTTCCTAGAAAAGAAAACTGGCCGTAACATTACAAACAGCAGAAGATATTCTTTGAGACAATTACAAGGTATTATATGATTATCTCTTTCACTGCCAGTAGCTAAAATGATGAAAGCGCGAAAGAGACAATGTAAGCCCTATCTGAACTCTCATCGCGTGTAGCTTGGATAACGCAGTAAACAAGACGCCCACTGAAATATAAGATTTTTCGATGTATTACGGCCGTTAAATATCGGGTCCGCTTTTCAAGAAAATCATTGCATTAGCCATGCAGCTTTCTAAACCTTATTTTAGGTACAACTGCTTCACCAATACACAAAATATTTCATAATTAACCCTTTTCATTTACGGTGATCCACAAAGAATATGTTGTTTGTTTGAATTTAAGTAAGTTGGTACCAAGGATTTATAAAGATGACTATTAGGTACGTGCGTAATAACATGGTCGCATTTGGCTGCGGGGTTTTCGAATGTGTCCAAAACATTTTATCCTGCTTAAAACCTTATGACCTTTACCTTAAAGTGTACTTTCTCTTTAAGGTAAAATGTTTTTGATAATAATTCCTAAATAAACACGTTACATTTTTTTACCTAGAACATGATACGGGTACGTTGAAATTAGAAATAGCCCTAAGCTTATTTAAGGTTTTCATTATTTTGTGGTTTTCATAATCAAACTAATGTTGACAAGCACAAAGCAAACATTAAGGTAGCTAGTAGATACACACTCTAATTTCACATTAATCCGTACGTGAATCATCTACCTACGCCAAGATACAATTTTCCAAAAAAATAAGTGTTGTTAAGATTTCTTCTGAGCAGTGCGATGATTTTATATTACGTTTTACGGAACGAAAATTGAAATCTTCGTTTTAGATGATCTTATAAAAACAACATAATTTTTATTTATCTATAACAACCATAGAGTTGCAAAACACTGGCACGCAGATTATTTATTGATAGAATTTCTTTCAAGTTTTCAGAAATAATTTTTAAACATTCAAACATAAACGTTTTTTGTATAAATTACAAATTTGAAATCAATATTCATAGTAAGGACTACAACAGAACAACATCTGTCGGGAAGGCTAGTATAATATATGAATGAAATACCCACGTACACAAAAGAAAATTTAGGTAGATGATGAAATATTTGAGCAAGAGTATAACCATGAGATTTACCAATGAAGTGCCTACTCTATATAGTAAAAATAATAATTTCAAAAAAACAACAATAATTTTTATGTAGTTAGTTTATTTTTTATTATTTTTAAAAGACCTACAGTTACAATTAAAACCTAAGGTTTTATTATTATTTCAAATCATTTATTCATTAAATCACAATATATATCATATGAAGTATACATCATTGTAAAAAAAATTAATAAAAATAAATTAAAATTAAATACATTGCTATATACTAAATATAAAAATATCGGTATTATCTCTCATGATACATCACGATGTAATGTAATCATGAGAGATCTTCGAACTACAGAGAAAGGAACCTTCTTAACATCCTACATGAGGACAACAGAACTGCCTTTTGGATGGCATATCTGAGACCACAACAGATGCCAAGTTTCCCTAGGTTGTCTTTAAGAGACTTAGGAATAACTCCATTCGTCGATATCACTATAGGTATTATGTGGGTGGTTGGTGTATGCCACATATCCTTGATTTCGTGAGCAAGATCAAGATATTTAATTATCTTATCTTGCTCGGCTTTTTTCAAATTTTCGTCATACGGTATAGTGATATCCACGAGATACGTTATCCCGTTCCTACGATCAACCAATACAATGTCCGGACGATTTGCGTTAATCGTTCGGTCAGTTTGTATTGGTATATCCCAATACAACTTTGTATTACTGTTTTGCATTACCGAAATTGGGGTGTACCTATAATAAGGTACTTCAATTATTATTATTATAATAATAAGGTAGGTACATCATTCAAATGTATTGTTACTGACAAGTGAGTTTGATAGCAAAAATTTGTATACTGATACGGAAAGAATAATTTGTACATAGGTCCTTTCGTACAATTACTACTGGTAATGACAATCATCGTACATGACAAAATGCGGTCATTTGGAAAGAAAGAGAATGAAAATCAGCTTGACAAAACTTAACAATTCTACGATTTTTGTCATTCTAGATATTATGATTAAGTGCCTATATGATTCTTTTTTATTTCCAGTATTATAATTTACAATTATGATTAATACCTAATGTATGAAAATCTTTGTTTCATCAGTGGTCGAGCATTCAAAATTTAAACCAAGAACAAAGAAAAAAATAAAACTGAAAAAACTTACACTATTTAAATCTTTTGTAATGAATTTCTAAGAAGTTAGTCTGATGTTTTATTTAAAAAGTTGTAAGGTAATTTTAAAGG
Organism: Mystacides longicornis; assembly: GCA_963576905.1. Classification (NCBI taxonomy): domain Eukaryota; kingdom Metazoa; phylum Arthropoda; class Insecta; order Trichoptera; family Leptoceridae; genus Mystacides; species Mystacides longicornis. The sequence goes on from OY756428.1 coordinate 12,549,802, forward strand.
TTCGGAGTAGGTACCTAAACTAACCTCGATGTCGCTAAAAATTTAAAGTTTTTAAACAGAAGACAAACATAAGCCAGACGTGTTTGTGAACCCGAAAATGAATTATAAATTTAAGGTTTCACAACCCGTGTATTCTTTCATGCATACTTAGGTACTCATATTTTTTGTTTTAGTTCATGAAATATGTTGCTCATGCGAGCATTCAATTTTATTTTGGCAGCATTAAACCCAACAATACTATTGATGGAACTTGCTTTAGTGCCAATTTTTTAAGCTTTTGAGATTTATGTACCTAAGATGTCATATGCAGGAGATTGGTACAAGCAATTCTTCTTAACTTAGTTAATACCTATATCAATAACCCAAAAAAATATGTTTAAGGCTTCTTCGCCTTCTTTCAATAGGCCTGGGGGTCTATTATCTAATGTCGATCGAAAAACTTCCGTGCACGAAAACTTTCGATGATAGAGTCGTCTGGCGATCGCTTATGGTCTCTTTACCTAGGACTACGGGACTGCTATAGAGGTAGTGGTGAATATCAACTTAGAGCATTGTCAATATCGTTACCGTAGTAACAAAAAATTTACAAGAGTGCCGTCTTATCAGACGACGGACCGCTCCCTAGGAACCCAGTGCATTCGTCTATTTTCGACGTCATTCAACATCGAAATTCAAATGTCACAAGAAAGTTTTGGCTAAATTGGAAATTGGGGGCGTTTTCGCTGTTGTATATAATATGATATAAAAGCCTATTCTTAATGACATTGCCGCAATCGGTGACCCCAAAGTTAATGTATTGGGGCAGAAAGGTCAGAACTCAATAATCAGCGCCATCTACCTAAAACCGTCAGAAACACATACAACAACAATAGATTTACCGACAAACAACACTTCAAGTTTCATACACCAGAGGGAACCCATTGTCACGAATTTCCCGTCATATATTTGTGACATTATACTACTGGTTGACTACTTTAAAAGGAAAATCCCTAGCTATAGTATCAAGAAACAGCCAAAATAAGTCATTCATCAAAACTAGACATAATGTTCACTATAACATAAAAAATCGAACAACAACCCCCGTAAAAATATGGTTATAATGGTATTTCTCACATGCTTTTAACACCACCATCACTATCTTAACATAATAATTCAGAAAAATCTTAACATAATAATTCAGAAAAATTAGTTTAAATTGGTCAATTCTTTCGATGTATCTATACAATAGGCAAACATACATCACATGTTATGTACTTCCTACTACACCGCCATCTATTGAATTTTTTAAAAAGTAAAGCAATTATAGAGGAATTGTTTTGATTTCAAGCTTATGTCCCATCGAACGTCATCCTTCACCCGATCAACGATAACTATAACATAATCAATAAATTATTAGCTAAAAATAATTAAGTTTTTACATCGTAAATTGCATTTTATCTAGAAAATAATTCAGACATGTTTTTTTATTTGCTTTTTACCGTATGTCATAGCATCACGCTCAAAATACAAATGCTTCGTCAGATATGAATCTGCACAGAGCCGTGCAAAATGCCGGAGAAGGTTCTTTAATACAATTTGCTGCATTAACTTTAATATATTTAGAGCTATTTAAAAAACTCTATTTTTTAGAATCTTCATACAAAATTTTAATAAACATTAAAAGTGTCATTCTTCTCTCTTTTTATGAATTGTGAAAGTTTCATTCTTCTTTTTCTGTGCTTATGTCAGTTATAGAGGTCTGCAATTCTGCAAAGCAATGGGAAACTAGACTAGAACCTGTTTAATTACCTACCGATCAAACCTGACATTCGGAATCAAAAACGTAAAGCAAGACGGGTATAAGCTAGTAATATAATATGTTAATGTTTACCCTGAGTCCGCCATTTTTGACAGACGAAATCAATCGAACTTAATTAATTCGAGTGGTCAAGTAGGACTCGACGGAATTCGCATGATAATCCATGAACAATAATTATTGTCGCAGCCGAGATTCAACGATACCTTTTTTTAAGAAATCATACGAAAGTCATAGAATTTCGATTACAACACCCATCGATGAACGACATTATCCTCATCTCTTCCACCAGTAAATCGATAATAAAATCAAAACACGAATCAGATCGGAAAAATCATTAATAATCTTCGGATTATTGTCTCAAAGAAAACCACATTGGGATATTTTTCTTCATAGCGAATTCATTACGACATTCGACTTGATAAAAAAGCGGTTGGGACAGAAGAAATTGTCGGGTAGCTGCCTAAAATGACACGTGACAAGCGGCTTGGTTCTTTATGGCAGATGTTCCCTCTTGTCATTTACTCGTTGCTTCTTTAATTTCTCCTTTGTGTTTGCTTCCATTGTGTTTTTTTTTTCCTTCTACTCTTCACCATCCTTTATTGTCATTTTACCGCAGCGGTAGGTACCTACTTTGTGTTTTTCACGAATCCGTCCACTTGAGTGTGGTAAGTCCTTATTACGGGGAAAAAGCCTAAATAGCAAGTTCCTACCTAATAATAATTATAATTATGATGTTGTTTTTATTTCATAAAAGAATAACCCTGACTTTTAGGATAAAGATGCTTTTTCTTCAACACTTTAAGACTCCATTTTATTGTAACCTATTGTATTCTCATAATTTTTCTTTCAAATGCGGACTCACCCAAAGCGAACTCATATAATAATCTTAATTATTGACTTATAAGCAAATCTTGTGTCCGTCGGCACCTCGGAACGAACGCATGATATTCAAATACGAATGTCATCTACTGAACCAAAACCTACTCATACGTAAAAATTTCCTTAGGGATTGTCAAAATATCTTAACCAATAATTGGTTTGCTCCTCCGTAACTCGATTCTTTTGTTGAAACTTTAACCAGACCACTCCAACAACATATTACTTTTCATTATCATATTATTCGTCTGTAAGTCGATACTTACATACTATGACAATAATAAGAGGTGTTTGCGGGAAATATTAGTTACATCGACAAAATAGCGATAGATGCATAAAATTGGAGCCCAGAGACAATATTATAACCGATTAATAGAATAATCAAAAAATTCATAATAGTTTTTTTTTCTGTGTTATATTTGGCATTACAGTATTCACCAAGGAGCCGGAATCTGAGAAACTATGTTTAAAAAAATGTGTTTTGTTTTAACGTAAGTCTTTAAAAAGTATCTTCTCAAATTTTTACAAGACGTTCTCAGGTGACCCTTAAATCGATCGATCGAATACCGGGTCATTTTACAGAAATTATGATAATTTGAGAAAATATAAGTTAAAACGCTCTTTTTTTACTTACAGTTTTTTGGACATACTAAGATTTTAGCGGAATTCTTATGGGAATGACAGTTAATTTCAAACATTTAATATTTCTTGGATCATTGTGTCATTCGTTTTAAACCGGCGTTAATTCGTATTTTGGTTTCTATGTATGAGCTGAAAATAATAGGATTGTGATTAGAATGGGTGGATGTGGGTGACCAAGATCCGGATTAACCAAATCCAGTGCACGAAACCAGTGAAACAGAACGTTCGACATACATTCTCTATTGGGGTAATAATAACAGGTGCCTACAGGCTACAATGCACTCTAGGTGAATCTCCTAGTAAGTCTGCAGATGTATCAGTATCTATATATTAATACGGGAAGGAAAAACTTTGTGACCATTTTTACGAAAATTGCGCGGACGGAGGAGTATGAAATTTCGCTCACTTATTTTTTACTTTTACTTTTTTTATTATGCATAAAAAAATAGCATAAATCAGGGGTTCCCAAAGTGTGCGCCGCGGCGCCCTGGTGCGCCGTAGGAAGTGAAGAGGGGCGCCGTGAGTCGATCCTCTAGCATAATCCGAAACCACCGATCATTATCCGAAACCGCGCAGAAAAAAAAGCGGGTACCTATCTACCTACAAAGCAAGAATTACTATTTTGAGCACTCTATCTTCAAAGAGCATAAGAATATATGTACTATGCGATTATCGAATCTCTGCTATGTTATGGCATTGTAGGTTGGGGAGCGTGCTACAGTAGTACTCTCAGGGTCTTACACATCTCACATAAATGAGTTATAAAGATAATGTTCAGGTTGCATGGACGTTTCCCGACCTCTCAACTGTTTAATGATTTGAAATTTTTGTCTGTGAGACATTTGTACATAAGGAGGGTGTTGCTACAGTTCTATAAGGTTAAGCGGGATTGATAGTAGAGTCACTAGACAAATGTTATCTTTGAATTATGATGTTCCTTTTAAGAACACAATATTTGGCCAACGACTAAACTTTTTAATAAAATTCCTGTAGAGATTAAGCAAATATTGTCCTTCTCTAAATATAAACGTGCCTGCTCTGGTTGGGTCTCATGTATTCACTTGGAGGTTTTGCATGATATCTTGGGTTTTGTCCCATAAAGTATTTTGTTTAGTTTTTGTTTTTTTTCTCTCTTCTTCTTCTTTATACTGTTGATTGATGTTTGTTGGACCAAAGGGTGTTATGACTGTTGGGTTATGCTTTGTTTGTGGACTGTACGTATTTAAGTTGGTGGTTGTGCTGTTCGTGTTTGTATGTTCCTTATTTTAATATTCTTTTTTTTATGAACTGTAAAGATGTTTGCCCTAGGCTTGGCCTATTTGGGCAGCAGTTAAAATTATTATCTATTATCACTGTATTATTATGTATGAATAAAATAAATAAAAAAAAAATGGTCGTCGCACCGAATGCTATGTGGAACCATTGCATGATCCATAGAGAAGTTCTTGCATCAAATTATCTCAGTAAGCTCTAAACTGTGTCACTGGTGCGGTCAACTGCATAAAAACTAGGCCTCTAAAGGCTAGACTTTAAAAAAACTGTGCAAAGATATGGGAGCTGAACAAGCGGTCCCTGCTGCATTACTGCAATTCACGATGGCTTTCACGTGGAAATGCCTTATTTCCTTTCGAAGAACCTATCGAATCTCACAGAATGGTTTTCAAAGTACTTTGCAACTGATGATACCGAAAAATTTTCTTGGATCCATGATCCTTTTCATTCACTAGCTTTGCCAGGATTACATAGTCACTATATATATACCTATTCCAAGTAGCTTACTTAATTAGGGCGCCGGCCGTGACAAAATACCAAACTTGTCTTGTAAGTGCGCCGCGGGCTGAAAAAGATTGGGAACCCATGGTATAAATCAATAAAAAATTATAAACATTACTAACTGTAATATGATGTATTTGATACTCACACACATACACAGACTACTTATAAAGATCATCAATTTTATATAAACAAATGTAAAATGAAAAGCGCCTTATAATGGGCGCAGAAAGCATTTTGAAGTTATATTCAAATGGAAGGTAGAGCGGGAAATGGCGGGATATTTAAACTCATTGTAGTTATGGCCCAAACTGAGCTAGATAAAAAAAAAAACATTACCTACGCCCATTACTACTGTAATGTTTTGTATTTGTCTCACGCATACTCCGATATATTTGACATTGAGACAGGCGCATATATTTTTTTGTTTATCTGTGGTCAAATTGAGAATAGATTAATATTGTTTAGCTTTAATAATAATATGAAAAACTTTGTACATATAACATTTTAAATAAGACGTATCCATGTCATTATTTTTGAAAGAAAATTTTGAAATAGCGCTCACTCAGTCTTTGACAATGGAATCTTAATAATGTTCAAATTTATAATTAAAATAAGTTATGGTTGAATTTCGAGCTCTGGTCGACAACTAGTTGTTATAGTTGTCTGACACTGGGTTAGAAGGTAATTAGAGAACACAGACTCGAGAATACGGCGTACAAACATGAAACAATGGTTACCTTATTCTTATATTACAGAAGTCCATAACACTGACTGACTAACAATATGAAGTCATATTATTAGCGATCCAAACTTACACACATTTTTGTAGTTATTTCTGTTGTTTAAAACGGGCGGATACACATAATCCCGTTGCCAGAAAAGTTAACTAATTCAGTACATTTGAATATTCTTGCGTGTCTCGCTTAAACTCGAGAAATGGCGTAAAGTAAAAATATTCGGAGAAAATATGAGAAAAAATGCGAGGAAAATAAAAAAAAATTGTTGTCCCATACTACCTAAGTCTTCTGCCAGTCAGAGGTGTCACAATGAAGGTTCGTTAATTTTGATTGCATGTTACTGGAAATGAAGAACATAGTCTTAGGATGTGGTTGGTAGACCAGCGTTATCTCTCAAAGGCTTTCGTGCAGCGTACTGAAGGTCGTGGGTTCGAATCCCGGTGACGACCATTCCCACTATCACAACACGAGATTGGCTTTATGTATGTGAAAGATGTTGATGAAAATGAATGTGTGTTCACTTTTGGTGAACCCAGATTAAGTAATTAAAAAAAGTCTACTGAGCCATCTAGTGATTCTAGTCTTATATTATAAAAATGGAGAGCTATTTTCCGTGGTCATCGCATCACGACTAAACGGCTGGACCGATTTCACTAATATTTTTTTATGTCGTGTTGGCTTTTATCAGGTTCTTATGAAAGAAAAAATTAAGAAAGTTGCGTGGAAAATTAGAAAATTAAAGAAAAATCTAAGTAGGTAACCTTCTTAGAACTTTTAACAATATAATTTTTATTCCAAATTTGAAAAATTATCAATAAATTAAAGTTTGACAGGAACTGTCAGTTGTTTGATAGTTGGTCCAATTGACAGAATATCGATGGAAAATATATGGTTTGAAACAGATGCATTGATCATTGCATCGATGCATGATCGATGCAAATTACATTGGTTATAAGGTAATAAGTTTATCATTTTACAAATTCGAATTCAATATTCATAGTTAGGAACTTTCAGGTACCGAATTTACGCGTACCTACTCGAATTTAAAATTAAAAGATGCACAACGTAAATTTATCCAAATTTACTAATCAAGAGTGTGACTTTGCATTATAGTTAAATTTATTCTTCGGGGCAGGCAGCGCCCCAATAAAAAAAATTCTATCTGGCTTAGGGTAGGTAAATATTCAAATTTAGATGCATCGAGATTTTCTATACATTTTTTTATGAAATACTTTCGTGTTCCTTTGACTTCTAATAATATTTTTCACAGCGAAGAAACCTTTGTTATTATTTAAAAATACAACAACATACCTACTCGCGCGCCTTTTCTAAAAATCTCTGAAAGAGAAAGGTAATTAGAATTATTTTATTATATTGGAACTGCCTGGCTAAATTAATATTACTATAGCACATATTTTTTTCGTACTTTCAATGTGAAATAATTCTAAAAAGGGGCGACAAAGTTACATGATAACGGGCAACCCATATAAATTGAATATTATGCAAGTCATATATGAAATACATAATATCTCAAAGTCTGATTAGCTTACTCCATTACTAAGTGAATAATTTACAACTGAGTTAATCCGTTACTAGATACGATTTCGTAAATAGACAGTGATTTATTACGTACAAAATAACTGATGAGTTTTTTCCACAGATATAATATAGTGGATTAAGAAGTTAACATGATTTGAACGCGTTGAAAGAATTGATTTTCATAGAATTACCAAAAGAATATACGTACCTATATAAAGCTGAAAGTGGATGACAGAAAATGACGTGGACCGAACACATCGATTCCGTCCTCACGAAAAGCCAGTTCAGAAATAAGAGAAATAGGAGAGGTTGTATGAGCAACGTTATATCGGTGGAAGAAGTGAAAGTGGTGTGTCTGGATAGAAAATAGGGGTGATCCGTTCTACCGACCTATCCTTTAAGGGACATGGCGTTTTGTGTAAAAAAAATATATTTTTGAAGGAAATTTTTGATGTGGGATTACTTTTACTATTTTATATAGTTGGTTTTCTTGTTTCTATATGACTTATTTTGCTTTTCCATCAAATAAAAACGAATTATTTTAGATTTTCAGATAATAATATGTAAGTACAATTTATTAAAAAGTTATTTGAGTTGGAGACCTCTACATAAAAGCCGTACCAGTTGAAAAATGTAACAAAAATCTTAATCAATCGATATTTTAATTGCTATTTACATTAATTATTATCAAATTCATTGTTTTTATTTCTGTGCGGGGTAGCCAGATAATGATGTATGTTCGTGCATTCTAAAAGTCTAACAGATTTTTTCTTGTAATGTAGGTACCTACTTATATCGTTGTCATGGTTCTAAAAGTAAAAAAAAACACTACCTACCTTAGGGGTGGATGTTTCACTAAAACTGTGTAGATGGTGTAGGTTAAATTATATAGTAGTAAATCTCATCCAATAAACGATCAAACCCGAGCCGTCGTAAATACAAAAGGGTAAGTTTCTTGTGACTTGCTTATCTTCTGACCCTCTATTGTCTGAGAGAAGAGGTGATTGACTTTTATGCTTTACGGGATCCCTCCTCTCTCTTGTTTCAATCGTTACAAGAACCAACTTTTCACAAATTTTAAAATAAGATTTTTTTAATGAATTACAAATTTCCTATTTTAAATCGTTTGATTTGTTTTAAATCTCCATTGCGCTCGATCTTGTCCAATGCTTATGACCTCCTCCCACTTCATATCAAACTCGCTCAGCTCTCCTTCGAAGAAAAAGACCACAGTTTGAGAGGGTCTCCATGTTACGAAACCCTGATGGGATGAAAAACAGCGCTCTCTTCGGCTGTCATTTGGCATCCTTAACACATATCCCAGCCATGTCCATCATCTCTCCACAATGGTTGATGTGATCGGTCTGCGCTGGGTACACCGGCGTAAATATAGCATCGTTCGTGTTGCGGTGGTACCATAATCAAGATTCTTGTGAACAATCTTGTGTATTATTTAGTATTATTTATTTATTTTCTGTCAAAATTAAGCATTGCTCACCATTACAAAATAATCAATTATTGTGTAAAAATAACAAATATTGTGAACAATCACTATAATAATACACCAACACTAAAATTAATTATGCAATTACTCTCTTTTTTTACATAGGAAAAATACTTATTAATGTTGAGCAGGATCTCGCGTAATGGAAGGATTTTATTCTATTGCAATGCTACTGAAAATGTAAAAAAAAAAACTTTAAATGTGTAATTTTTTTCAATTTTCAACCAAAAAAGTCAGATAACAATGGAAAATATAGGGACCATTTTACGAACACTGCTTTCGGTTTAGAAAAATTAAAATTCATAAAATACTCTATGTCGAAAATTTTCAATGTGATTTTCCAATTATCAATACCCACTGACAGCGATATCAAGCCGAGCTGTCGAAAGAGAAGTCAGGAATAATATTTTTATTACCGACCCAAAATCAATAACAGTCTTCATAATCACCAGCCAAAAACGTAAAAACGTACACAGATTTTCCGTCGTATTCCATTATTACATTTTTTTTACGATAACAAGGGTATTAATATCCAGCCAATATCAATTATTACTATTCTTGAGTCGGTGCCTAAAATCAAAGAGGCGAAATCAAAGCGGTTATGACGCCTAGACGCATGTAGTGCTGTGTCGAGGTAAAAAAATCAAAACAAATTTAAATAAATTTCGGATCGGTGAAAAAATTGGATCTCGCATTTAGCGAACAGTAGTTGTTGTTAAAATTTTAAACTAACTCATTTTAATGTAAGTGCATCAACTGAAAAAAGGTTCTAATTTTTTTTTTTGACAATATGGCTACATTAAAACCAACCGACTGAGATTTTTTTTTTAATTCACGATTCATTCTGAATGAATTTATCCCATTTATTATCATAGCAGATATTTAACTTACAGTTTTAAATCAGCATAGGTATATGATTGAAAATTCAACATTCAAATTTTAAAGATGTTCTTAAATTGATAAAATATTTGTTTCAGAACGCTTGACTCCAACGCCACGTATAACATAATGACTGGTATTCTCAAATTCACGTTCCAACTCAACGAAAGAAGCTCTTGCTTAGAACTTAATCGGTTGCCGTAGTTACGTAACTAATGTATTGGATAAAACATTTTCAGAATACAGAAATGTCAAAAGTCTCAATAAAAATTTGATACGACGCAACTCAATCGTCTGTTTTTCATTTCAGAATAACCGTCATTAAAAAATGTGGTGGTTCGTAGGCTAACAGTTAGGACGGGGGCTTTCGTACTGTTTCGTGCGGAGGTCGTGGTTTCGAACCCAGGTGCCGACCAAGTTCCTCTTACTCGACACAAACTTTAAGCACCTTGCTGTGAAAGAGTTAGGTATAGAGTGTTTTTGTGTCCTCAGATTCATTTTTACAAAAAAAAACTGCAGTGTAAGCTTCCATGTTTTCTTAAGTGAATAAACTAAGATAAGAAATATATTTATAAATTAAAATAAACGAATAAAATCTCATTTATATTACTTAAACAACCACAAGCAGAAAATCTATGTGCTGAAATGAATGTTTGTGGACTGTACGTATTTGAGTTGGTGGTTGTGCTGTTGTTCGTGTTTGTATGTTCCTTTTAATATTCTTTTTTGTGAACTGTATATAATGTTTGCCCTAGTACAGGCTTGGCCTATTTGGGCAGCAGTTAAATTTGTTATCCATTATCATTGTATTATTATGTTTGAATAAATAAAATAAAATAAATAAATAATAAAAAATGTGAAAATGGATCGACTGTCTGATGATCGATGATAGTTGTTTCAAAAATCAATATTCATTAGAATTATGAAAATTTTCTTCAGTTAAATTAAATTTCTTTATTCATATTATGGCACCCGGTGCGGAGTTTCTTACTGGCCTTATACCAGGTACACCTCTGTGTAGTGTGTATGTAGTCAAACTACATACCTACTGCTTTTGTATCAAAATGATTATCAATAATATATTGTTGATTGGAATACAACACAATAATATGTAGTTCAAATCAATAGTATGTAAGTAGGTACGAGTAATAATTGTCTTCTTTGTCACAAACTAACTGTTAACTCATCGTAAATAGGTAAAGTCGACGTTGAACATAAAACATGAGTCATGTGTATATTGATAATCAATTGTAAGCCAAATTTGATAGATGTGCAAAAAATTTACAAAGTTTAATTCCTAAATTTCACATAGATCTAATTAAGTGGGCTCATCGATAATTTACACATGACCTATATTTTATGTTGTACTGGTGTTGAGAGGACACATCGCTGACTCTGCATCATTAAATTATTTGTATATTATTATTGACGGGTATTTGTTTTTAATATGCATATCGGAAATGGAAATGTCACGTTTTTGAATTATTATTATCGATATTTGAACCCAAAATGGGATTATTTTCAACCCGGCAAAACATTTAAATTGTTTTTATCGAAATGCAATGACTGTTAAAATGCCTTTTTCCTACCCATCTTTCTTCATGGTTATTTATTTATTTATTTTGAAAATTTACGGCATTATGCCTTCTACATATATTATAGATTAAATGTGACTGTGTATACAATTAGCATAAAGGAGTACATATTATGTTGCTAAAAAAAACATTTCCTACCATGATACAATATAAAAATTATCACAAGTATCAAAGCTTCTAAACTTAGAGGTTAGTGGACAAACAAGTGCAAGACAATAAAAGGGTCTAAAATATTATGTGTGAACATCTCTTTAAGAATGGACAACCTCGTACTACTGTGAAAGAGTCAGAGTGTGGTTCCTTTGTATTTATATGAGCACAGCTTTTTTTATTAAAAAAAATATAGGTAGATAGGTAATGTAATACAAATCAGTACTCAAAAAATATCGTTCCTAAATGTTTTAAAGATTAGACAATAGCAATGTAACATTAACGCCATAACAAGTTTGTGGCGAGGTGACTTGTATGTTCAGGCTTATTAGTCCTATGTTTTGGTGTGCAAATAATTATTCGACTGTAATGCATACCTATGTCTATGGAAGTTACTTACTAAATTTGCTAGTTCTTAGGGGACGTCCATTACTCACGTGATGTTTTTTTTTTCAACTTTTTAGACCCCCCCCCCTCCCCCTACGTGATATTTGATGATGTTTTAGAATATCCCCCCCCCCCTCCACCCGATAATCACGTGTACTTTTTTAGTACAAAGAATTAAGAAACTTATGATTTTAATTTTCGTAAATTTTTTTAATTTCTGAAAGTGCAACTGTGTTTCTTTAAATTCATCAGAAAAAATAAATGCACTAGATTTTCTCAATAGACCCCCCCCCCTCCCCCTACGTGATATTTCGTGATTTTTTCCAGACCCCCCCCCCTCCCCCTTTTGGGCTCACGTGATTGAGGGACGCCCCCTTATCCCGTATGGCCTTGAGAACAATTTAAATATTCCCCAACTTTGCTCCACCAAACTACAACGTTTACTTTATATATTATCACTGAAACTCAATGGATTTAGTTTCCTCACTTCAAACCATACCTACTTTTTCTATTGATTAAAATCTTATTTCTATTTTAGTCTGATGGCAATAATCTTTAACAGAAATACTGTCAATTATGAAAAAAATTAAAACAAATTCTGGAGTAAAATACGAAAACTCAATGTTGAAAAACGTATGAAAGAGGTGGAGGTGTTTTTATTTATGTTTTTACTTAAACGCGGAAGGGAAGCAGGTTTGGTAGCAAGCGGGTAGCTGGGAGCTGAACAATTCTTTCATGATGTTCTTCTTTATGAGGTTATTTTGTTATAATAATACGGACGCTCCGCTCTACACAACACTATTAACTGCAGGACCATGTTAGCATTTTTTTAATAAAGGGCGCACGGACTATGGGACGGACGGTCTCCACAAAGTAATTACTTCCTAATGAATCGCCAATTTTCAACGTCCGTCTCCCAGTAAATAATAATAATGGTACCTTCCCATGTACCTTGTACATGCTCCAGGGGAGTCTATCAGACGTGGAACGGATGCGCCATGTACGGCCATGTTTGGGTCATTTGTTGAACATGTAACACGGTTTGTAACTATGCTATAACTCGAAAACAACTAATTGCATTACGAAGAGGAAATTAACGTGTGTTAAAGATGCCGAATGACAGTTGGCCGAGGAAAGCTTTGTTCTCCCCCTCCCCCCCCCCCCTTTCCTTTCTATTCCGAAGACGAGGAAGAGTATCTCACACCGCGTTCCGTTCCTTCGAAGCTAGGGATTTAGACATGGTGTGGGAAGAGGTCTTCGCAACTACGCGGAGTCGAGCGCAGTAGTACCCCTCAATGGCTTCTTAAAGGGAGTATTGATTGATTAATACTTCATAAATTATTTGTTTTTTACAGTGGTATTGTGTATAAATTGATGTCGATATGACTAAAATGTAGATAGTATTTTTTTCGTACTTTAAATATTTCATTTTGATAGGTATTCCAATAACACTTTTTAAAACACCTATATGGGTCGCACTTGAAATACTCATTCATTTAACTCGGCAATTATATACATGCAAAGTACAAATAATTACATAAATATGTATACAATGCTGAAAGCAGAGGTGTAACAAGGCGAGGTCGACCGAAAATGCAGTGGGGCGAACAAATCGATACCGTCCTCAAAGAAGGCCAGGTCAGAATCAGAAGCAAAAGATAAGTAAAGGTTTTATGAAAACGTAATCTATATTTTAATAAGTGAATGAAAAACTTTGTGACTATTTTTACGAAAATTACGCAGACGGTGGAGTATGAAATTTCGCACACTTTTTTTTTTTTTTACCCATCACGCCGTTTCCCGAGGGGGGTAGGCAGAGAGTACGGATTTCCACTCTTTCCTATCCAAACAAACCTCTTTCGCTTCTTCCAAACGCATAACATTCCGCATACATGCTCTTCTATTCCTTTTACTCCTGACTTGGCCCTCCTCTAAGACGGCACCGATATGATCGGACCATGTCATTCGAGGTCGGCCTCGTCTGCGTGCACCCATTCTTTCAGATTTATATATCCTTTTAGTCATTCTATCTTCGTTCATTCTCTCTACATGCCCAAACCACCTTAATTTATTCACTTTCATTCTAGTCACTACACTAACATCCACTTTTCACACGTTTACGTTTTCATCCACATTTCGCACACTTATAGTTTATATATAGAGAAGGATTAGCGAATGCTAATATTTTTTTAAATTATGCATAAAAAGTACATTAAATCCAATAAATCAATAAAAAAAAACATTACTGTAATGTTATGTATTTGATACTTCACATTGAAACAGACACGTACCTATATTTTTTTGTTTATCTGTGTTCAAATTGAGAATAGATTAATATTGTTTGTCTTTAATAATAATAGAAAAAACTTTGTTCATATCAACATTTCAAATATGACTTATCCATGTCATTTTTTTATGAAGAAAATATGAAATAGCGCTCGCTCAGTCTTTGACAATGGAACATCAATAATATTCAAACTTATAATTTTAAATTAGTTATGGTCGAATTTCGAGCACTGGTCGATCACTTGTATTATTAATGCAGTGTTGTTACTAGGCCTAAAAGGTAAAAAGAGCTAAATAATAATTATCTATGTACTCATATAAAAAATAAGTAGTATTTTTAAACAGTTTTCAGGGATCTAGTTGGCAGAACTTCCCCACAGATATGTACATAAAGCGAATTACAAAATTAGATAAATACCCGGCCAAAACGTGAAAGGTCCTTTATCATACATTGTTGGCTCCGGCGAGGGTGGATTTTATTAATTCGTTCCACGCTTGGTATTACGATACAATTAATTTTATTAACAAATTTACACCAAATAATAAAAACCGCAAGTATTTCTCGTGTTACGCAGCCGTAAAAAGGAATAAGGACCATTCGGATACGGAAATACAACATACAGAACCTCAAATGGCAAACATACATATATACTTATTTGTTATTCTTTTTAACATCAATCGCAGGATATAAGCTACCTTTTCATCACCGAATTCAAATGGCAAAATAATATAAGTACCTACTTGCTTAGTTTATTTATTTTATTTCCCAAAATTTACTTAAATATTCTATACTAGCTGACCCGCCCGTCGAACTTCGATCTTATTCCCAGAATAAAAAAATAACTTTAACTTCTTACATAAATTAAATACAGATAAAGTACGACATAAAAACTGAATTAAAATTAGATAAAAATTTATTGCATTATGTAATAATTTTATTGTTGATCCGGATGCATGATGAAGTTCGACAGGTCAGATTTTATATATTTTATTATTTTTTTTTATAATGGCATTACATCCAAAAAGAATGATGAAGTCAATGACGCTATTCCATTATAAGTATTTAAATCCAATTAGAAATCATAAAACAATAATTAATTTACTTCTTATTATATCATTTAGTTTTTGATGAGTCGCTATATATTTTAATGATAACAAGCAGGAAACATTTATTGGATACAATGTGTCATCTACGAACAAAAAGTAGTCCAGATGGTTTGAATTTCTATGGGGCAGGCAAACAAAACATGTTCAGCCGACTCTTCATCCATGCCACATTCACAGAATGGAGAAGAGCACAGGCTAATCTTATAAAGGTGCGCGTCAAGTCTGTTGCATATGTCCAAATTTCAATCTAGAAATGTTCTTAATACATTCACGCGATAAATTCTCGTCAGAAAACCAAGGTCTTTTAGTAATGTACCTCTGGATATTTTTGAAATATATTCCCTTCGAGTGTGAATTTTATATATTTTATGCAAGGGCTTATTTTACATAACCTAACTAGACGAGAGTCTGTGCCGAGGCAATGCTATAAATAATGTTTACAACATCTTGAACCATGCATGCAGCAATAAAAATACAACCTTCAATTTGCACGAGTTTGTTAAAAAGCTATATGGCCCGGTATTCAAAGTGTGTACGTGATTCGCAAATGGAACGCGAGCGTGCATCCTTTTGATAAAATTGATGCAAAGTTACAAGTGAATATCAGGCTTTAGAATAGCCATCCACGCGACATCAAGTGAATTTGCCCAAATAAGATGCGAATTTTAAGGGCCTAGATTTAATTGAGAGTCCAAAAAAAGTCTCACAGCCGTACTGACCAGTGACCACACGTGTTAACAAAATATCCTCTGTTGAAGTTTGCCGATGCTGTAGGGTTATTCTCGTAGCGGTCTTAATACGCTCCTATCTTGATTGACAATATTAAAATGGCGGGTTGGTATTCACAAAACAAGATATCTAGCAGATATCTTAAAAATTCGTTATGTTTGAAATATTAGTATGAAATTCTATGTAATCGGCATTCCCGTAACTATCTTACAAAAGTCAAATGCAAGGGCGACCTGATTGCGATCATGTCTTAATCTCATCGTTAAGTGATTTTTAAATGCGATTGATTACGGGAATAAGGCTCCTGCATAAAATTACTTAAAATTTCCACTTATTAAAAAAATATATTTCTTCTTCTTTGTTAAGCTTGCAATCTGTTTAGTCAAGTCAAACCTCCGTTCCGGTTCATGTCATGATAATGCCCAGGTATTTTTTCTCTGTCTTTTTATCTGGCATCCCTAGCATCTCAATCTTTATTAGCGCATCTGGTGATAGGTACCTATTCATTTTTACACATACATAATACTATTTGAACATTCGATTTTATAAGAAATCCCTAAAAGTGGAATAAATTTATACTATCGACTTGATAAAAATATGAGTTCGAACATGCTATATATATTTATGAAAAAAAAAACGAAATAAGTTCGTATACAAATATCAGCCGTAAGTATATTGTGTGACATACGAGATGTTTTATTGATTTTTATACATCTTTTCAGACGTGGGAGCTCTATATCATGGTGTGTTTTTTTTATTTAATAACCGTATTACCTGCTAATAATACAAGAAGGCACCTCTCAATATTTTGTCGTTAAATGCAAAATTTGAATCATGTGTTCTTTCAATTGTTTTTAAAATTGGAAAATGTGAAAAGTTTAAATTTGGAATGTTCCAAATATTTATGGATTCTTGTGCCCTTTTATAGAACTAATATTTCTGATACTTTTAAAAATCAATGGACGTTCGATTTTTAAATTGTGGATTTTTCAAATCTTTGCTCTATTTTGAGCTACGAACTTACCACCGTTTCCAACTGCTGTTTCGAATCTCATGATTTGAATTTCAGGTATTCGACGAATTACCGCTTTTACGACGGTCTTATGCTTAAAATGGTACAAATTTAAAAAAAAAACTTACCGTATTATCATAAAAATCGAACAATAAACGATTCAACGAGAGCATCTTAATTTTTGGTTATTTTTTTTCTTTTGGCGTTACATTTTAGCTAACCAGTCTCATTTTTGTCAGAGTTATATTGCTTTCAATTCAATTTTCACATAACTCATTTTTCTGTGATGAATGTCGATTTTACGATCCTTGTACTGCTCACTTACTCCTCTAATACGAACACACTGTTCTTCCTTTTTTTTATATTATGTGATTTTTATTAAAGCCGAATAATAAAAATATATTACCTGCCTGCTATTATTGGAAAAGCATTATGTACAAGCTCTATTTGATATTTTTATGACTGACATATTTTATTTAACACTATAGCTGGCGATTCCCAATTAGGTACTAAAATATTCGACCCCTCCATACCAGAGGATACGCGCTATATTCATTTCGTCGAATTTAATTTAATGGACTTTAAAATTTTACCGACCGTTAGTTTTTATGAAATAAAATTATAATGGCCAACTTATAATTAACTATTTTGAATGTAATCTTAAGTACCCATTCTATGAATAAGTTAAGTAATTAATATGTCATCGCGTACTTTAATAAGTAATAACTAAGTTTTACAATTTCCATACTTCTTTATTCTCATTTGAAATTTCTTTTTGCAATTTTTGACGAATTGCTAACACAGTACAAGATCAAAAATGTTTTATGTTTACTTTCTGAGAATACGGTTTTAAAGTCGCGGCAGACTATACCGTACTTTTTTCTCTTTCTTTGAAATAAAATGAGGGAAATTGGCGTAGTATTATTAAAGAAGTTCACCAATTTTCATGACCTATAGCAAAGATACAATCTAATCGAATCACAGAAATGCAAACACAGCGCTCTATAGTGGACGTAGCTCTCAGGCACATAGTTCGTAAAGAAGAAATATGAAGACGATTTGAAAACGAATCATGGAGAAAGAATAGGGGATGGAAAAATCCCCAAAACTGTCTCCAAATAAATTCCTAAGGGTCATCTAACAGGAGGAAGACCACCAAAACGCTGAAGACACAATAGTTGTTGAGGTCTCAAGAGACATAGCTTTTACAAAAGGAAGACGAAAAATTTAAATATGTTCCGATCAAAGTTGTAGGGATGAAGCAGAGAAAATATGAGAGTTAAAAGCAAGAGCAAAATTTAGAAAACTTGTGTTAGACTCATCATGGCTTACTGGATCATTCAAGACCAGGGCTGATATAACTGCGACCAAAAATCTGAAGACCCAAAGATATAAACTAAGAAACACGAGGGTAAGGGAAATAAATGCAAGTTCAAGGTTATAGTAAGCTGGGTAGGCTACAACGAAGAATTTTCTGATATACATATGTGAGAAGAATGGACTCGTCCAGAATTCCATACCTGGAATTGCTAAACGGCCAACGCTATGAAAGCCAAGCAGAAGGATATCTGGGAGTCGACCTCGCAATAGTCCAACCCCATAGGTATCTAAATTAAGAAGAATATGAAACAAATTTCTAAAGTAATCATACAAAATATCATTAACATTATTGTGCCAGACGGTGACAGGTATCCCAAGTGTACACTTACATATTATGGTGAATTAATCATACTAGTTTTATCAACTCCTATCAAAGTTATAATATCATAAGTTTGTTGCGACACAAAAACGGTCCTCACTTTAATTAGATTTCAAAACACATTCATCTCGTATCTCGTTCCATTGAATTATTTTGTATCTTGTATCTAGTGTTTCTTTATACTTTTGTGCCTCAGTACCAGAGAAGTTACTGAAATAACAAGGCGCCTAAATTATTATAATACAGTGCTGTATAAGGAAAACAATTGGGAAATATTTATTTTATTATTTATTTAGCGTATGGCCATTCCATCACAATTTATATATAATTCAATTAATAAGTATATTTTTGTTTTTCTTGTTAAATAGTCAATATAATAAAAAATGATTAGGGCACAGGGGAAATTTTCCTGCTTATCAGATGGTCAAATCCAGATCTCGAATGTAGTATCGAACTAGGGTACATTTTATTACAAAAATAAACAATAATTATTATTATGTTATTTAAACACTCAATCAACTGTTCATATTTTATTAGAAAAATAATAAAATACTCCCTTGTTGACCCCACTAGAAGCATAGGGAGGCAACTAACAAAGCTATTCACTGCGCTCGATCTCGCGAAGCTTCGATCGCCTCCTCCTACATCATATCCAAATCCCTCAGCTCTGCCTCGAAGCAACGAAACACTGTGTCTTCCTCGTCTTCGAGACCCTGATGAGAGGAAGGACATCGCTCTCCTCGGCCAACTGCCATTCAGCAACCTTAACACATGCCCCAGCCATCTCCATCTTTTTTATTTTTAATTATTTTTTTATACCAACAACATAATATACACTCAATTACAAAAACAACATAACACATAATGGAATTTATTGCCTCACTAGACGCAGGTCTGTTCTGAGGCAGTATTATAAATCAATTTTATTCTGTTTCATACGCTTCGCGGAATTTCTGTTAAATAGGACATGACATAGGCTATTGTTTAACTTTATTTCTTTTGTACTTTGAATACTATTGTTTTATAAATATGTCATCTGTTGAATTTTATGTGAAATATTTTGTTAAGAAAGTTATGTTATTTAATTTCAGGTTTTGGCATTCGATGAAGACGAAGGAGAAAACGCCCGAGTGCTGTATAGCGTCAAACCTACCAAAGGGAAGAACATATTCCACATCAACCCCACGACAGGGATGGTGTACTGCTCGGATGACCTGGAACCTGGAGCTCTCCATGAAATAAACGTGAGTCAACAACTTTTATTGACCCGAGAGGTGATTCGGAGGCCCTTTAATGGGACCTATTAATATTATACATGAAAACCTCTCTTATCGCATAAAAAGTCATATTTATTATTTCGCTAAACGAGTAAATTTACCACAAGAAACGAAAATTTACTTTATGAAATAATAATCATTGATATCGAGACCGTTGAAAAGTTGTAACCATGGCTGTACCTCTATTCTGAATTACCGTGATACAAAGCTCGCGTAAATTAACAGGTTTCGTATGGAATCGTGTATAGCGCCGCAACAAAAGAAACTAGGGTAAACTCTGCAACCTATACAAAATTCGTTTTAATTTCACACTACACTACAACAAAATAATAATATTATGTAGGTATGTAACATCACATAATATTAATACTAGTTGCATGTAAACATTAGATCCAACTGTCGATGGCCTGAGTCGGTATGTTAATTGTATGAAACGACGTCGTCAATAAATTAATTTTTTACAAAAATTGTTAAGAAAAGTTTGAGATGTATTGCTATAACGTACATATTTTTTATAGAAAATCAAATTATCAAGTTGATGTGTTTTGACGTTTTTCGATATTTTTATTAAATTCTGAAATGTAGGCACTGGAACTCGTAAATTTGACATGAAAAAAATATTTTTCTTTATAAAAAAAGTTTGAGAAATTCTGGAACTTTTTCATTAAATTGAATTTTGAGATATTGTATTTTTCTATATACATACACATTTTTAGGATTCTAGCTTTTATAGTTTTCGAGATATGTGAAAAAATAAAGTAATATTCAAAGGTTGATTACCCCTGACTGAAAGAAAATTTTAAAATTCTTAGTATACAAATTTTGTAGACTTAAAGTATATAATATTTTCTGAAATTTTAAAATCTGTGCATCAAGCGAATCAAAAGTTATAAGGGGACACACACACACAAACATACCCTCACACACACACACACACACACCCTGACACACAGACACACTAAATGTTCTCCTCCGAATTCTGAGTAAATCCATATACGGAACATATATGCGAAGCCTCTAAGTTGGTGTTTTTCGTCGTCAAAGTTTGGAAAACCGTTTAAAATCTATACCTGGCCATACAAGTCTCACGTATCTTGACTTGATACTGCCAATCTGTCTCGAGAAATAATTTCTCTTCAACAAATCGACAGTTGGATTAGCTATATGAAAAATATGGAGTGAACTATGAATCTATGGAGTGAACAACTGGCTGATTCGTGGCATTGCTTCGCTATATTCGGAAAGTACTGCGTATGTGAAGGTGAACAGTCACCTTTCACCAGAGTTCTATCTTACGAAAGGTGTGAAGCAAGGGTGCGTTATGTCACCCTGGTTGTTCAATTTATTTTTTGTTTTTTTTTTACGTCAGTGGGCGCTGTTCTTCCTCCCATCAGGGTCCCGAAGACGAGGAAGACCCTCTCACACTGTGTTCCGCTCCTTCGAAGCAGAGCTGAGGGACATGGACATGGTGTGGGAGGAGGTCATCACCGTTGCGCAAGATCGAGCGCAATGGAGAGCTCTTGTTGCCTCCCTATGCCCCTAAGTGGGGTCTAAAGGGAGTTTGGATTTGGATTGGATTTGGGTTAAAAGATATAAATAGGTGTTGAATTGAATGGAATAAAGGTATGTGCGCTTATTTATGCAGATGATTTAGTACTTATGGCTGAGGGTGAAAATGATTTGCAAGAACTTGTGTAAAGTGTGTTTGAAAATTTTGCAAAAACGGTCTAATAATTAATGTCAGCAAAACCAAGGTTTTGGTATTTGAAAGGGATGAAGCAAGAACGAATTGTAAAATCACCGTAGAAAATTAATGTCTTGAGCAAGTGAATGAGTATGTGTATTTGGAAGCATGTTTAGTCGGGATGGAAAGTGTGAAAAAGAAATCGAACGTAGGAAAACTGCTGATTGCAGGGTGGGCGGTGCACAAAGACCTATAATGAGAAACAACAACGTCTTACTACAAGCAAACAAACTAGTGCATAACGCAATCCTGTTACCATCGATGATGTATGGTTGTGAAACGTGGACATGGACGAAAAAAGAAGAATGTAGTATAAATGCAGTAGAGATGAAATCTCTACGAAGAATATGTGGAAAAACTTTATGGGATATGGAAAGGAATGCTAATATAAGGAAGGAATGTGGTATGGAAGTAAGTGTTGTGACAAAGATGAAAGTTAATAAGTTGAGATGGTTTGGGCATGTGGGAAGAATGGATCCAAACAGAATGACAAAGGGAATTCATAAGCTTGAAAGGAAAGGTGTAAGAAAGCGTGGCCGACCGAGAACGACGTGGATCGAACACATCGATTCCGTCTTCACGGAAGGCCAGGTAAGAGAAATAGGAGAGGGTGTATGAGAAATTTTATGTCGGTGGAAGAAGCGAAAGAAGTATGCTTGGATAGAAAAGAGTAGAGGTCCGTTCTCTCTGCCTACCCCTTACGGGACACGGCGTGATGGGTAAAAAAATGTAAAATATTTACTTTTTTTTTTTCAAGACTTACAAAGTATACAACAACTAGTTGATGCGTCGATGTTCTTCCAGTTTTTTAATAGTTTGTTATTCTTTTATCCGGAGTGGAGGCGTATCCAACAAACCAAACATCATAACAATCGGCTCAACCGTTCTCGAGTTATAAATGTTGTAACTAATCCGACTTTTGTTTTATATCTTTAGATAATGCATACATAACACAAAACATAACATTTAAATAAAATACTCTCGTATACCTCTATGTAATTTTTTAGTTGGTGCATAAAACACATTGTAGTAACGGCAAATTAACTCGAAAATAACTCGTTACTAGAGGTTCTTCTGTATTTTGTAAAGGTTTAAAATAAACTCAAAGTTATGAAGTAAGTCTGTCAGGGCTTACGTAATAGAAACATGGTTGCTTGTGGACTAAAATCTTCCACGTGTTTCCTGAATTCACTACAAGGATATATTATTTAAAACGATCGTCCTTGCTTGTTTAGGATTAAAAAAATAAATAAATAACACTTGCGTTTACAAAGAAGCCATCACTTCCCCGTTGACAAAGTGTTTGTTTAAACAGTTGACGTGACAGAATTTTGATTGAAAAGATTTTTTTTTTATATTAATTGAAAAAAAAACCCTTGACAAATCTGAAGAATCTTTTTCATTGAATCCCTGGATATTTTCACGTTTTTTTTTCCATAAATGAAAGACGTGTCTCGTGTTTATTTTTTTACATTGAATAAGAGAAAACGTGATGATTGTTCTGTACAAATTCCTAGAAAATATTTGATTGACGCAATAAAATAATGGTGTTCACTAACCTAACGTAATATTTTTATGCCCAATGTTTTATTGACATTTATTTCAAACCTATTGAATTACATACTAATTATTAAGTTTTATTCTTGACACCTTTCAAATTGATACAAATGACTGTCTTCTTCTTCAATGACGTTAGTTTTCAAATATAGCCTTGGCCTCCTGTAACATTTTCCCACAATTCCCTCGCTCAAACCACCCCTCTCCAATTATTCACCTCCAAATGTGGCACTGTATCTCTCTTCACATCATCCTCCCACTTCAGTCTAGCGTCGTTTATAATGATTGAAAGTCCGTTTATGATTTTTCTCCTTACTTCGGCTTCGTATTCATTGGTCACTGTCAAATTAGAGCTCAGGGACCCTTTTCTCGAATGTCGCTCGATGAGTTTTCTAGTAGAATGTTTATGACATTCGTATGTTTTCGTAAAAAAAAAGCTCGTACGAAAGTACGGAGTTCCACAAAGTCTCACGCGAGCGTTTTAAAAATTAGTCATTATTTTGTTTTTTTTTTTATTTTTTAATGACTATGTCCTTTTCAAATTAATTGTTCTAAATATTTCAATCACATATATACTCTGTGATCTACGCCTTAAGCCAATCGCCTTACTTATAAATATTAATGAAATAGCTATCCAAAATTGTTGAAGCTATGGATAAAATATTGAAATAGATAAATTTAGTGGCCAGTGGCTTATGATTATATTATGTATGTTTCCACGATACCTGTGTACCTTTCAATTGTGTAAGTTGCTGAAGAGTAAACGTATAGGCAACCGACAGAGGAATACGGTAATTTTATACGCATCCCCTATGTAATAATGACCCAAAACACTGACTAATCGACTAACGCCGCCTCCATGAAGCGTTCCTTACAAGTCACATACACACACACATGTAATTAGTGGTGCGTTATTTCTGTTGTTTGAAATAACGTTATTTCTTTTGTTTATACACACATTTCCCATACAGATACCGTATCAGTTCTGTTGTCAATTTTGTTAGACATGAACTAGCTACAGCAGTCATTTACTCGTTGAATCGAAATTTTAATTGTATCACATGGTGATTGGTGATGGATGACTCTATATTGAAATATTTTCAAGCAGTGTTAAAAAATATATCGCACCTAGGTCACATCACTATGTCGGTAATTTTGTATGATATAATGGTAGGTGATAAAATTGTTTATCCAATCCAAATCCAAACTCCCTTAAGACCCTACATAGGGAGGCAACAAGAGCTCTCCATTGCGCTCGATCTTGCGCAACGTTAATGACCTCCTCCCACACCTCAGCTCTGATTCGAAGGAGCAGAACACAGTATGAGAGGGTCTTCCTCGTCCTCGGGACCCTGATGGGAGGAAGAACAGCGCTCTCCTCGGCCAACTGTCATTCGGCATCCTTAACACATGTCCCAGCAAAGTCCATCTCCTCCACATAATAGTAGAGGTGATGGGCTCACGCTGGGTGCGCCGGCGTATAGCGTCGTTCGTGATGCGGTGGTACCATCTTATAGCCAAAATTCTCCTGAGGCACTCCGTTTCGAATGCAGATACTTTTTGTGGCTGGGCTTTGGTCAGGTGCCAGGACTCACACCCATACAGGAGAATGGGGAACACACACGCATCAAACAGTTAACATTTTTATACTTAGGTAGTACAAAATTGTGTATACTTAGGTAATAAAACCATAACACACATACACTCCCCGCACTTACGCAAGCGGTGATATTCATATTTTATTTATTTGTCGAGTATTATCGCACGGAACCAAAATTACAATAATTTATTATGCCAACACATTAACGCTAATTCATCAAAGCTTAATGGGCTGATTTGGAATGTAGCGTCGGTGGTGTGGCGACATCTGCGCATGTCTAGTCACCAATCGGAATTCTGCTATAGCAAGCTGTGAGCATGGATAGGAACTACGTGAATATTTAGGGACAGTTCAGACACTGAAGCACGTCCAAGGATGATTTTACTACTTTCCTAATAAAAATCTTGGAATTAAAAAATATGTGATGTAAGTAAAGTCCTTACAGTAAAAGATTCGTTCTATGATTGATTATACCTATAGGTACTGATTACGGAAAACTGAAATTAGGTATTCGATTATTATCAAACATCTACCCGAAAATTCCCAAATGAGTACCTACTGCAAGTTGCCAATAAAACAAGCAGTCACATTTTTTCAAAAATTTAAGCATATGTTTTGTATTTCAATTTTGTTAACCCTATCACGGCATCTATGTAAGTGGCAAGATATGTGATTACCATCAGACGAGTGATAATACAGACCCCAAATTACAGATAGTCGTCTGCAAAATGCCGTTTTCTTTCGATTTGAGCTTAAGAAAGTGAGTTCCGTGAGATGGTTATGTATTTCGATGAAAGGGTATTAAGCTGTATCCATTCCTTTGATTCACACATCTTATCTTTAGTATTCAGATATTTTCCCAAGTCCATATATTATTTTATTAGATAAATCTGTTTTTTCTTCTTCAAATGCCTTGTTGGGTGTTTCAAGCCTTGACAATCACTTTGGGGAACCTCTCTCTACCTAGCTCTCCTTAGGACAGATCCTCCACGTTGAAAAAAAGAGTGTAGGTACATAAAAAGGCCTCCAAAAGTCACTTTAACTTAGTCTTGTGTAGTTCGCGAACGAACTAGTTCGAAAGAGCGCTCCCACAGGTGAACTACTCGAACTAGTTCCCTCACTCCCCGTTCCATAGTTCATTAGTTCGTGACGTGACCGAATGAGCGAGAGTGTGTCGTTCGTTACGAACTATGCAGTCTATTACCGCCGGTCGCTCACTGCACACGCGCGTCTCGTTCTTCGGCTCTTTCGATCTAATTCGTTCGCGAACTGCACAAGACTACGAGTGGCCACACTGTGACTGATGAAAGAAAACTTTTAGTGGGCCAAAAACAAAATTTTAAAATAAT
Organism: Mystacides longicornis; assembly: GCA_963576905.1. NCBI lineage: Eukaryota > Metazoa > Arthropoda > Insecta > Trichoptera > Leptoceridae > Mystacides > Mystacides longicornis. The sequence goes on from OY756428.1 coordinate 12,576,045, forward strand.
AAGACACTGTTGGCATCGAATAAAATGTCCAAATTAATATTCTTACATAGTAATATGTAATTTTTATTGTATTTCATTTTTTTATACATAAATAAATAAAACTTTAAAAAATTATAGAAAGGTATTTTAATCACTACTACTATTCATTCGGAGGTTTTTGCTGTTTTTAGAGTACACAATTTGTAAGTAAAAGTACAGCATTCATAGTCTTATCACATGCAGCCAGAGCAGTATCAAAACGAGCGAACGATCTGCCTTTCACTGATCCGAACTGGGAGCTGACGAACTAGAAGAGCGAACTAGTTCGTTTAGGGGCGGAGAACTAAACCGTTCGATCTCAGTCGCGAACTACTATGCCCAAGACTACTTTAACTCATTTCCTTATGGTGGTAAGTACTTCATAATTAGATGAAATTCTTATATATAAATTTCTATAGTCGACGCATTGAGCACTCTGAACAACTCCAGCTTAGGTGTCGAGTTTATTAGAGAGATAACATGAAGTTGATGGGGGTAGATATCTACATATCCAGAAAACCCCATCAGTGATTCTCTCTGTGAGTTATCTTCATATCGTTAAAGTTAGCATTAGATTCAAAACATCATAAAACTCATTAGCTTCGCATAAGTACATTTCTTAGTTCCTACATACATCCATCTATTCTATACGTTCTAAACCTTCTAACGTTCGTTAATGTACTTCTTATTACTGTCGTGTAGGTGGGAGTTTTAATGTCACAGACACAGAATGAACTTAAAATATTATCATTCGGCACTTTGTAATGATATTGAAGCTAATTAATAATATGTAACACTAGCTTATACCCGTCTTGCTTTACGTTTTTGATTCCGATTGTCAGGCTTGATCGGTAGGTAATTAAACAGGTTCTAGTCTAGCTTCCCATTGCTTAACAGACCTCTATAACTGACATAAGCACAGAAACAGAAGAATGACACTTTTACAATTTCTGTTTTACTGACCTCATAATATTATACGAACCTACCGACATAATTTGCAAGTTTTCATAGAGAGAGAGAGAGAGAGCTCTGTGGTTCTTATGCCCCTACCACACGCTCCGTCTTACCTGTGGTCTTGCCTGCGCAAGCCTGGCTTGTCAGGTAAGACGGGTGCGGTGTACTGTTTTATACCAACCACACGCTCCGTCTTACCTGACAAGCCAGGCTTGCGCAGGCAAGACCACAGGTAAGACGGAGCGTGTGGTAGGGGCATTAGCTAATCTTAGCTACATTCCCTAATGTGTGATAATTAATTAGGCTTTCCACCCATAGAGGGTGATTTGCGCTATCTGTCAAACTTCAAAATGGAGGAATCATTTTACAAATTTTTTCATTAAATCTTTATTTATTGAGAATAATAAGATTTGAATAACATTTATATGTATAACAAATCAATCTATAATTATTTTATTACATTTTCATACCGTAATACCAAGATTCTATTCAACGTTTACATGAGTAATTTTGTTTCCAAAAGATGGCTTACTGTCTTTTTGAGAAATTTGTATGAAGATCCTAAAAAAAGAGTTTTTTAAATAGCTCTAAATATATTAAAGTTAATGCAGCAAATTGTATTTAAGAACCTTCTCAAGCAAATTGCACCGCTCTGCGCAGATTCATATCTGACGTAGCATTTGTATTTTGAGCGTGATGTTCACATATACGATAGAAAGCACACAAACATTTCTGAATTATTATGTAGATCATAATAGGAATGTAAGGTATAGGTACATGAGTATGTAAGGGTGAATATTTCATAATGTTCCTTACTTCACCCTTGAAGGTTGAGAGATGGAGTTATCTTAATTCTTCATATTCTTAGTCTGTATGATCTTATATTACATATTTGTATAACATTCCTTGGGTCTTTCGTAATCCATTTTTTTAATGAAGGTATTTGGAACAGATTTATTTACCATATTATGATCATCAGAATTTTGATCTTGATCTACTTATTTGAGTTTATGTTTTTGAAAATGTGAACATAGAAACAATTTGTTTACGAGTTAAAAATAGCAATAACATGATTGACGCGATAACCACAAACGTTGAAACTTTCCGATGAGAGTGACAGATCAGTATTTTTTGTATTGACATTCTATATGCCAATGTGCCGAATTCACGCCAATGAGCTCAATATTTTCAATATTATATGAAAATTGCACAAATTATATTTTTAACGTTTTTAAGCGAAAAACCCCTTCCTTTGATGACTTTGTGAACAATCGACACCTGGCGTGTACCTACTATAGATCCAAGAAAGAAAAGCCTTAGTTTTTTTCCATATTTTTAGTGATTTATAACAAACGATGGTAGCATAATTACCATTCTATGAGTTTGAGCACATCGGTTGGGTCTACAATGAACATACAAAATATTTTTTGTATTTTAGAGAAAAATTACACGCCTCTGCGACCCAAATGCGGAAAACTATAGTAGGTACCCAAACTTAAAACGATTTTTTTGCTTGATACAATAACAATAATTAAGTTTTATTCAAGCGCCCAGCCGCAACAATGCAGTGAAGGTATCTGGAGTAGATACTTAACACATAATGCTCTCTCCACCCTCCTTCGTCATAATGGAAATTAACAGACTGGTGCGGTGGGCAAGAGTGATTAATGTAATGTACGATGTAACCTCCTTGCCGAAATAGATGAATCTTCACCCGCGTTTATTTCTTTGTGTGTCGACCAACCATAGGTTTAATATGAGGCTCCCTCCTATAGGACCCGGATAGCCTTTCTGTTATTATTTTTCACCTGAGCAATAATACGCCACCACACCTACCATTATATAGGTACGGGAGAACAATACCATCCCTCCCCCACGCCATACAGCAACAACCACTCCGTGCTCCCACTAATAATAATATGCTCTCTTGTGTGTCCATCACAGGTGCCGTTAGAAAAACGGATGTTTCTGCAAAACTTTGTTTATTACGTGAGCTATGGCTTAAGGTGTCTGTCAAATGGGCCATAACATACATGCATACATACATACAAGATCCGTAACAAAAACGTAAAAGACCCTACTTATACTGGAAATACCTATTATTCACAAATGAATAAAGTTGTCTGAAATTAAGAAGATTAAAGGTAATAAGTTGAGATAGTTTGGGCATGTGGAAAGAATTGACGCAATCAGAATGACAAAGAGAATTCATAAGGTGGAAAGAAAACATGGTGGATCGAACACATCGATTCCGTCGTCAAGGAAGGTCAGGTCAGAAGTAAGAGAAATAGGAGAGGTTATGTTTATGTATTGTGAAAAACGGTATGTCGGTGGAAGAAGCGAAAGAAGTGTGCTTGGAAAGAAAAGAGTGGAGGTCAATAATTCTCTCTGCCTACTCCGTACGGAACACGGCCTATAGTGGGTAAAAAAGTTGTATTTTCAACGAAAGTGGTTTAAAACACCAATAAACCTTCTCTATGTACCTTGCATTTAATTTTTCAAAAATAAAAAATATGAATCCTTCAGAAGAATGTATATTTTTTTTTGTTAATATGAAAAATAAAATTACACAATATAATGTAAATATAAAAACATAATATTAAAATTTTTAACAACAATTCTCTCTCATAAAGCATAGAGCTTGTGTTGAGAGAGTGTTTTGACTAACTTGATTTGTATGTCACATTATTGAGCTTATAAAAACTTTGATACTTTTATACATACAATACACATTCATACATATATCTCCGTGGCATCCATACTTCAAACAGTCATGTCATATTATTGAGCTTATAAAAAACTTTAATACTTACATACATATACATATTCATACATACATACCTCCACATTTATACATATTATATAGGTACACATACAATGACACCCCCATTTAGGAAAACATATTAGAAGAACTAATACATGTCAAATTCAAAACCTCATATTATGTACATTAGGTACTCTCCCATTAAACCCCCACCGTTATGTTTATTACATAAATAAAAACCTACCTTATATATTTTCAGAGTTGAGTGTTTTAAAATGTGCTTTTATGGCTTTTATCATCTCACCGTAATCTTCAATCTCTCTAATTTCAGTTGGTAACTTATTAAAATATTTTTCCCCCAAATATCCGTGGTGGTGCTGACCAAAGTCTGTATTTCGCCTCGTCTGAAGGAACACGCATCTCTGGCGGGTTCTAGCACCGACCAAGAATGTGTGATGCCTTGGTTCTCTCAGTACCTGCAAAATAAAAAACTTTTTAGTTAAATTCTTAAATTGCATGACATTAAACTCTTTAAATAACTGTTCTGTAGGATAGTCTCTAGGCCTTCTCGTGGTTTCAACTGGTTTTAGAGTTGTCGCATAGGCTGCTCCCCAGCTAGTAACCGCGTACTGCAGAAGCGACTGCACCAGGCCGTAATAAACTGAATACATTTGGTTGATTGTCATTAGTTCCTAATCTCCAAAAATATGTACCTATATTAATTTTCTAACTCTTTTTATTACTGTATCTATGTGTGACTTCCATTTTAAATGTTTGTCTATTGTTATACCTAGATACTTCATGGTATTTTTCACCTCTAGCCGGGTACAATCATTCCCACATCCAAGCGCGGATCCAGGGGGGGTTAGGGGGGTCATGACCCCCCCCCCCTAGGCTATGTAATCTCAAGTAGGGCAGTGATATTTATTAATAAAAAATTTATTTTGCTAGCATAATTATAACTTCATGTGGGCCATGACCCCCCCTGGAGCAAAAGTACCATATAACAAATTTAGGAAACCTTTTTTTTTTTAGGAAAAGTGTAGTTTCCAGTTACCAAATTTTGAAAATGACATTTTTTTTTTTAGGAAAAGTGTAATTTCCAGATTTCAAATTTTTAAGATGACCTTTTTTTTTACTTTGTGATCCCCCCCTGGTGCAAAGGCTGGATCCGCCCTTGCCCACATCGCTCCGTCCCGTGCATCAATCCACGAGTGTGGACCACCACACAGAGATCCGTCACATGCCGCTCAGCGCCGATGGTGAAGGGCATCAAATAAGTTTTATCAGCGTACATAGTTAATATATTTGTATGAAACCACCGTGCGACCGCGTTAACATCCATGTTCAGCTTTAGTTCCAGTCCACTCAATGTCCTCGCACTAACAATTAGCGCGGTGTCATCAGCATAAGAGACTATCCTACCGTTCAGGCTCAGGGAGAATACAACATTAACATACAAAATAAACAACAAAGGGCCAATCACCGTACCTTGCGGTATGGAATATTCAGAATTTGCCTCATCACTCATCACGTCCTTACCGATTCTCACATATTGTGGACGCATATGCAAATAACTTTCAAAAAAATAATAATAATAAAAAAATAATAATTGTGTATGTTCGTTGGATTTAAAAACTTTTTTGAAAAAGGTCTGGGTTGGACATTTTTCTTACAAACGGCATTCTTGTAAGAAATTAATAGTCTGTATTGATACTACTTTTCATACCAACTGGATTCGTGTTGGTTAACATGAATCTTGTTTGATAACAATTAGGTATATTCTTTAGGATTCCTGTTGGATAAGACTATATTATAATACTTTTAAATCAGAATTTTCTGGGTTCTTGGTTGAAAATACGCCTTTCTTACGGGATTCTTGTAAGTTATTTCTTATTTCATATTACCACTATAGGTACCTATAATAAATTAAGCTTCTTGTTGGATATTACAAAGAAGTTCTTGTTGGATAATTAATTCGTGCTTGAATTGTTTTTCGATTGAAATTTATTTATTTATGCATTATTGACATAATATATGTAAAAAAAATCGATCACATTGTTACAAAAAAGTTCTCAACTAAGACAAGTCTGTTTTTTTTTTGAGAAAATGATTTGAACCTTACAAAGCTTATTACTATATTTTAATACTTAATCTAATTACATGTTTTATTATTTTAGTTTATTTTAAAAAATGTAGTGGCATTTTTTTGGAATTCTCTTCTACCTAGGATGATTGATAGATTTGAAAAAAAAATGTTTCGATTAGTAATTTTACGAAATGCCGATTTGCTAACATGTCCGCAACCTTCAACAAAATATTAAATATGTGATCTTGTTGATATCCTACATAGGGATTATATCATATCCCTCACTAAGTATAGATAGACGGTACAATATGTAGGTTGTATGACATGAGAGGTATCTACGTATGGACAGTACACTAGAATACTAATAATACGGGACCAGTGTATTGTGCCCGCTCTCCGCTATCTGACTGAGTGAAGTGTGCTCTTTATTCCCTCTATATCCTTCTCTAACAACCCGGGAGGTAAAATATTTATTCCAAGTGGCTACCTAGATCTTCCACTTACATTATATATTTATTATCTTCGTCTTATTAATCCAAATACTTGGTTATATCGGATTAAAATACAGGTAGCATTGTAGTTACTTTGCAGTTTCTCTCTATACAAATAAGTTAATCGATAACTTGGCAGAAAAAAGAGCAACGCAGTATATAATGTTGAATACCTAACTCGAGGGTTGTAAACAAATTGAAATAAATACATGATGGAAATCGCCAAGATTGTCGCATAAATTTCATTCAGGATAAAGGTCTAGGATGTCTTGATAACTTACGACTCTAACAATAGCTTTCAATTCTTATTAATTATCCTAGATAGAATTATCCTACAGAAACCTAAATCCTAGATAGAATTCATTTTACTATCAACTATATAAAAAAAAAACAGAAAAAAACCCTCATAACTAAAACAAAATTATTGTTCCAGTCATTGATTTAAATTTCGATTTTTTTTAATATTCAATGAGGCCGCCCACCCGAAATTGAGTGATTTTGGATGTTTGGATGATTTGGACTTCAAAAACTCATGCATCGACATATATAATTTAAATTTCGTCTTGAAAAAACAAAATTTCGTGTAATTGATTGAAGTATTTGCTTGAAACTTTTTATATTCGAACCATGGTCACTATGGTCTGTTGAAAAAAATCTAATCCCATGCGGATGATGGAGTTTTGAAATAATACGATTGTATTTACATATACCAACTCTTAATACCGTAAATAGTTCACGCGTAAAAAAATTCAAACTGCCTTTAAGACACCATTCAGATACGGCGAAATCGTGCGACTAAACATTTTTGGGCGGATGTTTTTCAATATTTATTATTATTAGGTAAGTATACCGGTACCTCAAAAATTTTCATTCATAAGGTGTGAGTGGATCTCTGTTCGAATTATCTAACAACTAATGACTCTAAAAATTAATTACTGATGTTCGACTTTTGAATGGAACAAACCACCACGGGCTTACGACCGTCTTCTACTGTTGTTTCGAAGGCTGGCTTAGTGTGATCACTTTACGTTAACAACGTTCGCCATTAGGTGGTAATGTTTGAGTCTCCGAAACTCCCAATCATGAGAATTCTCGACATGTTCAACATGTCGAAAAATCTCATGTATGCAACAAATAGATATTTAATAATAATTATTAATGAAATATAGAGATAATAGTTGGAAATTATTGAGAACAAGAGAGCAACCAAATTTAAAGACTGCGACTGCTGTCATGTATTTGGCGCCAGGATATGACTATATCCATTTTTGTCAATGTCTCATATTTATTGCCTATTGGCTCTGTTGGTACACAACGTTCTAATTATGTCTAGATGTTGACCCCAGGGTCGAAAAGTTGAACATCAGTAATGAATTTTTAGAGTCGTTAGTTGTTAGATAATTCTTTAAGATCTAGTCCTGAAAAAGGGTCACGAGAATCTAGAATAATTAGGATCTCTTTTCGCTTATTTGAAAAGTTATCCGTCTAGCAGACTCTCTGCGGAAAGGGTAACAAACGCTGTGTCATCCTCTTTTTATGCAAAAAATGGTGTACCTTAAGGTTCACACATTGGACCATTTCTATTCAATATTTTTATAAACGACATCTTGTAAGATTTTGGTTGAAAATTTTATTTATCTTTGATGTTTTTTTTTTTTTTTTATTAACGGCCGTGATTTCTTGTCATGTCTTGGAAGAATTTTCTTTTTCTATATTGTTCATCTATTTCAGGATTGAAGCACAAAAATAATTAAAAATTTCCACATAACAGGCTTTTTCAGAACAGACCATTTTTAATTTCTCGTAAATTTGTTTTGCAAATGTACCTACTTACCGTCTCATTGCGTGCTGTCTCGTTTTAAAGAGGAAATAGAAAAGGGCGGCGCGAGGAGTGATAAGGACGGAAGATAAAGCACTTAGTTTGGAAATGTACGACTTGAGGGTGAAATTTAATACTTGTCAACAAAAAAGATTTTAAAGTGGGTTAACTTTTGAAGTCCTAAATTAAATGTAAAAAATACATACCTACCTACTTACCAACATATGTACTTTGTAATGGGTAATAAGTATATAATAAAAGCCAAGTATATTGTTCACTTGTTCAGTTATAAAAGTGTACTAAATACATCTCGCTTACACAGCGTATTTTGTCGCACTCCAAGTTCTACAATGTGACAGCTCGAAAAACATATATTATCTTTAGTATCATTTCAAAAAAAAAAAATAGAGACAAAAAGTTTAAAGTTTTTAACCCATACGCATCTCATTTGTTTGGAGAAATCTTTGCACTAAAATCCCATTTAAAATGTACTCACCAAATGTCACACTAGATGTTCATTTTAATTTTGTCAAAACAAAGTTATTAGTTGGAGAATCTTTATAAAAATTGGAAGTTAAGTAGAAAAAATATTCATTATTGGAGTAAATCTTTTTTTTTTTGTTTTGTGATTTTATTTTTTGTGTTTTTTTGGGAGTAAATCTTCTTTACCAATATTGATTTAACTCTCCCAAACGATTAGATGAGAAAATATCATCACAGGAAACGGATCTCATATCATAATCTTCACTGCAGTTCTTCGACAAATTTTAAATTACATTTTATTTTTAATCATACAATTTCAAAATAATAAAAACGTGATAAAAATAACATAAATAATACAGCGCGCACGCAAACAAACATCAATAACAAAGATGGCGGCCATACAAACCGCGCAGGTAAAATATCTATCCCTTCTTCAGCGGCGTGTATGCGATTTATTTTGTATAAAACTCTAAACAGTAAAATATTCGAATAAAAAGGTTTGAATCTTATCTACAATAACATTATTCTAGGTTTTGCATAGATGGCAGTAGCAGGTAGTAAAATGGCAATATTCGTAAGCGGATGCAGGTCGGTACCACGTACCGATTGTGAATTTCGGCACATTTCTCTCGGTCGGTACGTAGTACCGATTGTGATGCGGATGGGTTAATCATACATAAGCGTTTAGTTCAGAAAGTTTTCGGACCATAATAAGATCCACATTTTTATGTTTCATTCTCTGAAGTTACAGTCAGGATCTTATGAGGAAAATCTACATGCGACTTTGTGTATAAATAGTTTGAAGGCTTGCCCAAATAAAAATGACAGTATTTATTTATCTAATAAAACATAATAAGACACGTTCTGCGTTCTATCTGAACAGTACAATATGTAGTATGAACCGTCACTCGAGTCTACCGATATCTGTATCTCTGACGCTCGGTAGCCCAGCTCCTCTATATTATAGACATCAAACACGTGTTTCTGTAAAAATTTTGTCATCCACCCAGAAGAAAAAAGGCATAAAGTAATGTGCTGTTTTAAATAAATTTAACGTATTGAAAGGCTAATACGAGTAGATACTTGCATAATTTTAACTTCTATAGAGTGAAACGTTCTTCCAATTTTTAAGATAATCGTCATTTTTTGAGCTGAGATACTATTGAACACGGCAAGCGAAACACTGTATTCACTTCCACTGACATTTCCTTGTCTACATTAAGTAAACGTCAGATAAACAATGTTCATAACACTTAACAAAGAGATATTTCAAAAATGTTTTTTTTTCCCTTCAGAATCTTTTTATTTCTCGAAATTCATTTTGCATTGTCATAGCTCAACGTTAAGTTATTATCCTCTGAGAATTTTAAGTGTACTTTTGTATAAAAATACTAATGGCTCCTTTTAGATTTAAAAAAATATGCCTACTGGGTTTTATATAATTATAAATTATCGTTTTATTATGTCGTATGTCTTTTTACCCCCTATATACCCCTCACAAAAGGAGTATGTGTGCCTAAATTGTTCTGATTTTTGTTGGGGATTTTAGTTTCACAATTATTTTCCATCTTAAACGTATTTCTTGTTTTTAAGTGCCATACAAAAGCTTATCAATGTGAAAGATGTACTTAAATGTAATAATTAATTTTATTTATTTTATATCTGTGGATAAGAATATTATGATTTCGATCATTTTATCCTAGCATTCGAGTCAATTAGAATAGAAAATATTATCTAAAAAAATACTCCAATATGGACATCAAAGGTGGCTAAGCAAGTACCTCTATGTTACTTCTTTATGAAGTGTTTTTTGTTTTGTTTTTGCCCTGCTGTGATTCGCTGTTCTCGATATCGAACATTCGATAAATTTTATTCAATTCTTAGTATGAATGCCACCGATTACAATATTATATTATGTTTCTTATGTCTCTTATAAAGTACCTACCTATATTGATTTTTTTTAAAGTAGTATTTAAGATAAATATCACCTAATGCGACCTCTTACTGCTAAATTTATAAAACGCCTAATGTTAATACATTATTCTGTGAATTTACATTGTTTCTGTTTCCAGGTTCGAGCAACGGACACGGGAATCCCGCCCAAGGTGACCACATCACGGGTGAACATAGAAGTGATACCGGTGCAGCGGTTTTCTCCCAATCCTCCAGAAATAATCCCGGTCACTCACACAGTCAAGGTGATGGAGTCTGACAAAGTCGGTTTCTTGGTCGCATCTGTGCAGGCTTTCGATCCGGACAATGAAACTCTATGGTACCACATTGCAGGTAAATAATTGTTTTTTTTTTTATTATTTAGTGAAGTTTTACTTTTGAGACTTCATCGGGAAGGATATTGTCACAAATCTATATGATAATCATACAAAGATGCTGTTAATTTAAAACAATCTCCTATTCGTTAACCTTAAAGACTCCATACATTGACTAAGAGATGTTGTATCTACCCCTTCTTCCGGAGGAAGAAGAAAAGAAGATAGATGGATTTTTTTATATTATCGACACCTGGGATCGAGCCCACGACCTAAAGTACGAGATTGTACGAAAGCCGGCGTTGTAACCGACAGGTTACCAACCACTTCATTAGTCAGCGTATTTGTATACCTACATATTTTTGAAATCTGAATTCTCATTGATGGATTTATCTAAGGAATAGGCAAAGTGGCACTAAGCCTTCTCTATATAAAGTCTGTCGAAGGTTAGGGACATTTTGACAGTAGGGAAATAATGATCTTGTTGCAATGCAAAGGAATTCGTTCAATCGAGATCTGCCAGGCACATTAGGTAACTACCGAGAGTGTTTCATTTTTTACTCAAAAATTTAAGGTACTCATTCAATATGATCAAAGAGAATCATTAGGTATACCTGTTTAGGATATTTACTACAATCATTTGACACAGTCTATAAAAATAGCACAATGTTTTCTTTACAATATTTTTTACTAAGAAAATATCTAATTCTAAGCCTATAAGGCTACAACGCTCGTGTAACGTGATCAGCCCATCCAAGCATACATCCAAGGTCTTGTACGTGTGAAATTCTTTTAAGATCTCAACTGATAATGAACATTATAATAATGGACACGTATTGTTGTATCTTGACGACCTTTTTCAATTTTTCTTTTTCTGTAGAAAAAGAAGGATTATTATTATTATTACAAGTAGAAGGTTCTCAATAATAACAATGTTATTAATTTTATTAGTAGAATGTGTAGTAAAAAACGATTATTTTTTTCATACCAACTTACTTACTGTGTGAGGGTCTTTCTCGTCTTCTGGAAATTATGGGATGAAGAACAGCGCTTATATGTCATTCGCCTAACTAACATGTCATTCAGAAATAATTTTGTTCAATACATATGTAAAAAAGGAAATTATGAGAATATTTAAGGGGTGCACACATATTATACTTCCTACTGATTTTTTTTTTTACAAATTGTGCTATTGTAGGTTCAAAACTTTATGGAGTAGTTACTTTTCAACATCTTTGACTGATGAATGATGACTTATAAATGTTTAAGTAAATCACATGCCAATACAGCTGGCAGAACTTATTGACTGAGAATTTTTTTCCAGTCAACCGGTTCCATCCAATCTGAGACTAGGGTACAAATGAAAGTGAAAAACACGGACGAAAAAAACGGAAATAAAACCCTGGACCTCTTGATCAGAAGTGAGCGGCTATGCCATTGGCTACCGAGATCGGAGAGGGTCACGAAAACCATCGGTAAATTCAGAAAAAGTCTGCACGACCAAAAATTTCAATTCAATATAGCTTTCATGATCTGTCAGAAGAATGGCTTGTTGTATATCTTGCATTTTGAAAAAACTTATCATCTTCTATCATTCTTGATTGTGCACCAGAATAGGCCATGGATGATTAATCGACATCTTATTTAAACGCAGGTGGCTGGAAGAGTGGAAACCTATAATTGTGATCACTCCAAAACATGACAGTGAGTGGAGAAAACCATGTGGATGATGTGGAGTGATAAGATTAGTCGGATATTCATCAGTCCAAAATCAATCGCTTCAAGTCATTCGCCTATCACTTCAAACGGATCGTCAATGGGGAAACTCGAGTGAACGTGGTCCAAGTCGTCACGTTACTTGATTGTCAGTGTTAAAACTTGGTCCAAATCTGTCTCATTTTGTCATCATCTTTCCACCAGCGTACAAGTATCTATTGCTGTTTTTAAATTCATCATAGCAAAATACCTATATTGACGGATTTAAATTTTGTTATAATGATTGACAAAACCAGGCCGTGGGCTTATTATTTAGGTAAAATATCTTCGAGAGATACTTCACATTCTGAGGATCATTGCTGTTGTGAATAAATAATTTCTCTTTTTTTCAGATGGGGACGTGTATGACGATTTTTATATGGATCAAGAAAGTGGGAATATTTTACTCGCTAAGAAGCTACACTGGGAACGGAAAAACAGTTACACATTGAACGTCAGCGTGACGGACGGTGTACACAAAGTTTTTTCGAAGGTAAGCTTCTTCAATAGCTAAAATATTATGACCAATGCATAACGTAATTATGTCACCATTGATGCTATGTATGTATGTATTGCTGTGAAACATGGACATGGAAAAAATAGGGAATGTAGTACAAAATGCAGTAGAGATGAAAGCCCGTAGAAGAATATGCGGAGTGACTGTGAGACATGGAAAAGAAAATGAATACAGTATTATTATTTATTTTGATATTGAAAAAAGTAAAAAAAAATATAAGCTACATTGACTGACAACGGTTTTTATTTGGTATAAAAGTTCTTCAAACATCGAATACTTAGTATTATAATAACGATATTATTTCCAGTTAAGTATAGCCGTCATTAATGATATAAACGAAGAAGGACCTTCATTTGGACAATCCTATTACGTTGTGAATGTTTCCGAGAATTTCGCCGGAGGTAACCCCATCATATCGCTTCGAGCTACCGGAGGAGACAACCTCATGTACAGCATTCACAATTCAAAGAGTCTCGCTTCTCTAAATATCTTCAGGATAGATGCCCTCACGGGAGATGTTACCATCAAAGAGCCCTTAGACAGGTAATAATTTACTTATGTATTTTTCCTGCAGATAAATATCTTTTATCTCCTACCTAACTCCTTCATTGAAATTCAGGCTTTGTAACATTTTCGATGGAATAAAATATGTGTGGGGAGACAATGTTTTTATTCTTGAATCACTTGTGGAATCAACAATTTTATTTTTCTGATATTTTTTCCTTGATGTAATAATATACCTACCTAATTGTAAATTTAGCTTACGTACTAAAACACGAAGCGGTTTTTAAAACGAACGGCTTTCTTCTTCGGATGTTAAATGACTACATAATGAAAGTTTTTTCGTGTATACTAATGTTTCATTTCAGAGAAACAATGGACGAACATGTTCTGACTGTAATGGTGAGAGATCAAGCGATAATACCAAAACGAAGCTTCACAAGGGTGATTGTGAGAGTGTATGACCATAACGACCATCCACCTGAGTTTAATTCCAAAATAATTCAAGGAAAAGTTTTTGAAACATCACCAGTAGGAACTGCTATAGTAAGAGTCATGGCCAGTGATAAAGATAAAGGAGAAAATGCAGTTATTAAATACTCCATAACTAGCGGTAATTTACGTTTGACTGCATTTTATCTTATATTAAATTTACATTGATATTAAAAGACGTACATAAATAGACTGTATATTATTAACTTCTGACTAATTTGAATCAATCGATAATGGCGCCCAACGTGGGGCACACATATTGCTTTGTCGCAGTCGGAATATTCGTACCTCATGCTAACATCGGTCGAGAGAATAATATTTTTTTATTTAATTACAGGTAATATTGGCAAAATGTTTGCAATTGATCCGGACATGGGGGACATAACGTTAGTCAATGAATTAGATTTGAATAACGCTTTTGAATACACCTTGCAAGTAAAGGCGACAAATCCAGGCCCAAATCCACTATCTTCCACTATTCCTGTACACATTATGGTAACCATGGCTGACAACGCTAAACCAAAGTACGTGAACTCATTTTCATCATCAAATTATTTCTATTGTCGTATTTACCTTATTACCAGGAAACGGAACATACTAGAATAGTTATGGCGTAAAAAATAAATAATTCAAAGTATTCATTCTTTATTTAAAAAACAAACCAAATGAAAAATAAATGAATAATGGAGTCATTATTCTACAAAAATTAAAAAAAAATATCACTTCTTTTGCAATTGAAGTTTGCGAAAATAATAATGTAACAAACTATGTCAACAACTGGTAAATATACAATTTCGTGAACACTTAATAATATTTTTCAGATTTCTCAAACAAGTTTACAGCGCAGACTTGTACGAGAATGAAGCAAAAGGCACTTATGTGTTGCAAGTGGAAGCCAGAAGCACGTCATCTCTTCTGTTTGATATAATTGACGGAAACACGAATAAAAATTTTGATATAAATCCATCTACCGGAATAATAACCACAACCACATTTCTTGATTATGAAGAATATCATGTTTTCAACTTGACAGTTTCAGCAACAAACATGGTAAGGAAACTTTCACCAAAGATTTTCAACTTTCCACATTCTTCGCAACATATTGTGTTTTAAAGTTTTAATTACATGATTTACATAAAGAAATCACATAACATACCTGACACTACCGCATCTTACTTTGAAACATGCCGTACTGTTTTGTAAATTGTAATTACCTACTTGTTTAATTTTGCAAAACATATTTTTTGAACCCCTAGCATAAACTTTTCTCACCCATATGGGAGCTTGAAGGCGTATTTCTGCAGAGGCGCTATAAATATTTTCATCAAATAATCACATTTAATTTTATCCATGCATGAAAAAACTGAACACTAGAACCTCTCCTAACGAGTCTCATAATATGCATAAAATATAAAAAAGGCTCCTTTAATCAGCGAACTTGTGATCTGAGTCTTCGGCGCCAGTTTTTCGGTCTTAATCAAGCTCTGTTAAGCAGTTTTTCCTATAGTTACTTTCTTTGCGTGTCCGGGCCTATATTCTGCGACTTCAATATGCGGCGACAGAGATTGCCTTGTCGTTAGCCAGTAGGTATCTGGTCATCAGGACTACACAGCTCTGCACCATTAGTTGGCCACATCTAAGGTCGTCCGATGCAAAGAGGTGTCCCCTTTTTTAGGTTTTTTCTGCACCCACATTCTTTCCTATAGCAAAAGGTGAATAGCCCTTGTAAAAATATCTCCTCTGAAAGTTTATGTAAAAATTAAATGAAATATTATCACTAACGCCTGTAAAGATGCGATGTATGATAAGTAAATAAATAATGTTAATAATATATTATTTGATCTTAAAAAGAAGTTAACCTCAATTTTCAGGCAGGAGCTTCAGCTGAATGTTGGGTGATAATACATATCCTTGATAAAAATGATAACGCTCCAACTTTCTTGAATACCACATTCTTTGGAAATATACTGGAATCGGCACCAATATCTTCTCTTGTATTCTCCAACACAAGTACTCGCTTAGCCATCACGTCTCATGATAAAGACTCTGGTACAAATGGCATTGTTACATTTGAAATCGTGGAACCAATACCGAATAATATTTTTCATATCGATACCAACACAGGGACGATAAAAACATTGAAGCCTTTAGATTTTGAAACAGACCAAAAATATTTCTTTCATGTTAGAGCGTACGATTTAGGAATACCAAGATTATATTCTGAACAGCTGGCGAAAGTTCACATCGAAATTATTGATGTGAATGATTGTCCGCCAAAATTTGCACAGCAAGAATACAACATCACCTTGTTGCTACCCACTTACAAAAATGTGGCTATTGCAACTTTAGAAGCTACTGATATTGACACACCAAACGATATGCTCAAGTATGATATCATCGATGGGGATAAGAAAAACATATTTGCCGTCGATCCTTCTACTGGAACTATCACAGTCGTACACCCTGATAGAGTGAAACAACCCCACAAACTACATGTTCGAGTATCTGATGGAAAACATTCTACAATAGCACAATTACATATTAATATAGAAAATTCTGAAAGTCGAGGTTTGAGATTTCAAAAGACCTCATATGAAGGAAATGTTATTGAAAACTCAACCAAAATTATGACGGTAGCAGTTGTAAATGTTCTTGGAAGTGCATTAAATGAACATGTTGAATTTCACATTTTGAATCCAACAAATCTATTTACTATTGGACTCACGTCTGGTGCTATACAAACAACTGGTCTGAAATTTGATAGAGAAGCTTCAGATAATTATGTTTTGATAGTCGAAGCAAGGAGCTCTTTAGGCATGAAAGAAAGGAAATTCAACACTCCAAGAGTTGCGCATGTGATGGTAAATGTTACAGTGCTAGATGTTAATGATAACTGCCCGATCTTTGTGAATCTTCCCTACTATGCTATCGTTTCGGTAGACGATGAAAAAGGCCACGTCATTGCTAAGGTCCATGCTATCGATTTGGACAGTCAAGAGAATGGTGAGGTCAGATACGAAATGAAGCGAGGGCACGGTGAATTGTTTAAAGTTTGCCGAAAAACTGGAGAGATATCGTTGAAACAAAGTTTGGAAGGTCACAATAAGGAGTATCAACTAATTATAGGAGCATACGATGGAGGTAACAGTCTTGGATTTAAAATAAATCTTTTTTTCATTTTGATTTGTGAACCATAATCTAACAGTAACATTATTTTAGGAATAACACCATGTTATAGCGAGACTACAGTAAATGTAAAAGTTATCGATAAATCAATGCCGGTGTTTGAGAAGCAGTTTTATGCATTTAATGTCAAAGAAAACGTTGAAGTTTTTAGTGCCATTGGAGAACCTTTACAGGCTTCATCGCCACTAGTAAGAAAACTAATTTACAGCATTGTGAAGGGGAACGAAAATGAAAAATTTACCCTGGATTTCAATAGCGGTAAGTTCACTTATTATTTGAGACAAAATTCAATTTGATTGATTGATGGCATAAATATTGTTTTTATTATTTTTTACTTGCTATCCACCATAGGACCGGATATAATCAATAGGCCGTGTAAGTAAAAATAAGTGTTTGCCAACTACAACACTTCTAAGCATGCGATATGTAAACCATGCAATTATTTTGTTTCTTATTATTATAGGTATATTGTTCGCATCAGAAGAACTAGATTATGAAGAACAACAACTGCATCAACTAATTGTGAGAGCAACAGACAGTGTGACTGGAATATTTGCAGAAGTCACTGTATCAATTGTGGTGGAGGACGTTAATGATTCACCACCAGAATTCGCAGCAGATAGTTATCATATTTCGGTATCAGAAGCAGCGCCGTTTGGCTCTTTACTTTCTAAAATGGAGGCATATGACAATGATACAGGTAACATCTAAGGCATTACACATTTCACAGACAATTTCAGGTTGGATTTATGGTAGAGGCTTTCCAGTTCCTGGGTAATCCTGAGACCATCTGCGAATAACGCCACGCATCGTGTATATAGGAGCCTTACTCTCCCCTCTATGTGTTCTTAAAGTTCTTCCAAAGATTTTTGATGCACCTTTCATTACCAGTATCTAATGCATTTTTATCTCTCTTGTCTAACACCCAACAGTCTTGGTCGCAATATAATATTTTCGTAATAGTATTATTTTTCGTATTTTAATAATAAGACAAAGCTCTTTCCTTAATTCCCAGGTATTAACAAGGAGATAATTTATAGTATGACGAATCCAGGAAATAATGCTAGCACATACTTCCACGTGGACCCATCGGATGGTAGCATTTATTTGAAAAAATCTTTGGATCGGGAAACATTTGCTACACATCATTTCACCATAATTGCTACAGATAAAGGAGTTCCTTCTTTATCAAGCGCTGTTCACATATGGGTGACTGGTAAGCAAGTTTCATTGTTTGTTTCAGAACTAAACATGAATGACATTACAAGAGGTTCAATTATTTGTTTCAGTACTGGATATGAACGACAATCCTCCTCACTTTGAACAATCACTCTACGTATGTGCTTTATCTCAGCATGCAACTAGAGGGCACTTTGTTACTAGGGTTATAGCCAATGATCCAGATATTATAGATCAGGGACATTTATCATATTCTATTGCGGGAGGAAACGAGAGACAAGCTTTTTATATTAACAATACAAATGGTAAGAACGTAACGAAATTATACTAAGTCTACCAAGTGGATTTTCTTACATGTGATCTTGACAAATGAAACATTATCGAACTTTCGATGGCTCATCCTTACTTTAGCTAATTTTTATAGTTGGCACTGACTTCCAGTGGTCAAGATTCCTTCTCATATTATTTTCTTAAACATATAAGGAAATTATTTGTATGGATCCCACTGCTCGCTTCTTATAATTAAATGTGTTAAAATTAATCGTCATGATTTTTAACCAAATTTTTGTTTCAGGTGAAATATTTCTAACCAACATTGAAAAGTTTGGAAATAGTCCGTTAGTTATACTGAATATATCCGTTTCTGACGGGGTCTACACATCATTTTGCAGAGTAAAAGTGACTTTACATCCAGCCAACAAACATTTGCCTCAGTTCATACACGCTTTGCAAGAAGCTTCCGTTATGGAAAACAAACCCCCTGGATTGATTGTTGCAACGGTATGACAAAAGCATTATTTTCTCATATCTCTTAAAACATTCTCTTGCATTCATAAATGGGCGTTATCTCGGATTTGTTTGTTCGTTTTCATATTAATTCATCATAACTTTATCAATTTTAGGTAAAAGCTGACGACGAAGATTTTGGAGAGTACAGCGCAATCACCTATTCAATAGTGTCAAACCATTTAAAAGAAACCTTCACAATCAACAGTGAAACGGGAGTAATAACCACTTTGGTGATGCTAGATCGTGAAACAAAAAATGAATATGATATTCCTATAATGGCTATGGATGGTGGTGGCAAACCAGCATTCACCAGCGTTAAAGTTAGAGTGGAAGATGAAAATGATAACATTCCTATATTTGACTATAAGGAATATAAAATGTCGACTTATCTCAATCAGTCATCCAGCAGAGTAATATTGGAGGTAATTGCTTCAATAAGAAATATTTGATTAAAAGCCAGAATAGTTTGGGAATTCAACCTTGATTGCTCAAAAGGCACACATAGGATAAGTTGGCAACTTACATTCCGTGTCCGGAGATTGTCGTTATTGTTGGCCTTGACAATGGCCTTTTTGGTATAGCCTTGTTAAACTTTTTGTTATAGTCTCTCTATTAATTAGAAGACGAGGAAGACCCTCTCACACTGTGTTCCGCTCCTTCGAAGCAGAGCTGAGGGACATGGACATGGTGTGGGAGGAGGTCATAAACATTGCGCAAGATCGAGCGCAATGGAGAGCTCTTGTTGCCTCCCTATGCCCCTAAGTGGGGTCTTAAGGGAGTTTGGATTTGGATAGTCTCTCCGGTGGTTGGCAACTAACAAGATGAAACAAAAACTAGCAGTTGCAACATAATCATGTGTATAGTTTTCAACACTTCGCTTTGCCAACATGTCTCTATATCTGGCAGACACAATTCCTTAAAATCCGTATCTAATAGTCAAATCGTCCCATTCAATCTAAGCCAACCCCGGGTAGAAAGTCATTAGAGTTGAAAAAAAAACACTTGCCGAAGTCGAAGTCTTATACCTGATTACGTTAATATTTAATTTTTGTAGGTGAAAGCAACTGATCGAGATTCTGGTAACAATGGAGAAATATCCTATTCCCTATACAACATGGATAATACACCAACATCGTTGACTGATATTTTTGAAATAGACGTTAAAAGTGGTGCTCTATCCATCGTTGGGGATGCATTGATATCAGGTGAGCATCATTGTAATGATAATGATATTAACCTTTGACTGCATAGGTGAAATTTTTTCCCATAAATACACACGTGTGGTCCCCGGGACCCACTCTGATTTTGTCGTGATATTATAAAACTATTGAAATCATATAACTAAATTCTATTTATTATTCAAGTCAATACATTAAAAAAATAATAAAAAAATATATAAACAAATATGGTATTTAATAAGTTTTAAAAAGTATTCACAATTAGGTATACGCGAAAAATTCACACCTTAAGAAAAAACACAATAGACTCTATAAAAATAAGGCAAAATGAAATATTTCTTTTGGTACCAAAAATTAACATAATAAAATATATTAAATCTGAAAAATAATCTTTTTTTATCAAACGGTAAAAAAACCTGCATATATGGTAAACATTTATTTATTTATTTATTTATTTCCTCTTTCTACGGCTTTATTAGCCATTTACAAATTAACATATAAAAATACAACAATAAACAGACATGATAGATAAAGCATTAAAATTCTGTATGATGTGTTATGATCAAAATAATTACAATAGACACAATAATTAGAAAAGTATTTCAATTTGAACATTTTTTTGAATAACAATACACACTTAAACACACGTAAAATAGGAATAATAGGATTATAAAAATTATCATTATCTATACAAATTTATGAAAATTATAGGTACTCACAAAGAGATCAACCTAAACAGTTAAAAATAAAACAGAAAAAAAAAGAATAATCAAAAGATGGTTATGATATGTAGATAAAAGCATTAAAAATTATATATGATGTGTTATGATCGAATAAAATAATAATATATGCAGAAGACTATAAAAAAGAGAAACAATAATAATATTATAATAACAATTAGTAAAAAAATATTTTAATTTGAACATTTCTTTGAGTAAAATACACACTAACACACACATAAAATAGGAATAATAAGATCACAAAAATGGTTTAAACAAAAATTAAATTGAAATTAAATAAAGTGAAATAATAATTTAAATAAAATGAATTGAAATCAGTTAAAACGAATTAAAACGTATTAAGTTGGCCAAAATGAGTAAGACCGCTACTACTATGTGAAAAAAAATAATTAATAAAATAAAATAGTATAACATGCATGTATTCATCTCACCTCTCTTTGGGAACGCATGAGACATATTGGATAATGGCAGCATGAACACACATAGACTGTTTGGGCTTTGGGAAAATAAATATTATAAAGCATGCATTTAATTTTTTTTTTCAAACATTTCTACTATAATATTTCAATAAATTAATGGTGAACCAGTTAATACGAGGGATGTAATCGAACAATTTCCCCTAATAATTTTTGGATTCTGCATTCGTTACAAGAGTAATTGCATTTAGAGTTGACAACATTGTCTTTCAAAATTGTCTTTCGACGCGGATTGTGTATGAGTGTGTGTGCGTCTTGCGTGATGTGTGAGTGTATAAGATGCATAACGCGATTTTTATAATAGAAAATAATAATAATAAAATAAATAAATATTAAGTAAATAAAAAAAAATAGCATAAAAAACAAGAAAGATTAAAAAAACTAATATAATAAATAAAAAAAAAAAATAGGTATGAGTAGAATAAATGCACACGTATGAATGTCTATGTGTATAAAGGAATGAATGAATGAATGTGTGTGATCTGTGTCGGGGATAGCGGGCATCGGTATCCCTTCCTCTCCTCTCCTACCCGTTCCCGTCCTTTTCCTCTTTTCAATAGCATATTATAATCGACATAAAGATAGGATACATTAATTGGCGATGTAAAAAAAAAATGTTACTACTTATGACTGTAAAAATACATATCTAGCTGATGTATCTTTTAATAAAATAAAAAACATTAACAAATAAATTGTTGTTTGGTTTAATTTTATTAGTGTTCAGTGCTTAAATTTTAAAAATTTACAAAACCACTTTTGTTACATTAATACACATGTGTGGTCCCCGGGACCCAGCCACTACAATAATTTAAAAATGCGAAACAGATTAGTTTTTTTCTCTCACAGGGGTTCGACTCCTATCGAAAGAGCATACAAGAATCGGCAGCAAACAAAAACAAAAAATAAAGAAGTTATGAAGACTTTTAAGTAGTGCGTGGTCCCAGGGACCACACCTATGCAGTTAAAGGTTAAAGTTTGAAAATAGTTAACGATGTGCCTTTATATTAATTATTCTAAATTTGCAGAGCCTCAAGTGTATCAGTTTTGGGTAAAGGCGTCGGACAACGGAGTGCCATCAAGAGAAGTTACAGTTCCGATAGAAATATATTTTGTGTCTGTTGAGGATGAAATACCTGTTTTTGACACGCCTCATGATAAATATTTTGTAGTTGAAAATTCACCTGAAGGTATATTTTCAAAATCAATTTAATTATCTACAATAAATTTTCCAAATGGTTATAATATTAGGCACAATAGTTAGGTTGACCAATGACTACGTGTCCTATTTTCACTTGGACAGATGCGTATGTTTGGAGAATTAATCGTCTCATTTTTCCACAATTTTTTTGAGGACTAACCTATTTTAACGATTGTCGATAAACGCTTACCGATACAATGGGGGCTATTCTGAACATCCGACCCGATCGAGTTGCATCGGATACGATGCAATAGCATGACGGACAAAAATAATAATTTTGTAATACTTATTTAAAATATTCCACTATATTTTTTACCTAAAAAACGCGCCTATTTTTAAACAATACTAATAATTTGTTATTTCTATCAATGATTATTTGTTCTTATACTTAAGTAATTATTTTTTTTTACCGCAAAATGTAAGCAATCATTAACATGATATCTATACTCTTAGATAGAACTTTTCTAAACAATTTTCATTAAAATTCTTCCAAATTTTTACCAAATAATTAATTTTTGTGCCATTTTTTGCACTTAAATTAAAAAAGATGATTCGGGAATTTCTACGGAAATACCCCTCACGATAAACACTAGTAAAGACTTGGTTGGATCGCAAGCGACAGCGAAATGGGCGTTGAGTAGACATCCGATAGTGTTGCGACGAATGCAACCGGTTATCCGATATTTCATTCGAATGTTATAGTAAATAGTAAGAGCCTATACAAAAAGTTGGATCCTACGCGACACTATCGGGACGCACACAACTCGGGGTAGGGTCGGATGTTCAGAATAGCCCCCAATGTACCATTGTGCTATCAGAACAGCTGACTTGTGACACACGAAACCCAATCATCTACCAATATTGATTGGAGGCAGCTCTTAACTCAAAGAATTTAATTATTATTCACGTAGCTGTCTTTTCATAAGGTCATGGTTCTGATTGTAATACTTAGGTACTATTAATGTATTATTTTTCATCTAATTTCTAGGAACTGTGATCACTCAATTAAAACTTAAAACATCAGGAGCTGCCATATTTCGAATTCTTCCTTCCACCTATGATTCGTCATTATTTCAAATCAACTCTCAAGATCAACTGATCATAACGGGAGTCTTGGATAGAGAAATTAGAGATTTGTACCTCATCGGAATCCTGGCTCAAACCGATGGATCTCCACCAGTCATTGGTTTTACTGAAATAACTTTGAATGTTTTGGATGAAAACGATAACGCACCATTTTTTCATACATCTCCATTATACTTACTGTTAGCAGAGAATGTCGATTTGGGAACAACTGTTACAAGAGGTAAGAAGTCTTTTTTTAGAGTTTATCCCCTTTTCTTTGTGAATCAATGATAGATAAGTATGATTTTGTACCTTTTCAGTACATGCCGAAGATCAAGATTTTGGATCAAACAGTGAAGTCCGGTACGCTTTGGGACCCGATAGTGCTGTCAGTAATATTTTTGCAATAGACTCATTCACCGGGTGGATCTCCACATTAACTGATCTGGACAGAGAAACACAATCCATGTATAAATTTCAAGTTTTAGCAATGGACAATGGGCATCAGAAACATGTCACAAGAATGGCTGTGGTAATACGACTGAAAGATTACAATGATTGTCCTCCAGTATTCACTAAACAACTTTACCAAACATCTGTCAAGGAAGATGCCAAACCAGGTTTGTAAGCTTGCGTTAAACTATTATTATTGTATAATAGAGGGAAATTGTTACTAAAATTTTATTCATATATTTTTTTAGGAACTGTAATCACAACTCTTGAAATCACTGATAATGATCTGGATGTGGCCTCTGTGGAGTTTTATATTATATCTGGAGATCCGCATTGTCAGTTTCAAATCAAATCTACTGGAGAAGTCTTCATTACCAAAACATTAGACAGAGAGGCTATTGCACACTACGATATCAAAATAGTTGCAACTGATGGTCGTTATTCAACTTCTACAATGCTCTCTATAAACGTCTTGGACGTAAACGGTAATATTATGATATGTTATATTGGTGATGGGTTTACTTTCTACATATAATAATAATAATCTTAATATATGATTATATTTTTCTAGACAATCCACCATACTGTCTGAGGCACAGATACTATGAAACAATCAGCGAGAGTGCCCCCGTAGGAACTCATATTTTAACTGTATTAGCAAGCGACGCTGACGAAGAACAAAATGCAAAATTAAGATATTTCTTATCAGGATCAAAATCAGAACATTTCTCAATCGATAAAAGTTCCGGAGAGTTGAAGACTGCAATAATGTTAGATAGGGAGAAAATATGGAAATATAACTTAATTGCGCATGTACAAGATAGAGAAAAGTCATCGTGGGAATGTTCGTGTGAAATAAACATTCAACTGACTGATGTAAATGATAACACTCCGCAATTTTCTATAAGTCAATACAGTGTAACTGTTCCCGAAGATATTGAAGTGGGCACTTTGATTACCAAGGTACATGCCGTAGATAAAGATCAAGGAAAAAACAGAATTGTCAGGTATTCATTACTAGACAACTTGAATGGTCAATTCTCAATAACACCTGACACGGGCATGATAACAGTCCTGTCCTCTCTGGATAGAGAAACCAAAAGTACATTTCATTTAGAAGTAAGAGCATCGGACCAAGGATCCCCACCTCTGTGGAGTCAAACGATGGTTCATTTGACTGTATCTGACGTAAATGATAACCCACCAGAGTTTGGTGTCAAAAATTACTTTGCATCCATCCCTGAAATACATCCAATAGGATCTGAAGTAATAAGAGTTTTGGCCACTTCTAAAGATTCCGGTGTAAATGCAGATATTTTTTATTCGATTATTAATGGAAACGAACATCAAAAATTTACAATCGATCTAAAAACAGGGATTATTACTACTGCTGATATATTGGACTTTGAAAGGACTAAGGAGTATTTACTGAGTGTTCAAGCAATGGATAAAGGAGTCCCACCACTCAGTAATATCGCAACAGTGAATATTGTAATTATCGACAGTAATGATAACCCACCAGTATTCAGGCAAAAAGTTTATGCTATTCAAGTGGGAGAAGATGTTTCTAAAGGAACTATTGTATTACAAGTTATAGCCAACGATCCAGACAGTGGTGCCAACGGTCAGGTGGTTTATGGCATTGAGAAAGGGAACTCTCAAAACAAATTTGCAATAAATTCAATAACTGGTCAAATTTCTGTTATTGCACCGGTAGACAGAGAAATGCAATCGAGTTATGTGTTGGAAATAAATGCTAAAGATAAAGGAGTTCCACCACTGTCCAGCACCACCATAGTGAATATAGAAGTTACTGATGCTAATGATAATCCTCCCATGTTTTCACAAAGTAATTACACTGCTATTTTGCAAGAGGATAAACCAATTGGATTTTCATTAATACAATTTGAAATTACGGATAAAGATATTTTTCCTAATGCCGCACCATATATATTTGATATTCGTTCCGGAAATGAAAATTTGGGATTCAATTTAGGCCAAGATGGTATTCTAAAAACTGCCACTAAATTCAATCATAGGAAAAGAAATGAATACACTCTACAGATCAGGGTGTTTGATAATGGATCACCTCCACTTTATTCCGACACATGGGTTAGTATAAGAGTTATAGAAGAATCTCAACACCCCCCTGTGGTAGCTCCACTGGAAATCAACATCAACTCCCTCTCTGATGAGTTTGGAGGAGGTGAAATAGGAAAAATTGCAGCATTTGATGAAGACAACTATGATATACTAGCATTCAATTTAATGACATCTAACGAACTAGGCAACAATACTGCTGACTTCTTCCGTATCAATGAACATGATGGTCGAATATTTGCACTACCCCAGATTGATGTTGGGGAGTATTTCTTGAACATAAGTATTTCTGATGGTAAGTTCACTGTGTACTCCGCAGTCAAGATATACATTGAATTTGTTACTGATGAAATGTTGAAAAATTCAATAGTCATACGATTCAGAGATATAAGTCCCAAATTGTTTCTTGCGAATCATAGAAACGGCTTTATTCGGGCGATTAGAAATGCAATGAACTGCCATAATAAAGATATTATTATAATAAGTATTCAACCATCTTCGGATGATATGAATATCGTTCATCATAAAGACAAAAGACACACATTTCTGTCTAACAGCACCAAGCTGAACAGAGTAGGAAGAGGAATTTCTCACGACCTTGATGTACTGTTTTCTGTCAAAAAGATCAATTTACATGGCACCATTGAATTTTATAAATCTGAAACTGTAAGAAGGGCTTTGAACACAAACCTTGATGAACTGGAAGAGTCTACAAAACTCGTAGTAGAAGAAATGATCAGAGTAAAATGCAAACCTCATTATTGTGCATATGGCGATTGTCAAGAGAGAGTTATTCTTGATAAGAATAATGTTATATCTATTCACACAAATGTTTTAAGCTTGATAAGTCCACATCATGAACACAAAACCGAATGTAAATGTCAGGATGGTTACGGGGGCGAGAGATGTGAAACTATCGTCAACGAATGTGCCAAGAAACCCTGCGCCGATAGTGAAAAATGCTATCCTGATAAATCTATTCAGGGATATACATGCCAATGTGACGACAGACATGAAGATGGAAAGTGTCACGTAGAAACACCAAAGTGTTACAATGGAAACTGCTTGAAACCAGCAAACGCAGTTTATTTTGGAGGAAAGAGTTACGCTCAGTATAAAATTGGAAAAGAGCTTTTGAATGGAAAGAGATTTTTTGAAGATTATTTTACTCTTTCCTTAAAAATAAAAACCCTCAATCTTTCTGGTAATCTGCTTTACGCTGCTGGAAAAATTGACTACAGCATTCTAGAGGTAAGTAGATAATATTACATCATCAGTCAATGTATTTTGTTCTAAAAAATATGATAATCATTTGACCTCTATTTTAAGATATTCAATGGTATTGTACAATACCGTTTGGAGCTTGGATCAGGGGAAGGAGTCATTCGAGTTTCATCTGCCAAAGTTTCCGATGGCAGATGGCATGAAGTCAGGTTGGAGAGAGATGGTAGTAGTGCAAGAGTAACAGTAGATGGAAAACATGTAGCTCATGGATCTGCACCAGGAATTAACGGAATACTAAATTTGCATACAGACGATCTATTCTTTGGGGCTGAAATAAAGGAACACCCAGCTATTTTAGGTAAGACAATCAATGATATTAATCGCAATAAATCACGCTGTTTTCTTTATGGTTTATACACCTTATAATATTGAAACAATTTTTTTACAGGTTTGGAAGATGTACAAAGGGGATTTGTAGGATGTTTGGGTGATATCAAAGTATCCAACGAGATAATACCTTTACACAATGGTGGCATCGGAGGTTCATTAATTCTGAAAAGGATTGCTAACATCGAGTTCAGTTGTCCCTCCATATTGGACTTGCCGGGACCCTGTGGAGCGTTGCCTTGTCACAACGGTATCTTTAAATGAAAAAATAAACGAATTAAACTATAAATTATGCACCTCTTGTCGCGGTTTGTTTAAAAATAATACTTTTTTTTTTTTAATTTTTAGGTGGAACTTGTACAAACCTTCTTAGACCATCTGAAGAAGAAAATATCAATTACGAATGCAGTTGCCACGAACGATTTTTCGGTTCACATTGTGAAATGGATACTGACCCTTGTGCTTCTCAGCCTTGCTTGTACGGAGGAATTTGCACAGCTCTACCCGAAGGTTTGCATTTTTTTTTACTGAATATTAAATAATTGTACCTACTTAAAAATGTTATTTTCCCTTTTTCATAGACAGGGGTCTGTTATATCAGAATTGTCCTCTTGAGATGCTGAATTACAGCTCTCTTTCCATCATGTTAGGGGTCTCCCTGATCGGCACTGCACATGCATTTGGTACTCAATTCAGGACCAGATGGTATCCTTGCTGTGTCCATCATTTCTACATGTTGTTGGCAATATCACCTCTTTTGGAGTCCCACCTGGCTGCATCTTCTCTCGAATTGCCGTGTTTCTTATTCGATCACGCAGAGTTTTACCAGCTATGGCACGGAGCGGTTTCATTTCAGTTGTCCTTAGCATGCTCTTTGTTTTGACATCAGTGTCAGTCCTTTATTCAATGCCGGGCATGTCGCATACAGGTCTCATAGATGCGTACTATGCTGTCTGTCTTCATACCCTTGTTTCTCCTTAATAAATTATATATTTCAAGCAGCCTGCTATTGCAGCAGCTTTATCTCATGCGACCTTACTTATCTGCGGAGTTTACAGCTGGTCACATCGCTTCTGTGATAAAACATCAATTACTGACTTATTGTTTTTTTTTTATTCCAGGTCAGTATGAATGCGCCTGTAGTGCAAATTTACATGGCCTGCGCTGTGAAGTTGGCAGATGGTGTGGAGGAGGTGGCTCTTGTCTTCATGGGGGAGTCTGTGAAGAGGGTGATGCAGGTCCTACATGCAGATGTCACGGCTATTATGGTCCACTATGCGAGGTATATACATAAAATCATCATACCCTATATAAGTAATTCTTTTCTGAATGTCATGTTGGTTTTCCCCGATATGGACAATTTGCTTTCCCATTGTCCTACTGTCTAATTCTAAAAATCATACTTGGATTGTTTCAGTTTGATATAGATGAGTGTAGAGGTGATCCATGCTTAAATGGTGCCACTTGTATCAATGAACCAGGGAGTTTTAGATGTGTTTGTCCGCCTGATAAAACTGGTAATATTTTTGTAAAAGATTTTCAAATAAAACCTCAAATTTTATGATCATCACTGATGTTTTAATGTAATTTTTTTTTCAGGAATGCACTGTGGCAATCCTTTACATTCTAATGCCATTACATCGGGAGTATATGATTTTATAAGCCGGGACAGAATGCTTTGGTTTCTAGGTGCCATCGGAGGAACTGTGATAGTCGTATTACTTTGCGCTTTGCTCATAAGATATCAAAGACAACAGTGTGGACTACCTTCAGAATCCAAGCCTCATGTTTTGAATTCAAACGTAAAACAGCATGAAATGCAAATTTTAAAGGTAATAATGATTGGAGATATAGTATACTCACAAGTTTCTATATTTATGTTAAACGTAACAAATATTGTTTTTTTATAGCATCAAAGTTCAAAGCTGTCTAACTTAGAGGTGCAGTGCAGTGTCATGGGAACAGCTGTGAGTGAAAGACCTGTATCATACACTCCAATGACATCTTCGCATGATCCTCAAGTCATTCTCAACAACATGGACATATTACGAAATTACGGATCTGCAGGTAACAATATATTTTCTTGTATTGCATTTGTGATATTTCCCTTCATAGCCGAGGCTCTAGTTCTGATAGCCAATTCACCATTCTCCTATAACTATTGTGTATCTCCTGGAGATTCCCTTCAAAGCACCTGAGCCGGCATTCACTGGATTGTTTACATAGATCCGCACTCACAGTCAGGGCTCTCCGTTTTTCACCATTTTCAGAGTAGGAAGTTCACACTCTGATTTGCTGCACCCACACCCTTCCTTTAATTCAAAGCCCGCAACTTGCCCGCAACGCGGATTGTTGGATGCTCTAAATGTTTATCATATTGCTTACGTTCCACCTCTTTCTCCATTGTTCTTCTATGTTTATGTTAGCTGTTTTATTTAAAAAAAGTATATCAATGCTATAAAATATTTAAAAAAATCCTACTAACAATAAGTTCCATTTTAAAGGAGATGATCTTGAAGGGACTCCGCCAGATTACAGGAGAAACCTCAACAAAGACAGAAGCGGATCAATAAACAGTGCATCATGTGGGAACGTTGACAATC
Organism: Mystacides longicornis; assembly: GCA_963576905.1. NCBI lineage: Eukaryota > Metazoa > Arthropoda > Insecta > Trichoptera > Leptoceridae > Mystacides > Mystacides longicornis. Next base: position 12,606,773 of record OY756428.1, read on the forward strand.
TGCATAAGCCTTGGTCAGAACAAATGCACATACAGAGTTTTCAAGATCACCGAATAAATAATGGTAAAAAGAAACATCCTGGTAGAAAACTATTGCACAGTTAACGTTTTTGATTGATCCAATCAATAATTATTATTATAATTTGGTTACAGATTTAACGAGTAAAAATCTTAAAGAAGACAACATCATTAGTCCACCAAAAGGTACTGATTATCTTCATTATTGCATCACAGAACCCATCAATGATCATACAACATTAAATTCATAATATTTTTATAGGGTATCATTGGGACTGCTCAGACTGGTGTACCCCTGTTGGAGGTCTGCCACTGCCGAATATTGTTGAGATACCAGGCAGCGAAGTGCCAGATTCTTCCAGCTGTTATAACAGTGAGAACAACACCCTAAGTAATACATTGAAAAAGAATAAAACAGAGAAGAGTGTACATTTTGAAGATCAAGTTTTGATGGAGAAAGATCTTACCGATGATGGCTATGATATAGATAGAGGTAATCAACTCATTACAGCTTTGAATAATATCCATATCCAATCCATTCTCCCTTTGTGACCCCACTAAGGGGCATAGACTAAGGGACAGAGACTTTTTGTGCCTGGACTTTGGTCAGGTACCATAAGTCATGAAACACACCCATACAGAAAAATGGGTAACACACATGCATCAAACAGTTTACATTTCATCTCGATACTATAAACCTGATGCTTATTATCTTGTTCATGTTAAATATGTGCTACTTCCGTACCAATACGTATCAGAAACTTAGCTCTGATGTCACCCATGGTGGTAATGGTTGGTAATAGTAATGTCACCAGATTTTTTAATCTACCCGGGAGACTTAGTGACCAATATGGGATCCATTTAACTGACATTAAAGGCCAAAATGTGCTATTTCGTCGCAGAGTCATGAAACACTGCGCTGCCATCTATGGGTATTGGTAACTGTTTATTGGGACAGAAATTATACGAGTACAATACCCCATGACCTCCATCTTTTTGCCATTGACTTCAAGGCCAAGGGGAGCTATTTTATGATAATCCCTTTTGAAAATTTGATGTCATTTCAGGAGCAAATTACTTGGTACACCCAGATACATACCTGCCATGTTTCACCTACAGCTCCACAGATGGTGAATGTGAGATTGAAGCTGATCTTGATGATGGTGTGGAACCTTATGGGTTCCCATCAGTTAAAAGAAGACAGACTTATAAAGACGGGGAAATGGGATCTGTAATCAGTATGCTTGGTAAGAATCAAAATTTAGTCTTATAATATAAAAATTTCGTGTTACTGTGTTAGTTCCAATCTCCTCCAAAATGGCTCAACCGATTTCTTTGATTATTGTTCAAGTGTACCTATTTGGTAGCTATAAGAATGGGCCCTGCTATCGAGAATTTGTTTTTCTAATATATTTCTTATATATTTTTTTTATTTGCCATCAAAAAATATCTACTTACTTACTTCTTAAAACTCTTTAATTTTGCCTCCTATCTCCACCCTCCCATTTTCCAATATGATTTAGAAGGTGCATGCTGTGGCCCTAGACTACTTTAATTTTGCACACAAATTTTTAGTCAATGTAGAGAAGGAAGAAAATTAACTGTCCAAGTAAGTGTCTTTATAATATGGTTTAAATAATTATTGTTTATATTATTGTGGACAATTCATTTTTTTCACACTCTACATTAACGAAAAATTCGTTCTAAAATTCAAATTGTCTACGGGGGGCTGATTCATGTAATCCCGATAGATGGCGATATCCTGTGTGAACTTAATTAAAAATGGAATTTAATTCAGCTTAAATTAACAAAACGATTGCTGGTTCTGAGGCGGGACAAAGTTCGATGATACATCTTGTAATATAGAATATTTTATATGTTTAAAATTAATGTGTTGAGCTTTGTATGACATTTTTGTTTCTTTATTTTTCAGATGAAAATAATTCTCTTCTGGTTCCTGGTTCAACGAGTGACATATCAGTAAATGTTTGTGAAATCGAAGACTCAGATAGTGAATATAAAAGTAATTCTAAGCGGTCTAAATGGAAAAACAATTCGCAAGTGTGACAAAGGGACATCGCCTCTTATGTCTTAGAGGCTTTAAACAAATTTATTTATTTAAACAAATATTTTATATAAATTACTTATAATTTTACAGAATTTTTTTAAACATTGCTTAGAGCATTTTGAGACTGTCTAAAGTATTGTTTTGCCCTTAGATTATTTCTTGTTGGAACTATTATTGTTAACAAAATATTTATTTTCTGCATTGAGTTATATGATATTCTATGTACTAGAAACAGCATCTCCTTCTACTGTATTATGTAAGTATATGACAAGGAAGCCCTTTACGTCACTTACATGCAACGGTTTGTGTTCGATAAAAAGTCATTTTATTTTGAATTTTCAAGAAAACACTTTTTTCTGGAATATTTTTACCCTAATCATTCAATCTATTAAGACCGCATTTAGGGGCATAGTGAGGCAACAAGAGCTCTCATTCTTTTTTCAAAAGTCTCTGGAAAATACAAATATAAAAAGTTTATTATTTGCTATCCTGCTTGTCATAATAATTTGAAACAACAAGATACAAGAACCGTTCTTGAAAATTTTGGGATGTTTGGATGCCAGTTCTAATGCGTAGTAGGCATATAATTCAATGATTGCTTTAATTCCTAAGATTAAGGAATCATGTTTGAATATATTTTTGTCTTCCTTATTATTATCATTAATTAACAATTTTATTACATGATTTTTAGTTTATGACATAAGCGTAAATCATTGCACAAAAACGAAAGGAGATGTGAAGTAGGTAGAATACGATTTAAATTTTTTTTATCGATCACGCGGTGTACTGGGTAGGCAGAGAGAACAAAACGATTTCAAAAGAATTTTATTTTATAATGAAGTTATCATTTCTATGTTATACCTATGTAGCGAAACATTAAAAAATTGGTCAATATTTTGAGTAACTTTAAATACTCAATTTATTCCTGTGACATAAAACCAAAAAAAACTGATTATCTAATGATTTTTGTAATTTTGACTGTCACCAATAATTCATAATGCTTCCAAAAACACTTATAAAAGGGCTATTTTTTCATTATATTGTTGTGATTATTATTTTTTAATGTAACTATAATAATATACCAATAAGTATTTATGATTGTCAAACAAATAATACTTAATGTAAAATATCAAAAAATATATATGGACACTTCTCTGTCCTGTTATAATGGTGCTCAAAATTATTTAGTATCATATCAAAATGATGTATCATATTGATTATAATATTATTTACATAGTTAATTACTTATGGCTAAGCTAAAATAAAATTTATGTTAGAGAAAATTTACGTGAGTCATGGGCGCCTGCAGAAAATTTCGTAAAAGGGGAAATATCTTTATACTAACACAAAGTGATTTAAAATAAAAGTAACATAATTTGACTAACATAAAGAGGGGGCGTGTGCCCCCCCTCCCCCCCCGGGCGCCAATGATGTAAGTATTTATTAATTTAAGTGTGTCGTAAATTATTTATAGGTACCTACCATAATATTTGACACATTTTCTCAACAAATAAATTTTTTAAAATGACCACTGTTTATAGTATTTTTTAGCCAACTTTAATAAAACATTTTATAACCTTATTTAAAAATATAACAAAAAAGGTTTAACTATTACAAAGAAAGTAAAAAGCTTGTGTCAAGAAAGAGGAAGATGATCGGTGCAGAGGATCGAACTCACAACTGAACCAAATTATTTGCGTTTTGTTTCATAATACAAAATATAGAAATTTATTTAAAACTTTATTTATTCTTAACTATTTAACAATGTGATATTATCTGTATTATAAAAATTGTAAAATATGTAAATGAAATTAATATTATCTAATTATAAAATAAAGTAAAAAATATTCTAACACAATATGTCAAGTCAAAAATTTTTTTAAATAAGTTTTATAAATTTATAGACTTACCTACTTACATTATAAAACAGCCATAGTCATTTTGTGTCTATAAAATATTTTATGTTCTGAAAAAAAAATAACTTATAAATAAATAACTATAGGTAATCTGTTTTAAGACAGGTTTAATTTTATTTTAAATCAATTGTGAAAATAAAAAAAAACTGTACATAATTTTCATATTACGTAAGAGGATAATTTGTGAAATGTAAATAAATTTTATTTGAATTGCACTGCATTTATGTATTAAAATTAAATAAACTACTTAAGTAAGTAACATATTATTATATTTGTTTTTCTTTTTATAATAAAAAAAATAATATTAATTTTACACTTGTTTCATTAAAGTACCTCTGGATCTGGCTGAAATGGTAGAAAAAAAATTCGGTACCTGTTTTTAAAATGCAGATGTTGCAATACTCGATTACCTATTCTGTTGTCCAAGTTAAGTTTTCTTTACCATTTTGGTCTTTTACTACCTACCCCTTTCATAAACATAAACATTCATCTCAACATAGATTGCAGAATAGAGCAAGTGACTCATTCTCATCTTAAATACCTAGGATGCCGGCTTATCAGTGAGTGCGATCCAGACTTGGAGGTCAAAACACGGATGCGAGATCAACTTCTACAAAATGCAGAAGCTCTTGTGTAATACCTACACAAGGTGGAGAACTGTTAAAGCTGATGTTCTGCTAGTGCTGCTGTATGGAGTGGAGGGTTGGACCCTCAAAGTCTCAACCAGGAATAAGATTGAAGCATTCCAACTCTGGCTCTACCGAAGAATGCTCCGCATCTCTTGGAGGGATCTGGTAACCAACGAGGAGGTCCTGAGAGCGATGAATAAGGAGAGAGAGCTGCTGACCACTGTCAAAAGATGAAAAGCCGCGTAGTTTGACCATATCTTCCCCAATGACAAATATGCTCTCCTACAACTGATTGTGGAAGGAAAGATAGAGGGCAGGCGAGGTATGGGCCGTAAAAGAGCTTCGTGGCTAAAGAATCTGCGACAGTGGTTAAGTGTGCCAGAGGCTGCAGAGTTGGTGAGACTTGCCCAAGACCGTGAGACTTATTCGCAGATGGTCGCCAACCTCCGATAGTAGTGGCACTTAAAGAAAAGAAGACTTCCCCTTCAGTTTCCACTCCAGCAGTTTCCTCATCCATTCCAGCAATGTGCCCTAACCATCTCCACTGCTATCATCTTAACCATGATGTGAGGGATTTATTCATATCTTGTTATTCAAAATATTGTTAAGTCATTATTTGAAAGTTTGGGAGCGCGATGGTAAACAGTTTGAAAAACAGTTGCTTATTTGTTTATGCCGGATTAGAAAGTTTGGAATTTTTTTACGCACTGAAGGTATGTCCAGGAAACCATTAAAATTTTCATTGTTTACAGCGATTAGTATAGAAGGCAAATTCTCCCGTTTTGAGGCGAATGCTTTGATTTTTTTGACTTCAGTTCAATATCAGATCTCGTTCAGAAAACATCTCTCCATAGTTTATCGCAATTTTGTTTCCTTGTTAATCAATTTATAATTTTCGTCGCGTTTTATAGTTTCTGTAGTAATTTGCGAGTGCTTGACGATTGAGCTATGGTGTGTCCCATATTTAGAGTTTTTCTGTTTAGAGTCCCGCGTTTGTCAATAATTAAACCTTCCGTTTAATTATGGTTTATTATTTATTGAAGATGTCCCGATCCGGCGGGGTGGCGAGGCTCGAGGTGGAGAGGGCAAGTGATACACCATACCTCATATGTGTGAATGTGACGTGTTTATTTTCTTTTTGTGCATTGTGCTAAATATTTGAAGGTATGCAGAATTTCGGGTGAGTTGACATATTTTTATTAGAGTGTTTTTGTTTCGTCGCTGGCAGCTACCCCCAGGACGATGATAGGGCACAGAGATATATTTTTATGTTGTATTTTGTTTGTTGCTTGGTTGCCCCCCGCCAAGCATGCTTATGAGCAAGTTGCTCGATGTGGTTTTAGATGAGAGATATATGGCCGACGCGATACGGCATATTTATGAATACTTGTGATCTCTGTGTGCCAATGGATTTATTGTATTGCAGCATGTACCTACCTGTATTGTTTTCACACGTCACCTGTCAAACACACGTCGCGAATTGTTATCTGTCATTCGCGGGTTACCCCATTTTCCGATACCAGTGGTGTGACCTATCTTTAATGTTTATTTTTGAACCTGGTTAGGAATTTCATATTTAGAACCTTCTAGTAAGCTTAGTATAGAATTTTCATTTGTAAAGGTACATCGGTACATCATCCCGAGAGAGTAATTTTGTTATGAATATCCGGTCGCGATATGATATTCTGCGCTTGTTATTTCCCGCGCATAGAAATATTATGTATTTTGGCCCGCGCCGTTGTAAATTTATTAAAGTTAAAATCACGGAGCCCGTATAATAATATATAGTAGGTATGTTAGGAGCGCTGTGGACTGAAGATATACCTCACATGACTCTCCGGGAGAATGGGTTGACTGAATTGGACGCTCTTCAGCTCAGGAAGTTGCCTTCGAAAAAGCAGTGCACAAGCCCAAGATGGTGAGCCACTCGGAATCCTACTGAGGAAAACTTGCGGCCCGACGAACAGCCCACGGATAGTACGTAATTTGACTAGAAGGTTGATTTTTTTGTTCGTCTATAAAGTAATTGAACGTTCATTTTGATAGTGAGATCGATAATAATTAAATGCACGCGAGGTAGACATTAAAATTGTTAATAGGCAGGATCGTTTTGACTGTAGCTAGTCGTGGCATATTTTTCGCGTAGTAAAATCCTGTCCTATTTTGAGTCTCTGCCGAAATTACGTTTAGGTATTTAGAGTCAAGAGTTAGATAGATAAAAGAAAGCTTCAGCCCCTGTAGTCTGTACACCATCAGGAACCTTTTTCAGTTGTATATATACACTATATCTGATAGCCGAATTTCGGCCCCTGTTCGACGCGTGAGGTCGCATCGAATTGGGCCAGTCTCGGACCTTCAGAGTTTTTTTTTTTGCCTGAATTTTGGCAAGAAGGTTCGTTTGACAGGGAAGGCCCTCTTTCGGTGGCTAATTCCTCCCATAGACCTCGAGCATGCTTATCAACCACAACAGACACTTTTATTATGGCTACATATCAAGTAATTTCTCTTCCTGTCTTGCAGTTTAGTGCCCATGATTTCTGATCTCTACATTTTTTCGAGACAATATATGCGATCCTCCGTTTACTTCAAGAGGCTGGGCTGAGCGATGAATTCTAGATGCAGGGCCAGTCACAAAAGTTCCATTATGGGACGAAGTGACGGCGGCCTTCCTGGAGGAGTCACGGAAAAGTTTAAGTCTAAGTTTAGTTCGAAGTTCGAACGAAGTTCGATTCAAACCCTCCGTGAATAGGTACATAGACTGTAGATAGTCGCCGCCTACAATTATTATTACCAGCAGCCCTATTCACGGAAAAGTTTGAATCGAACTTCGTTCGAACTTCGAACTAAACTTAGACTTAAACTTTTCCGTGAATCGGGCTGCAGTACTTGGAAACAAAAATGACTCACAGAAAAGATTTGAAATTCTTCGAAATAATAAGTTCAATCAAAACACAGTTTTTCATTTTAAATTCATTTATTTATATTTATGTTATATTTACACTTCATCATGTAAAAGGATTTTACAGAAATAATCCGAGTATAAAAAAATAATAAAAAAATAACTAGTTGAACAGTCAGCACCTAAAGTAATTATTAATATTTGACAAATGAAATTATTATTGTAAAAAAATTCAACTAAATTGCATCTTAACGCAAATAGGAAAAATGCTAAACGATAAATACAATTAGTTAAAAAAAATAGCTTAAAATGATATTAGGTATAAAACTAATAAAAATAGTCAAGCTTAAACGAAATCAAAGTCACACAAAGAGTTAAATAATATTCTTTCATACAAACTATCAGAATTTTGATATGAATACTACAATAGATCTTAGCACCATCTTTTGGATATTACAAATTAATATTCCACAATATCCTCATTATAGGTTATTATTTTACAAACAATTGACGTATCACATGGAAAAACGTTAAATAGACGTAATATTCAACGTTTTTCCATGCGATACGTCAATATCATATTAATTAAATGTATCTTAATAAAACATGATTTTTTATCTTTTTTGATTATTGGTCCAGATATAACTTGACATATTATTATTATGTACATTTACCAATTTTTTATACGAAAATATTCGGAGAACGTGATTTCACATATTATATTTTTTACATTCAATCATACATATTATTTAATCGAGAATAAACAATTTGTAAAATAAACGCATTACATATAAATTCGTTCATGTAATCACTATCTTAAAAACAAAATTACATGATAATTTATAAATGCATCGAGAACTCCCATACTCAAACATACAAAAATTTCAATGTACAACTTCATACTTAACGGTCGTTATTACAATCAACCCCTAACTTAACTTATTTTTATAGTCAGAATATGAAAATAGGATTTAATTCTTACATTTATTAATTATAGAATGTCTCTGAAGATAACGTCATGTCAGTTATATTATTATTTTATGATATTTTTTTTTAAATAAATTATAGTTTTTTTTTTATTAACAAGTAGTAATACATTAATAAGATCGATTTCGTTTTTAGATAAAACCTGATATTTCACTGGGAATACATTTAAAAAATTTTATTATAAGTAAATTATTTAATAGGTTATGAGGTGTTCAACACATTTCTTGCGATTATTGAAATGCTTGTGTGATAGGACAAATCTCTATCAAATAAAATGAGATCTTTTTCGTAATTGGAGAAAACAAATTGTAGAAAATAAAGTAGTTTTAGAAATGAAATAGGAAGCACGTAACTAATATTATTAAGTCTTATCTCAGAGTGTTTGATCACAGTAAAACGAAAGTTGCGACGACGAAAGGCAACTTTTAAAGTGTTTGTTAAATGTCACACAGAAGTATGTTGAACACCATCACCGCTCGTCCATTTGATGTGGGGGTTCCCCACCTCCGTATCTTCGTTCTCAGAATCTTCTATGTCACATACATTCACTGAATCGTTGCTAGCTGACCCATTTCTTCCTAGCAGTGAATGTCTTTCTTCTAAAAATAAAGAAAACAATCAAATATCAAAAAAATACTTCTAGATCTTCTAACTCTGTTGGGTGGGGGAAAATATATCAGAGTGTGAGTTCAGAAATTGGTAGAGTTGGATAAGAAAGTGCAAAAAATTCTACAGAACATCCATGAGGCAAGACTATTTAACTTTTAGATTGTCAACTACGTAATACTATGTTGTAACAGAGCGAGGTGCATCTTTGGCACTAAAATTCCCAGATTCAAAACGCTCAAACCAACATTGTACTAATCTTGCTGTCACTGCATATGGTTCGTAAACATGAAGTGAAAATTTCTCAGCTTACATTGTATTTATTCCATTTTTGTAATTAAAATTTAAAATGTGCTTATCAAATTTCTTCATGAGATTCACTCATTTTAACAGAAAGAAAAACAAATGAAAAATAGCCAGAAAATAAATTTACTAAAAAGATTATTTTTTTAAATTTCTAGATTTTTAATATCAGCAAAATCAGTTGTATGCAACCAGTGCAGTCAAAGAAGTTTTAATTCAAGTTTATACACACAAAATATGAAAAGACTTTTTACCTGACCTAACATTATTATGGTGGCCATACATTTTACTTTTTCCCCGACCTAACATTATTATGGTGGCCATAAATTTTACCTTACAAAACTACCTCGACATTCAATAGGTTAAATGCAGTTTGTATTGGCAAAGGAACTCACACTAAATGCGAAAAAGCAAATAAAGAAAAATATTTTACCAAACATGATGATAGATCCAATGTCATCCTCTTTATAGTTCTGTCTCCTTCGCGCCAAGGGGAAGCCATAAGATTCCATCCCTGTCTGGCCTGTATCGGTGTCTTGCTCGGCCCCGGTGTCTCCCTCTGAGCTGGGCACGCAGCGGGGAAGATATGTATTGAGGTGGTGGAGATAGTTGTCCACTGGAACATCACATTTAAGTCAATCTACAACTTGGGTTAAGTATATAATTATTATACAGTAAAAGTCACAAGCTGCAAGAAACGCCTGTACAGTACCTCTATTCTAAGTTTCCGAAACATTTATGTTGTATGGCGCCCCTACAAAATACTTCAGAAAGCTCTGCCGCCCATACAAATTTCTCTCACTTACGTAAGTGAGTAATATTAGTAAATAGGGGTAGGTGCAGATAAGGTATAAGTTTATAAGACGATGTACATTATCAGTGGCGTAACTATACCATCTAGTGGCAACTTTTTTGAATGGGGCCCACCTATAAAAATTGTTACACTAGAGTAGTAGCTTGACTTTATTTTCAAACTCTTTTCAAGGTTTATAAATGTAAAATTTGTCAGAGACGTTAGGATATTTTTTTAGTCGTGACCTCTTGGTGGCAATTTGCCAGCCCTGTCACCCTAAAGTTGCGCCACTGCCCATTATGACTGTGAAGAGGTCCAGAATGACAAAATTAGGCCCAGTTGTATAACATGAATTGTTTGAGGCAATTGTCGCAGACGGGCGATAACATTAAGTAGGTAAGTAAAAAAATATCAATTTCCACAAAGTCATTTTTATGTTATTTGAAAGCTTTTAGAAAATGTTTTGTACAAATTTCGTATATAAATTGAGTACTCTAAGAATGCCCCAGCTTTTCTAAAGGGTACTTATGTAACTCCTGTATAAGTTGGGTCATTTTTACACCATGCGAGGCCTATACTAGATTATTATATTCAATTTGGATTTGATATTTAAGAGTCAAATTTCTTCAATTTTTTTTTTTTACCCATCACGCCGTTTCCCGAAGGGGGTAGGCAGAGAGTACGGATTTCCATTCTTTCCTATCCAAACAAACCTCTTTCGCTTCTTCCAAACGCATAACATTCCGCATACTTCAATTCATATTAGTTTAAATCTATTTACAAACTGTTATTGTTTTAATGTGTAAATAAAATATCAAGAATAAATCCAAAATGGTGGTATTAGTTTTAACAACAATGAGGGAAAATGATACTCGCATTTCATTCAGTGCACACACAACAAAGATTTTTTTTTCTGCAAATTCCACTCACAATACAACAATGTTTTGGGTTATTTACTTATATTATTTCAATTTGGTAAGTGTAAAAATCAAAACGTGACACGTTATTTTTAAATTAGTCATCATAGCTTTGAAATTTAGTAAAAGACAAGAAAAATCCATGCTGTCATAAATTATATAGTATGACGTAAAGAGTTAAAAAGTTTGGATGGCATAACTGCCACTATCACAAAAGTGCTTAAAGGTTGGGTTATTTAGTATTGGTATTCAACTAATCATCATTCGTTATGAGCTCGGTGTACTTACTGTATATAACCATCACCAAAATAATTGGAGGAATGCTCTTGGAACATTGTATTATAGTCTAAAGGAAAAAATATATATATTTTTATAAATTGTCGAAATTGTACATTAATTTACTAAATCTACGTATACCGTATACCTACTAATAATACCTAGGTATCGTCTGAAATAATTTACCCTCTGCTAAAACTAAACTAGTTTCATACCCTATCAATTCATTTCAAGTGAAATGTTTTGATACAATTGAAAAATGAATTTGGTCAGCCATTTAGACTACAAGACATCATAGATTATGTGTTTCTTGAAAAATGAATTTGAGTAGAAAATTTAACACCATATAGAAAAAATTAAAGTTTGAGGAATCCATAAAAAATATTAATATTCACGATGACTCCACACGCAACCACTACAACACTCAGAGCACCACATAGAAAATAGATGCATCAAAGATTTCTTCATATTATACTAATTAATGTGTTTTGTAATAGCCGTCCCATACAAAATGTATGAGAATTTTCTCATAGGTGTGAGGGACGAAAAGCATGACGCGACTGGATTTCGGACTGATTAGATATCGAACTCATCCTATCACTCCACGTCATACATTTGTTTTTTCATACTCACATTAAAATTTTGGAGTGACATGGCTCCATTTGCATGGATGGAGTGATTGTGAATGGCCGGTTTAAGACAAACCTAAAGCTTTATTCATATTTATTATACTAGATGATAATCACCCAAATTATCAGTTAATTGTAAAGTAAACAATAATATAATTTACCTCCATTGAAATCAAAATGGTCCGTGTTATCTCCTTCATCTTCATCCGCAGCATAAGATGATTCCTCTCCGTTCAATGGTGGGATGTTGTTCTCGTTAGATGTGGACTGTATGTTGTTGCCAGATAAAAGCGGGAGGCTGTCGTGTCTGGATTCATTACTCTCGTTGCTGTGAAAGCTTGAAGAGTCGGGCACTTCGCTTCCTGGCACTTCCATAATGTTTGATAGCATTGGAGTGTCATTCACACCATTACAGAGATCTGATATATCCCAGTGGTAAGCTAAAATGAATTATAATAATTAAATATAAAAAAATGTATACAAAATTTGTCTAAAGTAATCGTGATGTAAAATCTTTCCGCAAATCCTTTAGGAACCCTATTGAACAAATGTAGTGAAATTAAATAGAGATAAGTTATGTATCTAGTACTTATAATGAGATTTAAACTTGAATTGATGTAGGCTAAAATCCCGAAGGGTTATTCAACATGTCAAAATAGACAATTTACTTATGTTTTCGGTGGTAATTTTGTGAAATTCCATCTTATCGTTGGCTAATTTTATTTGTTTGTTAATTGTGCACCTCTTAGAGCTCGCGAAGTGTGCGTTGTTTTGTTCGGAACTGTTTTAGGCTTACGTATGAGTGTCTTGAGTTTGACTATTTCGCGCACTGGACCTATGCCATTATAAGTTAAATTAACAGGGTTTTATTTAAAAACAAATAAAATTAGCCAATGACATGATTGGAAGTTTCAAGGTTTTCAATATTACCACCTAATGGCGAACGTTGTTAACATTTAAATAATTACACTAAGCCAGCCTTCAAAATAACAGTACAGTAAGACGGTTGTAAGCCCGTAGTTATATGTTCATATCATTAAAAATTGTTAGCAACATTTTGTTGTTGTATATTGGATAACTAGATTTGCATTCTATTAACAAAAACAAAAATGCGTACTATAAACTATAAGGTGTTTTGTGTTTGTTTATGTATTAAAACAATACCTATTGGGGGAAATGATGACAAAAATGGAAAAAACTGAAAAAAATTTAATGTAAAGGTGGGTCTAGAGCAAACGAACAAAGAGTATTCAATCTTGAACTTTAGTGTTAAAGAAGGTTCACCAAGCAAATATCAACAAGCAGGAATGAACATCAAGAACTAGAATTCTGGAGCGCACACTCGAGACATCTTGATCACAAGTACACTTTGATCAAGTGATTTTAATTGCAAGTTTTGCATCTTTTATAAAAAAAAAAGTAATCATTTTTATAACATTCCATTGAATCTTGAAGACAAATAAAATTAGATCATTATCTCAAGGAGAATTTGGTAGAATCCAATAGATTAAGCATTCACTCGTTTGGTCTAAGCCCTCCTTTACATAATAAAATAATAAAAACAAACAAACAAAAACTAACCCCCGTAATTCCTAGGTTCTTGTACTAATCTACCCGCAAGCGTACCTCTTTGTGGACTTCCTAATCCATCGCCTTTGTTTGTTGAATTACCTTTTAAATCTATGAAAATGATACAAAAGTATGATTAATTTGTAGGTGATTTGTTTATATCCTATGTCTTATGTTCATTTTTGTCTGAAGAATGAGTATTCAGTATGAAGAATGGACGGAAAAATCAAATGTTATCCATGAAAAATTCTTAGATAAACTATTTAACTCTTCAAATGTTCTGCAAAAGAAACTAGGTGATAATACATTTCAAATAAATGAAAAGCCATTTTAAAAATTGGACTGTTTTCTATGAATCTATAATAAGTATATATCTTTGAAAAGTATTCTTATCAAGCATGATTGCAATGACTATAATAGTGCTTCCAGAGAGTAAATGAGCGTCAAGTATGATGGTCTCTTTCTCTCATGATAGTAAGGTACTTTCTATTTTTTTTTTTTTGTTAACAACCACTGACGCGCCAATCACAATGAACCGTCAATGGACACTGGACAGTCTAGGGACAAGGGACAGGATGGAAGAAGGGGTATAAAATAGAAACAGAACATGATTTTTCCTTCCATTCCGTAAATTTTATGTAACATACATTACTATGAAAAAATGTCCTTACCATTTTTTATCCTATTATCTTGGAAAGATTGCAGATGCATTTGGTCTGACCAAGAGGGTTTACGTAAAGCATCAGAATCGCCACAGACCGATGATGTATAGTTCGAAATCGGATCCCGATTCAAATTCTTCACATAATCCAAAGGAATTTCTAAATCATCCCCTGAAAAGTTTAGCCAAGCAAAATAATTAGACATTTTTAAAAACATAATAATATGTTGGTACTTTAGAGGAGAAATAAATTGAGTTTAATTTTTAATTACCGGCTGAACCATAGCTCCTTACTGTATCCAAATTCTTGAGATTATTGTGGGGACTTAGGATATCCAGGTGCGCCCCAGAGGCAGGAGCATAGGAAGCTGGACGTTCTGAAATGGTTGTAGTACCTATTCCTCTGTTCACATCTAAATTAGATAATTTTGAGCCCCTTTTCGGCACTGGTTGCTGTAAATTAAAAGCATATGCGTGAGCAGCTGTAAGATATTAAAAAATCATGGGAGTGATAGCTAAATAAAACTCTATTGAACACTATTGTAAATATTGGTCATTTGTGGTATCCCCTGCTAGAAAACTAATGCGGCTGGTAGAACAGTAACAGGTAAGGAAACCGGTAGCAAACCCATGCCAACCACCCTGGATGGAATGGTATGAAGTCACATAAGTGACTGTCCAACAACCTTCCGTAAACAAGATTAAAAAAAGGCTAGGAAAGGAGGCCTATAATAAACAGATGCCTGACGGAGGCTATAGCCTTAAACTTTTCCACCCAATTTGGCCAAATAAAAAATACACCCTGGACCTTACAGCAGAGTAGTTCAGTTGACTAAGAAGTGTTTTTTTACCCATCACGCCGTGTCCCTTAAGGGATAGGCAGAGAAAACAGACCTCCTGTATTTTCAAGTGTACAAAAAGTGGCGTAATTACAAACCTTTAAATTTTGCATTTCACAGTGCGAGTTGAGGACAGTGTTGGTATTTCTGGGACCTCTCTTCTTCCTCTTAACGCAGCACACTGTGATTGAAATGACAATAATGACGAAAATTAAAATGCCTCCACCAGCCACAATCCACCATAGCTTCTCGATTCTCAGCACGTCCGTGACACCGGCAATGATGGCGTTGGAATGAAGAGGATTGCCGCAGTGCATTCCGGTTTTATCAGGTGGACAGACGCATCTGAAGCTTCCAGGTTCGTTGATGCAGGTAGCGCCATTCAAACATGGATCACCTTTACATTCATCAATATCTTTCTGCAAACATAAAATAATGGATCAGTTAGAATTCACAAATTTGTGGTTTTTATTGTACCATAAATGGCTAAATTATTAGGGTATAAAAACGTTGTAGTTTCTAGTTGACTGCTATTGTTTCTGATAAGTAGCAACACTGTTGCTCTATTTTTTTTATCAGAATATGGAAAGTAATATACATCCATAGATTTTCTGTATGTAAATAATTAAAACTTAAGTACTTACTGTATATTGATAAAAAAACTAATAAAACTATAAAAAATATAAGGAATTTTGTACTGTAATAATAATTTGGCCACTCACTGTAGGCTAGTTGCTTATAGTAGTAATTGGACGGAATGTGATATAAATAGTCTGAAGTTTACCTCACAAAGTGGTCCATAGTATCCGTGACATCTGCAAGTTGGCCCAGCATCACCTTCTTCGCAGACTCCTCCATGGAGACAAGCACCCCCACCTCCACACCATCTGCCAACTTCACAGCGGCGTCCTCTTAATCCTCCACCACAGAAGCACTTGTAATCTCCTGCAAAATATACACCTACATTGAGAAGAGGCTAACAACAACGGGCCATAGAGCTTATCTATCCAACCACACTTCTTTCAGTCCTTCTACCCACTTACGTTTCTCATAGAACCTCTCCTATTTATTTTGCTTCTGATATGGTCTTGTAATCCTGTATGGATCCATTCTGTCTAAATGCCTAAGCCATCTCAATTTACCTACTTTCATCTTTGTAACAACACTAACTTCTATACGACATTCCTTCCTAATATTCTCATTCATTTCCATGTCCCGCAGATCTACTGCATTTAGGATGGTAACAGGATTGCTTTATGCACCAGTAGTCACTGCTGTTTCTCATAATAAGTCAGCGCCCACCCTGCTGCTAACCACTTTCTTACGTTCAATGCCTTTTTCACACATTCTATTCCTACTCAACATTTACTTGTTGAAGATGTTCATTTCTACTGTTAATTTATGATTCGTTCTTGCTTCATCTCTTCACAGAATTTCTTTTGTTGACATTCATTTTAAGACCGGTTTTTGCACAATTTTCAAACACACTTGACACAAGTTCTTGCAAATCATTTTCACACTCCTTAATAATCTGCATACTTCAGTAGACATACCAATATTCCATTGAATTCTTACCCTAATATTTATATCTTTTAACCAACTGACACAAAAATCAAAAGATAAATTGAACAACCTGATTGAAACATTTCTTACCTTCTGACTGCAGTACACATTTTCCACCGTACAAACAAGGCTGTGAGGCACAAGGGTTGGTATCCAGCTCACAATGTCGCCCTGTAAACCTGTCGTGACACTGGCATTCATACTCTTCTTCGTCACCCTCGTCCAGAGTGTTCATCAGATCTTTACAGGTTCCACCTAAAAATTAAGCAATCAAATAAATTGTAAATAAACCAACATTAAAAAATCAGTATTAGTTAATAAATACAGCAGAACCTCTTATAATGAGCATAATTCGTTCGCAGTCTTATTCGTTATGCGAAGCAATTTTTTCAAACACAACATGGTAATTATATAACGCATTCCATGCGGAAAAAATACTACTTTCTAGTAGTAGTAAATTCTACACTAAGGCCCTCTCCGCACTGCGATTTTTCACCGCACAAATTTTATTCTTGCGGATTATATTCCGTGATCAAAATTTCACCTAGTACACACTGCGAATAAAATTTCGCACGGTTTCTGAATATCATTTCGCACGGTTTTTGAATATCTTTATCAAAATTACTACCAGCGCACGACTAAGAGAAATTTGTGAATTTTATTTCGCAGTGTGGACATAGCCATACCTACTGCATACTGTACAAAATATTCGCACAGAAATAGTCCGCACCGCATAGGTACGTTCAATTTGCAAAATATCACAGAATTTTTTTCCGCACGATTTTTTACTGCAAGTGTGAATACTCCCATAAGATTCAATGTATTACAGAATTGCGAAAAAAAAAACCGTGCGGTGAATTTTTGCAGTGCGGATGGGGCCTAATAAGTAAACTTACTTATAAATTTTTAAGGAGTGTAGGTAACTGGTAACAATTTAGATTCAATTTAGACTTCATAAAAAGGGAATAAAAATATGAATTTATGACAAATTTATGACAAGCTTCTTGTGTGGTTGATAGCACAAATATTACTTTCTTTAAAGGACAAGGCCAGATTGGTCAAAATTTGCCAAAAAAAAAAGGTGTCGTATATATCATTTTATAATCAATTTTCCACCTCGTTATTTATGGTGAAGCTATTCAATGATTTCTTTTTTTTTTTTATAAAAATGAATCTGTGCTCACTCAAAGTGAACACAAATACACTCCTTGACTCTTTCACAGTAAGCTACTTAAAGCTTGTGTCGTGAAAGAGGAAGATGGTCGGCACCTGGGATCGAACCACGACGTCCGCTGTACGAAAGCCGGCGTTGTAACCGCTGGGTCACCAACCACTTCATTTTACATTAAGTATGGCTGTCTTCTTGTGGTTTTTCAATGCGGATATTTTTTCAAGTGTAATTAGGTACATCTACTTTGCACTTAAATTAGTTTGAGTAGGTACCTAATGTCTAAATACAAATTTAGAAAAATGAGTAAGCAGAATGGAATGGAATGGAAGAGGTTCCACTGTAATATGAAAAGATTTCAATAGATAGGTACCGTTTTGACAAGGATAACTTCCACAAGGTCCTGGAGGTATCAGCATTGATGGACAACTCATCTCCACATTGGCTAATCTCTTAAGACTAACAGCTCCCGTGGTGCCACCATTTTGAAGAGGAACAATTTCATTTGAAATCGTTAAATCACCCAAACATCCCACAAATCCACGGAAGACATCTTCAAGACCTACAAAATAAAAATCATTTAGTACATAAATCCATTCAAAAAGTTGATTATCTATTGTAAACAGTATTGCGCTTACCTAGTATGGCTGGATGCTGTCTAACTTCGGCACCAATGAACAAATCATCGGAGTAAAGGTTCAGTATTCCATTCTCTCCAGGAGCAGATCCATGAGCAATATGTTTGGCATCAACAGTTAGCTTTGCACTAGCACCATCACGCTGCAATTTGACTTCATGCCAGTGTCCATCGGAAACTCTGGCTGATGCAACACGAACCACCCCTTCTCCAGATCCAAGCTCGAGGCGATATTGCACTATTCCATTAACAATCTGAAGTAACAATAAGAAATAATTAAAATTGGCAATGAGAGAAAATAAAAAAATAAAAATATCTTCACATGAATATGCAAGTTACCTCTAAAATATTATAATCAATTTTTCCTGCTGCGTACATCAAATTTCCTGAAGGATTTACTGTTCTGATTTTCATGGAGAGGGTCAATTGATCTTCCAACAACTTCTTCCCGTGTAAATTTTCTTTACCAGCTGTGAATTGTGCATAACTTTTTCCTCCAAAGAAAACCGGCGTCTTGGGTCTCATACAATTTTTCCCGTGACATTTGCTTGACGCTTCTTCCAATAGGCAAGATCCATCTCCGTAGCCTTCGACACATTGACACACGTACCCTGGAGCAGATTTACTGGGGAAACATCTTTTATTTTCTGGACAAGGTTTACGAGCACATTCATTGATCACAGTTTTACATCTATCTCCTCCATAACCATCCTGACACTTGCATTCAAGCTTCTGCACATGATATGGGCTTACAAGGCTAGTTACATCTGCTGCTATTGGTGTCATTTTAGTTGGATCTAGAATTATTTTTTCTTGGCATTCGCCATACTCGCAATGATGAGAACTGCATTTAACTCTTACAAATTCTTCCACAACTAGTTTTGTAGATTCTTCCAATTCTTGTAGATTTGCACTGAGTGCTTTTCGGACTGTATCGGAAGTATAATATGAAACGGTGTTCATGTGAGTCAATTTCTTAACAGCAAATAGAACATCTAAATCAGAATCAATAACTTGTCTTCTATGCCTGAAGGGATCATTCAAAGTAATATTTGTTATAAGTCCAGTGGATCTTCTATCTTTATGGCTTACTAAATTTATATCATCTCCAGATGATTGAACACTTATAATTATGATATCTTTCAAACGACAGTTCAATGCATTTCTAACAGTTCTAATGAAACCTTTCCTGTGGCGGAGAACAAAATCTCGTGGTGATATTTCTCTAAATCTTATGACAACTGCATTCTTCAACATTTCTTCCGATATTAATTCTACATTTACTTTGACAATACCACTTGTGAAGAATTTTCCATCAGTGACAGTCACATTAATGCGATAATCTCCAATGTCCAGTCTCGGAAGGGCGGTAATTGTGCCATCATTTTCACTAATAGTGAACAAATCTGCCGAGGGATATGCGGAGTCTCTGATTGGGGATATGGAATACTTTAGAACGTCAAATGGATCCTGATCAGAGGCAAAGACTTTGCCTATAACACCTCCTCCATACTCATCCATGAAGGAATTAATATTGATATCCAAGGGTGTCATAATAGGTTGATAATGAGATTCTTCAATTATTCTTATTTCAATACGAGTGTCAGAGAACAATGGTGGTGAGCCATTGTCAAACACACGGATCTGCAGTATATAAAGATTCTTGATTTTATGATTAAACTTAGCGGCTGTACAAAGGAAACCATCTGATTCCAGTCTGAAGGCACCAGCCTCATTTCCTGATATAAAGTCAAAGGTATATGGGGCAGCATTTGGATGTGCATCTGCATCCGTTACCACGAATTTTAATATCATATAACCTAAAGGTTTGTCTTCTTGAATAACTGCAGTGTAGTTTGATTGTGAAAACAACGGTGGGTTATCATTTGCATCAGTAATATCAATGTTCACCATCACAAAGCTTGACATAACTGGTATACCATTGTCTTTTGCATGCACTTCCAAAATGTAAGTGGACTGTGTTTCTCTATCTAGTTGTGACGCGACAGATATATAACCTGAATCCGCATCAATAGAAAACTGTCTATTGCGATCGCCTCTTTCAATAGAATATGCAACTTTTCCATTTGCTCCACTGTCAAGATCGTTGGCAGTCACTTGTAGGATTTTATCAAAAACTTCAGCATTTTCATTTATTAAAGCACTGTAAGTTGGTTGAGTGAATATTGGAGCAT
The DNA here is from genome assembly GCA_963576905.1 of Mystacides longicornis. Classification (NCBI taxonomy): domain Eukaryota; kingdom Metazoa; phylum Arthropoda; class Insecta; order Trichoptera; family Leptoceridae; genus Mystacides; species Mystacides longicornis. The sequence continues at coordinate 12,627,445 of OY756428.1, forward strand.
TGTCATTGCTATCTATTATTGAAATATTGGCTGTTGCAAGATTGGTTAATGGTGGGATACCTCCGTCTTTAGCTTGTATGGTCAAGAGGTAGTCTTTGGCTCTTTCATAGTCAAGCTGTTCAGCAATAGAAATGACACCTGTTTTGTTATCAATAGAGAACTTCCTGTGTTCATTTCCTCCCACTATAGAGTATGTGATATCAGCATTAATACCAATATCTTTAGATGTTGCTAAAACTCTTATAATTTCAGTACCAACTGAATCAATTTCAGGAACCATTGCATAATAATATTTGGTGGCAAATTCTGGGGGATTGTCATTTATATCAGAAACAGTAAGCTCAATTGTTGTTTGACTTGTCCTCGAAGGGCTTCCAAGATCCACAGCTCTGACTTCCAGCACATAAGATGCTTGTGTTTCACGATCAAGAGAAGTTGCTATAGTCACAATGCCACTATCACTTGTTATCAAAAATTGTCCATTCAAATTGTCAATGAGAGAATATCTAACCTTCCTGTTGATACCAAGATCACTGTCAATAGCGTGAACTTTGGTGACGAGAGTGCCTACTTCAACATCTTCTGGAAGAGTTACACTATACTGATTCATCAAAAACTGTGGAGCATTATCATTAATATCTGTCAATAGAATCTCAACTTCAGAAGAGCATTCCCATTGTGTTTTTTCTTTGTCCTGTACATGAGCCAATAGCTGATATTTCCAATATGTTTCTCTGTCTAATGGTACAGCTGTTTTCACAACACCGGTATTTTTGTCTACTGTAAAATGTTCCGCATTCTCTCCGGATAAATAATATCTTAATTTGGCATTTTGCTCTAAGTCTGCATCTTTAGCAAGAATCGTTAATATTTGAGAGCCGACTGACAAACCCTCTGAAACAGTTTCTCTGTATCTATGTCTCAAACAGTATGGAGGATTATCTGTAAAAAAGAAAATTAGGTTATAAACACTTGAAGAACATTACTCACAGATTAAAAATCTTTTCCAAATAATGAATAAAATTTATACCATTTGCATCTAGAACTTCCACAGATAATTTTGTCATGGCCGTGTGTCGCCCATCTGTGGTAATAATATCTAAGTTGTAAGATGGAATAGCTTCTCTATCCAGTTGTTTTGCAATATAAACTTCTCCCGTGGATCTTATTTGGAATTGGCACAGTGGATCACCTGATACTATATAATATTCCACAGGAGACATTTCTGAATCTTCGTCTGTTATTTCTAACTGAAGGATAACAGTTCCTGAAATACAAAATATTTGATAAGCTGTGGGTTCATATTCAAATTTGATTTTAAGTGAAATCATAGTTTTCAATTTTTTTACCAGGACGTGCATCTTCATTGACGGAAGCTTTGTAATGTGGTTTTGTAAAGATTGGCGGACAATCGTTATAATCTTTCAATCTAATAATTACTGTTGTGTTTGTGACATGTTTTTTCTGACCACTGTTCATGGCTAACACTTGGAATTTGTAACTGGGGAATGTTTCTCTATCGAGATCAACTAGAGTTGTGATCCAGCCAGTGTATTGATCAATGGCAAACACATTTCCCATTGCTTCCATGTCAGGACTCAAGAAATATCTTACGTCTCTATTAGATCCTAGATCCTTGTCATAGGCCAACACTGAAAAAAATAAGTATGCAAAAATTAGGAGCATTAAAACATTAAGGTTTTCTTGGAATCTCCCACAATGTAGAGTTAATATGATTATCAGCAAAAATGTGCTGTGCACTACTACACACAAGACAGTGTGACACCAGTATGTGAAAAACACCTTGAAAAATTCGACCTTGATCGGTAATTGAACCCGGGACCTCTCAATCGAAGTAGTTAAAGCTTGTAAAGCTTGTACCACTAGGCTATCAAGATTGACTCATTGCAGCTTTGATTACCCAGCATGTATATACATTATGACTTACCTTGTAAAACGGATGTTCCTTGCTCAATATTTTCAGCCAAAGTAAGGATATAAGGTGAAGAATGAAAAACGGGAGCATTATCATTCTCATCCTGAATATTCAAGGTGACCTCAGCTAATGCCGACAATGGAGGACTGCTGTCTGTCTCAGCAACGATTCCAATCAAGTAAGAGTCTTTTGTTTCTCGGTCTATATTTCCAGCAATTATCACCTGTCCCAGTTCGTCTATTTCAAATAATGACTTGTCAAAAAGACCTGGTAAAATTCGATAAGTTGCCGGCACATCAGACACCATTTTGAGTTTTGTTATGACGGTCCCTAAAATACAAAAAATGTACGTAAGTATCCCAATAATATGTTTCTTAAAAATTGAATTGATTGTTAAAATTTAGTGAAAAGTGCTGTGCGTTCATACCTGGAGGAGAATTTTCCAAAACAAAGAAATTTTCGCTGTTTCTTTCAAATATTGGAGCTCGATCTTTAGGTGCCATGATATAGACTTCAACAGACACATCGGAATGTAAGGATGGTCTTCCTGAGTCGGTCGCTCTCACCCAAAATTGGAATACTTCAGATTCTATAAATTGAAAAAAAAAAGAAACATTCAAAATTAATATTATTGAAAATAACTAGCCAGGAAACATGCGGACTCCTTTAGAATAGTTTGAGGCTGATCTTAAGCAAATTTGGCTATATGCTCAGAAGAAAAGAAATAAATTTAAACTTACCTAGAGTTTCAGCTGATTTGACCAATGTCAGGGCTCCAGTGTTAGGGTTTATGCCAAAAATTTCACTTATGCCAACTTTGCTTGTTTCGTAAATAGAGTAATGGACTTTCCCATTGTCCCCATCATCAGGATCTACTGCTCTTATCTAACAAAACATATTTCAATTCAGTAATTTGTTAAGTACATGGATCACTCTCTCGAGAGTGGATTGCCGCATTAGGTTGAATAATTTATTAAGTAAAAATATAAATATACCTTCAAAAATGACATTCCAATGCTGTAGTTAGAATGAATGGCTGCCTTATATTCTTTTAACAAGAAGATAGGAGCATTGTCATTCTCGTCTGCGACTTTTACTCTGACAGTTGTAAAAGCTGGGCGACCACCCGTATCGGAACCCATCACAAGAACTTCATATTCCCTAGTCGTTTCTCGGTCCAGTTTCACCAGCGTAGTTAGCTCTCCAGTCTGACTGTTTATGGCGAAGGTATTCTTCAGAAGTGCAGATGGAATGGAATATGATACAACGCCATACTCTCCAAAATCTTCATCAATTGCTTTGACCTAATAGTAAACATGACATTTTTGATATCTTTTGTAGTTTGTGTGTGACATGAAAGGGATTGAAATCATGAACGTAAAAATCAGAGTTAAGAGCCCTTCTATTAGGTAACTAACCACTGTCTTTCTGTGTAAATAATTTCATATCTTTAAAAATTTTTAATATAAGTATGTCTTAATGGAAAGTAATAATATAATATAATATAACACTTTTCTATACAAAGGTATCAGTATAGCCGGCAGAACTTATTGCCTGAGGCAATTTTTTCCAGTCAACCGGTCTCGTCCAATCTGAGACAGGCCAACCCCGGGTAGAAATTTCAAGTGAAAAAACACTTAGAAAAACTCTGACCCGACCGGGAATCGAACCTGGGACCTCGGATCTGAAGTCCAAGCTAGTACAACTAGGCTACCAAGGTCGGTACAAAACTTAAAGAAAAAGAAATACAGATGTTTTGTAGCCATACAATCTATGTATAGCCAGAAGACTTGTTGACTGAGGCACATTTTTATACCTAACAGCTGCCATCAAATCTGGGACAGAATATGTACTAACAATAAAATTGTATGTGGAAAGCGTAGAAAAAATTTGACCTGACCAGGAATCGATCCTGAAACTTCTTGATCAGAAGTCGGGCCAAAATATTTGGGCTAGTGAGATTGTACAACATAATATGTTGTCAGGGTGCCCAAATTCCCAGGCAGCTTATAATATAAGTTTCTAAATATTCTGTAGAAAAGTGCTATAACCTTTTTCTTTTCAAATTTCATTACTTTCATATTGAGTCGAGTAACCAACCTCGGTGGACAGTGTTGACTTGTGGACCAACGTGGAAGGAAATCTTCCACATTGTAATGCCAATGACATCTCCTAAAAATGTCATCCAACGGTAGATGGTTGTGGCTCAAAAGAAGACGAAGTCTCATGTAAAACTTACAGTGGTTATATGAAGCCCTGGCTGCTGATTTTCCATAACAGTGGTGTCCTGTATAATGTGATTGAATTTGGGTGCATGATTATTGGCTGGACTCAATACCACTTGTACTCGGCTGAACGTTGTGTACACACCATCAGACACAGAGACATTGAGGAAGGTGGTAGGAGTTGGACCAAACTTCTGAATGTTCAGGAGAGATATGATACCTGCAAGAAATATGTAATATAATAAAGAAAGATGAAGATATAACAGAAATCAAAAAGAGTGGATAAGGTTCATTAAAGTGGAGTTGGGTCTGTCATATCGTGTCATGACCAAAAGAACCATTGAGACGTGATCAAGGGTAAGTAGCAAAAACCCAAGTAAACCACAAGCAGATTAGTCTTATTACATTAAAAGAGTAATAGGGAACTATTGGCATAAGTCGATGTTCTTCGCTTCGATATACAGTTGAAGATTGGACATTATATATCAAAAGGTCTTAAATATAAAGGCCTGTAATCATACATAAGTTGGAAGTGATTGAATAATATAGGGTAAGTTAAATTTGGGGTTGGCTGGAAGAGATCCTTCGGGATAAGTCCGCCCTTTGACTCTTTAAATGCATGTTTAGAAATTGTTTTGTATTTCACAATAAAGTTTTATTTATTTATTTATTTAAATTTAGTCTTGAAAATGTCACCCGTACACTAGCACTAAACAGTTTTTTTTTCCTTTTTTTCTCTGTTTTATGTTTAACCCACTAAGTACCTTTGTAATATCCAGTTCTCATTTAGTTATTTCGGTGGCAGTGAAAGTTTCAACGAAGGAAAGGGAATACACAAATCAAGAGAGGAGAGAAGACCGATGACAAGGAATATGTATTTGATTTAGTCAACAAAAACATTACCATTTGTAGAGTTGATGTAGAATGTTTGTTGATTATTTCCGCTGGCTATGGAGTATGTAAGGCGGCCTTGGTCCACTGTGTCAGGATCACTAGCAGCCACTCTCGTCACAAACTGTCCTCTGGTAGCATGCTCTGATAAAGTACAACTGAATTGCAGTTGTTCAACTTGCGGAGGGTTGTCATTCATATCCAAAACTGCAATAGGGCCGAAAAAAATATTTAATCATGTTGACAATACTTAGTATACTTAAATGAGTTAGAAGTAAATCATACGTTATAATATACTGACCTGTTACCCAAATATGGGCTGTGCTCGACAGAGAAGGTACTCCTTTATCAGAAGCAATCACGGCAAAGTGATGAGAACTCATAGTTTCTCTGTCAAGCGATTGTTTCAAATATATACTGCCATCTGTTGGATCTACGTGGAAGTAAATACTAGCGTTGTTGTTAGATGGGGCTATGGTGTACGTTATTTCCTGATTAATTCCTGTATGAAAAAATTAAAAAAACAGGTTTTTTTTAGGAAGGCATTTAGCGTTTGTTTGGAAACATTTTGCGATACAAAAAATGTTGATTTGAGAAGATTGACAATATTTAAAGCTACTACCATACCTGTATCATTATCATGTGCATCTAACTTCAAGAGTAATGTTCCGAATGGAGAGGCTTCTGAAATATTGATGTGATAGCTGTCCTGGGAAAATTCTGGTGGACAATCATTGACATCTTCAACCGTAACCATGACATTGACTTCAGCGTGTACTCCGGTAACAGAATCTGTTGCTCTGACTTTCAAATTGTAGACCTGCTGTTGTTCAAAATCTAATTCTTCAGCAGCGTACAGCATACCTGGTAGAAACATTACGAACATTTATAAAAACCATTGAGGAATTATAATTCTTTGGAATGCATTAAGTAAATTTCTTTCGTAGAACATTACTCAAAGTATCATTACAGTTATAAAGGTTAGAAGGGAAAATACATATGTAATAGTGTTAAAAGAAAGTTTAGTTTATTTATGAAACGCAAATCAGCATTGGTTAATCAGTTATTTTCAATATTAATGATAAAATTATAATAAGATAAAGCAGAGAATAAAGTAATACATATAAGTGCACATAAAGAGATCTTAAGTAGTAATAATTACCTACTACAGATTATATACATTTTGATTTATCAAAATAACTAATGATTAGTATAAACTAAAGTACATACTTACCAAACACTACTCAAATAAAAAATTAAAAAAAAAAACATACAAGCTGACAATACAAAAGTCAATTTTTCACAATATCTTTTGGCGAAAGCAAAAATGATAATATATTGAAGATGGAAGCAGGAATGAATGACGAGAGTATATGTGGTGAATCCATCAAGTCTATCAAGCTTAAAAGGACGCGGTAAATGACGCTGGGACCAAGTGCTTGTCCTTCATATGTACTTTTTTGCATTTCAAATTGTATATTGTATGCAAATCAAATTGCAATCGCAATATGCATAGCCTCCCAGAACTAAACTGAGCACCTGAAGTGTTATGTAATAAATCCTCGCATTGCCTATTCACAAGAATTATGGATTTACATACAGGATATTTGGTAAAACATTAGAAAAACTGATGTGGTGTATAGATTAGATCATTTATAATATCTTAGGGGTACTCAGAGTTCATACAGAGTACTCGGTTTAATTAAGGATTTTCCTTTTTAAATTTTGAGGAATCCCAAAATTCTACAAGCAATTTTTTTCATTTTTTTTAAACAATTTTAATTCTTTTTCTGAAAGAACACAGATTTTATATCTCTTAGACAGAAGTTGGTCTAGAAAACTTGGCTATCATGATCAGTAAGAACTTTTTGAAAGTTTTCCTAATTCTAGCAGTGTGAAAAATACTTGATAGATTGATGCATATTATGGAGTGCGTACAATAAATGAATGAGCGGTGTATGCTGTAGTCACATGGAGATGCCATAACATATACAAATGGAGCATGAAACACCAAAACAATTACAGAAAATACTCACAGGGACCATCGTAACTGTCAGGGGCTGTGGACAGAGGGAGATAAAACATCATTAATCCAGTCTTAACAAGTCTTTACTGTAACTTTTATTTTATTCTTATCAAAATATGAAACATTCGCTACAATGTTTTAACAATTGAATGCAGGGGAAATTATTTTGTAAACTAAAAAAATGTGCTTCCAGCTATGGAGTAATGTCAATATTGATTCTTAAAAAAGTTTATATAAATTTTTTTAGCTAATCGAATATGGGTGGTCGAAGGGATCATTCCTTCGGGAACACTAAACATTTTAGTCCTGGACAACTAGTAATTTAAGTCATGACTTTTTTCAATGAATTTAAAGTTATTACGTTTACAGAAATTCAATATTGAACAATATAGATTTTGAAATGCAAATAAACTCATTAGATTTTTTTTCGCAAAAAGTAACTAAATGAATGTTTTGACTATTAAATTGAACTAACAGTATTAGATATTTTATTATTATACAAACACACATTACAAGCTTTTATTAAAAACTAACCAATTAAAAGTTAATGTCTAAACTAAATGAAAGAATCAGTGATATTTGAAAGAAATCTATTCATATTGGTTTTAAAAGGATTTAAAAGTGTTAGATTTTGATAAACTACATTGTCTTTATATGCTACTGTACTTTATTATAAGTTGTTATTTTTAAGAGGTCTATGAGAAAACTTTTTTCTTATTTATATTTTCTTTATTTTTCTTAAGAGTTTGATTTGATTTTCTAGAATAAAATTTAATGCCTAGAGGTTGAAGCTCTTTTTTTTCATTCTTCTTCGATAGCACAACAAATAATATTTAGTATATTCTTTTAGGGAACGACTCTTATGACAAAATCTCATATATGGAAGCACACAACATGCAGTTACGAATAATTCATTCTACATCAAACAAATGTAAAAGGTTCTAAGATAAAAAATGCATTAACTGTTAAGTATATAGGTACTTAAGTATATAAAAAAGAGAAAATAAAATAAATAAATCTTTAGGATTTTATTACCAGATCACCAGAAGAAAAATATCATTAATAAGTTTTAGTTGGATGTTAAATCCTATTCCATAAAAAAGGAGATTTTGGACAAAACAATATGAATCTATAATTTTGATGATTCCAAATTTTTCAACTCAAAATCACTACAACTATAACACAAGTAAAAAAAAAAAAAACAAACAAATGAATACTTTTATAATGGTTAGTTTAATAAAAAACAATATAATACCAGTGTTAAAATCCAAAGCAAACTCCTCCATTTCATTCCCTTGTACTATTGTATATATCAGCTTTCTCCCCAGCGGTGAGGAGGCTTGAAGATGAACTCCTAGAGCTGTCTGAAGTTCCATATTCTCTGGCACGCTAATAGTGTAAAATTGTTGATCGAATATCGGCATAGATCTATCGACAACTTTCACGTTGACTATGGCTTCACTATAGCAAGGTGTGATTCCTGAAAAGGAAAAAAAATAAATATTTTGTACACATTATTTTGTCACGTGAATTTGTTGCCTAAACTTGATTCTTACCTCCGTCATATGCACCAATAACCAGCTGGTACTCCTTATTATGCCCTTCCAAGGATTGTTTGAGGGAAATTTCTCCAGTCTTCCTACTAACTTTAAACAATTCCCCATGTCCACGTTTCATTTCGTATCTGACTTCACCATTTTCCAATGTATCCATATCAATAGCGTGAACTTTACATATGACTCGACCTTTTTCATCATCAACTGATACCACTGCATAGTATGGCAGGTTGACGAACATTGGACAATAATCATTGATGTCTGTGATTGTTATGTTCACAATGACGTGAGCCACACGAATATTGTCACGCTCACGATCATAAGAAGGCGATGTGCTCCTCGCTTCAACTATAAGCTGGTATAAATCTTTTTCTTCACGATCGAACTTTAAACCTGTGGTACTTATAACACCTGATGTAAGCCCAATTGCGAACATGTCGGTTGGGTTAAGAATTCTAAACTCAATGTGTTCGTTTAATGCGTTTCCTAAAACATTAACTACAGCCACGCTCACAATTTTGGTTGAATTTTCAACAACACTACCTTCGTAGTATTGCTTTTGGAAAACTAATCCTGAACTCTCTGATTTCTCTATTTTAATATTAACCAGAGATGTACTGGTGAATTTTCCATCGGATACTCTTACTCTAAGTTTGTGGAAGAGTTTTAACTTATCAGGTTCTACAATAGTGATGATTCCTTTGAGAGGATCAATGCTAAATATATGGGCATTATCACCATCCAAGATATCATATTTCAAAGGTTCGGTTTGCATAGAATCAGGATCTGATGCGTTTATTCTAACAATAGCAACATTTTTATATGTTGGGAGTAGCAGTGTAACATTATATTCTTTTTCATCAAATCTCGGAGGACAATCATTGACATCGAGCACTTTAATAAAAACTTCCGCAGCAGTATCGGCCGATAATCTTGGTTTTCCAAGATCATAAACCTAGAAAAAAGGACAATAAACTGTAAAATAACTATAGTCACAAATGTATGATATACATTTTAGATATTAAAATATGCTTACCATAACATGGAATGTGAAAGACTGGATGGTCTCATAATCCAATTCTCTAACAGTTTTAACAGCACCAGTGGTCGAATCGATTGTAAAATATTTGCTGGCTAGCGGTTCCATAATTTCATAGTTTCTCAATGCATTTATTTCTGAGTCTAAGTCCTCAGTTGAAATGACTAATGGCACATTTTGACTAGAGAGTACGAGAGAAGAAATAGGTGCTGATTCCAACAAGCTTCCATTATATTTGCTGTATATGAATCTTGGAGGATTGTCATTTCTGTCCAATATGTGAATTACTACAGAACAGTACGCTGTAGCAGAAGCCTAAAATAGAAAAAGAAAAAAGTAAATAAGAAAAATGTTAAAATGGTAATAAAATTTCAAGTAGGTAGTGATTCTTACCATATTCGTTGCACTGACTGTTAAATTATACATGTTAGTTTTTTCGTAATCAAGGGGAAATTTAGTGACAATGACGCCAGTGGATGGATTGACATCAAAGAGGTTCATGCCGTCACCATCCACAATTTCAAACAACAAAGAGGAAGAGCTGCGAGCTTCCAAATGTTCAACATAGGTTCCTGGTGGTTCATTTTCGTATATTTCAGCCATGACATCCTTCATTAAAAATCTGTAAACAATCAAATTTTAACCACATTGGTCTCCTAATATCAAAGATCTTTTATCCTAGTAACTTTCGAAATGTGCGATTCTTATAATGCTCGAGTTATCACAAAGAATACAAAAAAAATAAGAAAGTCATTAAAGTCTAAGTAATGATTTTGTTTTCATGACTGTTTTCATTCATTTATTTATTTATTTAGATTATGAAGTTACAAAAATTACATATTTTATAACTTAAAAATAACAATATTATTCCACTTATATTATACAGATTTAGTCGTCACATTTCCACAACATTCACATTACTAATCTAATCCATTCAACAGTTGAAATCAATTTGATGGATGAATTACATACAAAAATTGTCAAAAGCTTAACCTAACTAAAGTCCTATATGAAAATTTCTTCTTTAAAGCATCATGAACAATTGATTGCGATAAATTAAGCACTAACAATTATGTAACCTAATAAATATATGGTGAATAATATTTTGATCACACACCTAGGTCGTGCGTTGTCAGCCATAGTAACAGATATGTGAACAGGTATAAAACTGAATAGCACATGGGGTCCAGGGTTTGATGCTTTGACTTTGAGAGTATACTCCTTGGCTCGACTCATATCCAGTTCTTTAGTTGTAGTTATATCACCCATTTCTGGATCGATTGTGAACATGTTTCCGATATTTCCTATAAATAAAAAAGACAAAGATTAGCTATCGACGTTGAAATAACGTTGTAGGTGCTGTAAAAACAACAGTGGAACTTAAAAACATAATTTTGATACGAAAATATGCATAGTGATGCAACAGAATACTGTTTTCTGCAGTATTAGTGAACAATATAAATAAATTACAATCATAGAGAGCTTGTAAAAATAATTCTGGAGGAACATCAACAAAACAGACGCCATGAGCGATTTGCATGACTAAGTAATATGAAATTGACTTGATAATGCTCATGAACTAGGTAAGTAAATTTATAGTCGAAAATGTATTAGTTAAATAAAGGTTATAAATATTTGAAAAAATAACGAAGAAGAGATTTCACTGTGATACATACCCCCACTCATCAATGAATAGATCACTTGTGCATTCTCGCCCTTATCTTTGTCACTGGCCACCACCCTAACAACGGATGTCCCTATTGGCGATGTCTCGTACACTTTTCCTTGAACAATTCGCTCACTGAATTCAGGAGGATGGTCATTATGGTCTATGACACGAATCAATACACGAGTGTAGTTTCTTTTGGATATCAATGCCTGGTCACGAACCATGATCGTCAAAAGATGTTCTTCTATTATTTCTCTGTAAAAAGTATTAAATTTAGATGTTGTGTGCATTATGGATAAATCGGAAACTTTACATTTGATTTCAATCATCGCTGATGCTTGTAAATATTATTGTGGTAATGTTTGGTACAAATTATTCCATTTTCTCAAATATTTCAAGATTCTTTTAATAAATTTCAATATTTAAAGGACATCCATAGTAATATTTATAAAGGTTAATGAATCTTTTGCAAATATTATTATAAAAACTGATGTAAATTTATTGTATAGTCAGTAAGGTTAATGCTTTATTTAAAATGCTATCGCTCAATCCTGACTATCCGAGTCAAGAATGTAAAGCAAAATGAGTATCACGAGCTATGAATTAAACATCAAATATAAATATATGGGCGGATTCCACTATGCCTGGTCTTATAAAAAACAGCTAGTTATAACACAGAAACCTCAATCTGGGTTTTTGGCGTCATGTTATCAAAGCTTCTCAACCCAGATTAAGGTATGGGTCAGATAAACGATCAATATGATGTGAGAATATTCAAAGTTACCTGTCTAATGATTCCTTAACAGTTATATCCCCACTCAGGGAATCCACTTTAAAGTGTTGTAAAGATACCGGGTTCCTTGCATTGAGGAGACTGTACAAAAGATGATCCCGGCCTTCAGCTTGCAGTTTCAAAATGGTTTCGCCAATAGGAATATTTTCTGATATGTTAACTTTGTAGAGATTTTGACTGAAAACTGGACCTTGTTCGTTCACATCATTTATCACTGAAATATTTATCTGAAAGAATGAAATATTTTAATGATATGTTGTAATTGCTTTACTGTAAGTGAAAATTTGGTTAACATCAGAGAGCTTACTTGTGCATAAACTTTGTGATATCCATCAGTGACGCTTATATTCAAGGTATAGCTGCTTTTTGTTTCCCAGAAGAGTTTCTTAGCCAGCAGAACGTTCCCATTCTCTCTACCAATGAAGAAATCATTGTTGCTATCACCATCTGTCCAATAAAAAGTAATGCTTTAATTAGTTATTCTAAGATCTATTTTTCTACCAAGAGAAGTCACAAAAAAAGTAATCTACTTTTTTACTATCGAAATTACTGAAAATCCCCTTAATTTTTTTAATAACAATATTTTTTTAATGTTTCATTATTTTCTTTATGACAAGTAGATAAAAACCTGTGTTAGAATACTGAATGACGATTTTAATTTTATGAAATAACTATATACAAAGCTAAATAAACAAATCAGTCGCCATATTTCATGTCTGAATAATTGAGTCATTGATAAACAACTCTGCTCAAATATCATGTCCAAAATTTTTGATCAAAGTAAGCAAAAGTATCCTGAATCACTCACCAATGATGTCATACCACAAAGTGTCATTATCTTCATCCGTAGCCTGAATTAGTGTCACCAATTCTCCCACTTTATCTGATTCTGTGACTTTGATGTTCTGGAAAGGATCTTTGATCTTGGGAGCGTGCAGAGATGTTTCTGGAACTGCTACTACTTCCACGGTCACCTTGGTGGTTTGTGCCTTTGGTGGTACACCACTATCCAAGGCACGAATCTGAAAATAAATAAAGAACATTAGTTTAAATATTATGTTTCATTTAGAAATAATTTCATTTAAAGGATTTTTTTTTTTAAATTTTAATGAAAAGAGGGACAGCTGTCCCAATTTAGCTATAAATACAAGTGGTTACATTATGAAACTACATACATAATCTCTTTATGACCCTACTTAAGGACATGAGAAGGTAACAAGAGCCCTTCACCGCGCTCGATCCTGCACAGCTTCAATGACCTCCTTCCACAAATGTATGAATAGTCTTATTTTAATGAAAAGAGGGATAGTTGTCCCAACTAAGCTATAATACAAGTGGGACATTATGAAACTATAAAAAAAAAACAAGATGCCTTACATTAAGCTCGTAGATACTGCCTGCTTCCAGAGCGACATTGCAAACGACCACACCTGTCCACGGATTGATGTGGAACTTTGATTTTCCTTTGCCTGATTTTATGCTGTACGTGATGTTTCCATTTTTCCCTTCATCCTCGTCATATGCGATTACCTGAATATAACAAAATAAATTTTAATTTTCAAGCACACAGACTGAAATGTATTAAATAGTGTTTTTGTCTATTATCTATTTCTGGAGAGAATGACCAAAAAACTATACAAAAATGAAACTTCTTTCCACAATTAAAGACTTGTCGTTGCACTTTCGTATAATAAAAATGCTTGTCAGTCAGATGTCAATAATGGGTGTGAGATGTGCTAAGTGAGTGTAACCCACGTTTGTTCAAAAAGTTTCATATTCTTCTACTTTTTTGGTTGTTCTCTCCAGAAATAGAGTAAGACTACGAAATATTCTTTTTAATTTTTTTCTATATTATGTTTTCACAGGTTGATGTTAAGACTTAAACAACAATTGTAATTTATCATAAGACGCTAGGACAAATAAAACACATTCATATCCTATTAAATTTTATAAAAAAAAAAAATATTTTGCAAACATTGCGATTTCAATTGCTGCAAATTTTTATAGCTATTAATTTAAATAAATCTCTTAAGTTTCACTTTATTCTAGCTAGAGCATAAACTGATTTTCAACTTAAGCTATTCAAATAAAAAACTTGATTTTTCCACAAGTTTATTTCTCCAGACATCTACAGGCCATACGACTTTATTAAAAAATGTTATCATACAGGGCGTGTACCTAAGAAACATGTCAAGAGTGCCAAAAAGTTATTTTTTTTACATATTATTCCTTTCCACCAATCCAAAATTTTATGCATTTTAAAATTATGGGAATTTTAGTCCGCTAAACCTAGTTATTTTTGTATAATAAAAAATAAATAGACCCTTAACAAAAATATGTCACCAGTGGAATGAAAAAAATATACCTACATACGTACATACATGCGACATAATATTAAAACATGCAATGAATTATTAAGAGATTAATAAATGTTTTGTGAATGATAAAATTGCACCATGAATAACATGAAATTTAATATGATTTTCAAATTATTTAGGTATAATGTTGACTATAAAAACAATATTTTATGAACGAGAAACATACTGAATTCAATGTAGGTGGTGTTAATTTCAAAATCCAATCCAATCCAAACTCCCTTAAGGCCCCGCTTAGGGGCATAGGGAGGCAACAAGAACTCAAAAATACCAACAAGAAACATTTTAATAATGTTGTTATTATTGAAAATTGAAACGTTATGTATTATTGAAAAAAAATATTATAAATTGATGGAAATCATTTTAAAAATGTGTGGGATGGTTCTAGTTCATTAAACTTTGTTTGCTTTTAAACTTTAAAACAATTTATCGTTTTTCTCGTAATTAAATTTATCTGAAAATACGTTTTAAAATACCTTAATTATTGTAGCTTTTAAATAATATACAAGTAAATAATTATTATGAATAAATAAAAAAAAATGTATTTTATATCAACTGATAGTATTCAGTTTATCGCAGCCATAGTGATGAAAAGAGTCAAGCGTAGAAAATGGTTGGCGGAATCATCATAATTTTTAAATTCACTCTTGGGTCTTTTTGGGTTGACATTTCAATACAATAATTGGTATGTTTTATTCTTCGACGGTCGCGTACCTTTATAACCTCTTTAACTTGTGTCATATTTTTGCAAAACTCACCGATAGGATAGAACTAAAGGAAGAAGAAGCAATCTCAATGAATCAATCAGATCTCGGACAGTAAAGCCTAACTCACACTTTGTCAAGTAGTGAGTGATTTAGCTAACCAAAAACCGTCCTTACTAAGGTTGTTTTGAAAATGAACACTCGCAACAAAATATGCCTAGTTTTGCTCAAACGTAACGTCATTTTTACAAAATTAAAGGTTCACACACGTAATAAAAAATTGACCAGTGTCCATTGACGCGTGGTGGGGGCACTACTCGCCAAAAAGTAGAACAAAATAATCTTTTCTACTAAATTGTGGGTGTTCAGATACATTTAGTTATCTATTAAATTACTAAAGTAGTATGAACAGGACTTAAGTATGAAGATCCTAAAAATAGAGTTTTTTTTAAATAGCTCTAAATATATTAAAGTTAATGCAGCCAATTGTATTAAGGCTAAGGACTAACAACCGCTTTTGGCTCAGTTAAGAGGGTCCTTCCACATTTGAATACTGTTCTTTAAGGTCCAAGATGTGATTGTCGAGATTGTTTTTCGCAATACTCTGATTATCTATGTCCATAAATGTAATTAGAAAAAATAATATTTAAATCTAATACATTTTATTCTAATGCTCTTACCATGGTTTTGACTACCTACTTTAAATAAAATGGACTCTTTTCATCACTATGGTAACAATCTGTTAAAAAGTCCCTTTGATAAATAATTTCCTATAAGTACAAGTAATAAATTTTCTTTCGAATCTAAGTCTTATGGAATGAATGTGTTTTATGAAGGTTTTAGTAGGTACCTACCCAAAATAAATATATTTTTAATAACAATGAGTGCTGAAAGATAATTAAGTACAAATTTCATGTGACAATAAATAAAAAAAAACAATGGGGGATGTTTTCTGTCTCCCTCTCTCATGCAATATGAAGTTAGCATGCAACCTCCTTACCCGGAGTAAGGGAGTTCCCAGAGGTTCCCCAGGATAGGTGTCCCATGAGTCTGAGTCGTCAGGGGGTGAGTCACCGGATGCCTCTAATTCGGGTAAATCCAACTGCTCGGAACATATCATCACACAACCATAATATTATATGACTATATACACTCTTCAAACCAATACATCAACAATTAAATTAAACAAAATATAATATTAATAATTTACAAAACAACCTATCTACCAAAAGCTTTGTACATCACAAACCCAACACATATACGCGCGAATTGTCAAATTACTATATTGCTAGCTTTCTTTTAGACCATACCATTGTTTTTTTATTTGTTAAATATATTCTCCAAATAGATTTAGGCTGTTATCATGAATGTCGGTCGAAACGTTTTGTTAAAAAGACAATTAATCTAAAACAGCTTTTGAGGATCTTATAATATTAGCTTTGAACACTGACCGATTGAATGATCGAATAAAGCTGTTACAAACTGGCGACACATGTAGTTGTGAGTGTTTCTGTCGTTTAATACGGGCGGATACACGCAACAAATACCACGGTGGAAGTTGATTAATGCAAGAAATTTGAATTAAGAGTTCTTTATAATAAATTCTCACCATATCATTTTTCATAGTTCAGACAAAACCGAATATAGGTACGGGTAATATTTTTCCTACTTAATATATCGAAGAAATATGGGATACTAGATCAGAGGATGCTACATACAAACATTTGATATGGGAAGAAATGTCAAATAGTTAGCAGTCCGTAGCGTACAGCTTTAAAGAATGACATAACTGAACAATCAAACAATTAATGGCCCTTTTCTATGCCAGTCATCCGACAGGTTTTGCTGCTTGTTTCGTAATTAATTTCTTAATTATTCTTGTTTAATGCAGACACACAGTGATGTCTTACTGTTGTAATCGATAAACAATATTATAACATCTTGAATTTATGTTCAGCAATACGACTCACCGTACATATATTCTGAATGTGATTTATCTTATTTGGTAAACAGCTCAATACTGTAAGATAGGTAGGTATTTGACTTTTTTTCATTCTAAGACTTTAAACATTCCAATTTATGGCTAATATTGTACTTAGTTGAATTTTCAAGAATATTGTACTTAGTTGAATTTGCAAAGAGTTAAATATTTCATCTCTTGATATTTCGCGTATTTGACCTTTACCTACCGTACTTTTCAAAGAGTATACGTAACTTCGACAACTCGTGTAAGCACATCGCTAAAATTAAGTTGCTTAAAATTATTTTGAGAGAGATTTCAGTAGCCCTTTAGTAACGGTTATAAAAGTTATAAAAAAAAAAGAAGTTACAAATTCAAATTTATTCTAAATGGCTGCCACTTAGGAATAACAACTTTTACGTTCGTCATTTTTACGATTGCCGCAACAAAATACAGCGTGCATCGACTATAATTAATATTTTCCCCTTAATAAAAGCAGAATATAAAAAAAAAAACACGAGGAGAGAAAAAAATAATACAATATAACAACACCAACACAGAAAGCCTCTTAAAGAGAAAATAAAAATTTAAGTGGCACTTTCAATTTTTATTATATTTTATGAAAGTATAAGTATATATTTACGATACACCGTCATCGCTTGAAGGTTGCGAAGGTTATATAGAAAATCAATTTGATATAAATAATAATAAAATGGGACATTTCGTATGACAGGGAAAAAATTGGCGCGCAATAGAGAATCGACACTACATTGATGAAAACAATAATATAATAATCATCATTCAATAAGCACGTGACGAAAATACGGAAATCGGAACGGAAGGGGTTGTAAGTGGTTTCCAGAAGGTACTTATTGCACAATAGGTACAGTACTATTCATCCAGTTTTTATACGACTGAGCGGAAGAGAGAATGGGTTATATTAATTACCTAGTGCATGGTTAAACCTAGAAGTATCAGCAAGCATGTAATTATTATAAATTTTAAAGTTTGACAGCTGTACCCCTATTCTATGTTTTATCGGAAGGTAGTCATGGAAGTAAAGTGAGTATTTAACGATACATTTTGTATGGAAAACGTGTACCTATAGCGCCTCCACAAAGATATTCTAGAAACAAAAGCGATTCTCGCATTCGATACGTATAGACGTTATCCATAAAAAATGTATCGTGTAACTCACTTTAATTCCGTGACTATACCTTCCGTTAAAACTTAGAATACGGGTACTGATAATGCTTTCGACAAATGACAAATTTTAAGAGCTGACAATGCGTGCGACAAATTTCTGACAATTACCCTGAGAACTGACAACGTGTACGACAAATTTCTGATGATTAACCTGAGAACTGACAATGTGAAGGTAGGTACGACAAATTTCTGACGATTACCCTGAGAACTAACAATGCGTACGACAAATTTCTGACGATTAACCTGCGAACTGACAGTGCTTGCGACATAATTTGATATTTTGAGCGTCGGTAAGTAACCTCCAACTAATCCAACTACGGCAAATATTTTACACACATGTATTATTCGTCTGTAAGTTGATGTTATAAAACGTTCTAAGTTGATATGAAATTGTTGCTATGAAATTAATAAGGTCTTTGCGGGAGAAATATTATATCGCCGAAATATGTGAATTCAGATACTATTTTTAATTTACGACAATCCACCCTACAAGAATTATTTGTGTTATGTGCATGTGATATTTGATCACAGACTCCTACATTTTTTAATGCCTGTCATCCGACAGGTACTGCTGCTCGTATAAATATAATTGTACTACATACCTAATATGTGGAAGTTAGCACGATTACTAGAAATCATTTCAAAGTAAAAACACATTCATAATATGTTCGTCTGCAACACAATCGCTTTTATTTTTATATTTATCTTGAATTGTTCATGTACTAACTACCATAAAGGTCAATAGAAAGTACAAGATGAAGTAAATATATGTGGGAAGGCGGTGTTTTGAGTACGATAAATACGCACGATGAACAGGATAATCGAGGATATAATATGTAATTATGTAGCTAATGGCGCTTCCTCCCCTCTGCTTATCCCGATAGGGACGTGGGTTGAAGGTATTGATATAATATTCTAAAATAAGCAGGAGCTTAAATAGCTGATAAAAGAAACGTAGGTGAAAATCGTATACTTATAAAGAACACTAATATACAGGTACCTAGATACCTTGAAAATATTATCTCATTTTGAATTATTCCTTAGTATCTCTCAGGCTCCCCTTACAACAAACATTTTCTAAGAAAACATTTTAATAAAAAAAAAACTTGTAAGTTTAATAAAAAAATAGAGCTGTAGCGTAAAGCCAGTTATAAACAAAAACAATAAGAGTTAAATCCATTCTGGTGGCAATTTCGCCAAGACATATTATTTTGTAGACGTTTAAAAATAGCTTCGTATAAATAAAGACGCCGTTATGGAATCCGCACGTTCTTCTGTCGGCTATAAGAGCAAAAAGAGGCCAATATGGATGTCCGATGGGTCCTGGAGCCTCATCGAAGATCGCCAGAAGGCTAAGACCCTCAGAGACAGCGAAAAAGACCCTTAAAAACTGGCCGCATTGGTGTCTGAGTATAGGGAGCTGAGCCGTAAGGTGAAGCACTCTGTACGAACAGATAAGAGAAGACACCTAGACTCTCAGATACGGCGAGCACAATCTGCTGCCCTCGAAAACGACTCAAGGACACCCTTCGAAATCACCCGGGAGGTCGGAGGCAGGGTATCAAAGAAGACCCGTGAAGGCAATACGAGATTCTCGTGGAGCCACTGTCACTGCCCCTGAACTAATTAAAGGGAGATGGAGATAGTACTTTGAGTCAGTATTGAACCGCCCCGAGCCCTCCTCACCCTACAACTTTGAGGAGGAGTTGGCTGGTCTGAATATACCTCAGACAACTGGGATACGTGAGGACCCGCCGACATAAAGTGAGATGGTGCTGGCCGTGATGAGACTTAAGAACAAAAAAACGCCAGGAGACGATGGAATTACCGCAGAGTTCCTCAAACAAGGAGGTGGTTGATAGACCAGCGGTTACGACGCCGGCTTTCGCACTGTTTCGTGCGGAGGTCGTGGGTTCGAATCCCGGCCGTGTCGACCATTTTCCGCTTTCACGACACAAGCATTTGCTAACTGTGAAAGATGTCAAAAGTGTATTTGTGTTCACTTCGAGTGAGCACAGATTCATTAAAAAAAAGAGTATGCGGACGACCTAGCGTTGTTCAGTGGAGGAATTACAGCGCAGTGTTTCAAGACTCTGCGATGAAACAGCACGCCTTGGCCTTCGAGTCGATGCCAGTAAGACGGAGCTCATGGCGAATATTGCCTGCCCCGATAACCATCGATGGTCACCAGGTTTCCCGGGTGGATAAATTTAAGTACCGGGGAGCAACCACCTCTGATGACCTCGGGGCTGAGCTCCCGATGCGTATCGGTATGGCAAGTGGCAGCATGACCAAGATTTGGAAAGCGTCGGCGTTTAGTGTCGAGACGAAATGTAACAATTTGATGCGTGGTGTTGCCAATTCTCCTGTATGGGTGTGAGTCCTGGCACCTGACCAAAGCCCAGGCACAAAAAGTCTCAGCTTTCGAAATGCCTCAAAAGTACCTCAGGAAAATTCTGGGCGTAAGATGGTACCACCGCATCACGAACGACGCCATACGCCGGCGCACTTCTACCATAATGGGGAGGAGATGGACTTGGCTGGAACATGTGTTTGAACAAGGATGCCGAATGACAGTTGGCCGAGGAGAGCGCTGTTCTTCCTCCCATCAGGGTTCCGAAGACGAAGAAGACCCTCTCATACTGTGTTCTGCTCCTTCAAAGCAGAACTGAGGAATCTGGAAATGGTGCGAGAGGAGGTCATAAACATTGCGCAAGATCGAGCGCAATGGAGAGCTCTTGTTGCCTCCCTATACCCCTAAGTGGGGCCTTAAGGGAGTTTGGATAAATAAATGATCAGGTAAAATTTGTAACCAATTTGCTTTCTATGACTTTATCCAAATAGTAACTAATATGAAATAAAAAAATATTAATAACCTATAGTTTAATACTGAAAATAAGATGAAGTAAAAAGTTTTTTTTTTCTTCTTCTTATTATTAAATAAATAATTTATTATGATTACGTTTATGAACTTGGAACAAAATACAATAATATTATTGTTGAAGACGAAAAATTTATGTACCGCGAATGATAAATTACCCATTACAACAAAAATATATAAATTAGATACTTATGTATGTATAATAATATAACTTATTATCTTAATATATTATGTTATTATCTTAAAAAAAAAACACAAAAACAAAAGCATCCCTCTTCTAACAAATGTCTACCCCATTAGCAAATGGCGTCTATCATCTTGATAAAAACACAAAAGGCGAATAACGGATGTGATAATAGAGTTACAAGTAGGTACAACGGATTAGATGTCATCTGCTACGAAAGAATGATTATCCGAGTAGCGCACTATGCTAGGGAAGGTTGTCAGGAGGTTCTGTAGACTTCTCGTACTTTATAACAACCTTTCTAGAACTTATTGTGCAACTAAAAGACGTTACGAGTGGACGCTAGGGTCGATATACAAGTCTAGCTGTGTTCGAAGAATCACTCTTATATTATACTAGCTGACTCGACAGAAGTTGTTCTGTCAAAAGCTTTTGGAAAGTCAGAAATTTCTCAAACAACAAAATCATTGAGTTTATATATTAATGAGTAAATTCATCGCAATCAATAAGATAGACTACTCATATCAACTAAATATTATTTCAAATAAAACAACATCGGTCAGCAGAACACACAGAAATAAGAATACTGCGCCTTTGAGTTGGCGTAAATACATGGACAGAGTTCAGAACGAAGAAAACAAGACATTGGGTAGAGAGCCAAGTCTTTTGGAAGGATCATGTGGAAAGAATGGGAAACCAAAGAAATTCTTGAGGGTCAACGAAGAGGAAGACTACCGAAACGCTGGAGCGACAACTGGGGCCGAAGACAAGTGTAACAAAATGGCCACCAACGGTGTCGGTCGATCGGCGTTCCCATAGTAACAACGTAAAAACGACGGCTTTTTACGTTGTAACCTACTGACCGACATTGTTGGCGGCCATTTTATAACACTTGGCTTAGGCCCCAGGTCACCAAGGACCCAAGAAGCTGATAATATCAGGCCATAATGGCCAGTAACATCAGGAAAAAGAAGGTTAGTGAAACTACATGAAGTGATTTGTAGACTAGCAATTGAGACGCTGAATTTCATACTGAAGGCCGTAGATTCGATTCGGTGAAAACCATCATCCTCTTTCACATTGTGAAAAATGTTAAAATGTCACCTGAAATGAGTATAGATTCATTAAAAAAAGGAACAAAAGTGAAATGGTTGGTAGCCTGGAGGTTTCGTCGCCGACTTTCGTTCATCTTTCACGACACAAGCTTTAAGTAGTTTACCGTGAAAGAGTCAAAGAGTGTATTTGTATTCACTTTGAATGAGCAGAAATTCATTTTTGTTAAAAAAAACTCATATACACACGGACAGAAGAATTTTATATATTATGAAGATGATATATTATGTAATAATCAAATTCTTAGTAAGAAGATCCATCTGATACGTTGCGATTGCAAGAAAATCAAGAGTGATTATGATTAAAGCCAGCATCCTTGCGATCATCCTTGAGACGGTTTTAATCAATAAAGACAGACAAGGATAATTAGATATACCTACCTACTAACGTCAGCAATATGGGTACTTAATTGAATAATTATCAGTTATCAACTCATCAAAGTTCAAACAAAATAACCGAGGTTCAATATGGGATATTTACAAAAATATTAGGCGTCACTTGTCACTGTGTGACGTACGTCGTCACCGGTTTATAGAGTTACACAATGATATTAAACAATTCAATCGGCCTTAGCTTTTTACAGATCATATTTTGCAAATCAAAATCTTTTAAACATGCAATAATGGTACTTGGTATAATAGAACAGATAGATACATATATTAAAAAAGTATTGTACAATAATACCCGTCTAGCTTTAATCTGATAGATCTTTATATTGAAATTGTACTACGAAGGTCCTACCAATTTCAAAAATATTGATACTACAACTGTAATATTCCTACAATTACCTATAATAATTGCAAAAATCAGCAATTTCAAAAATCGAACGTTTGATAATTCAACAGCTGTCTATTAAAATCGCGTGAGATTTAGCGTATTCCCCATATCATACCTATTATGTAAGTTTTCAATTTTCTAAATTACCTATTATGTGTGTATGTAAAAATATTAAATGGCATTTTTAATAATGTGAAGAGTAACTTGTTACTGAAATAGATTTTAACAAACACTGCGATAGCTAACATTAAAAGTTCTGTTAGCAAAATTTAAGAAATGAAATTTGTAGTTCATTAAAAACGAAGGATTCGTAAGTGCTTTAGGTGATTTTAATTTCATTTTACAATAATCACCTTAAGCTTTTAAGTCGAAAGACACAAAATAAATAGCTTTCGTAGTTACCTTAAAAGACGGTGCACTCTAAGCAAATAAGTTTGCTTTTTTAGTTTTACACACGCAGATGTTTACTTCTTTTTTTTTAAATTAAATAGAATAATCAGAAAGTAAGGTGTTTTCTATCACAAATTGTCTTAAGTGCATGTATGACAATTGTATGTTCAAGCCAAATTTGGACTGAAATAGAACACATTTGATCTCTTCTCATCTCAGAAAATTTCGTTAGAGAAAAATCACTCGAAAACGAGTGCAGAGCTAAAAAAAAAAAAAAAAAAGTTTGAAACAACGCATTAAACATTTTTCTCGTGAAAATTTTTGTGAAATAATAAAATGACCCACCCCTTGTTCAAATATTATTTCATAATAATTATTTTTTTATCAATATCTTAAAACGAACTTTTTTATTGACATAAAAACTGTACAATAATATTATAAATAAAAAAAAATCAATTTAAATATTATATTCAACGCTTTTATATTCAAGAGTGGGCGTTGAATCTTTTCAAATTAATAATTTTATTAATATGATTGGAATTTAAAAAAAACTGTTATTGGGAAAATATAAAATCTATCGTTTATTTTTTGTTGAAAATCACTTAAGTAGGTATTTAAGAAACACATAAATCAAAAATTTGTTCTCAATAATTTCCAACTTTTATTCTATATTTCATTTATTATCAAATTTCTACTTGTTGCATACATGAGATTTTTCGACATGTTGAACATGTTAAGAATTCTCATGATTAGGAGTTTCGGAGACTTAAACATTACCACCTAATGGCGAACGTAAAGTGATCACACTAAGCCGGCTTTCGAAACAACAGTAGAAGACGGTCGTAAGCCCGTAGTGGTTTGTTCCATTTAAAAATCGAACATTAGTAATGAATTGTTAGAGTCATTAGTTGTTATTTTTTCTTCAAAAATTGACTATACCTACCCCAAAAATAGGGGGAAATTATGTAATCAGTTTAATTTTCAGTTTTTCAATAAATAGCCTTCTCCGGAAATTTGGCACAACAGATCCATAGGATTCTTAAATAAAAAGTACCTACCTCCCGAAGGCCAGATCTGGGACCGAATTCATCCAACCGAATGAAACGCTAAGAGTAAGCGTAAAATATGAAAGGAATGGCGCAAATACTTTCAAGAGATAAATTTACGACTAAATCGAGGGCAGTAACACATCTCATAGTAAGTATAGCCGAGAAAACTGACCGACCAACCCTAAGGTGTTATATCTGCGAGCCACACATACACACATCATTTAAGTGGCGAGTTATTTCTGTTGTTTGAAATAGGTAGCCCGCTGGCGCTGGTAAAAAGTGAAAAATTGTCGCCATGTTATTTGTGTAAACTTGAACTTTAGGTACCTACCTACAGCTATTATACGTACGCCCCGAATTGAAAGGACGGACAGCGATTGTATTTATCAAAATATACGTATCAATAATTTGTATTTAATTGATGATTTTAATATTTTTGTTTTATTCATAATCAGAACAGATCATTTAGAACAGACCGGCTAAAAATATGTTGCATGTGGAGGCTCTGAGTAAAGCGAATATCAATGCAAATAGAAATACGCTGTATGTACATAATCGCACTTTAATATAAAACTAAGGGTTAACCCTAGGCGCCCTCGAGGGACGTGCGGTAAGAATCCCTAGTCCAGGTGGAAACCTTTTTTCCAATAATAATTTACAATTATATGGAATTTGAAATGGAACATGGTTGGTCCCTATTATTTGACGTAACATCTTCATGGTCCCAAATGAATTTTACTCATGAATGATTAGACCCCATGATGAATGTGGATGTGGAAATCATGCCCAATTGACGAATGCGCTCCATCGTTTTCGATGGCTTATAAACATGCCTAAGTGAATCGGTGCGATCTTGTCAAAACGATCACAACTTTCCGATGGTACCTATAAGTTAATAAAAAGCTCTTTAAATTGTTCGAATAGTGTCCGAAAATTTTACAGCTCCAAAGTGTGTTAGGATGATCTTAAAAAATACGATTTTATTTTTGTGTTAAGTATGTGCGGTTTTTTTTTTACATTTTTATCAATATACAAATCAACACCAGTCAAACAAAATAATAGATTCAAATTTGTTTTTACGTAACTACATACATATCAATCACTCATATTGTAAAACAAATATTAACAAAAACCACACGCAGTCCAAAAATTAAAATTAATTTTAAAACCTCAATCAGCAACACTCGAAACTCACACACTCGAATTAGTAAAAGCAAAATTAGGTAAATGGACAAACCTGAAATTTAGAATCGTGCTTCCTTCCAGCTGGGACTCGTACAGAATAATATTGTTCCAGAAAGACTGGAGCATGGTCGTTCACGTCGGTAACATCTATCAGAACTCTGGTGACAGACGATAAAACGGGAATTCCGGTATCAGAAACTTGAACTTCTAAGGAGTGCTGAGCTTGACTCTCTCTATCCAAACGTCTGCCACTGGTTGTGATCAGTCCTGTTGGAAACAAAAATTACTTATTAATCAACTGCGATAGAGAGATTTGTTAAGCGGTACAGTTGTACCTCTCATAACGAACCACCTTCTTGTAATTCACTCGAGAGTTAACAGTTCCAAGTCTATTAAATAAAGGAAGTAAAACAATAGTTCTTTCCCATGTCCACTTGACTTGTTCAGCTGGCAACTTGATATCGAATTGGATCACTCACTGTTTTTAAATTACTTTTTCAAAAGTCATCATGGGTAAAAGACACAAAAAAATCCCAGAAGAAATTAATTTTAGATAAATGTGGAACTGGATTGAAAATCATAAACGAGATGACAAATCTAGCGTGCTATATTATAAGTATACGCTTCAGATTGGCACTATATCTACTCAAATACGCTTAAGATTAGCACTATTTCTACTCAAATACGCTTAAGATTGGCACTATATCTACTCAAATACGCTTAAGATTTGCACTATATCTGCTCAACTACGCTCAAGATTTT
Organism: Mystacides longicornis; assembly: GCA_963576905.1. Taxonomy (NCBI): domain Eukaryota; kingdom Metazoa; phylum Arthropoda; class Insecta; order Trichoptera; family Leptoceridae; genus Mystacides; species Mystacides longicornis. Next base: position 12,654,166 of record OY756428.1, read on the forward strand.
CACGGTACATTTTATTGGAAAAAAATAATTGCTTCGTATTCCACATAGCGAGTAGGCTTTTGAACGAATGAAACTCGTCATGAGAGTATCATTGTATTCGGGAGTAAAAAAAAGTTTACTAAAAGGGAACAAGAGCTCACTTATGAATGGCAAAAAGTGAACTCCCAAGGGCTGTGATGTTATTTTAAATTGAAAGTGGTTTGGTGTAGAAAGTTACAAAAAGTTACTTTGAAAATTAAATTTGGGATGTTTCGGAAGAGCGGAGGATCCCAAAGAAAATTTCCTTGATGTGTCGATTCTTGTGAAGAATGTAAACCGCTCGCTTTTATTGTAAACTTTTCTATGACCCAAAACTTTAAAGACGAGCTGAGAAATGATACACGATAAAATGTTTACGAACCATAAAAAAACCTTTGACAAATTACATAACAACAGGAAAAGAGCCTCCAAGGATTAACTTTTGGATAAGTAAATCTCTGCGTTGTAAGCAGGAGGTAAACTAAGCTATGTTTAATTATGTTTTTTTTGTCAAAATAATCGCTGCAGGTACTTAAAGTTCTTGTTTATAAAAAAATGACAACATAACTGACGTGGTACCTGTATTGGGTTATGTGTGTGTACCCGCTTGTTTCAAACAACAGAACACGCGCACTACTACACATACTACATGTGGGTAGGCGTTAATTGATCAGATTCTGGGCTATTGAAAAAAAGATATCATGCCTTTTTGAATGAAGTGTTCCATCCTTTAAAAGATAAACAAATGCTGTATTACTGTATTCTTAGTAGGGCTTCTGCATACTTTCCACGGTTTCGTTCACTCAGGTCAGGTAAGTAGGGTTATAAGAAGCAGTAAAAGGTTATTGTATGCAAAACAGAGTTTTACCTATGAATATTATTAATCAATATTTCATCAACACTATTACAGCACGTTAACACGTAACAAACCTTTCAATATAACGAAATATTTTTTTTTCATTCTAAAATTGACTTGGTTTAACTTGCCTCTGGCATATTATATGGAATATGAAAACCTTTATAGAACTTTTTTTGTTGGTTGAATTCTAGATTAAGCGTAGGATGTTCGCCATACGTCACGATTCGTTAGGTTAAAATTATTTTAATTTCATTAAAAACTCAATATTTTTTTTACTTACATAACCTAAATGCTTTCACAATCTATTATAAAATGACCATTATATACTAATATTTGAATCTATGAAAACAGTGAGGCGCAAATGTGTAGTCGTTAAATCAAAAAAGTACAAAAATGACAATTTATTACATCAGTTTATGGTTTTTCCGTATTTCCAGGCATAAATGCATGATCTCCATAATGCAGCGAAAAATATGTATAATTGGGGTGTTTGTGAGGGACCATGTCGAAAGGATGGAAGACAACAGAATTGCCCGGATGGACGCCGGCCACCAGGACGTCCCCCAAAGAGATGAAGAGAAAGCTGGACTACATCATCACAGGAGCCCGATTTCAGCACTTCTTAAACACATCGTAGATCTAAACAAAGAGGAAGAAGATGAAGAAGAAGAGGCGTTCTTACTACATCATCGGCGGGAAACATGAAGAATTTTCTGGCCTACTAATGCTATAATACGATACTACTTAATGATGTTAAGTTTTCTAGAATCTAGAATTTGTTAGAGTTACTATATTATTTATGCTACTATACTATTTATAGAATTTTATATATACCTATACATAAAACAATTCAGGATTGTAAATACGAAACTGTTTTATCAAATAGGCAGTGAACGAATGATTAACGGCTCATAAGGATACACACACACAATACTCAAAAACCAATACTTTAATAATCATTTACTGTGGGGCAGTATTCGTATAGCAGCTACATAAACGGGCATAAATTCCCATATGACTGTGGTGACCGGGCAGGTTTAATTGTATTACTTTATTTCACGGGAGCTATTAAAACCCGCATATTAAATACGACTGTAAACCGAAATACCTACAAACGTTAGCTAAAGTTATTCATGGCTTAGTTTCAGCCACTCAAGGCGTTAAGTCCTTTAATACTGCTAATTTGCAGGTCAACTCAGTATTTAGAATTCAGGTAAATGGTTCATACAATATTTTTCTTCTTAATATAGGCTTTTGCGGGTGCTTGGTGGCACAAAATACACAAGTTAAATCATAATGAATATCAACGCTTAGTTTTCTCGATGACTATTTATTGAGGTTCTTGCACTTCGGTCTATAAGTCTACTGTTGAGGAGATGTTTTTTTAAATATCTACTTGTTGCATACATGGGATTTTTCGACATGTCGAGAATTCTCATGATTAGGAGTTTAGGAGACTTAAATATTACCACCTAATGGCGAACGTTGTTAACGTAAAGTGATCACACTAAGCCAGCCTTCGAAATAACTGTAGAAGACGGTCGTTAGCACGTAGTGGTTTGTTCCATTTAAAAATCGAACATCAGTTATGGATTGTTAGAGTCATTGGTTGTTATATATTCGTTGAGATGTGTTGTAAACATTTGTGACTCAACCATCCTCTGTGTTTCACAGCGATTCCCCAAACAATAACAAGCGATGATTCCCATGTAAAGAAACTATATTACACGAAATATCAAAAGAATATTATATCGTGCTGTGTTCTATACTTTCAAAGTAGAGCTGATGGCTTTGGACATACCTACATATTTTTAGGAGAATGACCTCACCAACAACGTGCCAAATGGATAGGCCATAACATCAGGCACCCGGGTCTGCTCTTTACTATCGCCGAAGGAATGATTGAAGGCAGAAACCACAGAGGCCGCCCCAGGGATAACTACTAGACCAGGTGATAGGAGACATGCGCTGCAGCACCTTCCAAGAAATGAAAAGGTTGGCCAGTGACAGGGAGGAGTGGAGAAGAAGAGTCAGCATGCTTGGTGCAGACCAATCCTAGGATTGTGACTCAAAGAGAGAGAGAGACCTCACTGACAGTGTGCAGAATCCAACTTTGAGAATATTATTATATATCCCCATATTCTTCTAAGAGGGAACGTTAAGAGCTAACAAGAGAAAACTGTCGGGTACTTTATTGAGAGACGGAAAGACAAAAATATATTGATGCGGAAGAAGATCTACGTTGGTTACTACTATGAAATGTGGATGAAGTATTCCCAGGTTACAAGAATGAAATATAGAGAATAGTTAAGCCATGTCCAGATAATAGACACTACCAGATTCCCTTATTTCGCTCCGCACAACCAGTGCCACGGTATACTCGCGCTGGAGGGAGATCGCTTAAAAGATGACGAGACAGCTGGGATTTCACCTAACAAGAGCAGCTTCGATAGAACAGGTCAACGGGCATCATAAAAGAAGAAGAGAGTGGAAAAAAACAGAGACCAGAGCGTTTCTTTCCCAATATAAAAAAGCTGTTTTATATTAAACCCTAAAAATATATAAGAATTGAGATAGATGAGAAGACTGTGTTCAGCAATGGACAAAAACGGGCCGATGAAGAAAAATGGAACACAGTGTTGTTGTATGATATTGAAATAAAGTACTATTGTAAACTAAAAATAAATAAACAATGGTGTAGACAAGAGAGGATTTAATGCCGGAAAGAAAGTTGCAAACGTTTAAAAAGAAATTTAGTTTCATATCACGATCTAGGAGCGTCATTACATTGGAAGGGAGTTTAGAAACAGCCTGCTGCCTCGACGATCACGTGGAGGATTCTAGCAAATAAGTGAAACTTTTAACCGTAACCTTTATATTACATTTTATTCTATTATACCTACCTCTAACATAACAACCATATGAGTTGCCTTAAAATCAAAAAAAAATCAGTAGGTATTGTAATATACCATAAAAAGTACTGCAATCGTACCATAGGTGCAAATGTTCTCATTAATATACGTGTGTAAAGTGTGACGTTTGACAACCAGACATTTGACAGCTTCGCGCTCCAATCCTCTATAAGGAATCAGTTCCACAAAAAAACGTTTCATAGAGAGACCAAAAAAATAGGATTAATGCTAATCATTGTAATGGAAACAAACAGGGGCAAAAAACATCTTAGAAACGTCGTTTGTGGTTAAAAAAAAAATTAAACAAAAAACCGAATTTCATTTGTATGGGATTAGAAATGTCAGATAGCTTCGTGGAGCGCAGCGCTAGAGGTCCTCAGCATCGACTTTGATTTGTATAGGAATTTGTATGGGATTTGAAATGTCAGACAGCTTCGTGGAGCGCAGCGCTAGAGGTCCTCAGCATCGACTTTCATTTGTATAGGAATTTGTATGGCATTAGAAATGTTAGATAGCTTCGTGGAGCGCAGCGCTAGAGGTCCTAAGTAACGACTTTCATTTGTATAGGAATTTGTATGGTATTTGAAATGTCAGATAGCTTCGTGGAGCGCAGCACTAGAGGTCTCTAAATATCGACTTTACACCCGTATTACGGCTGATTTAGTGTGAGCAATAATTTACAACATGTACAATTTAGTAATTTTGATTCTAAAATTTCTTCACTATGGGAGGATTAGAATTTCGGTCACCTTTAATGCTTTATTCCCTATGGCGCATGGCGGTTCTTTATCAAGTTTTTTTGTGAATTTTGAATTATTTTAAACATATTATTGTACTAAGAGAGCTGTTAAGAAAAGAAAAGTTGTGTCAAAGAGAAGAAACAGCACTTTTGTGAAATAGAAACAAAAAAATAAGATTTGTATCATAGAGCACCTCATACAACTTGTTACAAGTTAAGTGGAATTACAGGATAATAGTAATAGCTTCTGTAATCCCAGAAAAGGGAAATAATGGAAGGGTTTTCTGGAAAAGAGCAACATTAATCCCCTGCCAGTCTGGTCTACGTACGTACCTACGCATATTGTAAACACCTTTCCCACGTATGCGGTTTAATTCGGTTCATTTTCGTTTTCGGTTGGAGCCGACAAAAAAACAAAAGAACCTTCTAACACTGCAGTCGGTAGCGACCGAAAAAATAACCAATAACCGAATAGAACCGCACGTGTGAAATAGGCTTAATCATCCCTCACCCATATGTTTAATAATATTTAACAGATAATGGCCTCAAGGCGATTAAATTTCTGAGTATCCAGTAATGTAGAGGTGATCGGTTATAACCGGCAGCTGATTCTCCAAGATTGATTATAATCAAATTATTCATTAATTAGTTTTAAAATTTTACATAGTTGGAGTTTGAAGCAAAGACAATTCTGCTAGCGACAGTCAAGAAGATTGTTATATCTCAAGTAAATATTTACCGACCTAGTGCCTAAGCTGAAAGTGAAATTGATTTGCAAGAAGCTGTGACGTATGTTTATCAAAACAGTGAATAAAAAAAAGATGCCCATTTTAAGAGAATATGTAAGAAACCGGATGTTGTGTGAAAGTGAAAGATAAGAATTTAAAAGAAGTGGATGAAAATGTGAAATAAGATTGCGAATTTAGCAGAGAAGGAAAGTGAGAAAAGGAGATAGAAAGTAGGGAACTGATTGGTAGCAGGTTTAGCGGTGCATTTATCTCTAAAATCCAAACAGTTTATGTATGGAAGTGAAACTTTGACATGAGGAATCATATGAAAGAATGCGCGCAGGGAGACGTGGCCAACCTAGAATGACGTGGAGCGATCATATTGCTGCTGTCTTTAAGGATAACCAAATCAGGAGTTAAGGAGCAGAATTGAATGTATACAGAACATGTTGTTGAATGAAGGAAAAATGGAACATTCCGTACTCTCTGCCTACCCCCTCCAGAAAACGGCTTGAGGGGTAAAAAAAACTTTAAGGTTTCTCGAAGTTCACAAATAAAACAATTAAAGTATAGTCAATTATCAAAACAAATTAGTATTTTTCTTTAATTAATTGAATTACATAAAAAACGAAATGAAAAAAAATTGCATTGGAAAAAGGGAGAACGAAGAAGTACCTACCTATATACGACGACAAAACAAAAGAATATAAATATTCGAAGGACGAAAGATTGTTTCATTGTTTTTAATAATGTTCCTTGCGACTTGAAAAAGTTCAACAATTGAACCATAACTCTCAAGGAGTCAAAATACTCACGACAATTTCAAAAAAAAAAAAATTTTGTTTTGTGTTGAAATTTTTCGACCCGTTATTATTTGAAATATGGAATAGAGAGGGGAATTATGAAATAATCATTAACTGACCTGTTGTTGAATTAATGTGGAAGAGTCCTAAGGGATCCCCTGAGAGGATCTTGTAAGAAAGTCGTTGTGGTATACGAGTGTTGTGAGAGTCGTCATCTACGGCTTCCAGCTGTAAGACCGCTCTCCCCCCGGGAGAATTCTCCTGGATCCGACCCTTGTACACGCTCTCCACGGTGAGTGGGACACAGTCGTTTTCATTCTCAACGACAATGTACACCTGCAAAAAAAAGAAATAAAATTATGTTAGAACTCTTAAGATTCATGTTACCGTAGAGCTTCCTGGCAAAAATGTCACGGAAGATAAAAATATATAAGCGCGTAACTTTATCCTGATGAAATTTTTCTGAATTATTTTCTTTATTAAGCCGTTCAGATAAAAGACTGTATTTCTCCTAATTCACAGGGTTACAAATTTGAGTATTGGAATATATCTAATCGACTTTGAAAATAAAGTAGTTTTTTTTTATTTTGTTTTTCATGTTTGAAAATTCTTTTTTTAAAAACGCTGGTGACGTTGTATCTTTGACATTTTTCCGTACAAAACCTATGTTTAAGGACAAATACTAAAAAATTGTGAGCCACTTATGAAAATTTTAATACAGCATCGGTATTCATGAAAAAGTTAAGTTTGAACTAAACTTAATTATTTTCTTAAGAGGTATTATTACGCTAAAAAATCGTCATGTTTAGGTAAATCAGATAAATTCCGATTAGTATTCACATACGTATTTCCGCAACTTACGTAGTACTGTATTGTATTATTATCGAGATCGAGAAAAAATTAAGAGGTTTTCCAGAAATAAATAAAAATTAGTCAAAAAACTTGATAAACTATTTGAAATAAATAAAATTCATTCTACAATAAAACGTAAATTTATGTTTCGTTTGTTAATGACACAAGGAAACAACAAGTAAATCGATTTAGTAAAAATGCCAAAAACTGGTATTTTGGTGCGAAGCATCTTTAAGTTTCAAAAATGTTTTACTAGTTCTAAATTTAAGCTTTTTCGAGAATTATCATATACCGATTCTGTTTCCCATTTTCAACAAGATGATGATTATTCTGGTCTATGAAATCGCGGAACATTACTGCAATTCATGTACCTAATCATTAGCCCGAGCCAATGGAGGTTTTCATCCTTTAAACCTAAAATCCTTAATCGATTAATTTGTAGTCTGTCGAAATTTATGTTTTCTATACCTACTATGATTTGTATTTTATTAAGATTGAAAAAACAATACGCGGCAAAAGCTTCTGGTATAGATTTCGGTTCAGGATAAAATTTACATGAGAAACCAGCTTTAACATACGACGAATGAATGATACAATATTTCCATATATATTAAATCATGAATAGTAGATAGGCAATCATACGGGTATGTTCTAGAAGAAATGCTAATGATAACGGCAAACCGACTTTTTTCAAAAAAAGAACAATATTGATTTCTTTGTATACGCATTCGTATGTATGTATTACCTCCCAAACTGACTACCTGACTGCTATTTTATGCCTTAAGCCCGTGAGATCAAAAAGTATAATCGAATCTACTTCAATATTGATATATTGCTTATTGAACAACTCTATCTATCTGGATATACCTACCTACGCGTACAATGTATGAATAGTATATTTATGTAGAAACTCGAGTTTCAGTCTGTTCGTAAGATTATAAAATTTTCTCATTCGATGTTAAAAAAAAATCAAAATAATACAAAGTAGGTAATAAAGTTTTTTTTTTTGGTTTCTTTTATTCATGCACGGTGTAATTCTTACTGTTTCTTTCTTGCGGAGAAAATATACGACAGTGAATATTTATTATTATTGAAATGGTATGAAAACCAAAATATTAAAAAAAAAAAAAGAAAAAAAATGTATTTTCATCAAAATGATTCAACATAAGTTTTCTGCGCATCTTTTTGATAATATTTATCAATGATAAGTCCTGTAAATTGAGTACAGATACTGGATAAAAAACGTAGATCGTTCTTTTATAAAAAGATCCTTCTTGAGTTTCCAGTAAGAAACCTCGAACTCGGTAGCTTATAATGGTAAAGTTGTGGACTTAAGTGTTTTGTCACTTGTAATTTCTACATGGGGTTGGCAATAAGTACCTCAGATAAACTCTACGCGGTTTATGATAAATTTTCAATGAGAGAATCTGAAAATGGCGTAGGTACAAGTCGTTTAGGCCTAATACTGGTCATGGGTAAATCAAACCACGCACCGTTGAGCTGTTTATTCATAAAAATGCGTCGGGGAGATTGATTGACAAATCGTTTCGTATAAGACCAACGCAGCGTTTAAGAAAATTATGTATTTTTATTATTTTCTCAATACGGTTTTGTTTATTATTTTCAGTATAAATAACGATGTTTATATGACATTCCCCTTTTTCATTTATATTCAAATAAAACGATAAAAACTGTATAAACAAGAAAAAACAACAGAATACAATTTACATAATTCCATTCACATTTTTTTTCTAACACCGTTTTTCATGAATTTTACTGGATTATAATATAATCAACCACACGATATATCTACAATATAAACCTCTGATGCAAATTATCTTTGAAAGTGACTGAATATTTATTGTAATATACCCGTCCATTGTAAAACGACAAGCTCAGAGCTAGACAATATTAATTTTATAGTCTTAGTCGAGATATCAGTTGAAACAACATAAATAATTTGAAACAACTTCCTTAATATCAGAGTAACGAAACAAGACAATGTCTTTATTAAGGATATCTGAATAGATTAAACAATTTAAAACAATATTAATTATTATGGCTGAATGAAAGATCGGTACTGTCTTAAGGATCTTATTTGCTCGCAATTAAACAGCTCGTGGAGAAAGGGACTAGTTTCAAAACAAACATAAAAGTATAAACTCAAATCTCAAAGTTTAACGTATAAAACTATAACTCAAAGTCAGTAACGAGTAACATCAATGAACTTAAAGTAATAACTACAAAACTGCGCTGTTTCAGTTACCGATCCTGAAAAATTCTGTTCCATTGAAGTGTAAAAATATAAAGGTACCAACTTAAAAATAATTTATCAAAAAATGTATGCATTTATAATGTGGAAAAAAAACTATCAACAATTAATGTCATTCGTGAATTTCAGAAAACGAACAATGGAGTCCAAAATATGGTAATCTTTACAAGATCGACCACGATCAGGACACGCGGTTTTGCAATTTCCATGCCTCTGGGCTCTTAAGACACTCCGGGATTGCAAGAAAACGATCGTTAAAACGCGCACTGTTGAAAATAACTATTGTGTTTTTATGTTTTGGAAAAATTAACTATTTTTTAACTGTTTTTTATTTATATATTTATTTCTTTGGTTACCGGTTTCGGCTACCAGCCATCATCAGACCAAACTTAAGTCTTAGTTTTAAGTTTGGTCTGATGATGGCTGGTAGCCGAAACCGGTAACCAAAGAAATAAATATATAAATAAAAAACAGTTAAAAAATAGTTAATTTTTCCAAAACATAAAAATGTTAGGAAACTGTTTTATAGTAAGCCCAAAAAATATAGAAAAAATAGTGGATAACTATTGTGTTTCAAAAATATATATTTTTAATTCTTCGTTCTGCTGGCAGATAATATACAAGGCCTTCAACTACTACTAGATAAAATTAACTCTGTCGGAGAAGGTTTTGGTATAAATATAAATATAAGCAAGACTAAATTGATGGTTTTTAGCCGAGACACTCATCCAGGTGCGAGTCTTCGACTCAGGGGCATTGATATTGAGAGAGTGAATCAATTCAAATATCTGGGTAGCATTGTCACTCAGGATTTAGATCCTGACAAAGAAATTAAATGCAGGATAGAAGCCGCTCGAACATCCTTTAATAAAATGAAAAATCTCCTTTGTGACGACAACCTCAACCTGAATTTAAGAAAACGGATGGTCAAATGTTACGTGTGGTCAGTTTTACTGTACGGCGTAGAGGCATGGACACTCAAAGTTAATTTAATAAATCGCCTCGAAGCATTTGAAATGTGGATCCATCGCAAAATCTACTGACGATGCAGCCCATAGTCTTCAAAGAACACTCCGCATTTCTTATAATAGATAGCCAGTACAGAATTCACGGTTTCAGACGCTTTGGATTATCTACGTAAAATGGATTGTTATGAGTGAGGTTGGACTGCAATTTATTTAAAAAGTATTCGCAAATTAATAAAAAGTTGAAAAATAGCCGTACAAATATGCATAACATAAAAAAATCCACACATAAACGCGCTTTGTACTCAGATAAAAGTAAATTATTTATAGATTTAGAGAGAGATTCTTGAAAACCTGGGACAAGGGTGGGACATTTAGTCACCTTGACAAAATAACGGTAAAAATTTAATAAATGTCATACCTTTTTCAAAGTCCTTTATGAATCTAATCCAATACAGAGTTATTGGGACAAAAATATCCCAAAAGAAATAAAGAAACAAATGAACATACAAAGAAGATAACATATACTCGTAAATACGAACAGTTCATTGCGTTTCGAAAATATGAATTTAGTTTTATGCGGTTTTCGGTAAGAATCCGTCTGTAAATAATACGCACTTCAAAGTAAACTTGCTGGAATTTTTCCACTCCGTTGTATTACTTAAAGATGCTATTGTGTAGTATGAAGATGTAAAAATTCTTCATCTCTAAATGCGAATTTTGTGAACTGTCGATGCAATTTCCAGCGGAAATGTAAAAATATCTTAAATGAGTGGTTTATTATGCTTATTTTTGTTGTAGCTAATATATGTAACCTTTTGCATTTATCAGTATCGAAACAGGATTTCAGAAATTTTAAAATTTACGATACATACATTCCCCCTTTAAGGCCCACGCACACCGCAAGCCAGCCCGGAGAAGACCAATCCGCAGCAAACCCGACCCGCACGAAACCGACTTTCTAGCTGAATAGAAGCAATCCAGCAAAAAGCCGGCCACACACAAATCAAGTCCGCCGCGTATCCCCCCTAAACCAACCCGCAATGCAGGAGGGCTAAGGCCAACTCGGGAGCATAGGGAGGCATTAAGAGCTCTCCATTGCGCTCAAAGGCGTCCAAGGCTCGTTGTGCTTTTTCTGAACGATTGAGGTTTAAGAACGTGAGGTGGTCAACCTCAAGGATCCGATCTGATTTATCCATTTCCTGCCTCTTACAAGATGCTTGAAAAACCACAGTTTACTATAGCAAGAATTTTAAGAAAAATGGCTGATGCCAAAAAAATCCATCACAAGATTACTTAAAAGAAGAAGAGAAGTTTCTCCAGAAGATCTAATGGATGACTTGTTAGAAAATGCAACTTAAGATCTTGAAGCGTTTATGCTACCCAAAATGAAGTTGAAAAAATAGAAGTTCGATAAATAGGGAAGTTTTCTGATGGTGCTTATTATTGCTCACATAGAAAGATAGTTACGTCAAAAATATCCAAGTTCCTTCCAGAACAAACAAAAAAACAAATTTACTATAGTTTTATTCACTCACATTTAGTGTATCTAAATTCTGTTTGGGGAAATGCAAACAAGACTCTGATAGCCGAATTACAGATAATCCAGAATAAGTCCATTAAAACACTATACAATTTACCTAGACTGACACCTACGACCGAGTTATATAAGAACACGAATATATTGAAGCTATCTGACATGTACAAGTTTGAGGCTTGTTTGTTGATATATAAAATGGTAAATGGACACATAAAGCTCAACATAGCATTCACAACGTGCGATACGTATCATTCGCATAACACTCGCGGTTCTACAAACTTTGTTATCGGTAATGTCAAAACTAATTACGGCAGGCGAAATATCGAGTTCCAGGGTATGCAGTTCTATAACGCTTTACCTAGGAACATTAAAGATATAAAGGAGTTATATCAGTTCAAGACTGCATTGCGCAACTTTTATAGGGACTCAGATGGGTCTTCTGCAGTCATATCATACCAAGCATAGGGATCATCTTGTTTTGTGATTTCATTTTGTATTTTGGTGTCTTGTTTATATTCTAATTTTAAGTTGATTGGATCTATCCCACTTGACTTTGTCTAATTTATTATTAATGACTCAATTTTTCTTTCTTTTCTTTTTTTTCTCTTCTGTTTTTTTTTATTTTTTATTGTTTGCTTGGTTTTCCTTTCTATTTTTTTTTCTTTCATTTTTATCTTTATGTTATTTTATAGTTTAAATAGTTCATAGGTACCTATGTACTAGGCTTAAGTTTTATCATGTACCAAACTATGTAAAATTTTATTATGTGCTGCCTCCGATAGCGAAACTTTGTTTCTTGGAGGTAGCGAAAATAAATAAAAAAAAAAAAAAAAAAAAAAACATCGTGGATGTAAGACCCTTTTAAGATATAAGACTGGCGAGTATGTTGTTTAAACAGCAATATATTGGTTGAAATATCATGTATTGATGCCAGCACATAGGTTATGATAATATGTTCAAAATATAATACGCGTAGTATTTTGGGAATATTAAGGGCTATGAAACGTTTCGATATGAGTATAAATTCTTTTCAAGCTAAGCCGATTTGACGTACAGCCCGAAATATTTTGTTTGAAAAGTGAAATAATTTCCATAAGGCATGCGAGAATTTCATTGGCGCGGGTCAGTTTCATTTTGAGGTATGTTTACATGAAATAATCGAATTGCGTGTTTACTGATACTTAGAAATTCGTTGATGGTTTTTTCATTCGTATGATTCGAATTCGAACACTCGTTCATTGCAGATATTTTGCTTATAATAATAAATCGCGAACAAAAATGTAATAACGTTTAGAATTTTTACAGATTTATGTTCTATTGTTGGTGGTGATATTGGGTAGAGAATGAACATAGGCTTCTTTCGGCTATAACAATAATTTTATACCTATACCAACGTCTTTTTTTTTTTCTCAGATATGGTAAGCATGAAATTCAAGGCCTAAAAACCGGACCGTTAAAGAGAGTAGGTACTCTTATTTACATTATTAAAACTGGCTATCCTTATTTATTTGTTCTATACTATGTATACTGTACCGTGGGGTTGCCGGCTAAGAATAGCACCTCTGCTCTTTTTGCTGGATTTTTGAGCATCCTGTAAGAGGCAGAAAAAATCACACCGGGACCGTGAGGTTGACCACCTCACGTCCTTAAACATCGACCGGTCAGAAAAGGCACCATAAGCCTCGGACGCCTTCGAGCGCAATAGAGAGCTTTTGGTGCCTCCCTATGCCCCTAAGTGGGGTTTAGGCCCCCGTATTGCGAGTTAGTTTGGGAGGAATCTACGGCGGGCTTGATTTGTGTGGGGCTGGCTTTTGGATTGTTCGATCGAACTAGAGGGTTGGTTTCGTGCGGGTTGGGTTTGCTGCGGATTTGTCTCCTCCGGGCTGGCTTGCGGTATGTGGAGGGCCTTAAAGAGAGAATGTAATGTTTATTGTACCACCATTTGTTGACGTCCGGTATTGCCATAATCTTTAAAGCATCGTCGAATTGCTGAAGTAAAAAATCTGCATATGAATACGCGATCAATCTAATCTGTCACAAAAATCACGTGTATAAGTATATTATGACAAGTAGGTACTTGTCATAATTAATATAAGTAATTATTTTTCATATTTTTACAAATCAAAATATCAACAGGATCTAAATATCAAAAAAGTCAACGAATTTTGAGATTAAGACTACGAATCTCGTAGAACAATTGAACATTTTACCTTCTTCACTAAAGAGCGGCCTTAACAACGTTTTCGTAATCGAGTTCTTATATACAAAATATTACAAAAATAATATATTCTAAAACGAAGAAGGTACATATTATTATTGAACATCATTGTTTATCACTTTAACGAAATTCCTTAATGGTTCAAATTCTACAATTATATGTATGTAATATAATGTCTTAACCGTAGTGGTGACCAGAGTCAAGTCAACTTCAGTGAAAATGTAGTTCAGAAAAGCCAAAACTATGTAGTGATAAAACGAGAATCACTTAACATTTAAAGAGTCTTATGGCAAGATGGGAGATACTATATGACCAAATACCAAAAGCTGTTTATGTGTAAGGAATAACCGCAAGCCCTTTAGTAATTCAAATTTCTTAATCTGTCCCTAAAACTGACGATCATTTAAACCAATTTCCCTATTTTAGTCTTGTACATAGATCTCCCCTTCACTCCGATCTTTTATCTATTTTCAAAGGTTGAGCAGCCATTACCTGATCCCACTGTCTGATCGCGCCTCCTCACCTTATCAGTCCCCCGAAACACAGCAACGACACTTCTCCAACGCGGTCTATCCTTAACCAACTTCTCCCAATCCGATTGTCTGCTGACAATATTTAGCGCGATGTGCGAATTTGAGTATTGATAGTAATTTTTGACAAACTTTTTCTCCTAAACACTTTTTCCTAGTCGTATTTCTTCCCAACTTCATCCAGCCTCCTCTGAACGATGCCTTTTGGATCGCCTGACCAACCTATGGTGCAAGGCAATCCCTAGTCAAGATAGTTTATTTTCTGGCAATTGGAATAAAAAAGTAGATTTTCTTCCTCCTAAAAATTGGATAATCTGACTTTAAACCTATTATCTTTTGACAACATCAATCTGAAAAATAAAAGGGGTTATAAAATCAATGAGGAAGTACGGTTGATTGGAATTGTTAAATATTTGTAAGTTAATTCGGTCCGAATATAAAAAAAAATCCAATATCTTCCATTAGTATAAAAGGCGCGTACCACTACGAAAATGAGCGTCCAATAAAATTTTATTACGAACTTCGTTTCGGAAGAATTTATATCTTGCAGGGGGGAAATTGAAGGACGCAGCGTTGAATAATAACCAGGATTCGAAATTGTTATTGAAATATGACTGGCGAAAGAAAATTAGTCATGGATTGTTGATTTCAAACAACAACAACAAAAATAAATAAATGAAAAAAAAAATACGAAGATTTCAAATTTCTCATGCTTATTTCCGTGAATGACTTAATAAGGCAAAAAAGAAAAAGAAAGAAACTCCTTTGTAAAAAAAAATAAAATAAAATGTGAAGCTCGAATTCTTGGAACGTAAACGTTTTATTATGATATTTAGAAATGAGGAAAATATCGAGTGAATGGAAAGCTGGGCGTAAACCAAGCGAAGGTAGCCTAGAGTAAGCGAAGGAAATAATGAGATAAAACAGAAGAGAGTCTAGGCTTGATTATTTTACGGCGGATGCTATTGGTAAATTCAAAAACTCACAAAAATTATTTTTGAGTGTGAGTAGGTGTTTTTTATAATAGATCATTCTTTCGTTGCTCTACCTTACTTTGCCAAGATTCTATGAATCTTCTAAGAATTCGCAGAAGAATCAATTACAAATTATTAAATGTTGAGTCATAAAATCAGACATAGTGGCTAACGGATGACATATTTTATTAATTAATAATTTCGAAGTGGTTGGTATATTAGCGGTTACAACGCCGGCTTTCGGATTGTTTCGTATCGGAGGTCGTGGGTTCGATCCCAGGTGCCGACCATCTTCCTCTTTCACGACACAAGCTTTAAGTAGCTTACTGTGAAAGAGTCTAAGAGTGTATTTGTGTTCACTTTGAGTGAGCACAGATTCATTTTTTCAAATAAGAATAATAATTGGCACTGGCCCTAGAATTCTAGTTCTTGCATTTCGTTCTCGCTGAAAACGAGCATTTGCGTACACTAAAGGTCAAGACGAAAGTACTCATTGTTCGCTTGGTCTAAACTCACCTTATAAACATATATTTACACTACATAGCTGTTATACATAGAAGAGGTTGTTGATAATATTCCGAAATTCAAAATTCTGCAGAAATATGTACATGCTGAAACGCTGCAGAGAATTCGTTGACGTATTGTCGCTGTGTGCACAGTGCATGCAAATGTTGGAGGTTTACCGGCAGGTCTGATAAGTATCACCTCATAGATATTCCTTACTTCCACACACCAGCAACAACAACATACACAGAGAATTTGCATACGCACAATACACATCCGAGCGCTAGAATGATTAGTACAAACAGGGCATTTACATTAAGAAAGGACAGAAGAGGTAAATGCGAGTGTAAATATTATATGGAAATTGATACGTGCTATAAACCCTTTGTTATTCTAATTGTGAAATTAGTGACTGCAATATCTACCTGAAGAAGCCCGTAATGAAAACTTTTAAGTATCATCGAGAAAATGTGAACAAAAATTGTAATTGCAAGCAGTTTATTTTCACAGTCTTTCCATGCAAGTTCATAACACGTTTGTATTTCGAGAGTGAAAGAACATTGAGGCATGGTCCAAACCTGCTCCAAATACTTATATTTCTGAAACTCTTGTTTATCAGTAATCATGCAGCAAACAATTTTTTTTTTTTTTTTTTTTTTAAAAATGAATCTGTGCTCACTCAAAGTGAACACAAATACACTCCTTGACTCTTTCACAGTAAGCTACTTAAAGCTTGTGTCGTGAAAGAGGAAGATGGTCGGCACCTGGGATCGAACCACGACGTCCGCAGTACGAAAGCCGGCGTTGTAACCGCTGGGTCACCAACCACTTCAAATGAATCCACAATGAATCGATACATTTGATTTTGGTAGGTGATCTTTACACTTTCCTGCTAAAAATTCATGTCATAATATAACATGAGCCCGACGTTGACTATCAAAAATATTGGTTCTCCGCCACCCAGAGAAAATCTTCCACTCGTATTCCACCAGTACATTCTCTAAAATTACGTGGCAAGGACCATTGCCTTCTTACAATGTTTGCCATTCTCCTGCGCACTGTAACCTTTTAACGCAACCATTGGCTAAATTTAAGTCACTATGACCGTTCTCTACTATTTCTTTATGACTCGATTGATGACTTCCTCTTTGAGTGGTTCAATTCTACGACGTGAAATGACTTTCCTCAATACGGTCAAAACACATATCTTCAAACATCATACTAAGCCTAGTTCAGACTACTAAATATCTTAGTAGTGTCCGAACAACCAAAGATTAGTCAAGTAGAATAGTCGGCTGTTAGTTTAGTCAAGTCGATCCATATTGATAAATTTCTATGGACGAGAAGCGCCCCCTAACACGCGTCACTCATCATTTATTTTTAGTCAATCATTTGTTGCGACAAAAAAGCATTTAATTAAAAAAAATAATAGTCAAAACCCTTCTCACTAATGGACACCGTAGGTACTTGAATATAGACGGTTTTTGTTTAGTATATACCTGAACTAGGCTTTAGAAATAGCCGGAATCTTACATATTCATACTCGCATTTTACCCCATCTTTAAAAAAAAATAAACTATTTTTTTTCTTTTTTTTCTATATTTGTGTTAAATTTATTTTAGTTTAAAACAGAAAAAAATATATTTATAATATATTTTTGTTCTTTTGTATTGTATGTGCATTGTTCACCGCAAAGGATTACTCTGTAATGGTGAGCAATGCTTAATTTTGACAGAAAATAAATAAATAAAAAATGTCCTTATTGTACTTATTGTAGATAACAGAAAGACATAAAGGCAAATGCATTCATGTCATAATAACGTTTGAAATGACTTAACAGCAAAGGTAATAGGATAATATTATTACCCACTAAAAGTTCATATATATGACTTTGTTCAGGTATTATCCAATTAGAAGTGTAGTCGTACAAGCACGGCTCGGATATCAGAAATTATAGGCAGAACAAAACCGGAACAATGTATTTCCTAATACTGTAACGACTGCCATTAAGGGTCTTCCTTCCGCTTCTTAGCCATAAACATCAAACGATAATCGATAAAGCAATAATCAAAACATCGGTTGCAATCTCTACGTGTAATTATGGTGTAACATTCGGAATATACACAACCAAATTATGATGGGGGAACATGCAATGTGGCGGATAACAACCCTAGAACCATAGAAAATGTACCGCGCACTACTGACGTATACACTGGACTGTATGCAAATTTACTTGGCACTTTGGCAGGTTTAGCACTCGTCCAGTGTAATTAAATTTAAATAAATGTATTATTTAATTATTATGTATTACAATATAGTATTTTACTCGGCTGTTTGTAAGTCACAAAGTCCAGGTCACAGAAGAATGTCAACTGTTTGAAAAATGTCCTGTATCCTGGACTAGTCCTTATGAGACACAAAAATATGGACATTAACAAAATACCAGAAGTAGTTTGATTCAACAAGCACGCACATACACCAGTTTATAAACATTTACACCAGTTAGTTTTTTTTTTAATGAAAAGGCAAATAATGTTAATTTTAATAAAAATGTCGACATTTTTTGTCAAACCTGTTGATAATATTATGAATTTGATAGATTTAAAGAACTTAGTTACACTATAATGATTAAAATAAATTTCAAGTTTATAAATATGACATTCTTAACGATTTTGTATCGATTTTTCAAGAAAAAATTGCATTTCTAACTTTAAAAATTTTAATACTTACGCTGAAAGAAATGAGTTTTTAAATACACACAATAGTTCATCTTTCAATAATTATTATTAATGTCTTAACAGTATTGTAACCAGTGATTCATTCATAAACCGTTACACATAATCTATACCTAATATAAAAGAAAGTCGGGTTAGTTCGAATACTCGAGATCGGCTAAACAAATGTTTATGTTGTTTGGTTTATTGGATTGTTCGCCGCTACGGATAATTGAATAATTATTATTAAAAATTCGAAAAATGTACTCATAGCATGTAATATAATAAAGTACTTATTATAAAATATAATATTAAAATTAGTATGGAACGGATATAACTACAATAGCGCCATCTGTGAAAAACTCTGTGGTTTCCTAAAGAATGTATTGTATAATTGCTATCAGTTGGCATGACAAGACTATTCGTTTTACTGCAAACAAACTGCACGCCGCTGCAAGCTTGACGGTAGACTTGATCGTGTATGTCCAGCATAACAGGTTTCACGGGGCCAAATATATTTGAATACAGAATAAACGGTAGGAATATGTTAGTAGCAACAAAATATATTATGTTACTGTAGTTATACCTACCCAACAATTACATGTCGTAAATTTGAAACATCTCAAATAACGGGGTAAGCAAGGAGTACTCTGGCTCGATATTATTATTCCTGTTTTTAGGTAATAAAATATTTCAGCCAGCTAACTTAATGCCTTTAATAGCGCTAAACACAGTAACTTACTTTCGCACACAATACCGAAATAAGAAGGTTTCTCACTGGTTGCCTTAGATCGTAGGAATAGCACCATGATATTAACTAGATCACGTGCATATTTCGTCGATATAATGTTTCCCACGAATACTATAATTATTGTGATAGTAAGAAATCGACTGACAGACGAAAAATATAGCATAAAAAATATATATCTACTGTATGTACTAGGATTGGTTTAGAATTTTTATAAAAAAATATTTGACGTGGTGTTAGCGTGTTTCTTGTGTTGAAAATTATATTTATTTATTTATTTATTTACTTATTTATTTATTTACATACGGCAAGGCCATTTACATGTTTATCAATTATACAGGTATATAAAATAAAATATGACAGACACAATAAAAGCACATAAAACAAACTTTAAACTCACATCCAAAGAATCACAGATAAATAAAATAATATCAAAATTAAGACAATAAATTACAACAATTAAAATGCATGAAAAATGAACAATAATCAGAACTAAGCTACAAGCACAATACATTTTTTCCTTTTTTTTCAGTCCTTTTTCCTTTTTACCATATTTGACGCAACGAGCCAAAAAGATGACTATGCTAGGTATTAAATTATAGGGAAGACATATACGTGGATACAGCGGAAAGCAGGAGTCACCGATGTGATTCAAAAGGTCACCAAGTTGAGCTGGTCATGTGACCATAGTTACCGACATCAGATGGACGTAGATTTCGAGAAATTGGCGGATGTTTTGGCAGGCCTCAGGCTAGGTGGTCTGACAACATAAGAAGAGTTGCTGGGGGCGGATGTATGCGGTTGGCGTAGGACAGGGAGGCCTATGTCAAACAATAGACACGAGAGACCAGGGTCTCCTTACCTCTCCTCCAACCCTCTCTACATCTCGCCCTCCACATCCAACTTCGTCTGACCGTTCTCACTAAATCATCCCTCTATCTGGCTGGTGGTCCGCCTACTCCCCTTCTTCCTGTTCTGGGCTGCCACTCACTTCGATATCTTGTGACCCCAGCGACAATCCTCTCTACGACACAGGTGTCCAGCCCACCTGCATTCCAAGGTAGCAACTGTTTTTACAATGTCGGCCACTCCTGTTCGTCTTCGAATTTCGACATTAGGAGTAGATGTAACGGATAAAATTACCAATTATTATATTAAAGGGTTTTATAGTAACGCGTATTAAATTACCCCCGTGTACTTGATACTCTTGAGAGAAATTCCAGTAGTGAATTAATAATACAAGAACGTTTTGTGTAAATCACCTAATTTACATAGAATTATCTTGTGGCAGCTAAAGAATGTGAATCTGATCCCCTCAGTGCCAGTAAATAAACACACACAGGGTAGATTACAAGTAGCACTTGTGGGGTAGGTACCTACACGGCATGGAAGGGTTTTGTACCGGGTAGGGAGGTGTGCCTGCCAGCTATTTACTTCAAACACGCAACTACTATATTTTATTCAGTCAGCTACCAAACAAAACTGACGTTCATCCAAATTTTATTCAATCCACATCGTTCAAAAAACTATTCTGAACGTTCTGGTGTTAAAAACTATTTTTTTTTTTCTTAAAATATGATATCGACGACGTTAATATTACAGCAGTTCATCAGGAGCCAAAACTGAATTCGGCGAAAACGAAATGTATATTGTATGATATGAAAAATGTGAAAAGCACGACGACAAAAAGATACAGATTCCAAATTATTTTTGAGAAATTGTAGGATACATTATGACATTGAATAAAACATACAAAAAAGTCAAAACAACAGCAAAATATGTAAAAAAATATTTTACAAATTTCTAACAATACACATATTTATGTATGTAAGATACTGTTTAATATCGTTACTTTTATTTATTTCCGTGGATAGGTAGACTTATGTCTCTTACTTGAGCGAAATATGTCGCTTAGGTACGTGAAGAAAAGATATTTAAATAAAAGAACAAAAAATACATATGACTTTAAAAAAAATATTCTCTGTTTATAAGTATGAAAGTAACGAATGTGCTGGGAAAAGTAAATGGAAAGAAGGTAAGTTTGAGAAGTTAACAGTTTTTTTAAAATATAGGTATCGATCGAAAAAAAAATGATTAAAAGGTAATAAATTTTTCGTTATACAAATTCGAATTTCATATTCATAGTAAATACCACAGGACAATGTCTATCGGGAAATCTAGTAAGTATTTCTATAAAATAAGTTCCTAAAACTTTTCTTAAAAAAATCACATTTCGCCGATGATATTTCTTCTTCTGTTCGCACATTTCTTTAGATCAGGAGTCAAGGAAACAAATTATTTAGAACGTAAAAAATGCCAATGAATATTTTGAGGAAAATGTGTAACAATTATGAACGACCTCAATGTGTAAAGTTAATAACAAAATATTGACCAAAATGTACCAACGCCTGAAATGTTAGACGTGGGAACATGTGTGAGTAAGTTTTGGGACAAACTAACTCCGCATTATTTTTCAAACCCAAAACAACAGCAATATAAATGGTTGAACATTTTTCAAACAAAACAGCAGGTATAATAGTTAAATTAACAGCCATGACGAAGGTGGCCGGTAGAGTTACAAAACACTACCACCACCGACCCGAACAAGTTGCCGTACGAGAGAGTAAGCGTTGTTTATTTTATATGATATTTTTACAGGAAAGCCAGACCTGTTTTCTACATAAATAATGAATTTTCGGTGAAGTCGTGAAACAAAAGTTTGAGTTCCTATAGAGATTCTTCCTGCTGAATAGGAAGTTTGAACTGCCTGGGGAAGCCAACTTTTACTCATGTTAGTTTTATTTACTTTTTCATTTGCCAAACTTTTGTCTTTATATTATGATACAAGTATAAAAACATTACCTAATCGTATGACAAGTTATAAAATAATTAAGCTGAATGACTCAAGGATTGAAGGATACATGTATTATGAGATAGAACAGTGGTTCTTAACCTTTTTGCAGGTACTGATGAACCCCACCAGTTTCATAATATGCGAATTCACTGAACCCTTCTTAATTTGAAGAGGGATTTAGTGATAAGTTCTCAATATGAGTCGGGTGTATGTCTTGACATCCGCCGAATCCACGAGACTGACTCACCGAACCCCTGGTGTATGATCAAGCCCAGGTTAAGGACCAATGAGAGAGATAGTAATAATGATAAATTTATGAATATATTGACCGTGCTAGAACAACAGAAATGATTTTGTTCATTTATTTAGCTGGTAAAACTCTGCGAGATCGAAACAAACACAACAAGCCGAAATATGGGTATATCAAAGGCAGCTACATATTATATTGGTACGGAAATTGAGTAAAAACTCAACTTTCACGACATAAGCTTTGCTAAGTGAAAATATTTCAAAAGTTATTTGAAAAAGAATATAGAATGTAGAATTTTCATTTCTTGGCGTAATTTTGACACTAGCAGTTTGTTCAAATTTGAATTTAAAAATAAAATGATAAAGATAATGAATCATATTCGATATAAAAATGTAATTAAATTTTTAATACAAGTTAATAACAACCAATAAATTGATTTAAACAATTTTATTCTGAAATAAAAACACCAATCATTAGCTGGAAATTGCTTATTGAAATATCAGGTTGCTTATTCTATTGAAAATAATATTACATAAGTCAGCCCTAATTGAAAACATATAATCAAATCAATTAAGGGGTGGGTGGTTGTGTTATAGGGTTTCAATCGCTGCTGTACGTATTGGAAAGGTGTCGACTATAATCCCACCCACATACGCGACTGTATAATGCAGTGGAACTTCCCATAGCGAGAAATTCTTATAAAGAGCAAAAAATCCGACACAACGCGGAGTACGCACAATTTGCAGAAACGGGTGACCTGTGTAAATGTCATTTAATGACTGCATTAAGTAGTTTTTTTCCAATTTTGTACTCGGCTATTTCTCGATTTTTTTTAGTGCATGTATAGTAGGCAGGGGCAAACTGCGGCCCGCCATGTTCTTATGATTTTTATATTTAAAAAAAATGACATATTCTTCCTGGTCGGAACAGTCCACAAGTTTTGAACTTTTAATAAATTTTAAAATGCCGTTAATTCGGAACAATAATTATTCCTATCTTAAGAAACCTTTTTTTAATAAAACATACTTATTATATAAACCTTTCAATCTTGAACATCAATTTAAATTACTTGCGATGAATTTTTACCGATGCTCATTGTCTTGGAGAATATCGAAACAAACTAAGGGGAGTTCAATGTTTTCTCGGTATGAAACTTAAAAACTGTGTTCTTAAGTTTTCTACTATTCAAAAGTGTTTCAATGATATTTAAAATGCCCAAAAAGCATTGAACGTGACCCTCGATCAGGTGGTCCTGTTATATCCTCAGTGGAAGGAAAATGAAAAAAGTCGAGAACCTTGTACAATTAAAATCAATTCGTAAGCAAAGATCACCAACCTATTCGTGGATATATCAAACATTCGATAGTGTTGTTCATGACTTATTGAACCTCATAAAGTCTGGTGAAAGATGGGTGCCATGAATTCTCCCACTGCCGCAGAAACAAACCGAACTGCATTTTGTAAAGAGAGTTTGAAGCTATGTGATGAAAATTTAAGAAGTTCTTTTTATCACTTTTTTACTGAAAAGGTAAGTGGATTTGTCATTATGCTTATAAGAGGAATGATTGTCAATTCAGTGGATAAAAAAATCTTCAGGTAAATTTACTTTAAATAAAACAATTGATTTGTTATACAACAAATTTAATAACCTGAGTAGTTTCGCAGGCACAGGTCCTGCATGGTCACAGGTGACTTAGAAACTTCTAAAGAAGTTGTTTCATTCAAATTAAATTATTTAAATACGTAATTTCACCAAAATGCACGTTCAATTCGTTAATTTTATTAAAATATTCAGGACCTTCGAAGGAGTTAAAAGTCATGAAATCGGTGGAAAATTTCCTTACCACAGTATTCTGAGATTCGAAAAAGTTTTTGCTTATTGACATTACCAAAATAGGCCAAAGTGTTACTACAGCTCCAAATGCGAGCACTACACATGGTTTTTAGGAAGCAATTGATGAAAAAAGTCGAGGAAAATTGACCGCCAATATCTTGCACCTCGACGAGAGCACGCCAATTCACTTACATTGTATAGCATACCTTGAAAAAAACTCAACAAGATAGCCATACCTTATGTAGAACCTTTGAAAAATTTCACTATGATAAGGAGGTGGCAAATTTATTCAATGATAATGCCGTGACACACACACACAAAATTTGAAGCGTTAGCAAAAACAAAAAGGATTCATTTTTATGAAATGGATATGGAATCTCCTATTTTTATTCTATTTTTTTATCAAATCTAAACTGTATTCTAAGTTGTTAACAATAATTAGCAAGTGATTTTATTTAAAAAAAACGATACTAGATATTTTTGCCGCATGAAACGCATATTGTATTTTACATTGATTTGTGTGAAAAAAATTTGTTCACTAGACGAGTTAGTCTTTGGAACTAATTACGTTCGTTATAGGAGGTCCAACTGTACTCGCATTATTCAGGTGAACTGTTAGTACAAGGCAGATGAGTGAATGTTTCATACTACATCAAATGAAAACTTTCTTAATATACGATGTGTCAGACTTCATTTTACGACCACTTAGCACATACCAGCGGGTAAACAAAGAAGTTGCCAAGCAAGACTCTTCAGTCACAATATTAATAGACAAGCAAACAATATGATCAATTCCTTTGAAAATGCTTAAAGGAATTTTGAAACGTTCAGAGATGTATGATGAAGTTTGAGAAAGTGGATCACCGTTTGGAAGTCAACAATTCATCATCAAACTATGAATACCTATACCTTCCTGTATCAATGTATTGTACTTAGTTTTTTTTGGATAAATTTCCGCGAATACTTCGGAAATATTCAGATTATTGTTTCACATATCTAGAATTGACAATTTCATACTTATATTAAGGTATCTAATAGACGACAAATATTACTACGAGAGTGGTCCGATTAGTACTAAACTTTATCCCCGATGGAGCCACAATCGCAACAAAACTTTGTCATCGTTTATTATATTCTTGTTTTGACAGCATGTGGAAGCGAGAGTGTCTGCGGATTTAAGAAAAATGGAAAAAAGCGTAATATTGTTAACGGTGATTCGACTCTTGTTTTTTTTTTTTTTGAAAACATGCAGTGAGATCGAGATCAATGTGCGCTTGGGATGCTGTGAACGAGGACTCTTTTCCTTCGTTGCGACCGTCAAAAATTGGTATAACGTGTTTGAGCCCACGCGTCGGTTTTTGATGAGCTACGCCTATAGGATAACAAAAATCTACGATAAATGCACTCTAACACCTCGTGGGTCGTATTCTGAATGAAATGTTTTTTTTTTGTCCAAACCGAAGGAGTTTTTGCTTCACATTAAACTGATTCCAAATTTGTATAATAATATAAGAACGGTACTTACTTGAACACAAGAATGCAAAGGGACAATGCCTTGATCCTGAGCGCAGACAGTCAACCAATAATGATCTAGAGTTTCAGCGTCCAGAACTGCCAAAGTTGATATTTGTCCTGTAAAAAAAACGAAAAAAAATCGTTAAAAGAATCCTTATAATAATAATATAACACTTTTCTATATAAAGGTGTTAGTATAGCCGGCGGAACTTATTGCCTGAGGCAATTTTTTCCAGTCAACCGGTCCCGTCCAATCTGAGACAGGCCAACCCCGGGTAGAAATTTCAAGTGAAAAAAAAATTAGAAATACATTGACCCGACCGGGAATCAAACCCGGGACCTCGGATCTGAAGTCCACGCTAGTACAACTAGGCAACCGAGGTCGATAATACAAGCATAAAGCTTTTAATAATGTTAAAACAGATTAGTTAGGAAATATTGGAATGATTTATCTTCCAAAGGGATATAACACATACATGAATAATCACTCTTAAGCTCATAACAATATTATTGGCAAGAAAGGGACTGGATGCTAATTTCACATATGAGTAAACAATTCTGTAATCAATACATCACGCGTGTAGACCCTAGATTATGTATATATGAAACGAAGAAACAATAAATGAAATCGCAAGTTGCGAGCGGTAACCAGAGAGTTCCATTTATCTTAGTAATGGCCCAGACTACTCAATTCGTTAAGAATGTTACAGCTATTAATCCCCACACGTCTTAAGAGTGGATATGTATCGTCTTAGCTACGTTGGTTTTATGTGTGAGTCTTGCAATCTACGTAATATATTATTGTTATTTACTAGCTGATAATAATGTGTTTCTCAATAAATATATCTCCAACACTGCCAGTCAAACAAATTGTAATACACGTGCAAGCATTGTAAGAACTTAAATGCGTTGAATAATTATTGGCAGATACCTGAATGATTCTGCGTGCTTCATCAAATGAGAATGAGTATTGTTGCGTATGGCAACAAATCTAATGCCTGCCACACACGCTCCGGTATACCTGTGCAGGCGGCCTGCGCAGGTATACCTCAAAACGCCCACACACGCTCCGGTCTACCGTAAGGTGGACCTGCGCAGGCGACCGGAGTGCCGCCACACACGCTCCGGTATACCTGTGCAGGCGGCCTGCGCAGTTACCTACTTAGAAAGATATTAATTTTTTTGATTAGGTACTGACTATATTTTTGATCGACCTCGGTACGGTACCGTAGTGGTTATAGGCGTGGACTTCAGATCACGAGGTCCCGGGTTCGAATCCCGGTCGGGAAAAAAATTTTCGGTTTTTTTACTTGAATTTTTTTTATTTTTTATTTTCTTTTATAAATGTGAAAAAAAAATTGTGGTTGGATGTTAGAGATTGCTACGGCTATAATCCCGCCATTGCCACTTGTCTATACACTATTTTTTGTACACTATTTTTAATATGCATAAAGTATAAAATAAATAAATAAATAAATCTAAATATTTTAAAAAATTCAAAACTCCGAACTCGGTAGCCTAGTGGCAAAGGCTCCAACTTCAGATCAAGAGGTCCCGGGTTCGATTCCCGGCCGGGTTAGAAATTTTCAATGTGTTTTTTCACTTGAAATTTCTACTCGGGGTTGGAATCCTGTCTCAGATTGGACGGGACCGGTTGACTGGTAGAGAATGCTTCAAGCATTGAGTTCCGCCGGCTATACTGACACCTATGTCTAGAAGA
The DNA here is from genome assembly GCA_963576905.1 of Mystacides longicornis. NCBI lineage: Eukaryota > Metazoa > Arthropoda > Insecta > Trichoptera > Leptoceridae > Mystacides > Mystacides longicornis. The sequence continues at coordinate 12,681,715 of OY756428.1, forward strand.
ACCAACATTCCTCCGGAGAATTTTGGGTTTAATATGATACCACCGCATCACGAACGACGCTATACGTCGGTCACTTTTACCATTATGTGGAAGAGATGGACTTGGCTGGAACATGTATTAAGGATGCCGAATGACAGTTGGCCGAGGAGAGCGCTGTTCTTCCTGCCATCAGGGTCCCGAAGAAGAGGAATAACCTCTCATACTGTGTTCCGCTTCTTCGAAGCAGAGCTGAGGAATCTGGACATGGTGTGGGAGGAGGTCATAAACAAGATCGAGCGCAATGGAGAGCTCTTGTTGCCTCCATATGTCCCTAAGTAGGGCGTTAAGGGAGTTTGGATGTATAGAAGAGTGTTATTTACCTATTATTATTTAAAATATTTATTTATTAAATAATAATATATTATATATGAAGTATACATCATTGTATAACTATAATAAAAAAAAAGAATTGAATACAATGCTATATACTAAATATAAAAATATTATTATTTAAAAAAAAATAATTATAAAAAACTCCTCTAGTTCTACTCTCTACTGAGCCATATGCAATTAAGGAATGCGCAACCACTCCATGCAAACGCTGGAAAACTACTGAAAGACCTGCGCAGGCGACCGGAGTGCCGCCACACACGCTCCGGTGAACCTGTGAAAGAATTGATTTTCGATTCTTCTCCGGTCGCCTGCGCAGGTCTAAAAAACTGCACAGGTCTACCCCCACACACGCTCCGGTACACCTGAACAGGCCGCCTGCGCAGGCGACCTGTGCAGGTATACCGGAGCGTGTGTGGCCTACATAAGAAATGTAGTGTTTTCCGATGTTTCCGTAAAAATAAACAACAGAATCGTTATTGGTGAACGATTGAATGCCCATTAAGATATTTTTCAAACTAACTATGTTGCTTCATGCTTAAGGCACTAGAGATACCTAACATCTGAATTTGAAAATTGCTGTCTAAAGTTTTAAAAGCTATGATCGTATTGCGACCAAGTACGTCTTTGAATATAACAAAAATTTGAACACAAAATGTACTCTTCGACTCACGACAAAGAATGTGTCGTGAAAAAGGAAGATGGTCGGCACGAAATCCGGCGTCGTATACTTTTCAACTTAATCGTAAGAGATGGGCAATGAAATAATCAATCCCTTCTTATGTCACGTTGTTACCGATGCAATGAAAGTAGGAGTCAACTATCACAGAAAGCAACGCTTGTGTTGAGAAATGGGACACAATCGGTACCGGGATTGGAACCCACGACCTTCAGAACGCTCTCCATACGAAAGCCGTCGACTGATCCGCTAGCTACCAACCGCCTCAAAATTTTATATTGAAAATTAACAAAATAAATATACTAAACATAAAAATAGACTAGTTAATGATATCGACCATATTTCTTTCTTAAGGCGAGTCAATTATGTAGTACCTACGTAAACGTACGGTTTATAATATTTTTGATTCGTTCACATCGTGCTAATCTCTAATAACCGTAAAATATAATAATATTTGTAAAGTAATGCTGACGCATTGCGTTAATAGCAAGTACACACTACTTCTTCATGATTCGGGTAGATATAAATGACCAAAACTATATTAAACTATGCAGCTTTACATATAGACGTTTTCCTATCTTTACTATGAATATTGAATACAAATTTGTATTATGTAATGATAAATGAATTATCTTTTAACCAAAACGATTCCGACCGATGCATAATATGTTTTAAACCATATATTTTCCATCCGCATTCTATCAATCACAATAACTATAAAAAAACTGTCAGTTTCCGTCAATAACCAAATTAATTTCAAAATTAGAATTAAATTACACCAATTTTAAAAAGCACTATGAAGGTTACCTCTTGTAAGTTTCCTTAAATTTTTTAAAGCTTTGCGATACTCTCTTAATTTTTTTTTTCATTCATAATAAGAACGTTCTTCTGTCAAAAGCAAACACAACAAAAAAAAATTAGCGAATTTGGTCCAGCTATTCGGCACGGAAAATACACACACACACACTCCCTTTTACACCCCACTCAGGGGCACAGGGAGGCAACAAGAGCTCTCCATTGCGCTCGATCTTGCGCAATGTTTATGACCCACACCATGTCCATGTCTCTCAGCTCTGCTTCGAAGGAGCGGAACACAGTGAGAGAGGGTCTTTGGGACCCTTATGGGAGGCGCTCTCCTCGGCCAACTGTCATTCGGTATTCTTAACACATGTCCCAGCCAAGTCCATCTCCTCCCCACAATGGTAAAGGTGATGGGCCCACGCTGGGTGCGCCGGCGTATAGCGTCGTTCGTGATGCGGTGGTACCATCTTACGCCCAGAATTCTCCTTAGGCACTTCATATCAAAAGCTGAGACTTTTTGTGTCTGGGCTTTGGTCAGGTGCCAGGACTCACACCCATAGATACTGTATAGATATAAGTACATATACTTACTTAACCGCGCGTTTATAAATTCATGAAAATTTATTTTTCATTCGATAGAATCGAAATGATGAGGCCTCACGAAATATATACCTACTTGAACCATTTTATTAATCTACGTTTTCTCTCAATTATTGAATAAAAAGGATAATAATATTGAATTTAATATATATATTTTTTTTATTAAAAAGCAATACCGTGAATTTAATGAAATGATATTAGGTATTAATAATTAATGAAATGGCTAGTATTTCGAATATCTTAACAAAGGAATTAGCATAGGAAATTTAAATCAACTTGAAAAAATTTAATGACTTTTTTACCTAAGATGATCCATATTATCTTGGTTCGAAACAAATATCCTACCAACAACTTCAATAAAGAAAACTTGTTAGAACTGTTGCAAAACTGCATAGTACAAGATTTTAATATGATGCAACATATTTTTGAAAAGAAATTAATTCATGTAATAAAGCTTGACTAAATACTGAGTTAATTTTACAACTACTTACGGCACGAAATTTTTATCATTTAACCTGGTGATGTGACAAAGAAAAAGGAAAGTATTTTTACCAATTGACATAAGGAAGTTAAGTTATCAATTTACAATTTTACTCGTAGGTACAAGCAGTTTTTTTCTAATCAATCTAAAATAGACTCACCTCAAGTAGAAACCCCAAATGATAATCATTATCAAGTCTCAACTTTTTTTATTCTAAAAGCATTAGAATACGTTTGACTTTAAATTGAATTTTGATATTATTTAATGGGGCAATATGCATGTTCTATTTAAAGTCAAAATAAAAAAAAATGTTTCGTCCCATAATGACGTAACGTAGAATAAAAAAACACGAGAAGACACAGTTCGAACGAAATATTTGCCAATGGTCTGTTTTCCTAGGAATACAAAGAGAGGTGAATGGTCTATGCTGTAACCGTAGTGATTAACAACATGGTCGAAATTTTCAAAAGGCAGCCGTCTTGTCAGATGTCGTCCTGAATTAGAAGAGCGACATTGCAAACTCTTTCTTTAGACCCATAACTTGAATACATTCGAAATTTCGAGTTAACATAATATGTGCATTTGAAAGACAGCCTACGCCTAAGCCAAATAGTTTCTAACCTCGTGTCACAGAAACAACATTTAATAGTATGGCGGTCCCATACTGTTTATATAACGCGAGTTTAACTTAGTAAACGTATTTGAGGAACCTTGTATTGACTGATACAAAGCAAATCAGGGCGACGCCGACGGCTAGCTTGTTTGCAAGTTTGCACTTCAAATACAATAACAACATTATTATATCAGTTGACATGGATTAAGTAGTCGACACTTTGTAAGAAACTATATTACTTTATCATCTTGAATTCTGTTAAGAGGCCTCGTAAGGTTTGGTATAGTTTTGGTATGGTTTAGTTTTATCTCTTAAAAATAATTTAGCGAAATATTAGGACCAAGCAGGCTGAAGGTGACGTCCTTTCACCTTGACCAAAGGGTCAGTAATATCAACCAAAATTGGTAACTTGATTTTTACTTCCGGAGATACAAATGTTCAGGTGAGGACACCATTATACTTGACTTAATACGAATACTTAATTGGTTATATAATAGTAGGGACGTATTTTGATATTTTCCGAAAAACGGTGGGTTCTTTTTGAGTAGCCTTTGTGATAGTTTTACATTATGAATGATTAAATATTTACCTATGCCATTAATCTATCATTCTTATATTACAAAGAAAAGATAGAAACTTAATGGGGATTTTTTTATTTTTTTTTTTTTGAGAGAGTGTTGTAATAACTCACCATAATGAGTTACCGTATCTAATTTGTCCATCTTCCTAAAAAAAAATATTGTGGCAAAACAAAAAAAGCATATTATACCGTGGAAAGATTTTGCATATTTACTTACATAATTGTAGTTATGTAATGGTATTAGTTTTTCGTTTTTCATCGGTGAAAAATAACTTCGTACTTTTAAAATCACCCTCTGTCGAAATATTACCTATAGATAAAGTGTTTTCATTCCGATATATTAAGTATGTAGGTACATATTTATTTATTTATAATATAAACTTGTATTTGATGACATATCACTAAAAAGTATGAAGTTTGCTGGTATGAAGGAGGACCTTGAAATCTCAGATTCGTGATGGTTTCATTTCATGGCTCTGGACTCTAATAAGTCTATAATTATTGTAAATATGAATTCAATACCTGTTTCGAATATTTTAATCACCTCATTAAAATATTCGATACTGAAAGAAAGGGTGAAAATAAAAAAGAAAATGTAGGTATTCATCGTGTATAAATTCGAGAGGCCTAGTTCCCAACACACAAAGAAAATGGTGTTATCTCTAATGAGAAATGGGAATACTCCATTGTGTTTGAATTTCAAAAGACAAGTCTAATGGGCTGCGCCGGAAGCAGAAAAGAAACAAAATTATAAGTGAATTATGTGATAAAGTCCCCGTACGTACTTATTGACGAAAATAATAACAAATTTCAATTTCAACGCGTCTTTTATTGATTGTTTTGGGGAGAAAAATCGAATCCTGTAATTTTTGCCAAAAATAGAATGGAAAAAAATCAATCGGTGATGTCAATCATGTTTAATGAAAGGAACTGAAAAAAGAAATGTTAAACAAAAACATCAGAATTTTTTCTTGCTTAATGAATACAACATATCTATGTATATACCTATTTATTTACCTATATGTGAAGCAAAAACTTTATAAACCTTTTTAAATTACGCACACTTATCTTACCATAATATATATAATTCAATAAAATTTTGTTTTAATTGGGTCTATTCTTTCACTGATATATACAATACAGTAACAGGTTTCACACGTGATTTATGTCCTACTACACCGCCATGTCTGGGATTTTTTTTTAAAGTAAAGCAATTATAAAGGAATTGTTTTGATTTCAAACTTATGACCCATCGAACGTCATCCCGCATCCGAATCAACGATAACTATTATATAATGCAACAAATTATTAGCTAAATTTGTAATACTGCAAAGTTATTTTTATTTATAAACATTTAAATTTAATTGAGTTTTTGTGTCGCAAATTGCATTTTATTCGTGTAATAAGTCCAAATCATATTTTTTACTCTGGGTTACGTCGAAGGGCGACGGGTAGCATTTTATATAGAGGAGTGGCGAATGCGAATATCTTTTAAAAATTATGCATAAAAAACATTACAAACACTACTGTAATGTTATTTATTTGATACTCACACACATTTCGATATATTTGACATTGACACAGAGGCATATATTTAATTGTTTAACTGTGGTCAAATTGAGAATAGATTAATATTGTTTGTCTTTAATAATAATAGAAAAAATTTTTTACATATATATCAACATTTCAAATTTGACGTATCCATGTCATTGTTTTTGAAAGAAAATTGTGAAATAGCACTCGCTCAATATATCTAATCTTAAATATCAATTTCACTTAGTTATGGTTGAATTTCGACCTCTGGGCGACCACTAGTATTTATAAAGACGTATTGTGACAAAATAACATTGATTTTACACAACACTATGTTGCTCATGTGTTAAGGATGTCGAATGACATCTGGCCGAGGAGCACATCAAACCCTTCTCCAAATGATCAGGCTAGAAGTAGGTATATAAGAAAGAGCAGAAACTGTATGACAAAAGGTATTCAATATAGCAGGAAACTAAACATAGATAAGATAAGGGTTACCCAAAGATCCATGGAAATAGCCATGCTGGATATCACCCTGAAACACAGATTGAGGAATGAAGCGATACGGCAAAGAAGGTCGCAAATATTGCCCAATTGCCCGTTTCTCTCGCATGGCAAGAGACCAGGCAGAGAAATGGCTGAATAGGGTCCAAACCTGGAGGCCCAGAGTGACCAGGAGCGTTGGGAAAACACCACTACGGCGGCGAGACGACCTCGTAAAACACATTTGGGGTCAACTGGATCCAGAGAACCCAAGATAAATCGGCATAGGAGATGGAAAAGACCTTTGTCCAGGAGTAAACGGTAAAGGCTAGGAAGAAGAAGATAGCAGCGGAAACGGTATGTAAATTTTGGAATTTAGGAGATACTTGGTGTGGGAGGAGGTCATAAACATTGCGCAAGATAGAGCGCAATGGAGAGCTCTTGTTGCCTCCCTATGCCCCTGAGTGGGGTGTAAAAGGGAGTATTGATTGATTGATTGATTGAGGAGATACTTAAGCCCTAATGGTAAAAAAGTAAAAATAACTAAAGGTACATACCTAAAAGTTATACAGGTACATGGGTCACTTCTTTTTATCTCGTGCCGACTGAAATCGTATTTCCGGAAGTTTCGCCGAGACGCATTACTCTTCCCGCGTTTCCTTAACACTTTTCCTGTTCAACTAATTAATGGCGGCTCGGCACGCCATCCTTCCTCTAATTGTACACCAATAATTAATATGGCTTTAAGTTTTCATCACATCAAGATATACGTTTCATCGCAACAACTAAAATTACACTCGGCAATAATAATTATGAATTTTATAACTCGAAGACAAATAATATTATTAAATTTATAAATTTTCATTACACCCATATAATCAGTCATAATATGCAATGATGAGTTGACTACACATGACTCATATTTTGGATGCAATTATGATAAATTTTATTTAATACTCATGTAGCTACGAGTGGTGAAGAATATTGTCTTCAAGTTGATTGCTGATTTCTACGAATTTATGCACGTTGCTCATTTTTTGTGGATAAAGAAATTTTTAGATAAATGGTATGTAGTATACGAGCTTTAGCACCATGAACGGAGTCAATTAACATAGACTTCTATACCCATAACACGTAGGCAGAGAGAACTTACCTTTTCTCTTTTATGCCCATTTCCATTAATTGTTAACATTTGGACCCTTTTCGTATTAAAAAGAAATTATTGTTTGTAGGTAGATTGGTTTGAAGTGCATAAATTCAATTATCTTTATATAGGTATGAGGCTGAAGTCAAAAATATTCAAGTTTCCTTGAATTAAAGCTATTCCCTGAGCTAATTAAACAAGAGAAGTTTATATTCCCAAACTTTGGATAAGATGTATAATTTAACATGAAAAAAAATATAAAAGTTCAGATAGGTACCAAGAGATGTAGATTTTGGTTATCTTCGTTATATTCATGTAAAAAAACTCTCGAAATTAACCAAAAAGAGAGAATTTTTTAAGACGATGGTATCTAATACGGAGAAGAGGAATTATTATTAAGCAAAGTTTTACACAAAACTGAATATTTGGGAATTCTATGTACGATAAGTAGCAGGAATACGCAAAAATATTTGGAGAATTTGGAATCATGGCAGCAGCCTAAAAATATTGTATCAAATATCTAACAGTTTTGAATGTCCTCTTAACGTTGGTAGGTATATCAAAAAGTACATAATGGTCGAAAGCTCATCACGTTTTTTTTATGACGAGAGCGATGTCCTTCCTCCTAGCAAGATTCTGAAGAAGAATTAATGTCTCGTAATGTTTCAGTTCCTTCTAAGCAGAGCCGAGGGATATGTATAAGGTATAAATACTGGTTAATGACATTACGCACGATATAGTGGAGGGCTTTGATATACCCCTAAGTGAAGTTATAAAGGGTGTGTTAATTGATTTATTTCTTATTTCAATAATGTGGCTCGGACGCATTTTCGATGCTCATCGAAAATCAATTGAACGGCACTCCTTATTGAGTGTACGATAGCATGCTGTTGTAGTTTGTGGACCTGCATTAAATATAATAAATTATTTTCACCCACTGAACAAGCCCATTTATTTCCAAAACTCAACCCAACACGCCATTAGTTTGAGGGATAATTCGCTCCTTCGTGATCTGGGTGTTGAGTTGAATCAAAAAGTTATTTGGATACAATAGGCAACTATGTATAGTGTAACACCACTAATCACTCAGCAATCGAGTGTAGTGGATATATAAAAAACGCAGACATGCGTATTGCAGACAGTCCTGAACATTCACGAATAGTCCTAAAAGAGTTCAGAAAAGCTTTTAAAGGTTTGTAATACATGTCCAAACTTCACTAAAACTACTCTTATTTCCTAAAACCTGCCTTCCTTTAAAGGAATCCTTCCTTCCGTTTTGATCGTTACCTTCCTATACGTATATTACTTTTTAGTTTCTCTATTGGCACACATATACTTATTATTTACGCTATTATTAATATACAATTTCTAAAATATCAGAGTAGAGCTTCCTTGACGTGTATACATATATATGCACGCTTAGAAAACACGTGTGCGTAGTTTTACAAGTAAAACATTAATTTATTCGAGACACACTTGCTTAAAAATTAAAAGCTTTCCTTTCTGAAAGCGCGTGTTAAATCATAGAGTATTTTGTAAGCACCTTCGTCACGGTTTATAAGTTTATTTTTGTGGCCACCTTCGTCAAATTAATTATGTTGCGGTAAAAATATAAAGCCAATTTAATTAAATATTTATAACAAGTCGAGGGATGTAAAAAAACGGTCTTTGCTATAAAACAGACTAATCCATTCATTAAGTACTCTTTAATGTTGGCGCTAGTTAAAGAATTATCTAACAACTAATGACTCTAAAAATTCATTACTGATGTTCGATTTTTTAATGGAACAAACCACCACGGGCTTACGACCGTCTTCTACTGTTGTTTCGAAGGCTGGCTTAGTGTGATCACTTTACGTTAACAACATTCGCCATTAGGTGGTAATGTTTGAGTCTCCGAAACTCCTATTCATGAGAATCTCGACATGTTCAACATGTTAGTTAAAGGTTAAATACTTTATATATAAACTCCGATCAGTGGAAAAAATAGCTCAGCGATAGAAAATCATGCGATCAAGTCATCGTCGAAGTAGTTTAACCCATATCGCTTGATTGTGAGTGATTGATTGTGACCATGTTGGATTTTACGTCAACTGACTGTTGTTTCGAGTGAACAAGAACGCTTTCTGTAATAACGACAGTATATTTAAGTTTTTTTCCCTCCCAATTATGCGCTTCCTTCATATTTTGGTTTATCATCTTAATAATAGAAAATTTTAACAAATAAAGTAAATATGCATTCCCATAATCATTCGAGGGCTTGATAACCATGATGCACAAACTAATTTTTTTAAGAAAGAGGTAATGACGTTTTAAGAAAAAAAAAAAAACAAAATAATTTTAAAGTAGGTTCATAAATGAAATTCAGTATAATAAACATTATGGAACCCTTTATTTTTTTTTTTGTTTTTTAATTTCTGAAATAAAAATCAGTACCTACATAACCATATTTTGATAGAAAATAAATCATTAAAAAATAAGATACTACTATTCTGCATCAATGACACGAAATCATTCAAATCTGACATAGCGCATCTTGGTTGTAAGCACTCGCGTTCCCCGGCTACTATTTTGTTTGTCTACAAAATTTTATACAAAATTTCATCTTCATACCAATGTACATAATAGTCGCGAATCAAATATTTTTTTATAAATAAAGTAAAAACTGATCAGTGAGTCATACGTAAATGTTTAAGCTTGTCCTTTAATAAAACTTTTATTTTGTTATGCGAGAAAATTTGATGAAAAATCAACAAGAGAACATTATTTTGTGTAAATAACTATATTTTTTTTATAATGAATCTGTGCTCACTCGAAGTGAACACAAATACACTTTCTGACATCTTTCACAGAAAGCAAATGCTTGTGTCGTGAAAGCGGAAAATGGTCGACACGGCCGGGATTCGAACCCACGACCTCCGCACCAAACAGTGCGAAAGCCGGCGTCGTAACCGCTGGTCTATCAACCACCTGCTTTATATTTAACCTTTTTCTATACGCTTAATGTCATATGCAAAATATTATGGGAAGGAACTCAAGTCCGTAAAATTTGAAAATCATTTACTACTTACTTCTTGTCTGACGAAGGGGCGTTGAAGGGCAACTTGAAAAAGTTCTTCAATTCAAGACTTTATTTTATATGTTCACTATTTAAAATTTACAAAATGAGGGAGAAAGGAATGTTTAATAACAAAAGTTGACCTCGGGCCGGAAATTGTTTCGAAGATATTTCGTAAATAAAATATTGCAGAATTTAAAAAAGGCAACAAGAAATTCACTATACTTATTTACAAGTTAACATCTTTATAGCTCTGTTGGCATAATTATTCAAGTAGTATGGAAGTTATCGAAATATCGCTTACGTTATATTACCTAGATGAACCTTTATATTTTTATTGCTTTCACTTGTTGTGCGAAGGTGATGTATATTATTATTTAATTATGTCTAGATTTTTGTGACCATTTTTCAGGACTAGATCTTAACGAATATGACTCTAACAATAGGCAATAAAGATGAGACATTATCAAAAATACATGACTAGGGCCAAATATATGACAGCAGTCGCAGTCTTTAAATTCGGTTGCTCTTTTGTTCTCAATAATTTCCAACTTTTATCTCTATATTTCATTAATTATTGAATATCTACTTGTTGTATACATGGGATTTTTCGACATGTTGAACACGTCGAGAATTCTCACGATTAGGAGTTTCGGAGACTTAACATTACTACCTAATGGCGAACGTTGTTAACGTAAAGTGATCACACTAAGTCAGCCTTCGAAATAACAGTAGAAGACGGTCGTAAGCCCGTAGTGGTTTGTTCCATTTAAAAATCGAACATCAGTAATGAATTGTTAGAGTCGTTAGTTGTTACATAGGTATTCGTTTATTATTTAGTCATATATTTTACGATAGAATTGTCGGCAAAAGGATTTAAGCCCATGAACATAGATTCGAGAACCGGAATAGCTGATAAATGGAAACTGAAGATTTTTCATAGCCGGGAAACCTTTAATGGACTGTAATGGAATTTCGTATCAAATTTCGAGTTCAAAATATGTGACAGTTGGTCACGTCACTCCTCCATCAAGGAAAATTGTATTTCGCAAAGGATTTGTCCCAAGTAGGGTTTTTTTTTCAAGAATAATTTGATTTTCGATATGCGAGATGTGACTATTATAGCAATCTATCATACATTAATACATTGTTGGCATAGGGTGAGATCATCGGACGAAATATTATGTAAAGGTTATTTATTATGTAGGTACATACATAGATGGTATGTGATGTCCCAAAGAAAGGACAGCTCGTAGTGATGGTGACAGTTAGAACGGCTCTCCCCATCACTGAGACATTATTGCCCTCAGGGGAGTTCAGTTAAGATTGGTTCACAATGCCTACATCAGACAAACGTGCTGTGTAACATCGTACGACAAATACAATAATGATAAAAGTCGGAATTTCGCCTAATTTCCTTTTTTACCGCCCGTATAAATATAAACACATTGAGACGAGTAGTGTGGGGTTTAAATTTGTACTAGTGGTCGCCCAGAGGTCGAAATTCGACCATCCAATCTAATCTTAACTCCCTTAAGGCCCCACTTAGGGACAAAGGGAGGCAAAAAGAGCTCTCCATTGCGCTCGATCTTGCGCAACGTTTATGACCTCCTCCCACACCATGCCCAGATTCCTCAGCATTGCTTCGAAGGAGCGGAACAGTGTGAGAGGGTCTTCCTCGTCCTCGGGACCCTGATGAGAGGAAGAACAGCGCACTCCTTGGCCAACTGTCATTCGGCATCCTTAACACATGTCCCAGCCAAGTCCATCTCCTCCACATAATGTTAGAAGTGATGGGCTCACGCTGGGTGCGCCGACGTATAGCGTCGTTCGTGATGTGGTGGTACCATCTTAAACCCAAAATTCTACTGAGGCACTTCGTTTCGAATGCAGATACTTTTTGTGCCTGGGCTTTGGTCAGGTGCCAGGACTCACACCCATACAGGAGAATGGGCAACACACACGCATCAAACAGTTTACATTTCGTCTCGACACTAAACTCCGACGCCTTCCATTCGACCATATTATCTAAGTGATATTGAGATTATATATTAGATATATTGAGCTCTACAGCGCTTTTTCACAATTTTCTTTCCAAAACAATGACATGGATTGGATACGGCAAATTTAAAATGTTGATATTTACAAACTTTTTTTTTTTATATTATTATTGGTATTAAAGACAAATAATATTTATATATTCTCAATTTGCCGTGGGGTTGCCGGCTAAGAATAGCACATCGGCCCTTTTTTGCTGGTTTTTCGAGCATCCTGTAAAAGGCAGGAAATCGAAAAATTAGATAGGGACCGTGAGGTTGACCACCTCACGTCCTTAAACTTCAATCGGTCAGAAAAGGCACAATGAGCCTCGGACGCCTTCGAGCGCAATGGAGAGCTCTTGATGCCTCCCCATGCTCCTGAGTAGGGCTTAGGCCTTCCGCATTCTGGGTTGGTTTGGGGGAGTCCGCGGCGGGCTTGATTTGTGTGTGGTGTCGTAATTCAAAATTTAATTCAATTTTTAATTACTCCAGTTTTGAAAAATAATGAACAAATTTATATGAAAATTTCATATTGCACAAAATTCTCGCACGTATAGAAATTTCTGGCCGACTATTGTTGTTTACCAAAGTAAAATCACGTGGACACTCCATATATGGTCAGGACTAAAGTTCTTTCCTCTGATTGGCTAGACAGCATGGTGCCACGCGGGAGAGTCCATCTTCCTCTAAGGTAAACCCATATTGGTTGATTCCAAAGTCTAGATCAAAGCACTTTCTATGCAAATCCACCCCGCGCGCCTCTCACCTCCCTGGAGAGTATAAAGGCACATGGTGTCCACACTCCGCATTGATTCGATTAATATACAGCTTTCTTAAAACATCTGTCCTTACGACGGTGCGCAACTTGACCGCGCAAGGCATTTTGCCGCGCAAAATGCGTAATCCATCTCAATTGTGATCTATAATATCGGTTATTTACCAGTTAGCGTCTCCGATCAGTGTTTAAAATAATAATAATATTATTCAGTGCAAAAATCATAAAAACCTAACAGCCTACGGGTAATAATAATAAATTCATTTCACCAGAAGAGAAACTTTAAATAAAATATTAAAAGTTCATCAAGTGCTGATAAGTAACATAATTTCATAAAACAATGTTAACGATGTGTAGAACCAATAATAATAGATAGAGATATGTTCTTAATCTAAAATTTACTAATTCAATATTATTGTGACCTGTACAAACTTTATTAATATGTGATTCTTGCAATAAATCCATAACTGTGTTAAAAACAATAAGTGTCTTTGAAAATTGATCTTAAAACCTAAATATTCATCATAAGCGAGCTTTCACTAAAACCCTTGAGAAAAGAGACATTCTTGTTACAAAGTACTTAAACTCATGCTCTACCAAAACTTTATAAGAAAAACCTAAGTGACTTTACTACCTAACTGCTGACTGAGCTAGTCAGAGATAACAATAAGAAACTGTTGGTGTTTTCCCTGACCAGTGAGCCCTTTGTTGATCTCCTCATGTCAGTGCTGGCATAAGCATCTCTGTGAACAATGTTGAACAAGTGCTTCCTTCCAAGATCTTTACCAGGTAACACAAAGGAAGAAGAGAGATCATCTAGACAATCTGACTCGCATCTGTAGGGTCATCCGGTAAGAGACATCGACTTACAACTTGCTACATCTGGCCCCCATCTGTGGGGTAATCTAGAAGAGAAGCCCACCTACGACAATGTGTCGCCCACCTGTAGGGCAATAGAAGATATTACTCCCACCTCATAAGAGCTTTCTACCCACGACAGTGGCCGGCTTTTTGGTTTGATTGCTTCGATCGAGCTAGGGGGTCGGTTTTGCGCGTGTCGGGTTTGGTGCGGATTGGTCTCCTCTGGGCTGACTTGCGGTGTGCGGGGGGTCTTTAAGGGAGAATGAATGAATTCTCAATTTGATTACACAAAAATAAAATAATATATGCGTCTGTATCAATGTCAAATATATCAAAGTGTGTGTTATCGAATACATAACATTACAGTAGTGTTTGTAATGCTTATCTTTATTGATTAAATTAATGTATTTTCTATGCATGATTTAAAAAAAATATTAGCATTCGCCACTCCTCTATATAAACTATAAAAGTGCGAAATTTCATAGTTCTCCGTCGTCACAATTTTCGTAAAAAGATGCATAAAGTTTTTGCTTCGCTTATTAATATATAGATTTATGCGCAAACTACAGTTTTCAATACAGAATTTGTACATGAGTGGATGGAAAAGTGAACTTGGAGGAGATTTTATACCTTTATTCATTTAGCATACAATTTTTTTTTAACTCTTGCTTAATAGTATGATTCCATAAATACAATAAGAAGTGGATGTATAGTGGTACCTACCTACTACAAAATTAGACTTCATTCCTAAGTTTTGTCCAAATTAAGTTTTTAAACAGTTCTGGTACTTTTCAATTTGTTACAGATTTCGAAGATGTGTCAGTGTTGAATTAGAGTAGCTTAGGGAATGGTTTATCATCATGAAGGGTGCTTTAGCAGGAGTACTCAGGGTACGATAACATTGTTGGGAACTCTGCAATAATCGCAATATGGCAACATTGATGTACTTCACACACACCGGAGTCAGTGCATTGCAGATACAAGTCATTAATTCAGTTCCATCTCCTTGCTACAGTGAAATATTCATACACAATGCAAACATAACATACCTACTGCCATAAGAGCGCTGTACACGCTGTACAGACACACGTAGATTACCTAAAAGAGGTGGCAAACATTTTAAGGGTCCGCGTGCCAAACACAAAGTACTTAAAAATATTGTTTGGTTATAAAAAAGTGCGTAATCGAAGTATAAATAATTATCAAATATTTCCATGATTGGTGTATCAAATAAAATGGAATAATAATATGAATAAAAATGTGGATAAGATGAAAGTATAACACAATGACCCATGGAAAGACAAACACTCAACGTCAGCCTACGCGATAAATAAGGAAAAAGGAAATATGGTAGCTAGTCTCTTGCGTCAGTGGGCAAAATGTGACAAAAGAAAATACTGACAGGTGGAATCAAAGGGCACTTAGGAGGGTCATCGAAGCGACGACGGCACGCAAATGGGCTTATGACATCGCTACCGTGAGTGGAAAGTTGTGGCTGTAATTGGCATAGAATAGGGAGAATTGGAAGGAGTTCGAAGACTTTTGTCTAGCAGTGTCTAACAGAGGGTGAGGAAAAGAAGAAACGTTTGAGCACGGTAAAAAATGGTTCCGTTTTTTTTCAATACAAATGTCTTACGAAAAAAAAATAATAAATGTTTCTTTGGGTTCTCATGCCATTGTTTAGCTATCCTGGACGTCAGTTTGTAAGATTACTCAGAGGTACAATAATTATAAGTGATCTGATGACAGCAATAATAGGTAATATTAATTAATTTCAAACTTCTGATGACACAATACAAAATAAATTGTTATTGAAGTTTGTTTAATTTTGAAATTGAACAATTAATTTTATTTGTTTGGGGTCGCATAGGTCTCTCACCAGATATGTCTTGAAAAGGTTATCCCAACATTCAATACAAAAAGATCGACTCCTCCGTACACTGGTTTCATCTGTATTTGAAAATAAATGAAAATTTGTTTGTTCTTTGAACTTGAGATAAATTTAATTATAACATCAAAGTAGATAAATTTAATGTTTATTATGCAAATTTGTTTAATGTGTAATATATTTAACAATTAGTTTCAATTAACCGCGATTTCAATAAAGGTAGTCAAGTATGTTGATATCATCATCACCAGCCCTCCTCATTTCATAGGCCTCCCTTCCCGACTTCCATTGCTCCCAGTCGGCAGCCATCCTATACTACTGGTGTCACTTTCTTTATGTCGTCAGACTATCGCATTTGTGGCCTGCCTAGGTTTCTGCTACCGGTTTTCGGTCGCCACTCTAGGGTTCTTTTTGTCCAACGATAATCCGGTCACGTGTCCAACCCAGCTTAATTTCAGTTATACTATTTTTGGAACACATCCGTCCATATTTGTAAACAGTTCCAAAATATTAAAAAATAGACAAATGAATAAAAAAAACAATAGACATTGCAGACAAGAAAATTGCCTTCCAGGTTATGTATGGGTGTGAGTTCTGGTATTTGACCATTGCCGACACTACATCCTCCACTATGTGTCTATGGAGAGGGTGTCCTTTAAAGCACCCATGCATTAAATATCCCTCAGACTGTGTTCTATGAAAGGTAGAGAATAGAATAGGACAAGAAATATTCGAATAAATATAGCTCCGCCTTATTATTATTTTCGCGACATAAGGGCACAAGACTTTCATTCATCTTTTCATAAGGGTTGTGAAGAATACCCTCTCATACTGAGACACAAGGCAAAAGACTTAGAAATCGTGTGATATTTTGCTCAAGATTGGCAAGAACTTCCTTACTCCATGCGCTCATATAAGTACGGATATAGATATTTCAATCAAGGACAAGCAGCGTAGTTCCCTTTAAGACTTTGCAAATAAACTTATTTCGATGTTTATTTTTTTTTTTTTCATTTCATTCACAATTTTAATTTCATGTAGGTTCATCATATTACATTTAGTTTCAAATCGCCATTAGCAGTATTCAACATTTTTTTTTAACAAAACGTTATGATTGGAAAAATCATAAGGAGAGAATGAGAGTAGGAATGGAGAATATGGGGAAACAAATAAAGGAAGAAATGGGATGAGGTTCCACCGCTGCTTACAAGGGTGCTAACTCTCTTAGCGAAGACCTACTCGATGTCTTCATGTTAATTCCTATTAAATACTATTTCGTCTAAAATATACAGTACACAGATATCCATGGTTGTCATTTCTCGAGAGATATGATACCAAATATAGAGATAAGTGATAAGAAACATGATTCTTCGGATCACAAAATGGTCTTGCTAATTTCAAATGACAGAGAGCGGGTCGTTTGAATAATAAGGCTGCTGACAGACAAACAACAAGGATACTCAAACGAAGGCACTAATATAATAAAAGATGTCGGTCGACCACATAGCTATGTTGCAAAGAAATGTGGGTATGGAACACAAGGAGGAAAGTCTTTTACCCAACACCGGATATCAGAACACTGCATGTTTTCAAAAACCGTATGCAGATATTTTATTCATTAACGATAAAATTTCTTTAACAATTTCCGCTCAAAGTAGTACCTACCATTGCATGGGTATTCTCTGGAAATACAATACTACCTATTTTAAAATGTAGAACACTATTATATTACTACTCGTACGAAAATTGCATTAAAAATCATTTCCATATTTCCATGGCGTAATGAGAATAATGCATACGAGTTGAAATTATAACCACGATGACTATAACGTGTGTAAATACTGTGAAATAGTATTTTCTCTTAAAAATCACCACACTGATTAATACGAAGTTCTCTTCTTACAATGTCATGTATTTTGTGATATTAAGAAACTGTCCATGCTATCGTCTATGGAGGAGACCTCAAAGTAAGTCTTACAGGCCATTTTGACTACGCAGTCTCTAATTTTTCTACACCCTGTTCTGTTTCATTGAAGAACAGTGTCTTATGTTTCGTAGGTTAACAAGTTTTTCATACAAATAAAATGTCCTGAGTTTCGTCAGAACAGACTTTAAAAACGTCCCATGGAATAATAATATGATCTTCACGAAAGAATTTAAGTATTTATTGGAAAAAAAAACAATCTGAAAAGACAAAAATAAAACAATAACAAAATTACAAGAACCGGTGGGTACTTATATAAAAAAGAGCACATTCTGTAGAACGCAGATGTTGCAAGATTTATTTAGAAATATTTTTTTGCGTACCTTCAACAAAAGGCAAAATAAAAATATCTGAAAGTTTACCGAATCCTTCTTTTTTTATTATTTTTTTTATTCATACAAAAACAGTCGAAAAAAAACGAATTCCATACTTAACTAAAGACTCGTATATTAATTTTGTACTCGTACACATGTTTTTAGGTAAAAAGCAATTAGAAGATGCTTTTGTCCTAAGTTGTGTGTTAAGTAAAATAGGGTCACTAAAATGAAACTGGGCCGTTCATATAGTGAGAACAACGAATGACAGAAGGACCAAAAAACCCTAGAGTCCTAGGAGGCCAAGAACTGGTCGTGATAGAAACCAGATATTCACAGTGGAAATGGTCTGATGGTATTAGGAAAGGGGCCGGAAATGAATGGCACAGAATAGCAAGAGACCGAAAATCATCGGAAAAGGAGGCCAATGCCCAATAATGGGCTAGTGAAGGCTGATGTGATGAATTAGATATAATTTAAATAAAGTTTGATAATATCTATATTGAATACTGAAAAAGTAAACAATCGCCAACTTTTATAAAAAAAAAAGACTTAAAAATACACTAAAACAAAACTTAAGAATAGTGTATGTTGATTTTATGCAAAATAACTTCTCTTAACGCAAGATGAAAATCGTTAGATAAGTGAACGTTAAACACAGTTATGTAGATACACGTATTTTTTTCTTTATTGTAAATAACATATGGGTGTAATTTAGGAATACAATCGGTGCTCGAGTGGAATCTGGAATGGTAAATGATTTGGAAAAATGTAAATTTAAACATATTATTTTCCAAGAGCAGTCGAACGAATAAACAATATATCAAGCACGCGGCGCATTATTATCTGCGGACTAAATCTCGTTATATAACGAATAAGAGTTACGATATTCCCATTACAACAAACCATCAATTTATCCCTTAAAATGTTTCATTCAAAATACGTATCCTAAATATAAATATAGATCTTGCAGTTACTCAATCTAAGGTTCAGACTTTGTGAAGGTACTTACTGCCTGCGAAACACAATAATTGACAAACGGGTATTGGGTTGAGACCATTGCGATTGGTCGCCTCGCATTTTATGCGAAAGAGAAGGCCTTGATTGGGCACTTGCAATCAGTACATGTCTTGATCATGTACCGCAGAATACTATTTCCTGGTTTTCCTTTTTTCAGACCCGGGCAATGATCATAGCAAAGACTATATTCCTCGTCATAGTGATTTTCTGGGAGAGGATTATACGGAATTGTATTCTGTTGCCAACTGTAATAAATATGTCTAGTCTATAAGAATGAACGAAAACAGAATGACTTTTTCTACCTTTAACTTTTTTGCAACCTAAACTAAATTTGAAATTTCTACCCGGGTTCGACTCAGCTTGGACGGGGCCGGTTGCGGTTGTCTATAGAAAAAATATCCACAGGCAATAATTTCCCCCAGCTAAACCGACAGCTTGTTATGAAATGTGATAATAAACTTAACGATTAACAGATACCCAATCAATAGAAAATAAATTATTTTTAAATATATATTTCGTACTTTGAGAAAATTTAGATATTATGGTGTCTAAAAGCTGATTCGACCAATTTTTTAGCGTTTAAAACAAACCACATTTTCAAAATGTTGTTGAAAAAAAAACACATGGCAACTCAATATTTTAGTAAGGAAGGATATCAGATATTCCGCATGTCCCAGTGTTAAATTGAAGGAAGACGACGACAGAATACAACAAATCTAGAAAAAAAAACTCCAAATAAAATTATTCAAAACTAATAAATTTTCACTGACATATTCACTGGCCGTATTCTGTTACGAATTGAAAATATCACGATATTTTCAATTAGTAACAGAGGAGGATTGAACGTAATGTAGGTACATAATAATACGAGGGAAAACAATCCATCTTAAAAATACTAATGAATGAACGTAAAATGAATTCCAACTTTATAATGGGCAATATTGAAAAAATGAACTGCTAAATTATTATAACACTAACCGGTGAGTTTTGGTATGAATATCAATTTTATCAGATACTCGCTTGCCATGCGGTCGATATTCCTAATCGGAGTTGATTATTCAATGTTTCTACATTATATTAAATATTGTTGATTGTATTAATAAAAAAAGTTTTCATTAACTATTTCCATACAATACTTACACGTGGATTGATGAACCTTAGAGAGCTTAAGCAGAACACGTTAAAATAATAAATGTGATTTATTGATAAAAATTGACAATATATTATGTAAAACTGATCAATTCTATAGAATATTTACTAACCAAAATAGCTGTAAGGTGCACATATACTCTTTTTAAATTCTTTACACCTGAGGAAGGGACAACTTATGAAAGACTCATATTTTTCTCAATCTACTGTCAAACAAACACCCTTGGCCAAAAAGATAGAAAACAAATTAATTTTTGATTTACATACTTAAATGGAATATTGGAAACCACTAAATGAAAATTTCATATCCAAATAGGCAAGGAGGGAATTTCATTAAAAACGACAAAAGTTATCATATCGTTTAATTAAATTATTCTACCTGACCGTTATAACATTGATAACTTCTTCGAAATCGGTAGGCAATTTCGATGATAATAGTCCATCGGCTTCGTGAAGATGAAAATATGTAATTGAAATCTACAGGATATCGAACTACATGGGCACAGAAGGCAGGGGTATTAAGCAATATTAACAAAAAGTGTTGGAAAGGGGACATTTTAAAGCAGGTGCGATAAATTTTCAACAGGGGTCTCTTAGTTGCGCCTACCTTTGAATATTATGTATGTTAAATATTCAATTCAGGGCCCTGTCTATTATATTTCACATAGTTATACGCTTCGTAAATATACAAATTGATACATTATCACATTGTAAAGGCTGCGATCGAATCGCGATATATCATTTAATTTATCTTTAAAACCCCCGTAAATAATCAAAAACCAATCTAAATGTATGAAAATGAGCATAAGGTTAGAGTTCTGATCCATACGAAACCGGTCACGCGCGTGGTTAAATACTAAACAAGCAATGAAAAAAACGTTACTAGAATATTATTAATTAATCCTATAAAACTTGTTTACAATCCCATCTTGACATGCAACATCGGGTCCAGAAGAATTCTTAAAGAATGAATTCAACCAGATACTGTCTGACTGACTGATTGAAGAATATAAAAAAATAGTTGAATTAAAATCTTTCATCCCCAAGCGCATAAACAATGACAATGCATTACGTGCAAATTTATTGAGTCATCAATTTAACACGCAACCGATCATCAATCTTAAAGCGAGAAGGTACTAAGCGTAACGTGCAGCATCTACGTCAGTCGAGGGTTTAACGTGTTCAAATAAATCTCTAAACACTTATCTAGTCATTGTTTATAATACTTAATTCCAGATAAAGGGATAGTAACTTGATTGGAATGTAAATTATGCAGTTGATATTCAATAAATAAAAAAAAGTGTCAACATGGTTGATATTAATTAGTTAAAATCGTCAGTTCACGATTCCATGACAGTGAGATGGTCTCTATGTACTGTTTGGATTGATAATTATTCATATTTAAGGAACCGGTCCAGCGATGATCGCAATCGCACGTAAAGTTTGCGATTAAGAAAAGCAGCAAATAACAACAAACTATTGTATGCAGAAAAAGAGGGATATCGATCTTTTTAAGGTTGAATGAAGTGAATAAAATTGTTGATATCTCAACTTTCAAAGGGAATGTTTAGCTCAAAACAAAGTAGATACTCTATTTCTGGAGAGAATGAACAAAAAGTACGCGAAATTGATATGTTTTGCGCAATTAAAGGTGTGTCACTTCCGCTCATGACAAACGGGTAGCCTAGTATGTACAGGGAACCAGATTCGCGCTAAAAATTCAAATGGCGTCAACAATTCAAATGCGCCTAAAATTCAAATATATTCGGTTTGCAGAGGGTAAAATGGATTCGGGGGTGTGTGCGAAGATGTATGGGGGGCTCTGCCCCCCAAACCCCCCTAAATAATTATGTTCTAACCTAACCTAACCTAACCTATTTTCATGACTGTTAGTCATGAAAATAGGCTAACGAACCTATTTTTTTATGAATTTGGCTCAGCCAAAGTGAACACAAATACACTTTAGACATCTTTCACAGAAAAAAAACGGATAAATAGAAAAAAAAAACGAAAAAAAAGGTCCGCCCCCACTGGGATTCGAACCAACAACCATCAATACCAACGGCGGCGACTATAACCGTAGGACCATTGTGAACCTGCTAGCAATGTCGAAAAACTTTAATATCTACTGTTTGTGTCACGCATGCGCACTTTATGCAAGGATTCTATTGGTGCGAATCTGGTTCCCCGTACATACTAGGTTACCCATGACAAACCCATCATGAAATCTGACTGACAAGTTTTTTATTCGACGAAAGAGCAACGACCTGCCAAAAATCGGGCAAAAAAGTTAGAAATTCGTATATTTTTTTCATTCTCTCCAGAAATAGAGAACACTCGTATTACATTCGTCACCCACTATGAATATCATTTTGTTTACATTTTATAACTGTCATGTAGAAAGATTTGTATTTTGCGTATATCACTCAAGTACAAGAGTTTTTTTCAAAGGCGCAAGCATATGTGAAATTGATAGTTTTATAACAATTAATCAAGAATTTATTGAGAACCATAATAGGTCGGCGAAATGACTTTTAAAGAAAATAAAAAGATAAAATTAGATATAAACCTACCCTGTTTGTTGAGAGAGTGATTTACGCAATTTATACATAAAGTATGTACATAGTTTATGTACATACTTTATGTATAAATGGCGTAGATCATTAAAATAATGGCCAGAAATGTAGGTACATTTTTATCGACATAATTCAGTGAGTTGTGGAAGTGAAAGCAGAACATTACAAACAACTCCCAATTCGTTGCAGTGTTTTCAAAGTATGTCAGAGGCCTGCTATTATATTCATAAGAAAGGGTAGGTACGAGGAAATCTGCGATGAGAGAACCACCGCACAGATAACAGGGAATATGTTACGTGACAGGGAATTGTTAAGGAAATAACTTGCAATTTGAGATTAGAGGCATCCATCCAGCAATGGGATTTCTAAGTAGCAAAGAACAGATCCTATGTACGTACAATGCGTGTTTGAGTGATCTTAAGAAGAGAGTTTCTAGGATGTTTCTTGACAAAAGTAAGGTCGGTCATAATGATGTAAAAAGGGAAAGTAATTGAGAAAATTAAATCTTACTATAACATATCACGCACAAATACTATTAAAGGGAAAAGGTTGTCCTGTTGAGTAAATGACAAAAGGACAAAAAGATAAATGTATTTTTTTGATAAATGCAAACTCCTCAAAACATGAAAATTCATTTTGAATTATGTATTTGTGGTTTTGAACCGCATATAAAACAGACAATATTAATAAAAAAAAATATTGTAGACATTTTAACAATTTCAAAACGAACTATATTCATACGAACATAGATAGATTACGTGGGATGTGAATTGTGTTGGTAAACCATTAAAAGGTAGTTTAAACTAAAGGACGATTCAAGATCTGAAAAAAAGTAGAATTAATAACTACATAGGTAGGTATTCCTTATCAAATAGTTTTTTAGGATTAAAATAAAAAAAAATATTTATTTGATGGCACCGATATTGCTTTTTAAAAATGTGACATTTACTTTTGTATACAAACGACAAAAAAACTACAATAAGAAATAATTTGAACTAAAATGGCATTATGATAAATACAGAGCGTCAGAGTACAAAAGACTTCGAAGCGTTAAATGGGATTCTTCGATTACTTGAACTCAAACAGGAAGGCTTTTAAAATATGGATGATAAATAAATTTAAAGTTCAAAGTAAGCAAAGCTTTGTCGTGTCAATTACGGAACAAGTCATATTTACTAGATAGAATAATTTATCATAAATACGAATTTGCCCGTGCGATCTTTGTAATGCAGATCTCCTTTATTGCTTCTTCCCTGTAAATATTTTAAATACACTCGAATCGGAATCCAAACTAAGTTTGTGACTCAATTCTACGCTCTTTAGCAACAACGGATGTTTTGAATTTGAAATTTGAACGAATCGATTAGATGGACCACTATAAAGTGAACGGATGTTTTGAATTTGAAATTTGAACGAATCGATTAGATGGACCACTATAAAGTGAACGAATGTTTTGAATTTGAAATTGGAACGAATCGATTAGATGGACCACTATAATGAGAAAGAATGTTTTTAATTTGAAATTCGAACGAATCGGTTAAATGAACCACTATAAAATGAAGAACTTAAATACTAAGGAAAGTGGAACCGATTTTACTAGTTGAATATACATATCTACAAAGAACGATTTGAGTAAGAAGATTTTTCTATCAAGAATGCCAAGAGCTATAACAAAAATATGCCATTTATAGGTAGAATGAAATCAAAAATATTTGTTGAATAAATGAAAATCTTTCACAAATATTCGCCAAACTCTTTTCGGAGTTATATTATGTTTATGTAGTTTCTTAGTTATGAAAAATGGATTTTTGTGAGTTTTTTTAGTACCTAAACGAAATTCGTAGGTGTTTGCAAAATCACATTTGCTAAAGAGAGATTTTCTTTTAATACACTTAATCAAAGAGACTTGGAATCGTTTTTATCACATTACGAAGATAAACGAAAAACTGCATAAAAACATGGAAATATAACAGGGTTTTTAAAGAGCCACAAATTTCCAATATTCCATTTGTGGTAATGAATCATAGGCGAACGATAAGAAAATCACCGATAAATTATAACCTAAGAAAAAACAAAAAAACTACCCCGTTGAGTTGAAATGTAGTATTGGGGTGGAACAAAGCTTTTTACAAAAACACGAGACATTCTAAAGAAAGAAAATAAAAATTCACGATCAAAGAAAAAATAATAAAACATTATTTCGGGTGGAAATGAAATGGCTATATTTAAAATTACTTACAACGCGGGACACAATTCGATAACAACAAAAAACACAATATTCTGTTCTTACACAGCTATAAGTTTGTTATCAAATATTTATTTGAAATAATCTAAAATCTCTCGAAGGCGGCGCTGGGCATGTATCTCGCCGGAGCGAGAAACATCTCTGGGGGCGGTGAATATACACGCACGTGATGCCGTTACTAATACCTCAATATTGAAAAGGAGGTTCTCGAAATAAAATGAATCGAACCATAAGTAAGTGGTCTGTGTGAGAAATAAGAATTGGTTATAGCCTCATCGCGATAAGGGAGGGAGGAAGGCGTGGAGCAGCCACCCCACCACAACAAGTAAAATAAAACAATAAAATATGGGACCGCAACAAACTTTAACGATTTTTTGAATTATTAAAATCTGTACTAATAAATTTTACGAGTATGTTTCTTTCGAAACAATCACAGATTCTTGGTCACAACATCAAGATTCTTTGAAATATGGGTCACGTATATCGAGATCATGTAGATACCTCAACTTTCTGCAAATGAATACGATGAGCGATATAGATGGACGTCAAGTCAAGGGACTGACGTTTATGGAGGAACTGTTTCAGCTAACGCAACGCAAGAATGTGAAGCTTCTGCAGGGCAACGTGACAGGGCACCTATATATGAGGGTTTAAGGTGTCATTTTCAGATTTTAATCCATAAAACATACAAAAAAGGAATATACGAGAGTATTTTATGCACTTTCTTCCAACAGGCACAATGAAACTCACTTCAAGACTTCACTTGAGAGCGTATTGAAAACTTTTTTTTTTTACCCATCACGCCTTGTCCCGTAAGGGGTAGGCAGAGAGAACGGACCTCAACTCTTTTCTATCCAAGCATACTTCTTTCGCTTCTTCCACCGACATACGTAAGAAGTAAGAGAAATAGGAGAAGCTGTATGAGAAATAGTATTGAAAACATAAACCACAAAATTATCAGAAATCAATATGATGGGAACTAAAGTTGTGCCACCGCAAGGCTCAATGGATGACTCTTGTTGCTTTCTTCTGCTGACGCAGAAAGTATAATTATTTTTAGTATCTCAATTATAGAACCATTTGAGGATCAAAAAAGTTTTGACTTGAACCGGTGGTGAACATGAACCATTGGCTGGTAAAGAAGGTCAAGGGACCATATGCCCCTTGTGTTATCGCCACCGAGTAGATATATTGTGACATCCTTCAATTCATTCATGGGGTGCTGCTCTTATTGTGCCTCGTCTCCAGAAGCCTCTTGTGGATTAACAATGCCCTTTCCCGGCTCCTGCCCTCCGCAAAAAATCTCCTTAATCTTCTCTTTGATGCCCCCGAAAGAAAGGTCCCAACAAGATACCAAACCCAGAGGTTACCAACTACTGTAAAGAGCCAGGAATGAAGACAAGAGTTTCTGGGATAAAAACAAACTTTTATTTAGGGAAGGTAAAAACGACACCAAATACACAAACGGGAAGAGAACAAGTACATAGATTAAAGAAACAAATTTAGAACTACAACCAAAGATATGACCATAGAACGAGTAAGATTAACGTCAGCTAAAATAACTACAGCCACGTGTGAATTGCGAGCTTTTGTGATCATCTGCTATTTAAAAAGTAATGTGACGTAACGTCAGCCCTTCTGATGAAATAGTAGTTAGTACGTGAGGGTGGAGTGAGTGCAAGTTAATGAAATATAAAAGGGGTGATTACGTACCAAACGTTAAGTATATCAAAACTTTTGATGGACACGTGATTGTTATGGAGTATGAACATGCAAACTAGTGCAGGTGTGACCTAATTGTAGAGGTAATAAAGTATACGGGACAACAACCCTGCCTGATCATCAGCCTGACCCGAAGGGTTGGTAATATTATAGGGTTGCTTTGGGGGCTATAATAATATTATTATGAATAAAATGTTGAGGGGAATTTAAAAAGTTATTTCATACAAATATTTTATTACAAGTTGATTGCATTAAGGTCAAACAACCCCTTATAATACAAGGTAAAGTTTGAGTTGTTATCAAGGTACTAGTTTAATGTTTAACTCATACTCTTAGTTCTTAAGATCTTCATGATTTAACTAACCTAAACTCTATTTACGCCCCATTTAGGGGCAAAGGTAGGTGTTTCCTTATAGGTGCAACTAGCCACGTTCTCAATAAACTGGCCCAAATAGCTTTTTTGGAGACCTTTTCTTAGGTTACAAAACATTATAGTCAAAATGCAACTCAGGGAAATCAACGAAAAATCGCTCATTGAGAAATATGTTATTTGCTGTAGTGACTTCCAATGTCGAGGTGGCATTGAAACTAAACGAACATAGTGCGCATAGTAGATGGAAGAAGAGTATATTTCATAGAAACAATAACTAATTAATAGGCGATCACAGTGCTTTCTCGTTATTATTTCCTTTGCGACCATATCAGCGATCAAGAAAATATACTCTATTTTCCAGCTCTGATTATATATTCATTTGGTATAAACGCACCTTTAGAAGAAAAAATAATAATGTTTAAATGGAAAATATTACAGTTCTTCAACGAAAGTTTTGAACAGAATATTTATTACAAAACGGCAAGTGTATTGTTGAAGGTGATTTCACTGAGTAGCCTGCGATCAGATGGGCGATGTTTACAAGGAACGACGGGTTATCATCAAAGTAAAGAGAAAGGCGAGAAATATGAAAATTAAATTATGAATACAAAATTGTACATTTAGTCGAAGGATACTAAGAAATTACCAACGTAACGAAACTCTACCTAATGGAATAAATGAAAATAAAAACTGAATGAAGATTTGAGTGGGAGGAAAGAATGGTTGGCGAATTAAATTAAATTTAATATTTTCCGGCGTTTATTCACAATACCGTCCTAAATATCCAGATATTGGATAAGCAAACATTTTTTTTAATATGATGTAAGAAAAATACCTAAGAATAAAGAACCTTATTTTCTTAGAAAAAGTTTTAACGACTACTAAACTATGGAAGAGCATAAAAAGGTATTATTTTTGTAACGAATAACCCCAAATCTTATGAAAATTAAGAATAATTATATCACCCGATTAGAAATGACGCATCCTTCGCATGATGGAATGAAATGGACGTGGGAAATCCATTAAAAATCGATTGGCCGAAGACGAAAAGCGCTGTTCTTCCTCTTATCTTGGTGATGAGAAAGACCCTATCATACTTCGTTCAGTTCTCTTCGTAGCAGAGCTGAGGAGTTTTCGACATGGTGTGGAGGAGGTCATTGATAATGCACAAGGTCCAGCCCTCAAACTAGATCACAATGACAAAATATAATCGAATAATATCTATGTTCAAATTGCACTCAATACTACAATCAAATGTAATTCATAAAACGATACGACATAAAATCAAAAGACGATGAACGATGAACGATGAACAAAAATGTACCTTGTGCTTGAAAAATAAGCGCCTTATGTATTTCATAATGAAAATCCGACAACTGATAGGTAAAAAATACTCTAAGCTTTATTTTTTGTTTGTAATACGAGACCTGCAAATACATAATATTAAATTGAATATTCCCGTATTTGAATAAATGATGTATGTGGAAATGAAGAGGTAATTTCATGTGTGAGACGTTGTTACAAAAGATAAGACAAACTGAATAAATATATTTTGTTAACGTTAGGTAATAATTCGTTCTACACATCGCAGGTTCCCACACCGGCTCATCAGTATTTCACCTCTGCCAAGAATATAAACAGAGACACTTTAATGACATGAATAAAGAAATGCGAGAGAATATTTTTCATTCTTTCAGGGTGTGCTTCTTACGTCGAGCTCACCTCCTTTAACAACCGGTGGAAATTTGTATTACACAAAATTAAAAACAACTTAATATCATCTACTGTTGTTTCGATTCGTCATTTATTTTATTAGGTGGTAAGCTTTTCAAATCTCAGAAACTTTCTTTATTGATATATTCGAACAATCTGATGACGTCGAAAAGAGTGTAGAACTCATCTCTAACCATCCCCAATACTGGTTTAAGTGACCCGAAACTAATTCCTTCTTTTACTCTGTCCTCTGGGTATTCACTCTTTTTTCACTGTCTTTTACTCTGTCGTCAAGATGTTCACAATGACCTTCTGTTACTCTGTCCTCTAGGTGTTCGCTCTTTTTTTCACCGTCTTTTACTCTGTCCTCTAGAATCTAGATATTCACACTGAACATCTTTTACTCTGTCTTCTAGACGTTCACACAATTATTTTTTTTCTAAAATTTGGACCTCACGGATGAAGAGTAACGATTGAATTTAAATAGATAAAAAAAGAGTCCAAAACAAAGTTCCAGCATCAGTACATCAATAGGATAAGGACGCTTGATTTGGTGGTATACATAGGGGTGGCTTAAATATTCCTATGTAAACATGACGGAGTAAACAACGTAAAGCAAATAGAAATAAAGTGCAGATTGACAGAATGCCCTTTGCTTGAGAGAAGACTAAATGAATTTCGAATGGGAATAGAAAAAAAATCAGCAATGTATATTTTCGAGTTAAAAACAAAAATAGGAAACCTTGATAACGCTCTATAAAAATGTCTATAATATTATGATGAACTACATAAAAATGTTCAACTGGAATTCTATTATATTGTAGAAACAACAGTTTTTATGACATCATTAAATTAATTATTGTTCGATTTAAAGAGGTTATTTTTTTTACAAACTTGAACCACTAGGGGCCAACGACCGTCATCTCCTACTATTTCATAGTTATTATCAAAGTTATTTCGATAACTTAACGTTAATAACGTTCAAATCCCCCAAATTTCAAATCATGGAAACCTTTGTCTTGTTCAACAAGTCGTAAAATCGCATGCCCCCTGCAGGAAACGAATCGAACACCTAGTCGTCTCAAGTAGCGACGCTAGCCACTGGGCTAATCAACCCGACCGTAATATAAGCACTGTAGGTAATTCATGTATTCTTTACTAACTTAATGCAGGAACAACTGTTGGAAATTTCCAAAAGAATTGACTTATTTATAAGAGAATTAATGAAGAAATTAATGTGGCAATGAATAGCAGCATAACTTAAGTCAACGTTATAAGTACGAGCACATTCCTCTGAATTTACCTATATTGAAAAAAAAACTAAAGTTATCCATCCAAGCAACAAATAAAATAACGAGTTTCCAACGTGGGAATATAATATT
Organism: Mystacides longicornis; assembly: GCA_963576905.1. Classification (NCBI taxonomy): domain Eukaryota; kingdom Metazoa; phylum Arthropoda; class Insecta; order Trichoptera; family Leptoceridae; genus Mystacides; species Mystacides longicornis. Next base: position 12,712,097 of record OY756428.1, read on the forward strand.
TACGACCCATGGGCCAATGTGAAAAAAGTTAGATAATGCATAAACAGGTAATTATTTGAAATAAACAAAGTTTTATTTAAAATAATTACCTGTTCAAAAATGGGATTTCACAAAGTTTCCGCCAGCAACATCAATAATATTAGATAATGCATGTTTATAAAATTTATGTTTAATAGAACAATGCTAGAAGAAATATAAGCACTATGCAACGGCTACAGATGAATAACTGAAGGGGGCTAAGTTGTTTTAAATTTTGCAAATCACCGAAGAAGAAAAAAAGTGTTTTTCTCGCAAATCAAAATACCACTTGGTTAACAGAAAATTATGAAAAATCATTAATTATTATGGGTATAATAACTCCTATTCTTAAGATGAAAAGAATAGTTTGAAAAAAATTGACCATTTTTTAATGTTCGATTTTGTTCGCACAATACAGTAGAATATTATCATAATATCCCACCCTTATATTTTTCGCTATACAAAATAATGACAATCTCTGTATCCAAAAAAGCCATTTTTTATTCAATATAAAAAACCATCCATCAACATAAACTTCTGACCAAAATTGAATTTAAAATAACTTGCGTTCGTCAAACTTCTTCAGAACTTATAAATCTAACCTCAATTCTCCGAAAAGAATAATTATTATAGATATTTTTATATTTAGAATGTGATCCATTTTCTTAAAAAAAAACACTTAACAAAATTATTTATGAGTTTCTCAAAATATTTACATTTCCGAAATAAAATAAAACAAGAAAAAAAGATCTAAGTTTCAAGTTTGAAAGTATACTGAAGAAAAAAAAAACATATTTTTTCTTGTAAAAAAAAGGCCCATAAAAACTTTTCTTATTTCGTATTCACTCGTAAATATTTAAGAATAAAACATTATCATTGTTTTACTTCTCATAAAATATACATTATTAAATATTATACAAGAATGCTATTTATTTATGATAAAAACGTACAAATATATCATCGAAATGTATGGGAATTCAAACAGACCGAAATTAACCAAATGCTATTCAACAAAAAGGCATGAATGGGTTATTCCACGATTTAAAATAAATATATACTAGCTTTCCCGACAGACGTTGTCCTGTAGTCCTAACCAGAGGCGGCCCGTTCACTGCGCCCCCAGAAACAAAAATACATGCGCGCACACATTCTACCTCACCTATGAAGTAGGTACCGAAACGAATGTGCCCGTTAATTTTGTTGACTTTGCGGTGGAGTAAGTGGGATGGGCTACTGTAAGAGCGGCAATCACGTATGCGAGAATGAGAGGGAACTACCCACGATGGCGTTGGCGCGTCGCAGGTAATCATTTCCATACGTACTAACTTAAATATTGTATTTTATATCATTTCTTACCAATTTTTTCAACCTTTTGTTAGTTATTCTGTTATCCGGAGCGGAGAAGAATCCAATAAATCAAACATTGAAAGAATCTGTTCAGCCAATCTCGAGTTATACGTGTTCGCACTAACCCGACATTAATTTATAATAATTATATTAGAGATAACGCTTACTGGAGATATTTCACTTAAATGAACTAAATACAAAAGGTGAATACCGACCGAACGACCTCGGTAGCCTAGTTGTACTGGCGTGGACTTCAGATCCGAGGTCCCGGTTTCTATTCCCGGTCGGATCAGAGTTTTTCAAAGTGTTTTTTCACTTGATATTTCTACCCGAGGTTAGCCTGTCTCAGATTGGACGAGACCGGTTGACTAGAAAAAAATGCCTCAGGCAATAAGTTCCGCCGCTTATACTGACACCTTTGTATAGAAAAGTGTTATATTATTACTATTAAATAGGTACATATACATAGACAAAATGACAAAGTTATTGAACTACTTAGCACGTATATGATAAAAAGAATTCGAGACAATTCTTTCATACGGGTAAGAGACATGGACAGTAAAAGCCAAATGATGTGGTGCTGGAGACGTTTACTCCGAGCTAATGTTGCAATTTTGAGAATTGAGGATAGGAGACTTTCTTTCTTGTGTTTGAAGGGGATCTTCCAGTACTTCGGACAAATTGCCAGACGAGATGAAAACAGCCTGAAAAAATTGGTAGTATTTGGTGGTGTTGTAAGATCTAGACACACAAGGAAGAGGTGTTGTAAGATCTAGAGGCACTAGGAAGAGCGCTCACTAGATGCTCAGTAGATGTACATATCAATCAGTACTGGTGTGGACATATTATGTGACAGTTGCTGTACCAGTGCGAACGGCGATGTTTCGGGAGATATGGACAACTGTAAATGGTGTTATTGTGGCAGAGAGTGCTATGTCACGACACGAACCTCAGTAATGAGGAAAAATGGCGATGATGATGATTTTTATTCGATTTGAGTCGGTTCGATCGCTGATTCGCTGCCGATTTTTGTCATTTTATTTGGCACAAATAAAACTATGGGAGTTTAGGACTATTTCAAGAATTTGCGAATCAGTTGGGGATGCTAAGTAGATGCTAATAATACGTTAATTATTTTGAAAAGGTGTTTCAATTTTTATGAATTACTATAAGAATTAACTACAAGAATGATAAGAATGACTATTGATGGATCTGTTTCAAACCACATATTTTCCATCCGAATTAAGTCAATCGCACCAACTATTAAACTTCCATCAAAAATCTGCATGCCAATTTTTTTAATGGCAATGGTTGTCAGATAAATAAAAATTGTTTCTATAGATTTTTTCACTAATGGCGTTGTTGTATCGAAATCCGTTCCGTACCTACTAACTTTAATTTTATATTATTTGATATCCATTTTTCGAATTTTTATTAGTTATTTTGTTATCCGGAGCACAGAAGAATCCATTAAACCAAAAATGATAAAAATCTGTTCAGCTCGAGTTATAAAAGTTCGCACTATCCCCCTAACCCGACATATTTTTATATTATAGATTTTGGACCAAATAGAACCTCATAATATGTTTGAACCATCCCCATAACGGCATAGTTTTATCTTTTTTTTTTCAAACCGAATAGAATAAATAGCAGCGATCGTACAAGAACCGAACCGAATGGAACCGCATAATGTGTGAAATGGGTCTTATAGGCACATCAATCACACAGAATAGCGCTACACCGCACGTATTGAAACCTCAAATCTGAACTGAAAGCCATTTACCGACCAATTAACTGTCGGTTATTGAATAATGGGAAGACGATTGTGCTCACTCCTCCATTCAAATTTCATTGGGCGTGCATCAATTCAGCCACAGTATGTACTAGCTTATGTAATTAGCAATTAACCAAACGATTCGCAGATAAGACTATTAACTATGAAGAAATCATGTTGGTAATTGCCATCCTAAGTTTCATTTTTTAAGTACTTCTTTTCCTCTTGATATAGACCATGGCCTGTTTTTTCTTTTATTTTACAAAACGGTTTCCGTCTTTGGGACTTTGAGACCAGCGTTCCGGTGGTCTACCTTTTCTGGTTCTTCGACCCTCTGTTCTCTTTGGAGACAATTTTGGAGATTCTCTCGTATCACTATTCGTATCGTCTTTTTGAGTACATAGTTGCAAGCTAATTACTGTATTATGTTCGATAGTTATTATTTAATTTAAAATTTAACAAAATACTAAGATTGATCATTTATTTATTTGATTTATTTAATACAAATCAAAGAAAAAAAAATACATTAGGTATGTATCACAACAAAGAAAAATAATACCTATCCTTTGGCAGTTTTTTTGAAACTATACAAGTGTGTAGGAAATATTTAAATTTCGCCAAGATCATTACATCCCCCCCCCCCCCCCCCAGTAACCTTTAATATATATTTCGTATATTGTACCAAAAAGAGTGTAAACAGAGTGGCGTGGAAGGTATAGAGGAGGCCTTTGTCCAGGAGTGGACGGGAAGAAGACATTGTAGTTGCGTATAATTTATTAAATAAAATAATTAAAAATACTTCTTTTTTGTTTACCCATCACGCCGTTTCCCGAAGGTGGTAGGCAGAGAGTACGGATTTCCATTATGTCCTATCCAAACACACCTCTTTCGCTTCTTCCAAACGCATAACATTCCGCATACACGCTCTTCTATTTCTTTTGCTCCTGACTTGGCCCTCCTCTAAGACTGAACCGATATGATCGGACCATGTCATTCGAGGTCGGCCTCGTCTGCGTGCACCCATTCTTTCAGATTTATATATCCTTTTTGTCATTCTCTCCTCGTTCATTCTTATACATGCCCAAACCACCTTAATTTAATAACTTTCATTCTAGTCACTACGCTAACATCCACTCCACACATTCCTTTCTAATATTCTCATTCCTCACCTTATCAATCAGTCTCTTTCCGCATATCCTACGCAGTGATCTCATTTCCACAGCAGTTATTCCAACTTCCAGATTTTTCGTCCATGTCCATGTTTCACTCCCATACATCATGGATAAGAAAAGTCTATTGTTTTTCAAAAGTTAGCTGGGTGTAATCAAGTTTAGGTTACCTGTTCCTGAGACGTGGATATGTCCATTTCTTGATGATTTTAAGTATAGCGTGGTCTAAAATCCTTGATGTTTTCAAGTATAACGTAGTTAGGGATTGCAATCCGGTCTCATTTTGAATCCGGCCGGATCCAACCGGATTTTCGTCAATCCGGCCGGATCCGATCGGATCCGACCGGATCGAAATAATCTTGATTAATTGACATTTTTAACAATAATGAAGGCTAAAAATAAAACAGCACATATACGAAAGTAATTTTATAAGGGTATGACTACTTTTAAATGGTAATAACTATAAAAAAAATTGTTTCAAAAAAAAATTACAAATTAGATTACGTATTATGAAAGTCAAATTCAAATTTAACGAAAATATGTATTTTAACCTGCTTGATTGATCATGATTTGAAAAGAAAGATTCTCAGAGAACCGACACCACGATAGAGAAAGATTCTCGAAAACTCTCCAATCCATTGTGGAATAAACCATTCGAGGTAGAGTTAGAAACTCCGAATTCGGAGCTTCTGCGATATCGAGAACGGCAGGCAATGGGGTAGCAAAGCAATAGAAGGCGTTATTGGAATGATCACGTCAACAAAACGGATCCGGTGATTCTGGTAGAGTATGAAATCACATCAACCAAAATACCTTTGGACGAGCACTAAAGAGATTTATTTATTTATTTTTTTTATAAATGAATCTGTGCTCACTCAAAGTGAACACAAATACACTCCTTGACTCTTTCACAGTAAGCTACTGAAAGCTTGTGTCGTGAAAGAGGAAGATGGTCGGCACCTGGGATCGAACCACGACGTCCGCAGTACGAAAGCCGGCGTTGTAACCGCTGGGTCACCAACCACTTCTTTATTTATTTATTTTATTTTCCATTATCAATTACACAACAAACAGTTTACATATATAATTATTGGAATTTACTGCCCCACTAGACAAAGTCTGTTCTGGGGCAATACTACTTCAATTCAAATCAAAGTTGGATGTGCAGTTAGACATCCGCGTCCTAGAAGTAATACTTATGACAGGAAATATTCAGAGACACTCATATATCGAGAATAAATGTTTGAGAAACTATTTCAGTTTTATCCTTGAATATAACTGCACACACAATCTAATGTATACCAGATAACAATCATAATAGTTTTGCTTTTAAATAGGTTAATATATTTATTGTTGGCTAATTATTGCTTCATGCTCACGCCATTTTTCTAAGAGATGCCTTTTCATTGGATAGTCAATGCTATCAATACGATCAGTCAACACTACTTAACCCCACTTTGGGCACAGGGAGGCAAAAACAGCATTACACTGCGCTCAGTGTGACGGATTTGCCTCCTCTTCTCTTATTACCTTTATGAGTACCTATAACGACCCTGTGGAATTGCTAGGGATACGGATTTGAGTCCGGTCTGTGTCGAAAAATCTCTAAACAATTTGTGCCGGATCCGATATGAGCATTTTGATGCCGGATCCGCCGGAATACCGGATCCGGTTTTCCGGATTGCAATCCCTAAACGTAGTAGACCAGACTGTATAGAACAGTGAGGATTTTGGTTCTAATCCATATCATCATCGAATACGTACTTTTATACAAACAATTTGAACAAAACTGATCGTCTTGATATTATGGTCTATGTGATTTATAAATGAACACTTGACATTAATTTATTTCTTATCGAAATTAAAATAGTAATTCTAGGAAAGGAATTGCGTTCTATTTCTAGAAGTTATTAATATGAATTCAAATCAATTAGGTGTTCCGGGAAACCATAATTAAACCGATGACTATTACATGTATGCCTATGAGGAATGCAATCAGACGTATGAGTAGTAAATTGAAACCATCGAGGATTGCACAAGCAACTTATAAATAGCTCAAGACAATATCATCCTGAGACACATGGCAACGTTTAATTGGAAAATCCAATAATTGATTAGTTTAATGTTCCATCGTTGTTTTATAAGTAATCCAGATTAATTTTATCACATAATATTTGATATACAGAAAATAACAAAAGGATCAACTAAATTATTACAATTTGAACTTATATGGCCTAAGGTATAAATTTAAAAAAATTTAAATAAAAAAATGATGAAAAAAAGTCATGTAATATATTGCTAATATGTAGGGTTGTTATTTTTTTAACGTTTATCTAACCGATAAAAAGATTACATTGAACATATTATCGAAAAATGTAGTTCTTGAAATATTGTAATTAATCCTTATGGTACATAAATTGTATAAAAATTAATAATTGTGTATTAATTCAAATCATTTATATATATATATGTGAGAAATGTTACACAAAAATAGCTACTGAATACTTAAATTAATATCTTCAACTCAATTAAACTAATGTGACCTGATAATGAAGGGGAAAATTCATAATAAGTCGAGGTGTGACAATTAATTGTTCTGGCTAAGAAAAATCAGGCAATTGACCGGATACCAGTGGGTGAAAGAGGTCTTTCGGTTAACCCAGGACAGAAAAGCCTACGCCATATTAATGGAGGACCTGAAATGGCACAGGAAGAGTAAAAATAAAATGTTAGAGCAAAAGTCAGATTGACAATTATTGGCAGTGTAAAAATGTTGAAACTTAATAAGATACAGAAGAAAAATTACAAATGATGGTCAACATTTATGAAATTAACATTCAAAGAATAGCAAGAAAAGACGAAGACTATCAATCAAGCAAGGAATTAAATTTAAAAGTTTTCTAATTTTAATTTAACTTACACAAATTAGTAGTAGGAATCATATTAATAATCATTTATGCTGGTTGTGTAAAGCCTCTAAAATATATCAAGTAATCAGATCTTGATTTAGGCGGAATAAATGTGTAGGTAGGTACATTATATTGTTAGCTCATAAAGGTAAAACTAATAATACGGGATGCTGTACGAATGCTAAGATTTGTTTTAAGAAGTGGCGGAACAGGATGTAGCAAATTATAATTTCATTACGGCACGGGGTTAGGCGCAAATTAATTGAACACAACACAAACAATGTGAGAGAGCGGTTAATATTAGATAATGAAAAGGAAATTTTGAGCCGTCAGCCACTACAATGTATAGTTACCACGTTAAAAGATAATACAATGAGAATATCTACATACCCCTTTACCGCATAAACGATATTAATTATAAGCGCCTCATTCAACAAACACATAAATAGGAAGCCTAAATTAACTTCTTGTCTGATATGTACGAACGTTCAAAGTTGATTCTTAAGATGGCGGCTAAAGGTTTAGATTTAGTTAGAAGGTAGGTCGGATTGAGGAACTAAAGATTCAAAATCAGAAGTCTACACAAGCTCTGTTTAGTATTGTAGATGTTGAAATGTCTGTGTTTGTTTAATAAAATTAGTAGTATCAACATAGAAACAGTCTTTATCAAGAGTGAACTTCAGGATTGTTTGAAAGAACCATAATATTAAGCGTAGGCCCATTACTTCTACCATTATGGAGATGAGTTGGACCTGACTGGTACATCTATTAAGAATGCCGAAAGACAGTTCGCCGAGGAGTAATAATAGTAATACGTGATTTTGTGGGAAGAGGTCACAAACAATGCAGAGCTCTTGTACGGTTGTGCCTCCCTATGGCCCTGAGTCCATAGAGATATCTCTTATTTAGAACACTTTGCAGTGTTCTCCACTGTTTTATTAGCCGTTACTATGTGAGATAATTTCAGAACGTTGCGTTGTGTGGGCCTTTTTAAGACTTGAACGCTGAACTGGCCACGCTTCACGATATAATAGAAGAAATGGTTAAGAGAGTTAGCCATGCACAGAGGTTATCCTCGCCGGGAGTACGAAAACCAGTTGAAGAAAACGGCAAAAAGATAGGAATCGAAGGTGTTACAAAGAACTTTGCTTCAAACAACACGCAGGGTTCAAACTGAAGAAGTAGAATGGGTCCAACTTTTTACATAAAGGTGAAGTTTAGGAGAAAATAAAAAATAATATAGGTAAAGAATGCGTACCAATCTTCACAACTGTTGATGTATTACTTTTTAGAACATTATCTAAGTACAGAATATATGATGAAAGCTTGGGAATTATAAACAATCTAGGGAAAAGATCTTCTTGAAAGATTTCACGGTTGAAAAAAAGCAACATTTTCAATTTGCACAATACGTTTAAGATTTCCGTCACCCCATAAGAGAAGGAGTATAAAATGGAACGACGCTACGGATATTCACGCAGCGAGCAGCCTTGTTCCTCGTGTAATAGGATTCATTTCTTTAACAAGGAGGATAAAACCCCGAGAGCGTAATGACACGATAAATAAGAAAAACTTAGCGATGTGTTTCGTTGAGGGTATGCCTAGCTAGAAGATCCTGCACCCTGGGAATACAAACTTTATTCAGTTCCTGAAAATGATAAGTTTGATTCATTTCGTATCCAATTTCCTTGTTACATGTGTTATTAACTTTGCAAATGGAATAATGTGATAAAATAAAATTAATTGAACGGATTTTGCTGCCTGTGTAGTGTTAGTTAAAAATAAATGTAAAACGTGTATATAAGATTAAAAAAAAACCAAAAGACACCACGAAAGATGTGAAGTTTCAAAGTAATTTGTTTATAGTTTTGGTTGAAAATAAGTATCGTTTTTTAGGGTTATAATATATTTAGGACTAATTTATGTAGATATCATTATATATTTATGTATCATGTAATACAAAAAGTATCTGCATTCGAAACGAAGTGCCTCAGGAGAATTTTGGATAAAAGATGGTACCACCGCATCACGAGCGACGCTATACGTCGGCGCACCCAGCGTGAGCCCATCACTTCTACCATTATGTGGAGGAGATGGATTTGGCTGGGACATGTGTTAAGGATGCCGAATGACAGTTGGCCGAGGAGAGCGCTGTTCTTCCTCCCATCAGGGTCCCGAAGACGAGGAAGACCCTCTCATACTGTGTTCCGCTCCTTCGAAGCAGAGCTGAGGAATCTGGACATGGTGTGGGAGGACGTCATAAACGTTGCGCAAGATCGAGCGCATTGGAAAGCTCTTGTTGCCTCCCTATGCCCCTAAGTGGGGCCTTAAGGGAGTTTGGATTGGAATTTATGTCCACTAATATTTATCCATGAGTTCGAACTCATTAACAATAAAAAAAATCATTCACAAAATTTTAATACACAAACGTCTTTTTTTCGTTATTATTTGTTGTTTTTTAATAGTTGCAAATGTAGTTTATTGTTGTTTCCATTTCCGGTAGGTACCTACATCAAATCTGAAACCTCCCATTACTGACTGACCACCCGAATGCCACCTTCCCTCACCATCACAGAGTAAAAGATAGGTATGTTTATTAAATTTTTCGTACTTACAGTACAACTTATAAACTACGAATACAATATATAACCACCTCGGTAGTCTAGTGGTATGGGCGTGGACTTTAGATCCGGGGTCCCCAGTTCGATTCCCGGTCGGGTCAGATTTCTCACTTAAAACTTCTACCCGAGGTTCGCCTGTCTCAGATTGGACGGGACCGGTTGACTGAAAAAAATTGCCTCAGGCAATAAGTTCCGCCGGCTATACCTACTGACCCCTTTGTATGTGTAAATTTATTTATTTATTAAACAGTATATCCTCAGCACAGACTCTCGTCTAGTGAGGCAATAAATCCTTTACACAAAATATATATTATATTATGTAAAATGTTTATATTTTTTGTATTTTGGAAAATAACAATAAAATAATAATAATAAAAAACAAAGTGAATCTTAATTAATAATAGATAATGTTCTGCGTAACGGATAAGTGAATAAATGTGTTTGTAGATGATCGGCCGTTGATTAGCGGAAACTAACTCACACCACGTTTCAAAATTTATAATTTTTATCATTGTTTTCAGAGTAATAAAAACATTTTTTGTTAGGCCTGTTATATAATATGACCACCCTATGAGCGTTGGCTTTTTGTTTGATCCATAGTTTACAATTCTGGATATAAAAATTGTTTGGAAAAAAAAAACTGGAAACAGACAATACAACAGTACGCAGTCAACGGGAGAAATTCGACCCATGAAATAATCACAAGGTTAAAAATAACAAAAATGTTAAAACTCAACTATAACAATACAAACGGAAACAATGCGAAGCGACGGGACATATGTACGAGTACCAAGTAGGAAATAACAGTTTCCATTACGATACACAGACACCGCGAAAATGTTCAAAGCCATCGAGATAACGAAAAAATAGCTCTCTGAAATGGATCGCTTCTATTGTGTTGTTATTTTTACAACATTATTCTACACGAAATATTGTGTTTGGTAATATGTAGAAATAATGTTTCCGGATATCCCATATAGGGCATCAAATACCGTCATAGTGAGGATTATTAAAATATCCTCAAATCCTTAATGAGAAATAATCTATTTCATCACAAATTATATCAGAGGTTAGGCATATCGCCAGCATAGACTATTAGGTAGATTAGTAACTAACCGAGGCTTCCTTGTACCAGGCACCCTCAAGGTGACTTATTGCCTTACCCCTACATGCAGGGCTCTATAGGGGCGGAATCATCATTTTCCAGCTCCGGCTTTGGAGGATGCATCATGCGCTTCTGTAGAAAAAAGAAAGTAGAGGATATCCCATGCACCTCCACAGAGAAAATTTGATTGAAGATATACATACTCAATACCTCCACATCAGTGGTAACAGGGGACATGGTGTGCGAGGAGGTCATTTAATCCGCGCGAGATCGAACACGGTGAAGGGCTCTGTTTGCCTCCCTTTGCTGTTGTGGGGTCAGACAAGGAGTATTGATTGATCGATTGATTGCAATGTCAGTCTCCAACGTGATAATGTAAAATCGGAGCCCTTTGGGATCCTAAAGGGACGATTCGACTGATTTATAGGACAGTCAAACAATTAACAACCCCTAATCTATTGCTGCCGTCCTACAGGTTCAGCTGATGGTTGGTTAATAATGATTCTCTCTGTGTGCTCATAAATGGATAATGAATAGGAGCTAGAAAATACTTAATCGAGATGTGCCATTGTGTTAATGTCAATCTGTCACTTAATCACTGTCTCACTACTATTGTGTCCTTACATATAAAATTGTAACAGTAAGGTCGTAATACAAAAGGACATACCTATTTCTTATTGAAAATAGATATTAGTAAGAAAGATTTTTTCATCGAATCAGTTTTTATAGCTAAATGTGTTTATACTACGCCGGCTACGAAAATATTGATTCGACAAGTGGTGACACCTTATATTACCTAATATTGATGGCGCCATTGGAGAATATTATTTTCCTAAGTAAATGTGTTTTATTATCATATGTTTTTTTTTAAATGAATCTGCGCTCACCCAATGTGAACACTAATGCACTGTCTTGTGTTGTGAAAGTGGAAATGGTCGGCAACAGGATTCGAAACCAATATGTTAATGTTGAAAAATAGATTTCTGACTCAGTTTAAATCTAGGTCATCAAGCAATAAACGTTCCGATTTCCATTAATTGTCCTTCGATTAATGTTTCATAAAGAAACCTAGAGAGACAAGCAAATATAAGCGACAGGCACCTGTGTTTAGAACATAGGAGAATATATTATGTAGATAAAGTTAAATGCCGATTCAAATATATTTTTAACAAGCTTTTCAAAGTGTGATAGATGTCGAAAATGTATTTGTGATGTAATAGTATCTTTTTTAAATAAATAAAAAATAAGCAACAAAATTTTTTCAAACAAATTGAAGGAGAAACCATTTTTACAAAAAAAAAAAAAAAAAGCCGTTACAGCAGTACTAATAGAACGTCATTCGTCCAATAGGCGCAGAATAAGCAAATTTAATCTTCCACGACATCGTCCCAAATAGAATGTCTAGGTAAAAGAAATTGAAGTACGCTGATGTTTTACATTACATTCGGGCTGTCATGGAAGATTTGCTTATTCTGCGCTTATTCAATGAATAACATTCTATTAGTAGGGCTGCCAAAATGTTCTCATAGATTATCAAAATTCACGGAGAGTTTTTTTTTACTTTTTACCATGTCCATGTTGTGAGTACATTTGAATTTGAATATTTGGAAGGAACATGAATCTAATATGAGAAATGCTATTGATCGGCCGTCTTTCAATAAGAACAGCCCCCGTAGACAAATTCAAATTGGCGTTTGACTACAAACGAAGATTTTGCCAATGTATAGTGCGAAAAAAATAATTGTCCACTGGAACATAAAAACAATTATTTAAACCAAACAAAGACACTTATAAAAATATAAAAAGTGGACAGTTAATTTTTTTCCTACTCTACATTGTCGAAGAATTCGATTGTATAGTCGATCGCCAAATGCAATTTGTCTAGGCCTACTGTACATTTTGTCTTTGATTTGATTGCTGAAAATACTTCACATGTGCTCTTTTTTAAACTCACGTTTAAATAAAGCAATAATTAAAACAGTTTAAAGCTTTTATTTACTAAAAACCTTAACAGCCCATACATAAATAATTGTAAAACACGTGTTCCTATGAAACTTATCATGAAACGAATAAAAATCCAATTGATCATTTTATTTTACTTAAATATTTATAAGGCAATTGAACAAAATGAACATAACAATATATGATTACGGATAACATTTCGTTACCTTAATGCAGAACTATCCTAAGTATCTCAAGAGTAATTTTTGACAGGAGCAGTTTAAAGTTTGACATATGTCATAATAATTAAAATATTTTTAAAATTCAACCCAACTTTTGACATGCATTAGTACATTGTACATGTTAAAGCTCACATTTATTGAAACAATTGTTATCTTTATTTAACTTTTTTTTATTTTATATTTTCACTACATAGTGAAATTCTGCAGGAGATTAAAATTAATTCATTAACAATCACGGTGTCATCTATTTAGGATCAAAATGTTTATGAGGAATTGGTAAAAAAAATAATCAATGTGAGATGGGATATTTCTCCACATAATATTATATTGGTCTATGCTCGACATTTCCTCATACTCAACTCATTTTGACCAAAACATGAACTTAGGATAGTTCTGCATTAAGGTAACGATTTGATGATTTATAGACAGAATCGTGGGGAAATAAGATCAACTTTTGTGACCCAAACGTACAGAAGCATATTGGCATTAACGAAGGTAGGTATTAACCAATTAGAACCCCCGAATTCTGTTCCCATGCATACAATTAACATATCGAGACGACTAGAGACAATAATGGCCCATGTATTAATTAACACGGCACCAATTGAACTATATGATTATACATTCATTTGATGAGTGTGACGTAGTCGAATAATATAATGTATTGTATTGTCAGTAAAATTTAAATTAAACCAGCTGTCGTGTCTAGTAATAACAATGATGAGATACTAATATACGAACGCCGCCGCTTTAACGTGGGTTATCATCAGAAATGTTAATCAAAAGTTTCACGCGCAGAGGCATCCAGAACAGACTAATTCGATATTCATTAGGTTATATTATTTGGATACACAAAACATCAGAATGTTAATTCGAAAGATCTTCTTTGAATCTTTTGGGATTTGATTACATTTTTTAACACTGCTAAAAATACTTCCAGTTGAAAGTCTGTCTAAAGACAGAAATGCACAGAATATTTTAGCTAGAGATGATCTGACTAGAGCGATTAATTGAGAGTTTAGAAATATAAACAGCTGTTCGCAGAATAGGTAGAGAAGTCCTGCTCCAACAATATTTTGTTTCACTCTATTTATAGGGTTGGATGGTCATCAGTTTATTAGAAACAATCTTTGAAGATTTCTAGGTGCTCTACTTAGAGACAAAATGTCTAGAATAATATCGATCATTTATGAACAATATAAATAAATTACAATAACCTTAATAAATTACAAGAAACAATAATAATAAAATACAACAATAATAATAAATTAAAACGGTACAGTTGCACAATTAAGTATACAAAGAAATCCAAAAAGAATATTTGAGAGTATACAAGTAACAAAATTAATAATAGAGCCGCGGGCTGTTAAAGCTGGCAGAGCTGAGGGACATGGACATGGTGTGGGAGGAGGTCATAAACATTGCGCAAGATCGAGCGCAATGGAGAGCTCTTGTTGCCTCCCTATGCCCCTGAGTGGGGTGTAAAAGGGAGAATTGTATTGTATTGGGCTGTCAAAATATAAAATGTCAGAACACAAAAAAACGAAAACATCAATAGTAACAGTATCTGCCACAACAGTAATAGTTAAAGTGAAACAAAATGCACAGCAACAATAAAAAGGCAATTCAAAGTATATATATGTCAAAAAACAATTAAAATCACAAAAAAAAATATATATAAAATAAATGGTCAAAGACATAACACAAACTTAATCTTAAAAATAATTAATAATTAGGTAAAAATTAGTCATTAGGAAGTGGTTGGTAGCCCAGTGGTATTCGTCGACGGCCTTCGTACGCACAGCGTATTGAAGATTATGGGATCCCGGTGCCAACTATTTCCACTTTCACGACACAAACGTTTGGTTAGTGTCAAAGATGTCTAAAAGTGTATTTGTGTTCACTTTGAGTGAGCCCAGATTCATTAAAAAAATGGATGTTAGAAAGAGCGCAAGCAACAGGTTTGCTTATTTATTTATTAACATACTAAATGCCCAAGTGGCCTTTAATACAAATTTTACAAATTAAAGAAATGACAAAATTGCACAACTTAAAATTAAAAAAAAAATAAACTCAAATTAAAAAAATAATAAAATTATCCGATATTTAAAAGATTTCTTATGTAGGTATTTTTGGTCGCTACGTCATGAAAGGTGAAAAAGTCTTCTGGGTCTGCATCGTAAACTCGAAGGCTGCACTCAGTCACAATAGTCCAATCAACTATTAGTAGTTTTTCTTCAATTTTTGATAAGTTCAAAATATTTTAAGAGTACCTACAGTTTGATGTGCAATTAAATTGATAAATAAATGTCATTTTTATAATATTAAATTATTTTCTAAAATGCTAGTGTAACGTAGTGTACAGATGGGTACTGTAAAGACTCACTTGAGACTAAAGTATATTAGATATATTTTCATGTACTAAACAGTATTTTCCTTGCGGCAATAACTTACACACAGGATATGAGTCGTAAATCAAATATCAGAACGGTTTTCCTTAGTCACAGAACATAACTCTCAAGGAATACTTGAAAAAAAAACACATGTAATTACACTTTTAATTTTATTTTTGGTTTAAACGTTACATCATGTTGCAAAAAAGTTTATAAAATATGATGTTATACAAAAACAAAGGTCTTACATGGAGTCTGAAATATCATTTTTTTAAATGGATCGAATCACCGATTCAGATAAATGGGACGATTGTTTAAGATGGAATGGATTAAGTACCTACACAAGAGAATAATCTCCTCAACATTTTATTTATTTATTTTTCGTTTTTTTTTTTTAATAATTTGCTGTAAATTGATTCTAAAATATTGATTATATTTTATTTTCTATTTAACACATAAGCAAACCTTGATACATGTGGGTTGATTTTATATACTTACCTTAAAGATTCGGAAAAGTATACACATCTTTGATCCAGATAGAGAAAAAGTACCTATACTTACAAAATAATTAGCTAAAAAACATGTAAATGAATTTAAAGAGTTGGCTTAAAAATAACAATATATTATTGTATTTTTGTTTTACATCGCACTTAGCAAAAAGGCATATTATGCTGTTATTCTGAGTACGATGTTTTTTATTACAGTATAAATAAACAAAATTTATGAAACAAATATCAGTATCGACATTATAAATGCCATAAATTTTGTACATAAAAAAAAATATTTTGAAAATGTGCAGCATACGTTTGTAATGATACGAAAAAAAACGAAAATTTCCATAAAATTTATCACAAAAAAAAAATATTCGTATGAATTCGACCGGACAATTGAATCGAAAACATGTATGTTTCATTGAATTACCTTCGGGTAAATATTAACATATTTAATTATTTTGAAGTATTCGAATTAATAGCATGTTACTAAAAAAAATGTTTATTTGTATATAACAAAATTAATAAATTATGTGTACTTGTGGTTACTTGAATAAAAAGCGCTCATGCTCTAATGGCGAATAATTACATGCTGAAATTCCGTTTCATGCGTATTTACACATTGTATAAAAATAATTAAAAATTAATTAATTTAAACGAAATGTTATGACAACGATAGAGGTGCGTATTTTTATATTTGTTTTTAAAATATGGAAAAAATGAATTAATTAAAAAAAAAAAAAAACTATTTCGTTGAATACGAATTATTGGTCATTTTTATTGAAAGTGATAGAATAATATTATTGATAGGTATGAACTATTACTATAAAATCTCTAGAGGTCTCAGATTTTCCATTCAAATAGCATTCCTGTTGTCCTTATGTAAAATGTTGAGAGAGTTACTCTCTTCATAGTTCGAACTCATGATGTAGGTATATCGCGATGCACCATGACCGATAAGACCGATATAGTTTTAATTAGTTTGTAGTGTTTAATTTCAATTGATTGTGTTATGATGGTGGGGTTTAATATCATGAATTTCAGTTAGGACTGCGTCCTGTATTCTCTCGGATCTTTTTTCCTGGGAAGCGGATTGTAGCCTAATTTTTGGATTAATATAACACAAGGGCCACAATACGAATAGGCGAATAGTGGTCCACGCGAAGCCTACATAGCCCGGTGATGGGGAGGCCTCGCTGTGACCAAGCGCGGAGCCGAGTAGGACGTATACGGTTAATTTTTGGAAGGAGGAAGATGGTTGCCCACCACGTGTGCTGTACATAGAAGTCCAATTGTATGAAATTGTATGCTGTTGAAAATTATAAGGACAAGAGGAAACGTAAGAAGGTGGATGCCCTCAAAGTCGCCGAGGTGCGTACGAGGAGGCCTGGAGCCAGGAGGTTATATAAGTTGGAAGACGTCGCCAGGAGACTGGACAACGAAGCCGCCCAGAGAATTATAGGTACCTAATACTGCGCATCATAACTAATTTAAGAGGTCAGTTCACTAGACATTATTATTTTTTGTAAATAATTTTCACTGAAATTCCTTGTAATGTGCCTTTCTTTTGCTTTTAAGCCCATCCTCTGTCCACCGTGGCAGAGGGCAAGCTAATAAAGGACTAAATAATTTAAACATTTTTTTAATATAAAAATGCGGATCTTGCAAACCTCCACGTTCTATCTTTATAATAGAGCACAAAATACATTCATGACACAGAGTACATGACAGTAAAAAAATGATTCATCTTATGCTCTACGGATACTCAATATATAGAGTTAATTAGTATTTTGAAGGCAACGATTTCACTCCTCTGTGGAACGAAAAATCACCACAGGATGTCCACTGTCCAGCTATCCTTCCACTTCTTGGGTGGTCTGCCTGGCAGTCATCTGCTATTTGGTATAGAATCAGCTGATATTTTTGAGAATCTGCACTCTCTACGAGATCTCTTCAGACAACAACCAACTCTAGTTCAAATACATACAAAACAGTCATTCTCCCTCTAAAGACCAGCTAACTGTATTGTGGTTCACTAAATAAAGATATTAAATTTGATAAAAACTAACGAAAAAATATCAAATTTAACAAACATCCACCCCATGGCCGGGGGTCTGACATGTATCTGAAAAGCAGGTTCTTTTATTTTCAAAAAAAATATACAAACTTACCGAAAGGTATATAATTTTGTATGAAAAATGTTGTTATCTTGAAATTTCAACGGATATTTCCTTTACCTGAAAACAGAAGAAAAAACATTATTAAAAAAAAGCCAAAGAAAAAAATATATTGAATGGGTATATTCATATTCAAACATATTCTGGTAAACCCAAATCATTAACATCGCATTTTAGCTCCCAGGATCTTGTATTTGGGAAAGGATTTTTATTAAAGAACATTTTCAACAGAACATAAAGACAAGAAAGCACATAGATTCTTGTGTTAAAAGAAAAACAACACAATAATAATATGTTTTGCATATTTTAAATATTGCGTACCTAAATGATATAAAACAGCAGGAATTCTCGTATGTAATAACATTTTATAGATAAAGATAAGAGATAAAAAAGGGTCGAAAACGATACGGTTATATGTAGTGCTCTCAATATACGTATGTACCTACCAAGTATTGTTATTATTGTTGATCGTTTGGTATCCCAAAACGCTAGAAGATCTCTATATTATTATTTTATTTCACCGACTAGTAAATACAGAGTGTATGAATGTACGTGAAAGAATTTTCATACTACATCGATGAGTTGATACATATTTAATATATCTACAGGATGTTATGTAGAAATAAGTCTGGCTTATTTTTGTTGATTTTCAATCTTGAATAAAAAAAAGGCATAAATGTGTACGACAAAAATGTCAACAAAATTTTCAAACATCGCAAGAGGTGTAAGTCATATTACCCAATTTATGGTTTCAATGATTGTTGAGCGATAAACATTAGTGTCAAAAATTATATCCATCCACATTACTCATTTATCATTCATTCATTAAAACTAAAAAAGTTGAAGTAAAATTGAATTTTTATTTTATCTTATTGAAACATACATCGATCTTCCATGTTTTGGGCGGAAGGAGCTTGGTGATAGTCCATTTCAAAATAAAAATTCTTAAAGAGTCTTGTATACATAGTATCATTGATAAGCTTGCTGCACCCTGGAGGGCTGCTGTCACTGCGTCCCATAATGGAACTATTGTGACTAAAAAATATATATTATAGTATTATACATACATGCTCCATTTTACACCCCACTCAGGAGCATAGGGAGAGGCAACAAGAGCTCTCCATTGCGCAACGTTTATGACCTCCTGCTACTATAATATTAAAATTTTGAGAAAGATCTTTTGTAGAAAATAGAAAAAAACCTTAAATAAGTTTATTTGTACTCTGAAACTTTTAATAATTCAACCAAATCAGAATCAACCCTCTTTTTAGCGATTATAGAATAAGCCTTTAAAGTCCACATAACCGAACAATTGAATAATTAGTTTGTTAAAAGATTTATTTCTTGTATCACGGATTTATTTAATTTGAAAAACAAACACAATTTTTTACCGCCAATACGAGAGATTTATTGGAATGAAGATGTGAAAAGTCCGCAGGCAAATAAAGAGTTTGAAAATAAGGTTGTCCAACTAATGTTAATAGATTATTGATGTTTTCGGCGGTAACTTTGTGAAATCCCATATTTTTTATAGGTACTTATAATAAAAAAAACTTTTATTATTTTACATAAAACACTGTTTATTTCACGTTTATTCTTTATTGGCAGAGGCCTTTCGGTCACACGACCATCTTCAGTGCCACAAATACTATAACTAAAACAAAATAAGTGAATGGCATAGAAAAAGAAAGTTAAACCATAGACACGTAAGATATTAGGAGAATCATAGATAAATTGTCTATTTAAGCAACTTTCTTTTGTCTATGACTTATCTAATAATAAAATATAAATTTATGAATTATTATGTTGAGATTTGTCTATGATTCTTCTAATATCTTACGTGTCTATGGTTTAACTTTCTTTTTCTATGACATTCACTTATTTTGTTTTAGTTATAGTATCTGTGGCACTGAAGATGGTCGTGTGACCGAAAGGCCTCTGCCAATAAAGAATAAACGTGAAATAAACAGTGTTTTATTTAAAATAATAAAAGTTTTTTTTTATTATAGGTACCTATAATGTTAATAGCTTTCTGCGCAACCTGGGTCGACGATTGGGTTACATTCAACCATAATTCCTGATTCGTTGTAGACACCATATTATATTTTGATATCATTTCATCGACCTAGTAAGAATAAATAACAAGATTTATTAAAACGAGTAGGTACCTATGTGTTACAAATCCAATATAAATTCTTGTTTAAACACACCCTCAGTCTACACAGTGAAATGATTTTGAAGTAGGTTGAGAAATTTCTATTATTTTTATTATGTACTTACCTACCCACTGCTCAATAATTAAGTTCGTTCTAAGAACGTGAGTTTTAATTAATAACTGTGGAGGAAACAAGGACAAAGCTACTTTTCACTGGACAACCACTTTATAAATAAGGAAATGAAAATAAATCACTACGGGAAATGTAACAAATTCTCTTCAGATCTTTTCGATGGCGGGCAATTAAGGTAAGTATTTACCCTCTAGCGTTTGTAGGAACTTCATTATATGGGAACAATAATATTTTCATATTTTGACCAAGAAATTTACGCAAAAACATATACCTTTTAATTGAAAATTCATTAATTACATGAATGATAGATACAAAGAATTTATCTTGCATTAAGTATCCCCCCAAAAACTTTAACTGCTTTATTGATAAACTCAGATCGGTGAAAAAAATAGCTCAGCGATAGAAAATCATGCGACAAAGCGTCGTCGAGGTAGATTAACCCATATAGCTTGATTGCGAGCTGATCTCTGTAGATTTTGACCCACCATGTTGGATTTTACGTCAACTGACAGTTGTTTCCAGTATAGAAGAACGCTTTCTGTAATAAATACATTGTATTTAAGTTTTTTTTCCCTTCCAATTATGTGCTCCCTCCCTGCTATATTTAGGTCCATTGTATTTTGGTATATTATCATTTTAATCATAGAAAATTTAAACAAATAAACCAAATATATGCATTCCCGTAACAATTCGAGAGCTTACAACCATGATGCACAAACTAAATTTTTAATAAAGATAATAACGTTTTGAAGAAAAAAAAACAAAATACTTTTTAAGTAGGTTCAAATATGAAATTCAGTATGATGTACATTATGGAACTAAATGTGTGGTATGATGTAATGGAACTTTTTTGCTGAAATAAAAATCAGCTATAAATAAAAAATAAGGTTCCTATTCCAACTCGAAATCAGTAAAATCTGACAGAGCGCATATTGGTTGTAACTTGTAACCACTCGCGTTGCCCGGCTACTATTTTGTTTGTTTACAAATTTTTGTGCAAATGTAATTTTTATACATAAAAGACGCTGATCAATTATGTTTTTTTATAAATAAAGTAATAATTAATCGGCGTGTCGGAAGTGATCGTGTAATCAACTAATTTTTTTATAAATAAAACTGTAAATATTCTACAAAAAGATTTAAGATTTAAAAATTTACAATAGGCATTACTAAAGTTTTATTATAAGTATCAATAGTAAACAGATTCATATTATTAAACTATCATTTTAAAGAAAAACTATCACCTTTATATCAGTTCATGCTTCAACAAAAACTTTATGTTTATTTCAAACAAAACTTCATTGTGGTACTCGTATGGAACGTTGCATATTATAACAAGAGAAAACATAAACAGTAAGTAACTAGATGTAGCGTTCATGAAGAATGCATTTGTGTGACTGGAAAGTTGAATAGAAACACAAACAGAGGAAGAATACGGATCACTAAACGCCAGCAGCAGAAGTGATAGAACTAAAAGTTCCAAGAAAAAAGCAGGGTAAAAAGAAGTTATAAATAAAGAAATGGAAACCTGTTCTTCTAAAAGAAACTTGCCAATTTAGTTCAAATGATGGCAAAATAAAATGGTAAGTCATTTATGCTAAATAACATTGTATGTAAAAAAAAGAGCAATGTATTCTAAAGCAATTCCAGACTAAGGAAACAATTTGGTGGCTTTTATATTAAAGGAGGCATTTCGGGGATTAAAAGGTTACGGTTTAGTCGTGTACGTCGCTGAGGCGAGAATTGTTTACATTATAAACATAAAATGTAATAGGTAGGTACGTTCCACAAAAGAAAACACATTCGCAATGAACCTACGTACAAATGTCACAATTTTTTCATACCTTCTTTTATAAAAGAAAAAGCTGAAAGGCTGATCCTTCCAATTTCAAATGCCATAGCCATAAGGTCTTTTTTTTCGTTCGTCTTTTGTTCAATAATTTTCATTTCCCTCATGTACCTACCCTCACAAGGATTCGTACACATACAATCCAATCGTAACACTGAATTCAAATCTTTATTTGGAGAAACGAATACAATCTTACTAAAATAAATATAATCTTTTAGCAGAAAAATATAATTTATTACGTAAAATACATAATATGAAATAGCCCTAACGTTGTTTATAATCAGGTATTTCTTTCACTAAACACCATTGCCTCGTAATCGGAACACTTACAAAACGTAAGGCAAGCGCTTTTGCAAAAATACTTTAACCGTAATCGAAAGATTTCTCGGTGTCTTCCCACTGCAATCTATATGTACATTTGCAGAAAATTCCAATTTATTTACATAGTCAATTTTCTACACCTGGTTCCGCGAACACTATCTTAACAAACCTACTTTATAATATGTGTCTCTTTGTTTTCGAAGTCAAGGCAGGTAAAAAGAGCGAACGAATTCATAGTCGTTACTTGAGTATTCCCCGATACTTGAGTGCTCGTTAAGTAGCTGTTTTCATTTCATAGTCATACAAAACTTACCCAAGTATTACTCAAGTAGCTGTCAAACTCAAGTCGTCGACGAACACGACTTGAGTGTTACTTGGAAATGTCAAACGCTGCTTTTTGAAATGTATTTTGTCGTTTTCTTGCAGTTTGTGTTTAATAAACAATAAAAAAGAAATGTCCTGAAACATAATTAAAAATACATTTTGTTTTGTGGCAACGCTTTTCGCCACAATAATATTTACCCCACTACTCAAACGTTGACTTGGCGAAGTAAAGGGGTAGTGTTTGTCTATAGAATGCATCCGCTACTTGAGTATTGCCTTTTACTTGAGTACTCCTCGGCCAAGTATTACTCAAGTAAACAATTATGAATAACATAATAACACGGTTTTACTCAATTTATTTTTTGTAATAATTCGATTAATACTTTTTAATACTGTTTTTTAACATTTCAGTATATTTTTTAACATAAAATGATCGTTAAATATACGCCTGTCGGTTTAACACACGTCTACGGTTTAACATAAACTCAAAAATTATAAACGAAAACCTAATTTTATCTTTCGACAAACCGTTCATTCGTTCAGCGTCGCGTTCTCTTGTTTTTTTTTTGCGTTTTGATTAAAGTTATTATCTAACCTGCAAACTTTTGTATAAGTACATGAATATTTTTATCAAAAAAAAAAAACTACTCAGCAATTAGTACTAAGCCGATTTTCCAGGACCTATTATTTATTATGAAATATAAATTTGATATTTTGAATTAAGATATAATATGTTTGAAATAAATTATGACTTAATTTATATTTATCCACAAACCTAAATTATTAAAAAAAATTATGCCAAATAACTGGACAAAATGTGACGTTTCCATTGTTATCTGACATGACAGACATGTTTTGTATACTTAATTAATAAATAAATATTATATTCATTATGTACTTGGCTACTCAGCAAATAATTTATTTATATATAGTTTCTTCGCCCTTTTATACTTTATTAAACACAAAATGCAAGAAAACGACAAAATACATTACAAAAAGCAGCGTTTGACATTTCCAAGTAACACTCAAGTCGTGTTCGTCGACGACTTGAGTTTGACAGCTACTTGAGTACTACTTGGGTAAGTTTTCTATGACTATGAAATGAAAACAGCACTCAAGTAACACAAGTAAAGGGGTAGTGTTTGTCCATAGAATGCATCCGCTACTTGAGTATTGCCTTTTACTTGAGTACTCCTCGGCCAAGTATTACTCAAGTAAACGACTATGAATTCGGGTGTAGAGTCACGCAACGAGCGATGGAAAGAGCCATGGCTAGGACTGTCCCTTAGAGATAGAGTCAGGAACGAAACGGTGAGGGATAAAACTAGAGTCACAGACGTGATCCACCGGGTGATGACTCTAAAATGGAAATGGGCAGGACATGTTGCTAGAGCTACTGACAAAAGATGGACCAAAATACTGCTGAATTGGAGACCGAGAGACACGAGAAGAAGTGTAGGAAGACCACAGATGAGATGGACGGATGACCTGGAGCGACACGCTGGGGTGCTATGGATGCAGATTGCGCAGGAGAGATCGACATGGAGGAACATGGAGGAGGCTTTCGTCCACGAGTGGACGGCGATAAGCTGAAGAAGAAGAAGGATGTATGTATTGGACTGGGATGTTTTACATAAGTCGTTAATCTTATTTTCTGAATATTTATGAAGGATAGCCAAAAAACGATTAAAACATAACACCTTACAGAAACCAAACACTACAAAACATTTTAAACTGCCCAATAAAAAAGCAGGTAGATTCTAAATTCAAAAATATTCCCTTGTTAACAAGTAACTACTTAAATATTATGCCTAGGTATTAAAACAAATGCTTAAGTAAGAATAATGCGCAGGCTAGAAAAAGAAAAAACCCTGGATTGCGAAAACTTTTGAGATGAAGGTTGATTTAACATGAAGAGATGGGCAGAATTAGTGAGTAATCCAAATAAAAATAATTTGTGTAATTCATTGCGTTCGTTACATTATCTTAGTAAGAATCACACATTAATCCAGAGTCTTATCGTAAGCCTAATATATTTATACGACTAATATATTTAGATAACAGAACAAACAGAGTATTCATTTTCTTTGCTAATAAAAATGTTTAGTAAATGGTAGAAATTTGGGCAAAGAGTGATGCCAAGTAAAACTGCTACATACCGCAACGAATTTTTTTAAGATGCTCCAAATATTATATTCAGTATTGCAGATTTAAAGGTCTTTTTGATATAAGAACATTTTGATGATTATGTATTACAGTGATTAGGGCGTCGAACATAATATTCGCATTTAATGATACAAATTTAGCTTGGTGTGAATGACGTCGATTCCTGTTTTTAAATAACAATCATTTTTGACGGGGTTTAGAATTGTTCATAAAACATTAAAAGATACCCTACGTCAGCAATACCTTTATGGTGGGTAACCACCGACAATTTTGAGGCAGGCAGGAGAATAAAGTAACCGAAGAGACGGATCCCAATTACGATAGAAAAGATATGTAGAACCTAATCAGAAACATGTTATGTCCCTGTACCAAAGTCAAACAGCTGCGCTTGCAAAGTATCGTGAAAGTTATTTGCAAGAGTAACTATTTTGTGTATCTGCTTCAAACTGGAAATTATATTTCTCTTTTCAGGGAGTAGTGGTCGTGATGACTGGAATCCAAACCGTCGCGTCCAGGTACTAGAGCTAGAGACAGGGAAGCAATTTGAACAAATAATGATGGCCAAAGTTGGGGAGACCTGATTGGGTATTTCGAGAAGAAGCACTCATGAAAGATTATAAAGATTGTCAAAAACAAAATTTTCTCAATCTCCTGTTGTAGTCGATGACGAGTTGTCTCTTGAATAACAAAATTCTAGAGTTTCAGAACCTGTAAAGGATGGGGCAAAGATAGAAGGCGATTATTGAGGAATCATTTTGGCAGAATGGGTCCTGAAGACTGGCGAAGATAGTGATCCGCGAGACAAGAGGGACGTTGTCCACCGGGACTCCATGGCCTCCAAGAAGATGGCAGGAGAGCTAGACACCTGCATCCCAAGAAGAATAAGAGTTCCCTTCAAATTCAACAGTTTTGCAATTCAAAAAACTCACATGTGAAAAAAAGTTAAATATATTTACTGCCATTCACCTTTTTGTATTTTTCACATTTCGTTTTGTGCTAAAATAATAACTTTTACACACAGTACAGTAAAAAAGGTATATTTACATACATTACGAAACGTCATCTGTAAGGGACGTGATTCTAAAAATCTGAATAATAACGAAACAAAATATAAACACAAAATAATATAATAATAATAATAACATAACATCACACGTAATAATAAAGGATACATGCCTTGTAGGAAATACTCCAAATATGATAGTTTTTGTAAAAGAACTATACAATATAATAGCGGGCACGTAGTGAGATGATGGTGTAGTATGAAACACCATCCCTCGAGAAGATAATAGTATTGTGTTCAACATCCAGTCGTCACTCCTAGATAACAATGTGATACGGGAGCACAAAAACTTTTCAAGTAACGTTCAAATACGACATCATACTCGTACATCAAGATTTTGTACAAGCTATTGCTAGTACAAGAGGAAGATTGTCGGTAATCACCGACAGTTCTAAACATGAATGAGGTATAATATTTCAGACATATTATGCGATTCATATCGGTTGTAAACGGTTCGGTTTTCGGTCGCTATCGCCTAACGACAAATATTTCTATTCGGCCCGAACAGAAACAGAGAAACTATCGGCGGTGCCCGAAAACCGATTGGAACCGTTTCTGTGCGAATTAGAAATAAAGCTTCTGGAGTGAACACGTTATTGCGGAATGAGCGATTTTACTTCGAGAATGCTTTTAGGGTAAATACACCTTCCAACAGTTTCTCGATATCATTTTATGTTTTCACCAGATTTTATGTCCATATTATCCACTATACCCCGACTATCGTACAAAATTCTAGAGTGTTTATTGAGAAAAGTTAAGATACTTATATTCACATTTGCTAATCGTCGAAGGACACAGGTAAAAAAATGTAAAGAAAGACGATCTCCAAAACTCTTATATGATGAAAAATTTGGAACCATTTTTCGTAGTTCTGCACTAGGTACCCATTATTTTAAACAGGAATGAAAAGAATCCAGAGGTGATGGAAAGCTGTTGGGATGGATGAAAATGAACCGTATGATTGGTGGTCAATTGATGGTTAATCAGCCCGATCAACACTAATCAGACGGTTTTGTTGGCCGGTGAAAAAATTATCGACTGACCTTATATTGTTGAAAATTAATTCACAAATTATCTTAATTTTGAAGCAATACGAAAATCTACTCAAAAACTTAAAAACATATCAAAAACATGATAAATATACTTTTTAATGTTAAAAACCGTTAGAAATTTAAAAAAGAAGTGGGTTTGTAAAAAAAAGTGTGCCTTAAAGAAAATACTGAAATATGTAATGTCAAGTCCGTGTATGACAGGATACGTAGCACACATTCCCGCTAATACCCACGACATAAATCAAGAGGTTTTTTTTTTCATTTCGAGAAAGGCAACTGTAAGTATATAGCCGCATGAAAATGGAAAAAAAGAGTAAAAATGCAAACAAAAGGGAATAATAATTATTTATATTTTAAGAAGGAAAAAATGGCTACATTTCAACCCCCCGTCCTGATCCGCCCAGAACAGGAGTAAGAAGGAAACGGAAGGGATTAAACGGTTCAATGATTCCATTGTTTAATGGAGGTCTTCCATCAACTGAAGAGATAACACAATGAGCATTTCGTTTATAATAAACTTTTAATTATCGTCTCATAACAATGATCTTTGATTTCACCAAGACAAAACCATTTCAGTATTATTATTATTATTTAATTGTTATTTTATCAATTGGATGCTCTCTTTGACTACCTACGGCCTAATTCAAGTTTACAAACATTATATTATTTAAGTACATTATATTGTTAGCTGAGGGCAATCGATTTTAATAACTTTCCCGATGAATTAATATCGTGCTACATTTAATTTGTCAAAAACAGACCAACTTTAATAGACACTACATCCGATTAAAAGCCACCTCAATTTTGGATTCAAGAAATGCATGACAGGTGCAAAGAAGTGAGTAAGTTATTTTGTATATAAAACATATTGGTATATCCATTCGAATTACTAGCTTTCCTCAGTCCTAGATGGACAGCTGAAGCTTTGGGCGTACTTGTGGAGTGCATGGTTCTGCAAAAACACTGGCTACCCGCACAATGCAGAATACGGTGCATGAGAGCGAGCACACTGAAACCATTATAAAGTTGGATGATACCTTCAAATCAAACAATCGGTCGACGATTGATCCGTAAAGCACTCTCTACGCGGACTATTCATTGGGGTTATTTACTAAACGGTCTTAATACGATATAGGTAGTTGCTAGAGCAGAGGCGCTATTCTTAGCCGTGGGGTTGCCGGCTAAGAATAGCCCTTTGCTCTTTTTGCTGGTTTTTCGAGTATCCTCCCTGTGCTCCTGAGTGGGGCATATGCCTGCCGCATTGTGGGTTGGTTTGGGAGGATCCGCGGTGGGCTTGATTTGCATGGCCGGCTTTTTGGTTTGATTGCTCCGATCGAGCTAGGGGGTCGGTTTCGTGCGTGTCGGGTTTGCTCCGGATTGGTATCCTCCGAGCTGACTTGCGGTATGAGACTTCAAGGGAGAATGCATACATGGATGAATAATATCGTCTGCGAAATTCTGCAGATACCAGAATGCTTAAAAATACTAGAATATTAAAAAAAAAACTTATTTTATAAAACTACTTAAAAATTCATTCAGCCAAAAGATAAAAATATGTCATTTTAGATTTAGAGATTAGCCAAAATTGATTCTAAAAAAACTATTATGTTAAAATTGAATGGTGTCTGAAGGAGCTATAGGATTTGAATTTCAGATCATATTTAGATCGTTTCGTGAATACCTCTCTAGATTTTAAAAATGTCTTTACATTTCCTTATCTCCTAGCCGAGCATTAAATGAAAATTAAACAAAAATAGTTTATTTATAAAAGGTGAAATAATAAAAAATGTTAACATATGTTCGCTGCTTTCAATCACAGGAAACGTTTTCAAAACCGAATCAACGACTTTGTTTAAATTATTCAACTTTGTGTTAACAAAAATACACAGTCAAATGGAAATCTATCAACCGTTAAATAAATAACTTGGTCACAAACCAATGAAACCGCTCAAAGCGAATACGCAAAGCCTTTTTGAGTACACACAATACAAATCGGTTTGAATTTTTTCAATTCGGACAACAGTATGTTTCCTTTCACAATGTAATTGTATTCGTTATTCGTTTTTTTTGCTGATAAAATAATAAAACGTATTCTAGTACATACATGTAATCTGGTTGTTACATTTATCATTTTATTCACTCCAAACCTATTGAGATTTCCATTAGATTGGTTAAAATAAACAACCCATTGAAAATTAAAAACAGAAAAATGAAACAATGCAAAATGCAACGCTATCTGTTAGAGAGAATATTTCACGTCTATTATAATAAAAATACAAGCTGGCTAGACGAACATCGTCCCGCCCTAGATTAGACATCGTATAAAAGTATGTAATATAAGCTTAATCAAATTCATATTGTTAAAAAGAATTCTCAAAGGCTTTTCAAAGGCAAAGGAGATGGAACGTGATTTTAATTGGTTTAAGCCATCCTCAAGATAAGGACACATTCATATTTAAGGCTTTTATCACAATGCTAGCCAAAAATGTCGCTTTTTTTTGTAACAGTGGCAAAAAAGATTTGTATTTTCTTCTGGTTGTCCTACCAGATCTCCCCGACGTCGACGACCATTTGAAAGAAAGCACCCCTATCTTCAGCTGCCCTGAATACATTTCCCACAGTTCTCAGTTCGGTCCTCTCAAAAATTATCTCTTTTTTCGTGACGATGGCACAAAAGATTTGTACTGGAAAACAAAACTGTTATTTTTCCATTTTAATCCTATTTTTTTTTCTTAACATTACGCGAATACGCTGAGTTTGAATATTTCGTCAAGAAAATTACGTAAATCGGTTCAACCGTTCTTGAATTTTAGCACGACACACGCACAGCAAACCATTTCTATAAAAATATCATTTTTAGTACTAACAAAAACATCTACCTATTGAACGCGTGGCAGAATATTCAGTGAAAGGGATATGGACAGTAGCTACGACTTGAAAGGCGAATTTGTATAAAATGAAGTTTCTCTTTTTAAAGCTACTTGGATGATTTATGAGGAAAGGCGGGCGGGTTTTAGGCCCGAGAAATAATATAATAACAGATAATACGTTGATATGAGTATTTAACGCTCCGTGCTCGGAATGACGGTGAGTTTTTCTTTGGTAGTGCGTTAATTATGTTGGACTACATTCATAAGAGGAAATGTTATGTAATAACGAAGGATTTTAATAAAGAAAAACGTTTTTACACTTTTATGGACTATATTCTTGGCTTGGATGACTTGAACAAATAAAGATTTTATACATGGCTGAAACGGCTGACAAGATACCAACTTCATGTAGAAGTATCAAAAGTTGAAAGTATTTTTCTCTATGTTCCTATTCATTTAATAGCGAATTTCCAAGATTGAAGGCTTTATTATTAACTAGCTTTCCCGACAGACGTCGTCCTATGGTCTAACTATGAACATTGAATAAGAATTTAAAAGAATGATAAAATTAAAAATTACTATTAACCAACCGACCGATGTATCTGTTTTAAACCACATATTTTCCGTCCGAATTATATCAATCGCACCAACGATTAAACGACAGTTTGCGTCAAACGACAATTTGATTTAAAAATTATATTTATTCACTTTTCAAGTTTTAGTTTATAAAAAAATGCACCTCAAAATTAACAAATTAGAAAAAAGCTTGAAAATAATCCATCAAAAATCTGCGTGTCAATATTTTTAATGACAAAGGTTGTCAGGTAAATGAAAATTGTGTTTCTATAGAATTTTTCGCACGGATGGTGTTGTATCGTAATTCGTTCCATACTAACTTTAATGTTATATTTTTTATTATTAGCTATTCATTTTTCAATTTTTTATGAGAATAATCTAATAAACCAAAATTGACAAAAATCTGTTCAGCAGATATCGAGTTATAAGTGTTCTCACTAACCCGACTTTCTTTTATATTATAGATTCTTGTAAACACAGTCACGTTGTGATAGAAGACATATTATTAAGATGGAGTTGTAATTTACAGAGAAACTGTATTCAAAATGAACTTTTTCATTTCTGCATGAAGACAATTTATGAGAATTTCAAGATCTTGAATAAAAAGAAGATAATTTTAAAGAAAATTTAACGCAAATCCAATGTTAATACGAGTAATAGGTACAACTTGTCTGGAAAGTTAGAAAGAAAAACGCCACATGTAGGTACCAATAATGAGAATCAAACTTGTTTATATAACTGCCTAATGCGTATTTCTTTTAATTTAAGTTCTTTTACTGATTTTGTTAAAAAAATTGCTTTTTAGATTTTTTGCAGAATAAAAGAACGTTGGTCTATTTAGCTTTAAAAAATAATGACATGGATACGTGAAATTTGAAATGTTGATATGTTCAAAGTTTTTTCTAGGGTTATTTTAATACCAAAAAATATTAATCTATTTTCAATTTGACCACAGATATACAAAACATCTGTGTTAAATAATGTCAAATACATCGAAGTGTGTGTGAGTATGAAATATATATTACAGTAGTTTGGGTAGTGTTTTTTTTATTGTTTTAATTTAATCTATTTTAATACAGAATTTTTAAAAATATCAGCATCGCCACCCCTTCACTATATACTTAAACTATAAGTGTGCGAAATTTCATACTGCTCCGTCCGCGCAATTTTCGTAAAAATAGTCACAAAGTTTTTCCTTCACGTTAATATGTAGATTCGATACATTTTTTTACAAAATGTGGGTGTTATATTTTTGGTGATGGTAACAATAATGACTTACCCGAAGGAGGCTGATTTTCTTCAGCGGACGACTAAAAATAAACTAAATTAAATATAAAGAAAAAATAACAACTAATGTCTCTAAAGCTATGTCCACATATCGCAACATTTTGTATCTCCAACAAAATGTTGGAGATACAAAATGTTGCGTCAACTGTATCTGGATACTGTTGATAGCGATGTTGCGCGTCCACACATCGTTTGTTGTTGAAAATCAAAATATGCGAATAATAGGTATACAGAGTGTTTGGTAAAACGTTAGACAAACTGGTATGGTAGGTACATAGAGGAGATCATTTGGAAATAAAAATACGTTTTGCTTGTTATATACACACATGTTGTAGGTATACTGTTTGAAAGAGAATATAAACCTTACCCTTACCAACTCACGTTCACTCCCAAGGTAGAGCATCTGGTCACCATTAGGTTCCTCTATGCACTTCTGTCTTGTCTGCTTCCTCTCAGATCAGTGCGTTCAAGCCATGTTCGGGGGGCACAGCAAGGTGTGCCAATAATCAACCCTGTTTTTCTTCAGTTTTACTGATATTTAAGGAAAATTTTTACGAAATTTGAAGAACTCATGGTGACTTTCACCAACGGTTCATAACATTTAAGTTGCTCGTGTCGAGTGGAGGACACTAAGAGCTACGTAAAAGTTAGGAACCATTGGTGAAAGTGACCATCAAATTTTTTTCTGAGAATTTTGAAATCTGAAGTAAACTTATTTCGTGGACGTTTCAATATGAAGGGATATAACTTTTTATTAAGCCATTTTCTTGATTATTTTACTTATTTTTTCTAAAGATTTGAAATTTGAAAAAATAGTTGGATAAATAAAAAAAGTTACAGAGTGACTTCTAGATAAAATTACGGGAATTCTATTTTTTTTTTGTAAAAACGTCTAAAAAGGGAGCTCTTTATATAAATTTTGAGTAGGTAAGTACAATATATTACAAAATAAATTATCTAACTTTGTAACATACCAGTTTATCAAACGATCAACCAAACCTCCTGTATTCCTACATATTCTTCGATCGTTTTTTAAAACTTATCGATGGAAATGAACGATGAGTGAAGCGTTCTGCAACTCGTGGGCTCGAATCCCGGTGCCAACCATTTCCACTTTCACGATACAAACCTTTTGCTTAGTGTGAAAGATGTCAAAAGCGTAATTGTATTCACTTTGACTAAGCTCAGATTCATTTTAAAAAATGTGGAAATCTTTAGAAAATTGCCAGATTTGAAGCTCATGGCGAATAACGCCTGCACTGATTCAAATTTACTGAACATCATCGACTGTTAATCAGGTATCCCGAGTGGATAAGTTCAAACAACTAGGAGCAGCTATTACCATCTCTATTGACCTGGGGACTGAGCTCCCGATTCGCATCTGTATATAGCAAGGGGCGCCTTTAACAACATGACCAATAGGTATATGGAAAGCATCAGCGTTTGGTGTCAAGACGAAAATGTTAATTGTTTGATGCGTGTGTGTGTTGCCCATTCTCCTGTATGGTTGTGAGTCCTGGCACCTGACCAAAGTCCATGCACAAAAAGTCTATTCTTTCGAAACGAGGTACCTCGGGAGAATTTTTAATATAAGTTGGTTCCACCGCATAACGAACGACTCTATACGCCGGCGCACCCAGCGTAGGCCCATCACTTCTACCATTTTGGAGAGTAGATGGACTTGGCTGGGAAATGTGTTAAAGATGCCGAATGGCAGTAGCTCGAGGAGAGCGCTGTTCTTCCTCTCATCATCAGGGTCCCGAAGACAAAGAAGACTCTCATACTGTGGTCCGCTCCTATGAAGCAGAGCGGGGTCTGAATATGGTGTTGGAGTTGGTTATCGAAACTCTGAGTATGGGAAGTGTTTGGTAGACTAGCGGATACGACGCCGGCTTTCGCAATGTTTCATGCGGAGGTCGTGGGTTCGATCCCAGGTGCCGACCACCTTCCTTTTTCGCGACACAAGCTTTAAGTAGCTTACTGTGAAAGAGTCATATAGTGTATATGTGTTCACTTTGAGTGAATATATAGTGAACACAGATTCATTTATTTAAAGAAAAAAAAAAACTGCGCGAGATCGAGCGAAGTAGAGAGTTCTAGCTGCCCCCCGTTGCCCCCGAATGGAGTCAAAAAAGGAGAATGGTAGCCTAGTGGCAAATTCATCAACTTCAGATCAAGAGGTCCCTGGTTCGAATCCCGGTTGGGTCAGAAATTTTCAATGTATGTGTATTTTCACCTGAAATATCTTCTCGAAGTTGAATCCTGTCTCATATTAGACGGGACTGGTTGACTGGTAGAGGATGCTCCAAGGATTAAGTTCCGCCTGCTATACTGACATTTATGTATTGAAGAGTGTTAGTTATTTATGTAATAACTCGGATCGTACACATCGATTCCGTCCTCAAGGAAGGCCAGGTAAGAAGTAAGAGAAATAGGAGAGGGTGTATTTTTTTTTTTTTTAATATAACATTCTTTATTCAAATACAAGGTTACATGAATGCACAGTCCCGATAAGCTCACACGAGCTTGTCATCAGGTTATGCTTTTATACAATTTGACATAACAATTACAAATAAGTCAGTTTACATATTTTTTATATATACTTCCATATTAAACAGCAAGAGTTATTATTTACAATAATTGACATTATAATATGAATATAATAATTACAATTTACACTAAATTAATTTACATTTACTTCCATACCGCGAAAGATATTATTCACAATAATTTTAACAATAGGATATACAAAACTATAATATTCTGAAATAACAAAAAGGTAGATACAAAGATAATAATAAAATTATATGGGTGGAGCGGTATGGTCAGATCTCAGGTATCTGCTGCAAGATAAAAGGATTAGAGCAACGCAAAAATCACAAAAGGCAAATAACCTATTTTAACAACCCAACCCTGCCATGCAAATTTGAATGCCTTAAAGATAATAACTTATTTGTTTTCTATTACCAAGTTGGTATTTTTTTTTTTTTTTAATGCTGCAATAAAAATAAATATAAATATCAGTTATCCTATGTCTCAAGAATTTAGTCTAATAAACACAATAATGTCTGGCGGCATTGGAAAGTTCGGTGTTTTAGTAAAAGATTATACAAAAGGTAACACATAGCTGATAGGTACCTGATGAAGAAAAAAAACCCAGCAATATTATCAACCCAAGAATTATTATGTTACGAGTAAAAGATTATACAAAAGGTAACACATAGCTGATAGGTACATGATGAAAAAAAAAAACCCAGCAATATAGTAACGCAGCTGCAATCGAACATAAGACAGTATTATAAAAACAGACAGTATTATAAAAAAGAACGCTAAAGATTAAACAAAACAGAATGCTGATTTTCAATTAACCAATTTTTCAAAAGTTTCTTTTTTGTGGGTGATAATTTGTTCCACGCTAATATGTTTGAGGGTAATTTATTGAATATTTTTGGCACTAAATATTCCCATGTTCTTTCTCCGAACTTATTATTAACTTTTGGAATCTTTAATCCCCCGTTCTCTGTGAATCTAGTTCTATGCCCGTGTATCAATTTTTTTTTGAAATTCTCTTTTAAAAGATTCTCACATATTACTTTATGAAACAAAATGGCCTTAGATGGCAATATTCCCGCCTGTTTGCAGGCATTTTGAAGATCAAAGTGTTTGTTTGGTTCAGATCTGTAATTTGTGAGTATTCTTAAGAGAGATGATTGTAGTCTCTGAACTTTGTTGAAATTTGTTTTCGTTGTATTACCCCATAGAGATATGCCATATCTTATTAAAGATTCCCCCAATGATTGATATATAGTTTTAAGTATTCGTTTAGGAACAAAAAATTTTACCCTGTACAATTTACCAATAACAGACCTAAGTCGATTGCATAATTTATTAATATGTTCATCCCATTTAAATCCGTTGTCAATAGTTACACCCAGGTATGTGTGTGTTTTCACTACCTCTATGTGGTCGCATTTGCAATTTTCTGGTATATTATCATGAATGCAATCAAAACTATGCGATATTATTGAGGCATCAAGACAACCGCTATTATGCGAAGATTTTATGTGCATTAGTTTAGTTTTTTTGGAATTAACTATGAGACCATAATCATGTGACCATTTTGTCAAATTATTGTAGTCTTCTTGCAGAAGTTTTTTTGCTTCATACAAGGATTCGTGAGTTGACACTAAGGCTGTATCATCCGCATAAATGAAGTGCTTGCTGCTTTTGAATAGCTTCTGCATCATTGACACGTATATTAGGTATAGTGTGGGCCCTAGGATAGATCCTTGAGGAACACCAGTTTCAACGTCCTTAATGTTGCTATATGTATCTGCGACTTTTACACAATATCTCCTGTCTTTTAGGTAATTTCGGAAAAAGTTCAGAATATATCCTCGTATGCCAAACTGCTCTAACATGATGATTAATTTCCGGTGATCAATAGTGTCGAACGCTTTAGAGTAATCGACAAATATTATTAGGATATGGTTTCTATTATTTAAGTTGTTGTTTATTAGATTTCCAAATTCTTGTAGTAGAGTTTCTGTACCTTTATTTTCTTGATACCCATATTGATTCTTGTCTATCAGTGAAAATTTCTCCAAATAGTTTTTCAGTTTAATAGATATATATTTTTCCATTATCTTCTCGACAGCTGGTAAAATACTGATTGGCCTGTAATTATTCAAGTCAGTGTGTTTACCTCCCTTATATGAAAAATGTTATGTCGGTGGAAGAAGCGAAAGAAGTATGCTTGGATAGAAAAGAGTGGAGGTCCGTTCTCTCTGCCTACCCCTTACGGGACACGGCGTGATGGGTAAAAAAAAACTAAAAAGATTACCTACTTCCCACCCAACTTTCTTAATTTTTTCTTTCATAAGAACCTTCTCCTGATAAAATAAAAACCTAACGACAAAAAAAGAATTAGCGAAATCGGTCCATCAATGATGTATGGATGTGAAACTTGCTCATGCACGAATATATGGAAAGTATCTGTGGGATATGGAAAGGATGAGAATATTAGGTATGGAAGTTAGCGTTGTACAAAGATGAAAGGCAATTATTTGAAATAGTTTGGGCATGTGGAAAGAATGAATGTAAACTGAATGACAAAGAAAATTTATATGACCAAAAGCAAAGGTGCATTAATAAGGCATGCATGGTCGACAGAGAATAATCGACCTCGATAGCCCAGTGGCAAAGACTCCGACTTCAGATCAAGAGAGGGGTTTTGATTCCCGGTCGGGTCAGAATTTTTCAATGTGTTTATTCCTATTATATAATCCTGTCTCAAATTAGAAGGAACCCTTTGACTGGTAGAGAATGCTTCAAGCATGAAGTTCCGCCGGCTATACTGACACATCGATTCCGTCCTCAAGAAAGCCTGTTTATGAAGTAAAAGAAATAGGAGAGGTTCTATGCGAAATGGTATGTATGTCGGCGGAGTAAGTGAAAGAAGAGTGCCTGGATAGAAGAAAGTTGAGGTCCATTCTCCCTGCCTATCCCTTATGGCTTGATGGGTAAAAAGAAAATATTAAATAATTGAATAATTAGGTACCTATTTAGATTTGAAATAAATAAAAACTTAAAAAATTTTCAAAACAAACCTATAAAAATAATGTAGAAAGGTAAAAAAAACATTCACAAATAATACCTCAACCAGTGAGATGAACGTGAAAAGTTGACGAGTTACCCGTTTGAAACGGGAAACTTGGAAACATGCAATAAGCAACATTTCCATATGATTTTTGGCGCCAAATATCGACGAGTATCTGTCAACTTCACAACAAAAAGTCAATGAAAACTCGTCAACTGTTGATATCAACTTTTTGTTGCCATGTGTGGACAGCCGGGATACACGGATACAAGCAACATGCATAATTTCTCTTTGATTTTTGCACCCAAAAGTCGGCGGTCGACTTAAAGTATCCGTCAACATTTTGCGTTTTTTACAACAAAAAGTTGATAGATACCCGTCAACTGTTGATATCAACATTTTGTCGCTATGTGTGGACATAGCTTAACAATTCATTACTAATGTTCGATTTTTAAATGGAACAAACCACTACGGGCCGTTATAACTGTGTTGTATGAGTGAACGTGGATTTCGGAGACTATATAGCACTAATCTTCGTAAAAAAGAGGTGTATTTCTTTAAACAAAAAATAAGGATTTTTTTTCTACGCTCATTTTTGTATTCTGAAGAAAAGTCAGTCCTCGTGTTAACGACACCTCATCAAGTATGTCTCCATTATTTTATTTAATTTCACCTCCGTGCCCTGCCATAACTCTCTTCTCGAGATATCCTTCATACGTGATGAACATTTAGATCGAAAATAAATGTCAGCAGCTCAATCACATTCCCCCGAAGAAGGCCCGAGACACGTTTTGGAAGAATTATTTAATAACAACAACAGAATACCTGAAGAGAATATAAGGTTCCATTACAGTATGTAGTATAGCTTGAAAATGATAGATGTGTGGCAAATTAGGCTTTTAGATTTCGTAAAACTGTCGAATTTGTAATGGATCACACTCAGTGCGTAATGGATTTTTATCCTTATCCGACTATACAACAGACATATTCATCAAGATTGACTAATTTATGAGTTTCATAACTAATAAAAACATAAATTATTTGACAGATAATATATTTTATTTAGAAATGTAATAACACAAAACTATAATATGTCGTTAACTTATTTGTATGATAATAATATCGGAAAATTATTTAAAAAATGCCTTCTCCCAACCCCTCTGCTACCCTCTACTTTTCCTTCACTGTGAGTTTGAATTGGGTATATTTTTTTATCACCTCTCAGCACAAGACCCAGATATGACATCTTACGCGTCTTAAGAGTCATGGATATACGGTGTATATATATCGATCTTCCAGTTCCATACTATTACAAGTCCAAATTTTTCAAAAATGAGATTTTTATAAAAATCAATGAAGATTAGTCATATCTTTGATATTCATAAAAAATAATTTTGAAAAAATCAATAAGTTTCCTTAAAAACGAAATGTAATATTATGGAATTGAAAAAAAAATGTCCCGCTCTCAGTTCTACACTATCCTATTCCGAAATAGGATAGTATGAAACTGGAATGTGAGCGAGTTTTGCAACGGCACATATTACAACTCTCTGTTGCGCGGCAAATTGAGTGTGCGTACGCGGGTAAATTCTATGTTTTAAAAACATTTAAATGAAAAAAATAATGCTTTGGTTTACCCTAAAGACATAAAGGTTATTATGTTGCAGTTAGCAGTTCACAAAAGTGTTATTTATTTATGTTAATGTAAGTAATAATATTCTTGTATAATTTGACATTACGTAGTTCATTATGATTAGGTACATTATTTTGTGTAAAACTACATTCAAATGACAATTTGATCATGCTCTGTGACTTAAAAAATACTTTAATTTATTTTAGCAATGTGAGGAGTCCATCAGATCATGAAAAGATATCCTGAAGTTGTAAATCCTGAACTTGAGACTGGCCAAGAACACGATGAAGGTCAATAAAAGGAAAAAAAGTTGTAAGTATGTTTACCTTCATTCATTTATCCAAGTTTTATGAATTCACTTGTGGTTTTGTTCAAAAAACAATTTATGAAGTATTATATTGATGAATTTTTGTGATTGATGAAAAAAATAAGGGCTGCATGAACAATATTTTTATCAGTGGAAGTTGATACAAAGAATTCAAGTAAAAATTATTGATGAGCACTCTTTTGAATTTGTATAATATAGAAAATAATTTTAGTTTAAAGATAATAATATTCGGCAATAGAGTTCTTTGATCTTCGAGATGGAAGAAACGTTATACAAATTAAATTCATTTTTTAAATGTTTCTGTTCATACTTGCAGATTATCAGAGAGAGTAAAAGCTTTTTCATCTGCTGGAAGTGGGAGTATGGCTACATGGCTATGGCTAGTAATAACAACAAAAACATCATTATAAATCTTCTGACTAGGCCACACCAACAAGAAAAGAAAACAATGTACGTTTAGTAGAGCTACATATACCCAAATTTAGAAGTTTAAGAGACATGTAAGTAGATCAGCGAAGAAAGCAGTCTCTTGCCACAATGTTAAGGCTCTGTGTTTCCAGAAAATGCAGATTACTGTACACACCCTAAATACTTCAGTAGATGATCGTTCATCGATATTCCAAAACTTGTGGAATATTGGTGCCATTATGACGCAAAGGGATTTCATTCTTCAGTGTATTAATCTGTTACTCTCAAATTTATATAAAAAAACATCTAGGAGTAACTAGTCATGTTATTGTTTTTTTTTATTATTTATCGGCTTTGAGGTAGGAGCCCATATTCCTCAAAACATCGGTAGGAAAATTAGTGACCAAGATTCTGTGCTATCAAACCACCACTTCAATCTAAGAAGCATAAACAGCTTGAAATGAAGATGCAACGAATGTTTTACTAACCGTTTTGAGAGAGAGAAAGGAGACTGGAGGACAGCAACACTGTAAACTTTAATAATTTACCCCGTTAATAAGTAGGCATTCTAATTTAAATTTATTTTAGCTCAATTTTATCACTATTTAGTGTCTTTGACAAAAGAAAACATTTCAGGTGTTCGTCAAAAATTTAGTTTTTTTTTCTTATTATTTTTTATTTTACAAGTAAGTAAGTACATTCGTATTTAGTTTTATTATAATAATATTATGATGTATTCTATTACTCATATGGTATTGTATAGATAATATTTTTAAACTAACAGACTATAACAATGAGCTAACAAATTATTTCACGATTCTTATTCAAATAAAATTTTACCTTGTAAATCTGTTTTCTCTTAACTATAATATCACCTCATTTTTTTGGATAACATACTTTGAAGTCCCTTATCATGATTCATGAAAATGGAAAAACTTGACTTTGAAGAAATAATAGTTTAGGGTGTGTATTATGAGGTTGACCGACCTCGGTAGCCTAGTTATACCTATAGGCGTGGAATTCAGATCACGAGGTCCCAGGTACGATTCCCAGTCGGGTCAGACTTTTTACTTGAAATTTATAACCGGAGTTGGCCTGTCTCACATTGGACGGGACCAGTTGACTGGAAAAAATGCTTCCGTTGAAACCTTGGTGTGGAAAATTAATGAAAAAAATGTTGATGGTAAGATACTAATACTTTTCAAAAGTGCGACCAGCATTTATGAAAAAAGATTTTTGACAAGAAGTATGGCCTTCTGTTAAATACAATTGCTTAACCTTAAAGCTTTTATTTGCTTTCTATAAGGGAAGTAGTTGTTATTATCTTAGTGGTTCATTCGCCGAGTTACATACTGAAGGTGTTGAGTTTGATCTCTGGTAACCTTCTCCCTCTTGGTGCCACAAGCTTTGATTTGTGGATGATGTTAGAAGTGTGGTAGGTACAGTTCTGTTAGGGTTAGGTATTATTTTTATAAATAAACTTAAGTATATATACATGCTTATTTTATACCTACAGTAGTGTGAATCTAGCCAACAGGTGCAAATTATGTACGAGATTGTTCAATGTTAGTATGGCTAAAAGTATATTTTTTTAAAATAAATATCATTGATAGGTATTAAGATATTCACTTAATTGACATAAATTAAAATTAAAAAAAAAATAAGCATAAAATAATATTATTTGTAAGTTAGGTTTAGTTGGGTATGCGCGTCATTCAGAGTTGTAATAGCGCCGCGGGGTGCATTTGTTGAATCGTTCCGGAATCATAATATCCTATTTCTGAATGTAATACTAACAGATGGTCCCATTGTGTACAACTCATAAATGTGGCAAAAAGATACCTTTAACAATTATAAAATGAGTTTGTTTCACTAAAATATTATTTTAGGATGTATTTGCTACACTACTACATAAAAATATTTAACGAAGCCGTTCATTTTAGTACTTTTATCCGCTTTTAAAAAAGTGTCAAAACTTTGACAGCCGATTACTCGGAATGTACACATTCGGAGTTGTAATAGTATGGAACTGGGGCATCGATATATCCACGGTCATCTCCGGCTCTACGCAGGACCTCCGAGTTTGTAACTCTCTCAATCCACGATATATCCAGCATCCGCCTTTCCGCATCCCCATTTCAACACTGATGATCTCATATTGTCATGCGACAGGTTTTGCTACTAGTTTACATAATTTTATTTTGAATTTGCGCTGAAGTCATATTTTAAGTGCATCGACAAAATATAAAAGAAAACATTTACAAGATTTTTTCATAGTTCACTGCTTATTTTAAAAGAAGCAAATACATATGTTTGAATAGTATAAGATGAAACAAATCTCAGAAACTTAATCTAGTATGTGGGTTATATTATTATGTGATATTTCCAACTGAACAAATCTGTTCTGAGAAGGAAGGAAATATATGTCTCCACTGAAACCAGCCATAAACTAATCATTCAACTATGTTAGTTTCCATTCACACGAAATAAAATATATTCAGTTCGGATAATCCATACATACATACACATACATCCCCCAATAAAACTCTACCCAACTATTAATCTAAACAATGGATATACGTAAATCTTTATAACGTTCGGGAATATACTTGGACGGTGAACACCATTGGAATACGCTAAACAGAACTTCGCCTGAAACAATCAATACTGATAGAGATACTTTATCTTAGTACTAAGACTAAAAGCAGAAAAAAAAACAGTAGGATCCGGATTCGCAACATTAGCTACTTATAATCAAACAAAACGTAGTTATTTGAAACAAGCACTAAGAAATTAAGTGCAGAGTTCGACGAACAAATCCAATTATTAGTTTTAACAAAAAAAAACTATGAGCATGGCAATATTTTAGTGAGCAGAAATGATTTTTCACCTCCAATAGCTATCATCATTAAACCAATTTAAAAATAAAATCTATTCGCATCGACGTTGGTATAATATTATATTCTTGCCGAAATGCATAGTACAGAACTTATTTTGTGAATTGAATTGGGTTTCACAAATTTTTTTTTTTCACATCAAGAAAAGAATAAGAGAAAGCGTCTTCAGACACTTAACTTCAAAGATCCTTAAAATGGTAAAACATTTTTAACCGTGGTAATATCCTGACGCTTTATAGTTGGACATATACATTTTGAAAAATCGAGCGCAATGGAGAGCTCTTGTTGCCTCCCTATGCCCTCGAAGGACTTTTGATTGATTTGATTTGATATCAAACAGTCAGGATTTCAGTCGAATAGATTAGAAATGGCAGTAGAAAATGGTGATCGAAATCAAAGTAAACCATTGAAATGTTGCTATCAAACAATTCGCAGTAGGTATTGCTTGATCCCTTGGGTTTGTTCGATTAAGCAAATATTTTTCACTCTACATTAATCGGATGAACCGTGCGCCTCGTTTATCCAGTAGATAGGAAAAACAATCCCCGAAGATAATGATTTCTAACTTGCAGCGGAGTGTATTCAAAGAAATAGCATTCATTACGGCTAATTGGGGAGCTCTCCACCGATACCCATATTAATCCGTAGCTTTTAAACTTTCATTGTGTTCTCTCCATTAACCATATTTCCAACGACAAATGAACTGTAAAACTTTAGTAATACTAAAACGAAAGTTAAATAAAATTTAATAACAAATCTTCGAAAGTTCCCACATTACAATCCCACTTCCTTATTATATTAAATAATTGATATTGCACCCGCATTGTAATAAGCTCGGATAGCTTGGAATTGCGTTAAATATTAATTTTACGATATTCGTATATCCTATTATATAATCGTGCTGTTCGACCGTAACTCGATATTTTCGATGAAATATACTACTAGCCCGCACGCAATTTTTTTTCATACATTTTAATCAAATAATTCAAACATTTAGAGTATCTATGCGTGGGTAAGTCGTTGGTATCTATGACAATATATAACGAATATTGTTTCTACATACGCCACCATATTTGGCGAGCGAGAATGGCGCGGAAATCTATGTATGAAGAGAATTCAAGCATGTCTATAGGATATAACCGATGTAAAGGACGTTAAAAAAATTAAAGACCGTTTTCTAGGACTGACGTCCGACAGCTATTGCTGCTAGTTTATAGATAATAATACGCCACGTTAACGAAAAGCTTTTATTGTCTACGTTGTACTAATCTGAACGATGATTTTGATGCCAAGTATCGAATAATTGAAATTGGAAACCCCTTCTAGGTTATTTTCATTTTCCAAATACGCACAACATAAAAACCATGACCATTTAAAAGAATTAAATGATCAAACACTTCGCAATTGCTTTTGTGGAACTCTGCGTATATCAGGATCCTCAGGGTTAATTTCAACCAGATTTGATCTGAAATTTAGCAAAAAATCACGAATATTGCCACGTTAAAGTGATTCAAATATAAAATACCTTAATTGATAAAAATATTATTTATTTTGTCTAATTTCATATTTGACATGTTTCATTGAGTCCGGCAAACAAAAAAGCTCCTGAATTTATGAAAATTAAGAATGTTCTAAAATGCCTGAAGTAACTATGTAAAAAAACACCAACCGATAAGAAAA
This sequence comes from Mystacides longicornis, assembly GCA_963576905.1. Taxonomy (NCBI): domain Eukaryota; kingdom Metazoa; phylum Arthropoda; class Insecta; order Trichoptera; family Leptoceridae; genus Mystacides; species Mystacides longicornis. Next base: position 12,756,625 of record OY756428.1, read on the forward strand.
AATAATTAAAAAATAAATAAAAATGAAATCTTAACAAAAAATATTCTTCAATGAGATTAAAGATTGAAGAGGTAAAATTAATTAATGCTGCATGAATGAAGTTATGTAAGTAATTACATTAATAAATTTGCAGGCTGGATTACATTGGAAAATAAGATAAAAATGTAAGATAAGATTGATTTGTAAGAGAGATATCTTAAACGGGTCAAAAGATACCAACAGCCCCGTTTTCCGTATTAAACCTACCTGTAGGAGATCAAAGAGGACGTATACATTTAGTATTTATAAGAATTTTAATATCCTTTGTCCTTTTCTATGCTGGAATTAATAAGGGAATTTGTTAGAAAATTAATATTATTTAATAATTATAATAATATTAGACGGGTGGATAAAGATGAACAATTTGAATTAAATATTGTCGAAATTAGAGTTTTGCCGAATGATTGAAATTTGAATCTTTTGGTTAAAGTGTTTGATGATTATCAACGTTATGTAATATTGCTTTCATTTAGACAAATTATCTCTTAAAACCCAGAAATCTAACACTTAACATAGAGAAATCCAATGGTCTACAGTGACTGTCTAGTGTCTATCTTGCCCATTAAATAATTTGGAAGATACAATCTTTTACCCACGCACAATATAACAGAACCTTACGGCCCTATTTAATCACTTACGGATCTTAATATTTTGCAAAAAATCCTTTCTGTTCAAGGAGCTATCTTCGCTTCTTCTCAGTTACAAATCAATTCTTTCCACGGTTAACGAAGTATCCTTTTTTAGCCATATCTTAAATGCTTCCAATTGTTTTATATTGCGTACTTTCATTATATGGGCTACACATCACATCATTCTTTTCAACAATCTTTGTCTTGATCAAAATTACGTGCAGTTTCAATACGGCCTTTGGGTCCGCAATCTTTGTCATAATGATCTCCAGGTATTTAAATTGGTCCATCATTCCAATTTTTGTTTTCCCAGCCTTAGCAAAAATGTATGAAAATCTACCCTACCCACTACCAATAATTATGGCTCTCATGAATTGATATGAAACATACTCCAACAATCTTTGCTTATATGTATAAAAATTTCTGAAAATCTGCATACTATTCGACAAAATGACAGTGAGATCGGAATAATACCGTTTATTATTTAGATGTTTGCCATTAATCTTTACTCCCCTTGAAAAGTTTTGCAGTGCTTTTTAAATACATAATCGGAATACGTTTGAAACAAAAGAGGAGAAAATATACAACCTTGTCGCACGCCGAGATTGACTTGAAAAAATCGTGAACGTCACAGAACCAAACACACCCACAAGAATAAGATACAACACATTAATAACACGAATAGGTTCATATTGCGTGTAACGGCAAAGGCGGGTTAGGTCGCAAGAGAGAAAAATTTACTAAAATATTCAGGGAAAATTTTATATTGCACCCTCGAGGGGGATGTTTTTAACCTCTAACCTCTCGATATATTTTTCAGAGAAAAGCCCTTGTAAATAAATAAAAAAAGAGCTTAATAAAATATATTAAGAAGATGATTCAAACAATGCATGTAACTTCTAACAGGGTTGGGACAATCATTTTTGGTACTAAACTATTTAATATTTTATTATCAAAAGATATGATTATTATTGATTATCCGATTTTTGTATAGAAGATCATTTTTTATTCATATCGAGTCTTGGCCTCCACTAAAATTCGCTTCTAATGTAATCTGCTGCAGCCTTCCTGCTAGAAATATTCAGAAGTCATCTCATCCTCCTACCGCACTAGGACTGCCGAATTTACTTTTCCCACCTGGGGTCCTTAAGGAACCAGGATTATATCTGAAACGGTTGGTTTTACAATAATTTATCTTTCTGAGCCAAAGAATCCTTTCATCTGGACAGCTACTATAGTTTCTGGATCTTAACTGACGATGCGTTCTATAACTCTTTTCATTTGTCTTCAATCGAGCAATCTGTACAAGAAAAAAACAGCTTATCAGCAAGTACAGAGTACTTTATCTTGGAATATCTATAGGATTTTACCAGCGTTTTCTGGGTGAATTTCTTGGTTCAGTCAATTTTCATTAGAAATAAAATACGAGTCTATTTTTTTATAAACAGCTCAGTTAACATAACTTTTACTAATACAACTTCACCAAAAATACCTGAATATTTTGGTATTCCTATTATATTTTATCACAAAGGTCTTAACTTTCGGCCCTATGTCTGTCGGTTAATTTCAATTATTTTTAAATTAAACAAGAACGCTGTATGTCTTAATCATAATATAAATATTATTCAATTTAAATTATAATTTTGAATATTTTTTTTAATATTAAGAAGGGAAAGGTAAAATTAAGCATAACGACCACTCATTTGCTAACCATTTACTTTTTTATTTACCATTTACCAGGTCGACACCGTTCAGTGTAGATAACTAACAGTGTAGCTGATGCAATTTTTACAGTCCACCGATCCCGCCCAACCCTGGGTAGAAATTTCAATTGAAAAATACTTTCTAACCCGACGGATACCGCAGCCGGGACTGAGATTAGAAGTTTGTGCCTACGGACTAAGGTTCAACCTTGCTTGGCAATAATTATAGAGAACGATTTTTCGTTAAAAAAATAATGTATTTCAGTTGATACACTTTTCAAAGTATTGGATATATTATTATAAAGTAATAATACAATGTTGTTTATCGAGAATCGTGGTTATATCTGAGATTTACAAAGTCATTCGGGCATCATAAATCTTAGAGTACCAGTTACAACTTCTCAGTATGAGAATATTATTAACCCGTCATTCTGTCGGCTTTGCTCAATAGACTATGGTGTATGGAGTGGCATATTAGTAAACAGGATGCCGAATGGCGTTATGGAAAGCCACAAATTGTTTATTATTACAATAACCAAATAGATCCAACATAAATGAATGTTAATGTCAGCAAGCAGATGTTTCTTGTACATTTACTTACAAAGCTTCCTGAAATAAATGTATGATATGCTTCTATCAAGATATATATTACTCTGTTCTTGTTTGTAAATATGTATTTGGAATGTTTTAAACAATTTCACACCATATCCGGAAGCTGACAGGGTAATTTTGAAATATCTTCAGACGAATTTTTTTTTTATAAACTGTACATAGGTCATTGACACAGGGTAAGAATGAGCAAAACAGTAGACAGTTCATATTGTCTCTCTTTGCCCCTAAGTGGGGTAGGTATATAAATAAAATACCACATTAAACATGAAACCCTTTGTTTGTTTTTTTTTTTACTTCCATACGAATACAAGGTCTATTTTTTTCTATGTTTTTAAGTCTTGATTGTTTTCAGTAGCTTCAAAAAATATTCTTAGATTAACAGTTTCTGTAAAATTTTAATTTGAAATGTTTGTCTCAACTTAAGTGTTCGGCTTTAACGAATTTCCGAATGTTATACCTACTTTTGCACTGAAGAGATTGAAATTATCCGCCATTTTTACGTCACCTGACAATCCTCGAAATGTCTTTGGATATTATTTTAGCTATGTTTAAAATAGGGTTCTATACATATTGTATATCAATACCGTTCAAAAAATCGCCGAGAACAACAGTTTGATGCGCGGTAAGCTTTGAATATGGAATGCTACAACGATTTTTGTAGATTTGATAAAATTTTGGCTTAATAATTAATTATTCATATAAATTAATGAAATAAAATAAACCGAAAAGATATATGGGTCTCTATGACAATAATTAAGAAGACATATCAAACAATGTAGGTATTTCATTAAGAAAACCGTTTAATATAGCATGTTACGTACATTCATAGATTCAATATTGTATTAAAATACAGTTATGTAAATAAGAGTTTGTAGTCACAGAAGTAAGAGAAATGAATTAAGCGGAATACTTCAAATAAGTATCTGATTTGTTTGTTAACGCCTTGTTTGTACGGCGTTTTGATGTCAATATCTCGTTCGAAATCACATTTTCATAGCGTTTAATAAAACGACTAACTTTCATTCAGTAAGCTTCTCTCGGAAGATGAATTTTGATGAGGAGAATAGTCGGGAAGTACTTTAGAGACGGGTTTGGATTTTGGAAACAAGAGACTCAGGAAATAAGCTGGGGAAGGGGACAAAAAAAGGTTTTGGAATACACATTCACATGTAAAGAATTCTCAATTATTAATTTTCTAGTCTATTTATTGTGAACTTTATCGTTATTGTAATTTTTAAATTGTTTTATTGATATTTTATAACCTGTTAAAGGCACAGCGGTGCCGTACACATATAAATAAATAAATAACGAACTCATCCAGATATTCTCAAGTGGCAATCCCATGAAAGATGGGTACCAGAAGACATGGTTTAAGGATTCAACCGCCTTGCTGAAGACTGAAACAAGCTCTTGAAAGGCCAAAAAAGTAATATTTAAGACTTCGAGGATACCTTTATGAACATCAAACATGAAGAACCGGTACGCGATGAAGATGTAAAAAATTTAATCGTTGATTGGTGCAGAGCTTCATTATAAAAGTAAATCAAAGAAGAAAAAGAATATCTAGGTTTAAATTAAGGATCACCAAAGAGCATAATGCGAGTATTCATTCAAAGTCTTTGATAGAGAGCGCAAAATACCTACATGTGAAGTAGATAACAAACGTTATGCCTTTTGATTCCAATTTTTTTTGCATAGAGAGGAGATACATTTTGCATAGAAAGTGCATATATCTAGCAACGCAGCCGTGTTAGTAAAAATGAGCGTGAGTCAATCACTCGCACATTTTCAATGTACCTACACATTTTTTTTAATGAATCTGTACTCACTCAAAGTGAACAAAAATACACTGATTGACACTTTCACAGTAACCTACTGAAAGCGCTGGTATCGTGAAAGAGGAAGATTGTCGGCACCTGGGATCGAACCCACGACCTCCGCGCGAAACAGTGCCGGCGTCGTAACCGCTAGTCTACCAACCACTTTACTAAAAATCAAGTCAAGATTATGCACAACTCAATAAATTTTTAGGAAATTGATCCGGTTACATGTGCGTAAATCCTTTATAGATAGCTGCATGATAATGATCATTGCAGAAGAAATAATATTTCTATTGTAAAATTTATTGATTACCTAGTTAAAACAAATTACAAAATTATCATTTGAGCGTAAATTTACATTGAACAATTTCAAAATAACATTGAATTTCCTCAAATTTCATCGTAGGCATGGTTTTTTTGTTCGGTTAACGCGATTAAATAAATCAAAGATGTATGAAAGAAGTCCTGTGTATGTAAAAACATACGAAGTTTATCAACGATGTTCTATCAGCTTTATCTGAATTTATCGGTATTGACTTATCCGATGAATTTCAAAAGAAGAATAATTGCGAAGCGTTGGAACACATTACTTCACATCTGGAGTTGAATAATCGTCTAAATCTAAATGATAACAGTGCAAACAATAGAAATGTTTATCAGGATTGAAAAAAAACGGGCGTAAAAATAATGTTTAATTTCAGAAAATTAGATCGGAACGAACTACTTAATAATAGTCTGCAAGGAATCTCTGGACCAGGAGATACATCGAGTAATTTCTATTAAATTTCCTTCTTCAAAGGTTTTGTATTTTTGATTTCTCCAACTAGCTCGTCCAGTGAAACATGCGACAGAAGGCTATATTATCTGTACTTTAATATAAATTTAAAATCTATTACAAGAACACACTATCTCCGATTGTATGATGTGATTTGTTAGTTGACGTAAAGCTTCAACTCTTTATTATTAATTTGGGTACACAGAAAAATACTTACTCGATTTTTCAGAAAAAGCTTATCGTATAATTCGGAAGAGGAAATGATCAAAACATCATAACAATTACAATGATTAAAATATTTATTTAGGTACATAATATACCAAAACAAGGATTATATCACTATAAAATATCATTGAAAACAACTCGGGGTCAGTTATTTGGAGGTAAATAGGATCTGTCCGAAAAAAATTACACAAATCCGTGAGTAGATTCTGTGATTTTTTTTCCAGATTTTTTATATTTATTTTTCTCTCAAAAAGGCTAGTGTATGAATATTTTGATCCAGAGAGTCAATACGTACACCGAAAAGTTTTCCAATTTTATTCATCAATATTTGTTTCAAAATGGCGATGAATCCAGATGACAACAAGTTTGTAAATATCGACCATCCGATGAATTTTCAAATCAGTATTAATACAGTAGAATCGAGTTGAAGAAAAGTTTTTAAAACAAACAGTGAAATATATTAATTCATTTTATCTCATTGCAAAACCAAGATGGAGTGTGTTTACGTGACATATCTGTAAAAGGCCACAATTAGTTATACAAGAAATAAAATTATAATAAAAGGAAGTTATCCTAAAACTTTATGAAAATATTATCGATTGAGTTATAGAAAAATGAGAAGAATAGATTTACTCCTTTGCTTAATTCCTAGCAAACTTCATGCCATAATAAATTGAAGCAAATCGATATGGATGTTAAAAAAATCATTGTAGAATTATGTGATTAGAGAAAGTAAAACTAATATTAAAAGATGTGATCGCGAGAGAATCTGTTATTCTAGCTTTCTAAAAAATATCTGTTAAGCCTGTACAGGAGTGAGTTTACCGAGAAAACACAAAGACGTCAATCTAAAGACTTAATTTATATAAACGATTCGAAATACCTATATAAGTTGGTAAAGACTTTGGAAGTTAAAAAGGTATTAATTTAAAATCCATCTGCACACATAAACGAGGGATTTGGAACTTGGAAGTTATTCATATATCTCTATTCAAATATTCATTCCTTGATATTCGCCTCACCTAAATGTTTCGAACTTCGATAGAATAGGCAACTTGATCCACGGGATTAGTCTGCCTGAAACCAGTCGACTACGAAAAATAATATTCAAACTTGGTGACACTTTGAAATAAAGAATCAAAATGAATTGTTTTATCTGTCGTGAAACGATAATCTGAGTAGACAGTTACCTTAGTTTCAATGATTTATTTCAATTGGGGAAAGAATCGGAAGATAAGTTTTCATAGGTTTTACTACACGTTAATGAAAAAAAATGAAGCTGTGCAATATCAATAAAACCAGAATCGATAGCGTTATGAAATAGACCAGATAAGCTAATCTTTTTTTTTCAAGGTTTAAACACGTAAAAAGAATACCTACGTAATTCACTTTATTTTCCATGTGGTTGGTATCCTGGCGGTTACAACGCCGACTTTCCTACTGTTTTGTACTGGAGGTCGTGGGTTCAATCCCAGGTACCGACCATGTTCCTCTTTTACGAAATAAGCTTTAAAAAGCCTACTGTGAAAGATTCAAAGAGTGTAATCATACACCAGAGAATGGATTGAGAGGAAATAGGACGGCATCGGGATTTGAATCGACCATTTCAGCGTTTAGTAGGTTCCATTAGGTACTAACTCCTCTAGCAATTTTTATCACACGCTGAACATTATAATAATTACCTAATTTTCCATATTCCATTCAAATATTAGAAGCTTATAGCGGAACGGTTATTAGAAGTCGAAGTCAGAAGGTAATTTAGTATAAATATAGAAATATCAGTTTCATTTGAAAATGAATGTTCTGTAGTTTGTATCTACGCGAATATCTGTATTATCGGTGATGCTTTCTAAAAGCAATTTCTATCTTATAATGAAACACCAGAGGTTATTATAGCTTGCAATCAATACTCAACAATAAGTCCAATACAACGTTGTATTAAACATAACAGTAAAGTTGGCTATAGAAAACGGATGTACAGACATTATGCTCAGCGTTCGCACAGATGAATTTAATGGAAACACTCGTATTTTTATTCAGATTTTTAATCACTGTTTTAGCGCACCTGCTCAGTAAAATATTGCACAGAAATAGCGGTATGCTTTTATACAAAATAAGTAGGGTTGACTTTATTTCGAATTAAAAAGGACTCAGTAGTGAATAGTGATCAATGAAAGCAAACGTGTACGCTTTACGAGAGGTGTCGGGTTCAATTCCAAATCATTTCAGAATTAATTTAAGTATCGCTCCTGGTTTGGGTAGCATTTCGAATTTCATCTCATCTCTCTCTCGTATAAAGTAATGGAATATTCATCAAGATTCGACAATGGAATCGTGATCCCAGTATGGGAATGTCTTGTTCTGTAGTTCCCAATGTTATATACGGATCCACGGGGGTCTATAAAGAAGGGATCTGTGACATCCAAAAAAGGGGGTTCATGAAAGTAGAGTGGGATTACAATTTTCATTCTTTCACTCATCCCTATCCCCCTCCCTGTTCCTAGTCCTGTCCTAATCTTTAAGCAAACATAAAAAATGAAAGATAAGTACCTATATAATATAATATGTAATATATTAATTCTTCTCTAATATTTTTTCCTTTGTTACAGCTTGTTTGTTCGTATATGACACCTAAATCACTTGTATACAATATAACTAAGCGTGTAAACTTTGTTGGTCCACTTATCATTTTATTGTTATTGTAGTTTTGTTATGTTTTGTAAATGACTGTGTGTTTACATTGATGAATAAAAAATAAAAAATAAATAAAAATAATGGTATTAAATTTGACATTTTATGTTGTTTTTATTTTGTACTTATTAAGGCTATAATGTTAGAAATTCAAACTATACAAAATGAGAAGTAGAGAGAAAAAATATTTGGGAACCTCTGGCCGAGATTTTCTAATGAACCGGGACAAAACATTTGGGGGGTTCTGGTTCTTCAACCTTTCGAACGAAATTCAAATGAATAATAAGGGATAGTGTTTCGGTACGTAGATATGTACCTGCTTAACGTATATGTTAATAGGCGTTTGAATACTTTGAGAAGATAAAATAACTAACGGTATTTCCATAATGATATTGAAACTAGATGAAAGGAATTTTCATGAACCCGTGACCTGACCAAAATAGCAAATGTCGAATAATCCGAATATCTGTGAAGAACTTGTCCCCAAGAACGGGAATACGTTGGTTAACCCTTGATAGTCGAGGTAGTTTGTATCCGGGAAATCGTTAAGTTACAAACTATTCCCCAGTGACAAATTAAGGTGAAGTGTAATCCACACTGTTTAGGCGATAATTCGTCTAGAATACTTCCTATGCGGAACCTTTTGAAATGAGAAATTAAATTTATCATAAGATTGTATCCTTCAGGGGATCTTGAACCGAATATAACATAAGGTTTTCTAGAATAAATCATCGATTCTTGATTCTAACTTTCAAATTAAGGGAATCAAAGTTTTGAAAGAAGCTTCATAGTACCACAATCGTTATGGTCCCACATCCACAGGTTAACAAATGTCTGTTGTTAGTGGGTTTTACTATGTCCAAAACGAATCTTCTGTTAGGGTAAAAATCTTTGAAATAAGATTTTCGTCATCATTTGCCCACACACACGTGATATTTAAGACCTCAAGAAAGTAAAAGAAGTTCACATACATGTTGAAGATAAACTTAATTTGTAACAAGGAGTAGTGCGAGTAATCATCAGCATTTCTCCTTTTCTTTTGTGAACTGTGAGCATCTCCGAAGAGCGAGTGCAAATAATAATAATGAGAACCGAACTAATGGGCATCCTACACGAAGAGAAAATGCGATGTTTACCTCATTTCTATTCTATTAAGAAAATACGTTTCAGCGAAGATACCTACTCGATTATCTTCACGAAAAACTACGTCGGACTTTTAAATAAATGATTTTACTATTGAAAGTTTTAAGTGCTGATTCTTTGGTATCCTATCTATTTCAAAGCCGTTGTAACGTTGAGTAAAAAGATGGTGTTTGAGCGAAGATTAAGTGGACTGTATCTGCGATTATAGAGCATAGAAATTAACTGAAAAAGGCCTAAATCATGTGCCTAAGTCAAGAATATAAATTTCCTACCTTTGATAATGGATGACGCTGGAACATGTAACCCTTTGCAATCTTCTTATCTCTGCTATGATGCACTAAATTACACTTGTTGATTAATGCATGCGATTATTAAAGAAAGATGCGGTTAGAAAATAATAAATGATTAATTTAATTTGCGGTCAACACAATGTTAGCGAAATGCGATATATTTTCGTCAGGCGACGGCGGTGTTTGTCAAAATGACGTGCGAAGCGAGCAATAATAATTTAATTACTGATTTGAATACAGCAAAATGCAACTGTGGTGCGTGGGTCAAAAGGTGGGAGCGAGCAGGTAATATTTGGATACATGGAAACTTATGATAGGAGAGAGTGAGATAGGAACCCAATTCTCAACTCCCAACACACAGAACACAGTCCAAAATAGTCGATACTCCATCACCGCACAGAATATCAGCTCTAGGCTCAAACAGATGATAATAATCCCATATTTTTCTATTTTGTTTTACGTTTCCATTAAAAGCTACTTCCTTCATTAGGAATCCTTAGATTTTGAGAGATAGGTATATTCTTACGTAACTGTTTTTATATATAACTGTACCCCTATTCTGTAGCAAGTGTAGGGTAGTCACTTGAAAAAAGTGACTATTAGGTGATACATTTTGTATGAAAAACGTCTATACGTATCGAATGCGAGAATCGCATATACACGTTTTTCATACAAAATGTATCGCCTAATAGTCACTTTTTTTCAAGTGACTACTCTACACTTGCTACAGAATAGGAGTCCTGCACTGTTTTTCTACCAGAGCATTTACTCTTTTCTTTTACCCTTGATTTGTATTCATCAGACTTCCAGACTAATGAAAAATGTAATATTATCTACACGGAATTTGTAACTATGTCATTGAATATTTTTCGTCGAAGAGCTTTGAAGGTTTTTTCCATTCCCTTCCATTTGTTTCATCAGCTGCTGCTTGAAGCTAGTTTTTACCCCCTACTACAGCTATCTCGTTCTTCGTATTGAAACGGTTTAAATTAGAAAAAATTCAAATTGTGGGTCAAGGAATCACGGCAGCTAAAAAATGAATACAAATATTTGTTTAAATTTTGTTATACTCTCGAAATGTATTTTTATCAGCTTAGATAGTCAACATTTACTTTGAAACATTTTCTTGCATGTTGACATATTTAGAGTATCATAAAGAAGAAGTTTATGTTTTAACAACAGTTACGATCCCATTAAGTAAACAAGCTGCTGATAAGACAAATATATATAACAACAACTGTCGATTTCCAGCTAAACACGTTTCGTAAGAAATGAAACTGAAATATATTCGGCATATTACCAAACGGAAGGGTTTGAAGAGTGAATAAATAAAAGATTATTACAAATACGATGAACCATGAATCATGCATTCTTCAATAAATTTGTTGTGTCCCGTACTCAACTAGCATCCAGCCACTGCTTGTCCTTCATCGAGATGATGTGGATTTCACTATTTTTGTTGCAGTGGTGGAGAATCGTAGAAGGTTTTTTATTTTCATTTCTCTTTAACATAATTGATAATTATTCATCAATAAGCGTGTTTTTGAAGGTAATATAAAGAACAATAAAACATTGTTTTATTTCATAAATAGAATAATTATGCTTCATTTCGTCATTTTTTTTATTCTTGTATACCTACCTATATTTTTTTTAAATTAATCTGTGCTCACTCGAAGTGAACACAAATACACTTTTGACATCTTTCACAGTAAGCAAATGCTTGTGTCGTGAAAGCGGAAAATGGTCAAGACGGCCGGGATTCGAACCCACGACCTCCGCACATGCTGCAATATTTCCCATACAAACAATTCCGGTAAATCTATACGTAGAAGTGTTTTGTACCCCTTTTCCGAATATTACTCACCAACGTAAGTGAAAAAACTCCTATGGGCAGGAGTATTCTGAAGTATTCTGTAGGAGGTACTGGAGAGTTTGTTAAAAATATCTTTAAGCATCGCTAAATAATAATGAATATTGTATTCGTTGTAGAAAGGGTTTTAAGACAGCAAGTCGTAAAAAGAATTATCGTTAATGGCGAATATCCCCTACTTCACGGGTTGTTTATGTGCAGTACAAACCCATTCCGAGTCCATTAACCAGATTGGATCACACTAACATAAGACAAACAAAAATACATCATAAGTATCTTACATAATTGATACAGAAAAAAAAATCGTGTATTTTTTAATCTATCATTTTCCTCTTCCAAAGACAAACATTAATCATAGGTGATCCACTATTTCTTCAACGTCTCAATTTAATATTGTTGTAACTGTACAATCAACTATTTAATGCGTAGCGCCTGGTATTTTTGCTAAACATCTCGAAGATTACCATTATTGGGAATTTCGGCAATATCGAATTTGGCCACTTCATACTAATATTAAGTTATACAATAAAACTATTGATAGCATCTCAACAATTAAAATCCGTATCCATTTTACAGAATCAGGACTATATTGAGGAGGTTCGTTTCTTGATAAGACTATCTCCAGTTTAAAATTGATGGGAAGGAATCTCCAGCTGTCTTTTAATTGCTTTCTTAATCAGCGCACAACGTTCTAATTATGTCTAGATTCTTCCGTGACCATTTTTCAGGACTAGATCTTAACGAATATGTAACAACTAATGACTCTAACAATTCATTACTGATGTTCGATTTTTAAATGGAAAAAACCACTACGGGCTTACGACCGTCTTCTACTGTTATTTCGAAGGCTGGCTTAGTGTGATCACTTTACGTTACGGTACCAACAAAGCCAATAGGCAATCAAGATGAGACATTAACAAAAATGGATATATTCATATCCTGGCGCCAAATACATGACAGCAGTCGCACTCTTTAAATTTGGTTACTCTCTTGTTCTCAATAATTTTCAACTTTTATCTCTATATTTCATTAATAATTATTGAATAATATCTACTTGTTGTATACATGAGATTTTTCTTAATTAGTATATCTTCTAATTTCAGACGATAAAATTTACTTTACAGGTCGCTTTTTACCACGGAATACAATTTTTAAAATTATTTTTGTCCCTTAGTAGGTTTATTCCTTTTTTCTACCTAGGTACACGCTTAAAAAGAAGTACGGAAAACAGTACCAGACATGTGAAATAAAATTTGATGTAATAATGCCATTTGTATGCGTACGGTACTCGTGTAGCGCAGTAAACGGATGGCTATTTTGGCAGTTGTAACGAATTATTACACGTAAAACAAAAAAAAATATATATATATATATATATCCGGTAGTATACCGGAGGACATAAAAATATTGATAAAATACCGTGAAACATAAAAGGAAAATAAGACTTAACGGACAACATAACATGGCATATTCTCCCTAAAACATGTATTGTTGGTGAAAAATATTGTACTAGTAAATTAACTAAGGCATGTTAACGATATTATTTTCTTTTTGGATACATTCTATTTATATATTTCAGGATCTGGTATTAGTCATCAGTCGCCTTTACAAAACCTATCTATGCATTTTAGCTGAGGATAACATAATATAATGTTTATTTTAAAAGATAAATGTGTTACATTTACTTTAACCTACTTAGACACAAGTAAGAAAGCTAAACATATGACACAGTTCGATAATGTCCAATCTTAATCAAAGTACCATATAAGCCTGGACTGTATAAATTTCTTACAAAACACGTATGATCTTCATAAGAAAGAATGTGGCACCATTATGCACTGGGTTCCTAGGGAGTGGTCCGTCGTCTGGCAAGACGGCAGTCTTGTCAATGTTTTTGTTACTACGGTATTGACAATCTTGACAATGTTCTAAGTTAGCAAGTTAAGAAATTCTATTGGGGCTAGATAAATGCCTTATACAAAACAGATAGTTTTATGGTGAATTTTATATAACAATATTAGCTTTCATTTAAGGATTGTCTTCTGCGGTTTCAATACTGTGAATTAGTGTGCAGCAAGCGCGAAGATCTCCTTCTCTACTCCTCTTGGTTATTCGCTGTTCTCTTCAGTTCGATGTATGAAATACCTACACTTCATATCCTGACATATTTGTTGCAAATATTCCTGATGCGGGCGTCCTCTACCAATCGAACACTCCTCCATTCCCTTCAATATTTCAATTAAAAGACATAAAAAGCGAATATGTGTTAGTATTGAAAAAAAAAACAGATAAATAAAAAGAACTGACGTCACCACTAAATCTGACATGACGAATAATAAAAAAGGGTGCTTGAAACAAAAGATAATCACCTGTTCGCTAGATCATTAATCATAAAACCACCACAAAAAACACGAAACAGTTGGGCTTAGGAAGAAGATCTACAGGTGAGCAATAAATCTTTATCGTACGGTTTCACCGGGAGAAATTATTTTATCTTTCAATCTAGATGCGTCGCAAAGGAGAGGCGGATATTGTCGATTAATATCCCATTAAACAGCAAGGGTTACCTGAGACAGGAAACAATAACTCCCGCCATGGAGAGTTTGATAAAAACAAAACTGAAGGTTTTCAATGAGAAAATCTCCCTCAACGCTCACAATAGCCAATGGGAGTATAATTAACATTGAGTATGACAACCTGAAATATTATCAAAGTAACCAAGGGAGCTGTTTAACCATGATAGATTAACAGAAAATTCAAAGGTTATAAACATTTTTAAGATCGGCACAATATATATACTAAAGAAATAATTCCGAGGAAAATTATTATCTACAGAAAATGAATTTACTATATTGGGCTCAATAATAATACCTTTCGCAAGACGGTTTTTGGAAATCAATCATGGAACTTAGTATTTGTAGGTATATTTTTATTTTTCATTCATATCCATGTATTTCTTAAATTTCAAAAACAACAAAAAACCGAGGCAAACTTCAAGATTTCTCAAAAGGTTTTGGGGGGATAAAACTTGACGTGTAAACAAATAATGACCGACCTCTTCTATCAGAATGTCGTTACAAGATAAGAGTAGCCGCTTACATAAAGTACAGCAACGGCAAAGAATAGCAGTTCTAGAGTTTATAGATGTTGGTAATCACCACAGGCTATTTTTATATAAAGCAATCCTACCAGAGTATACTTATCTACGAATGGATGTATGTAGGTAGATGGAATATTTCAAAGGGAGTTGCAAACTGAAACATCAAAGGATGAAACTACAACCTAAAATGTTGAATTGTATGAAAAGAACTTATATTTCTTTCAAGAGGCCATAACAACATCCGATGTCTATTATAACAACAGCAAACAAATTCAATTAATCTCTATGACTTTCGTGTGAGAGCTAACTCTTAAGATCTTTCGAGAATTTCTACATAAGTATTGACATCTTTTTAAATAAATTACGAAATCGTTTTTAAATTTATAAAAGATATAACAAGTTGTCTGATTTCGACGAGACAATGTTAACGAAAATTTCAAAAATATAAACTTTTCTGTGTACGGATATTTTTTTAAGTTCAAAACTATATACCTCCAATCCAAATCAGACCCCACTTAGGGGCATAGGGAGGCAACAAGAGCTCTCCATTGCGCTAGATCTTGCGCAATGTTTATGACCTCCTCCCACACCATGTCCAGATTCCTCAGCTCTGCTTCGAAGGAGCGGAACACAGTGCCTACCTATTATTAAATATTTATAAATTATATATTTTTTAATTAATGTAAAAGGCTATTGCCGTTGATCGAATAAATATAAATAAAATATTCCATTGGGAGGTACTATGTCTGAAAAGGTTTCCACCATATTGTTTGCAACAGTTAGTTTTTAACTCATTTACCGCAGAAATAATATCTATATATTAATACCTACGTGAAGGAAAAACGTTGTGACTTTTTTTACGGAAATTGCGCAGACGGAGGAGTATGAAATTTCCCACACTTATAGTTCATGAATACATTTAGAATGCTATTTTTTTAATTATGCATAAAAATAGATTTAATCAATAAAAAGCACTACGCACACTACTGTAATGTTGTGTATTTCATACTCACACACACTTCGATGTATTTGACACAGATCTCTTGTTTATCTCTGGCTACATTGAGAATCGATTAATATTTTTTTGTATTAAATAACCATACAAAAAATATTGAACATATCAACATCTCAAATTTGACGTTCCCATGTCATTATTTTTTAAAGAAAATTGTGAAATTGCGCTCGCTCATTTTTTGACAAAGCAATTTTAATAATGTTCAAACTTATAATCTAAATTAGTTATGGTCGAATTTCGAGCACTGGCCGACCACTAGTTTTTATAAATATCCAATACAAACTCCCTTTACGCCCTACTTTAGGGCACAGGGAGGCAACAAGAGCTCTCCATTAATATTACAGATTACATGATGAATCAGAATTAATTTTTATCCCAAAATATTTTTTAGGTAAATAATCAAAAATGCAATACGAATTAATAGAAATGTACTCGTTGATGATAAATGTGAAGAAAGTAGGTAACTTTAGCGAAAATTTCTAAATTAACAATAAAAAAATATGAAAAACGTGTAAAATTTTCGGCGTGAATAATTATGAAAATTTGTCAGTTATATATAAAGGTAGCTACTCACTGAAGACGTTTTTAATTAAATTCTCTGAGTAAAAAGATAAATCATGGTTATAATAACACGAGGCAGTAAAGTAATAATTAAGTATTAATTTATTGCAAGGAACACAGTACATATTGAAATTAATATTTAACAAGAATAATTTCTAACCAAAAATAATACATCTTTGTATTACTAATAAATATGAGTTGGTACCTTACATACCCACCCAGGTAGGTACTAATGACATAATTAATTTCGGCTACAGGTATTTGTGGCATTTTGAAACGTAATTTATGCGAAAATTTTAAACGTATCCCTATATTTCATTTCGCTAAATGTAACCACTGAAAGCAAAACCATGTCGAACAACATACACCACACTCAATAATAATTGAAACTATATTATTCGTATTATTTATTTGATAGTTTTGAAAAAGAAAAATGAATTTTCATAAATTCCTTGTCATTTCGAAAATTTCGCTTATCACATTGGCCTTGCAGGTCTAGTGGTCTAGGACCTAGGCGAATTGTTTGTGACAAAGAGCTACGGATTACCGGTCTAGGCAGAAGTGTGAGAAAGAGGCACGGATTCTGGGTCGAGTAAGAAGTATGACAAAGAACTACGGATTCCCGATCTAGGCAGAAGTGTGAGAAAGCTACGGACACCGGGTCGAGTCAGAGGTGGTTTTGACCTCAAATAACTTCCCAGGATTGCAATCCTATTTCAAATTAGAAAGGATCTATTGACTGAAGCAATCAACCCAATATGGTTCTTATATTTTGGTGCACTATGCACATTATTTCTATACTTTTGTTTTGTTGCTGTTGTATTGTATATATATTTTTTTCCCAAAGGCATTTGCCGTATATTGTGGATAAATAAATAAATAAATATTTCATTCATCCTATTGGAGCAACGCTTCCGCATATTTTATTACGTACGAAACGTTACATACACTAAGTTTATCAGAGAAATTTACTGTGAATTTATTAACTTGTATGTACGGTATGATAGAAAATGATGATGGTAAACACTAGAATTGAGACGCAGAATAATGATAACACGTAAACGTCACCGTAGGGCCTACAAATTTGGAAGCTTATCTCGATGCCTTAAGCCTCGAACGACCAACAACAATAATAGTTAAGCATAATGCTTTCTAAGGACACATTGCGGTCTGTCTAAAGCGTTTCGTGGGTTTATAAAAGTTTGTCACTAACCATTACCATGATAAAAAAGAGCATTAAATTCGTAGAGATATACTTGATTCTATGTATTAATAAAAGCAACATTTTTTTTTCTTTTGTTAATTCTAAACAGAAACATGTGGGCTGGGATAATATTCATATGAAATGTCCCGGGTGAGTAAGGATATTTTTTATATGTAAAAGAAAAAGCCCTTTTTCTACAAAAATAAATGTTGAAACTTTGAAGAAACCCTTTGTTTTATTCCAAGAGCTAAAATTTATTAATAAATATGTATAACTAAGATCAAAATGAATTAACATCGATTATTCACGATAATATATGAAATACAATTCAAGATAAAGATCGTATTATAGCGAAGCTTATCTTGGATTAAGAATTCTGGGTAAAATCTATCAGTTTTTTTACAAATGCTAAAAAAAATCGGAAATTTGTCTCCCAAATATAATCAAAAAAAAACTTTTACCTTCGTTGATTCTGCCTGTTAACTTCCGCTACAGGAAGCAGATTTTATATTATTCCTATAAAACGTATTTTTCACCAAAAAAATGACTTGTCTTCAGTTATGGCTTTATCATAAATGTATGAAATATAATAGAAATGATATTTTAGATTGTTTAAAATATGCGAAAATAATATTCTACGATGTCAATGAATATAATCACAACATCGAAGTACGATGACAAGAAATCGAATTCACATTATGCAAATCGGTCTTTTTCTTAGCTCAAGTCCCTGTGGAAAAGACCATTGTGTTCTAACAATGTAAGGGAAATTTTGACGACAGACAAATTCGCAACATCGTCAGCGATTTAAAGATTTTTTTTTATATGTGTTAAAAATAATAATTTGCATTTTTAAAACTAGTATTATAAAAAGCTTACCTGAGTTATCTATGGTGAAATATCCCAATCCAGTTCCTCCTTTGATGCTGTATGTAATTTTCGAATCCTCTCCAGGTGGATCCGCATCTGTGGCTTTCACAATCAACACTTTTGTATTAATCGGTTGATTTTCTAGCACTGAACCTTCTAGCACAAAATTATCAAACACTGGAGGATGAATATTTTCATTGATATTAATAATATCTATGATAACTGTTGTCTCTGAGTAAAGCTCAGGTACTCCACGATCGGTCCCTCGTATTACCAACGTGTGAACTTGTCTTTCTTCGAAATCCAGTAACTTAGCAGTTCTTATTGTCCCAGATAATTCGTCAATTTTGAAAAATCCATCTAAGTCACCTTCGTCAATAAAGGAGTAACGTATTTCTCCACCAGATCCCAGATCAGGATCAACAGCGTTTACTATGGCAACAACAGTTCCACGAGGAATATCCTCCCGAACTTTAACTTTAAACGTAGGAAGACTGAATCTTGGAGCGTTGTCGTTTATATCGTCGATGGTGACTCTCACTAAAGCATCGGAGTATAAACCACCATTATCAATTGCTCTTATTCTAAGCTCATATAAAGCTTGACGTTCGCGATCAAGAGGACTAGCCACAGTTAATACTCCTGTTACAGGATCAACAGAAAAATCTCTCGTGTCGGTGACCAGTAAATATTTAACAAGAGAATATTCTGGTGAGTCAGCGTCACTGGCGTTAACTCTAAAAATGGCTGTACCATTTATTGCATTTTCTGTGACACGAAAACTCGCTAGAGATTTTTCAAATTTTGGAGCATTATCGTTAATGTCTAAGACAGTTATTGGAAGTAAACGGGAAGCACTTTTTTGGGGAGATCCCAAGTCGTAAACACTGATGTTCAGATGATATTCGTCTTCCCTTTCGCGATCGAGATATCCAATAATTTTAAGGTCGCCAGTTTCTGGATCAATCCGAAAAACGGAATCTGGATCGCCACCTGATATTCCAAAAATGAGTTTTCCATTGTAACCCAAATCTCTATCCCTTGCTCGAATCCTAACTAAAGTGGTTCCTAAAGATACTGACTCATTGACTTTGATCTCTTGAGGAAATTCTAATAACTCCGGAGAGTGTACATTTTCACCATATCTACTTGGCATCATGGCAAATTCTTCCTGACTTGTATCACGATTTTGCATGTTGTTTCTTTCGGCTGCAGCTAGAACTTCGGTAAGCTTTCTGGCAACTCCTGTATCCTTGCACTGAAATCCACCAGTTTCATCTGTTAATATCCTCCCCGTTGATAAAGGGGTCTTTTTTACATTGACTAAGTAGAATTGTATTTTGACAATATCCGAATAATGCCTTCCGTCTGTAGCAGTTACATTTATTTCTCTTTGGTCAACTTTAATATCTCTTAGATCACAACTTACTGATAGAACTCCGCTTGTTGTATCTAAACTAAAACAGTTGTCTTCATTACCCGATACAATTCTGTAGGCTATTATATTTCCAGTATCAAAATCTATAGCTGATAATGTTATTATTTCTGTACCAATGGGTATAAATCTAGGGACATGACCAATACAATCAATCTTTTCGAACTGAGGTCTATTATCATTTATATTTTTAATGTTAATAGTAAGTTGCATTTCAGTTTGTCTTCTATAAGGTAAGCCCCAATCACTGGCTCTTATTTTTAAAATAAATTGTCTTTTCATACTTTCATAATCTATCACTTGTGTCGTTTTCACTACACCAGAAAAATGATCGATCTCAAATGGTACTGGAATTAAATTAGCTATGCTGTATGAAATGTAGGCATTTTCGCCAGAATCTCGATCCCTAGCAGTTACTTTGATCACTGATGTTCCCGGTGGTTCATTTTCATCAAGCCAAATGGTGATTTCGGACTTATCGAAAACGGGATTGTTGTCGTTTGCATCTAAAACATTTATTTTCACTTTGGCAGATGACTGTTTACGAGTTCCTGTATTACCTTGATCGATAGCAGAAACTGTTAATGTATAAAGTGATTTTGATTCAGCATCTAAAAGAACAGCTGTGTACAACATTCCTGTATCTGGATTGACGTAAAATTCTCCCCCTTCATTGCCTCCAACAATTTCAAGAAATACTTGAGCATTTTTTCCCAGATCCTTATCCGTAACTTTCAATCTTATTACTGGTGTGTTTATTGGAGCACTTTCAGGAACATTAACCTCGTAGATTTCTTTATGAAATACTGGTGCATTGTCATTAACATCTGCAAGATGGACGGGAATATATTTGTAGCTCTGTTTAGGAGGAATCCCATAATCTGAAGCTTTTAAAGTTAAATTATATCCCTGTGGTGTTTGCTCGCGATCAAGTAACGCATGAACAACAATGTTGAATTCTCCCTCTTGATTACCAGGTTGTATCCGAAAATGTCCATCAGGATCTCCATCGACAATTTCTAAACTCTTGATCTTCCCGTGAATCCCATCATCACGGTCAATTACATTCACTATAGCGTATATTTCTGCTGTTGAGTTTTCTACTATATCTGGAAGGTGGTGTACAGTTATTTCTGGAGCAAAAAGGTTTACTTTTTTAACCCTAATGGTAACTCTAGCGTGAGCAGGATGTGAAGAGCTTGAAGAGCGGAAAAGTGCACCTCTATCTTCGCCAACCACAGTCAGTTCGTGTCTTGATCTTTCATTAAAAACTAGCGGCCGTGTTATTGTTATCACACCACTTGTAGGATGCACTGAGAATTGATCAGTTTCTTCTAAAAAACTATAATAAATTTCACCATTCAGTCCTAAGTCCGCATCATCAGCAGACACTTTGATAACACTTTTGTGAAGAGGTGTGTCCTCAGGGACATCAACAGAGTACGATGTAGGATAGAAGAGAGGATTTAAATCGTTCGTATCCAATATTTTTACTATGACTGTCGTGTCAGCCTCCAAAATGATTTTATTTTTCCCGTGTGTTTTTAAAACTGACGCCCGCACTTCTAAAACATATTTATCTTTTCGTTCCCGATTTAAAACATCCGAGTTACTAGTTTTGGTCCGAATCGTCAAAAAACAAAAATCACCCACTAATTTTTCTTCGGCCTTAAAAAACTTATCACCACCAACAATTTTATATCGCACTTCAACATCGCTATCTGGATCTACGCGTATTCCCATTGGATCTTCTCCTGGTGGTTGAACAACGAAGGTTTTTCCTACACTGTTTTCCGGGATGGAGGCGTTGTAAATTGGGTGGGCGAATTGAAGGATCCCATGGCTTTGGCCACAAGCCAGTATGAATAGATTCAGAACCCATAGTAGAAGAGCGCCCGGAAACATTCCCAGGCAGTTGCGCCGTTTTCAACTCATAGATCTGAAACAAATAAATAGAGCAAATTAATATCTAATGAATTTAAATTAACTTATTCATTTAAATTATATGATAGACGACCTTACTACTCGCGGTGAAACGCAACAGTATTGAAAAACGCTTATCTTCCCCGTTTTAAGAGTATACAATGCGTTTTGAGATAAACGCCTTTGCATAAATACGATAATAATGGAAATTAATAAAGATAAGATAAACTTAAGTAAACACCCAATGATCTAAAACGGATTCCACTTATAATGAGGTTTAAAAAAGATCATTTTATCAAAACGTGTCATCAAATGAAATACGATTCGTAAGTACTTTAGAGTTTTTGTTTGTTTAACTGCAATAATGTCACAGTGACCAAATAAAACACGAACCTCATTATTTTGGATAAAGTTATATAAAAATAACTACTTTTTACTAACGTTTAGTATTCAGTTCGAATAAAAAGCCTATTCCATGCAAAATTAAAAATTTGTAGTCGAACTGTTTGTTTTTTTTTTGTGAATCTGACTCTGAGCCCACTTCGAGTGATCGCAAATACACTTTTGATATATTTCAATAAGCTGAGCTTATGCATATTTGGGTTCAAACCCATGACCGAAATCAAAGTCGGCAACAGGCTACCAAAATTTTTAATACATATTACACGAAAACTGCAGCATTTTTTTTATCGTTGAACATAATTTGTAGAAAAAATATGGTAGAAAAACAGTTTTAAGTTGAGTGCATTTTGATAAATATACCTACATGTAATCAATTCTACAAGATCAATATTACCATGTAAATTGTTAGCATGGCTCAGAAAGAATATGGCGATCATGTATAAAGCTTCAAACATTATGTTATATGCTCTCCAACTTCTATAATTGTGAGGTAGAAAAGGAAGCTACGACATACGGCGACACTTACGCATACAATTCCGTCATCGTATTATGAGTTCGCAGCAGTATAAAAACACCCATTAGTTATCAGATAATAAGTAATATGATTACAGAATTCAACTAACTTGCGATAACCAAGATGGCGCCACAATAGATAACGCACAATTTCGGCGTTTTTCAATCGAATATTTTTCCGATATTTTGATCAGATAAAGCAAGTTAGTATAGAATTTGAATTAAACAGATAACAAAATTAAACTGGATACTGGATGGCTGGACTGTATAATATTAACTTATTTTATAATACTTGTTATTCAGTACCGATCTGAAATACTGTCTCGTTATCTCTTGTAAAAATGAAAGAAACGGTAAAGGTCTAAGTGTATACTTCAAGTCTATGAAGATCTCCTTGAAAAGGAACCCACAGTCCCATGGGAGTCGAAACAGCGGTAGCAAAGGACAATATGTAGTTTTAGGCTTATTCCCCATAGTAGCGTTGTCTTCGTTCTCAATAATAAAATGGTAAACACTGGAAAAAAAGAAGGTTTCAATAGTCAATGTTTGAATTATCGACCACCTTGACACTTTAAGGTCAAAACAAGCGTTTCAACTAAAAACGTTATCTATCAAGTAAAATCTATAAGAACAAAACGAAAATGTAATATTTATGAGAAAAACTGGGAATAATATATTATTATTTATGAGATCGTACGTAATATTATTTCTGAGGTGAAAAATGTGATATATAAAAATAATTTAACCCCTCTTTTGGCTATGGAAAAAAATACCGCAAGGGAAACCGATGAAGAATAAACAATGACCCTAATATTATCAGAAATTATTGACGACGCTGAATTCCCAAGGGCGTCCAACCCTTGTAGCTTTATTATTTCTGACAGCCGCAAAGTGTTTCATACGTCATGTCTGTTTTATTGTGTCCGATGAATTTGAATATCAAATGTAATGAATTTAAATTATGTACTAGGCTACAATTTGAAAGTACGTAATATTCTCCCTGTACGTACACATTCAAAATTATATGCATCAAACTTTGAGAAACTTTTACTCGTGTATAAAGTTATACAAAAAAAGACTATAAAACGGTAGAACATTATGAGTACGAAATTTATTTTTCAATAAGTAAAGATTGCTCTTATAGCTTCTAGTGTAAGTTTCAGGCTAATACATATTATTATATCACGTATTACAAGTTCATCAAAACGTTTTTTAATTTCTCTGGGGTCACCCGTATGCATAAAAACTAAATTACGCAATATTGAGGTCAGTGTAAATATTTTTTTGCCTCCTTTTACCCTTTTTCAAGCGGTCGATAGCCTAACGGTTCAGCCGCCGATTTTCATGGTTCAATGCCTGGTGCCGATGATCTAAAGTACTCTTTCAAAATACAAACTTTACTTTCTATGAAAGATGTAAAAGGCATATTTATGGTCACTTTGGGAGAGTCCATGGTGATACGAGTATTACTGCACTCCAACCCTGGGTACAGATTTCTAGTGAATTCTCATCTTAAAAAAAATCCTTTGAGTTTTACTTTAGTTCAAGTATTTGACTCCGAAGAATTTTAAACTATCATCAGTCTTCGAACACAAAAAAATACCTATCACGACGTTCCAGTGTTTCTGAAAGCTCTGATGTAAAGCGTAACATCAGTCCACTTTTTTCAATCAACTTTTTCATACATAATATTATATTTTGAACTTGGATGGATTTCCATACTAAAATAAGTCATCAATCATTTGTCAGTGATCTGATGAAAATCACATTATACGAGGCAAGAATGGATGCCTATAACAGGTCCATATGCGACGCCTTGGCGTGATTATTACGCAGTACGCACCAATATGAATCACTCTTAACACGTTTATCTATTGAACATCCAAAAAGTCTGTCAAAACACTATTCTGCATCTTAACATTGTTTTTTTTTTACCATCTGTTATTAAAGAGAGGTAGAGATGGAATATTCCGAGATTGAATTTCAAATATCTGATCAACGCAGCGAAATACTGAAAATAGTGCAACCAATGCGAACTGGATCAACATTGTTCTTGGCGTACTATTTTGTGAAAACTTATGTTTTTTGCAGGGTGGCTTTGCCAACAATAAAGTGCCTTGGAGCATTTTGACTATGCTATTGGTTTTGCAAACCAATGTGTATGAGTCTTAATCAAATATCATTAAACGATTGTGACTGAATTGCCCGAAATGGGTGCAAACCAAGAATGTAAGATATATGGGTAAATATGGATTCGGTAAAAATGTAGATAGATAGAGATAGAAATAAAATACAGTTTAGATTCTTAGTTTTTAAAATAGCTTAATGGACTTTTAGTCAATAGATAATGTTAGCATAGATAAAGTTGGATTTTTAGCGGATGACTGAACACACCGATTTAAAGTCAGAAATACGATTATTTCGAAGTTTTACGAAGTTTATAAAATTCAACAAGTTTTAACCTGACGGTAAATTATGAAAAATTTTAAACGCTCATAAAAAAAACATATTTATTTTATAACACAATACCAGGTTATTACTGTTTTTCCGTTTTCGTATACCTTCCACTTGGTCAATGTTCACGAACTATCTGTTTTATCTAATTAAATTGAAGAAAAAAGTAAGTCAAGAAAGGAAATTCCTTTAACAGAATCTTGTTAAAAAGTTGCATTTATATAGGATCAGCATTATAATTCTTGAAACAGATTAACTGAGTTAAATTTACAACAATACGAAATAAGATTATTATTGCCAAAAGATATAATTTAGAGAAAACTGTTGCTACAAAGTTGGTCCAGGGGACAAAGATAATCTCTTTGGATTCTGTATTATTACTTAAGAAACTGAATATCGAATAAACTGTCAAAAAGTTTACCACGGATCGACATTTGCCAAGTCATCGTATAAATTTATTATTAATAAAAATGAGTTTGGACCCAGAAACAAAATGTTAGATGCCGTCTATCATTAAATGTCACATATGTGTCAAAAATATGTTAAAAGGGAGACGGATATTTTTAAAAAAAATGGGAGGAAAAGCGCTTTGAAATATCTTACATATTGGAGGTAGCTTAAAAATAAATTCAAATTGTAATAAATTTATCTAAAGGCAAAATGAAACAAAGTTTATAGAATATACTTTTTTATGGTATTCGGAAATCAAGTTAATTAATTTTTTGTATGAAAATGATTTCGTACCGTTTAACGCAGTTATTAAAAACTATCGAAAAAGAGTCCACTGGGAAAAAAATGATTAGGATATGTTTTACACTGCGTTCTTTTTAAGGTTTGAGACATTACGACCACGAAAGACTCAAATTTCTTATATGATTATGTACAGACCTAAAATAATATATAAGTTTTTGTTATAGTTGATGAGATAAAACTGGGGAGTAAGGAGTGATGGCGATAAAACTTCTTGCCCTCCCAAATGTCAACCCCACCTGCACGTGATACCCCGTGCTAGAAAACTATCGAGGCTCTTTCTATGGTGCTGAATCCTCATACTAATACCAGTACCCGTATTCTAAGTTTTATTGGAAGGTAATCACTGAAGTAAAGTGTGTATAACACGATACATTTTGAATGGAAATCGTGTATAGCGCCGCCACAGGGATATTTCTAGAAACAAAAGCGATGCTCGCATGCGATACACATTTTCCGTACAAAATGTAGGTGGGTATCGTGTTACTCACTTTACTTCCGTGACTACCTACCGATAAAACTTAGAATACGGGTACAGATCTGGGACCGAATTCACCCAACCGAATGAAACGGTAAGAGTACTTAGGTAAGCATAAAATATGGTACCTACCTACTAAGGGCGCAGATATGTTCAAGAGATAATATCTGCATATTAGTAAGTATAACCCCACACTGACCGCCTGGACAACGGGGCATGATGCCCCTTTAAGTGACTGTCCAACTACCCTCATAAAAATAGATAAGGAGACTCTTGTGCAGCAGTAGTCGAATTGGGCTAGAAAAAATATATACAACGATAGCATCAGTATCCATAATTAATTAATTAACGAAACTTTAATCCTCTTTGTGGAGACAAATCACGCATCTGATATGATCAAGCGGAAAGGAATCTATACTCCATATAAGCCATCGAGGACCAAACTTCTATGGATTTTATGGGTAAAAATTATAGGAAACTAGTTTTACCCTACAGACGTTGTCCTGTGATCCATCGATATTATATATTATAGCTGACCCCCCGTCCAACTTTGACCTAACCCAAAAGAAAAAAAAATTACTCCTGGTTTATGCAATGTTGGTTCATTTTAACCTTTTCTACTTGTAACTACCCTCCAAGGAGTGGTATTGAACTCATACTCCGCTTGAACCTTCCCGGACATTAGTAGAACAGATCAACAAAGCTTTATTGAAATACATTCATTGGTCTTTGAATCTATCGAGTAAGTACACACACACCCTCACATACAAACATTCAGTTTTACATAAATAGATTTCCTAATAAAACGTACGCGAAGCATGGAATCGAGTGTTCTAGACCTTCAAGCATGTCAAAAATCTCAATCAGTTATTCAAGGACACATATTTTAATAATGATTTAAAGTAAACGTTTATTGGAAGAAAGGGAACAAATGATTATAAAACTTTTACATTACTTAGTAGTTACTGAAAGGGATTGAATAAAATTATGAAGTTTAGTAGCGCTGCTTAAAAACAATAAGCGTTAGTAAGTTCGCGAAGAAAACGTTCATATCAGACGTTTGAAAGAAAAAAAGTAAGTAGAAAGTATCATTGACACGTCAGATTTTCAAGCTATTTTATTACTTTAGCAAAAGGGGAAATATTTTATTACTCAAATGATTAAAAAACTCAGATGGTTTGAGACCTGTAGGAAACATACAAAACTTAATGTTAACTGACCTTTCTTTATGACCTCACTCTCGAGTACTCACTCTATGTTTTTGAATAATATTAAGAATTTTCTAAGAAGAATAATGAATTACACCTTTCCTAAACAACTCACTGACCGAGTCTAATGAAGTGAGATTTCTTCTAAGCCTATTAATCTCGTCCACTCCAACAATGACCCCCTTCTCTGGAACCACGAGTTGACACCAACGTGCTTCACGAGATCTTCTCTCCACCATAATGACAGTTTCTCTTCTTTTCGACCCTATTCGACCATTTCTCTTGACATATGACCTGCCCTGTGCCATTTGAGAGATGCGATACGATCGATGACTATATGACTATGATATGTGACTTTTGTTCTTTGCCGTATCGATTCGTTACTCACTCCATCTCTAAAGGTGATACATAACTCCATTTTCCATTTTCCAAGTCAGTTTTAAACTCACATAATAAAATAGTTCATGTAGTTTAATAATTATCATACAATTATTTATTTAATAAAGTGAATAATGTTTTTATTTTTACAATGTAATATGTTTTACGGACGAAAACATATTATTGTATTATGTCAAGAAAACAAAGAAACAAAACATTTCAGCCAACAATGTGGTCAGAAAGAGAAAAGTGTACAGAACATAGGGCACCGACAGGAGACTAAGTGACCGTGCGATGAGAAAGTAGTTTAAAATATGATGGCGTTATGTTATTATTTCAACAAGATAAAACGGAATGTTAAATAAAGTCTACATATGGTATGAATGCTAACTGTCACAGAATGCGATATGAATACGTCCAAAACAGAAAGCCTGAGGGAATCAGTTGGAACAATGGACACATGCTGTAGGTACAACTTGTTCCTAAAAAAAAAACATAAAACCTTAACAACAATGCAATGAAGTCTGTCTACATCATTTCAGCTTAAAGGGTTTATAAACAAAAATACGAATAGGGGATTCACATCATAATATTTCATCAAATAAAAATGAATATCTAGATCTTTGGGGTTGCTCTGACTGCATTTGGCCAACTGGTTCAGGAAGAATATTCACAATAAAAGTGGCAGAATATGTAATAAGACGAAAGAAAAACATGGTTTTTATCAAAAAGTCGTTCAGTCTTTATGTAAATCGAAAGTAAACAACGTTACAAATATGTATGGATAACGAAGGTGTTCTCGCCGGGTCGGTTGGCCCAGTGGTTAGCGTCTCTGACTTGGAATAACTAGGGGTGCGGGTTCGATTCCCATGATTTCGGAACTTCGGAGATTCCGACCACCTAAATGGCGAGCGTTTTAAGAGTAAAAGTGATCACACTTAGCCCGCCTTTGAAACACCAGTAAAGACGGTCGTAATCCCGTAGTGCTTCTAATATGTAAAAATTTACCTCTTGAAATCGATCACTAATTGATTTAATGATTGGCATCAAATAACTGGTTCTATATGTTAAATCGCAAGTTGTTTTATGTTATACTTAAGTTATCGCAAGTAGTTTTATGTTAATTAATCGCAAGTAGTTTTATGTTAAGTAATATACAAAATGAAATTAGAAGTTGTGGTAGTCTGGCGGATACGACGCCGGCTTTCGTACTGTTGCACGTGCGGAGGTCGTGGGTTCGATACCAGGCACCGATCATCTTACTCTTTCACGACACAAGCATTGAGTAGCTTACAAGAAAGAGTCAAATAGGGTATTTGAGTGTGTGTTCGCTTTGAGTGAGCATAGATTCATTTAATTTAAATTAAAAATAAAAACTCAATCATATAGAAAAATGCAGTGTTTTCAACTCTTCTCTTAGGCTAATAGGTACTATACATTTATACATACACTCACGTTAGTATATAAGAACGTAAGTAATTTATTTATATTATGTGAAGGTTGAAATAAATCTTAAAAAAGCTCAAAGTGTGATATTATGAATGCACGATTGCACGTAGAGTGCAGAAAAGCTAGAAATGATTAAAAAATGCAGCAGTGTAGGATGATGCATTAAGATAATATGTCGCACGATTTACCACTGCATTACCAACGTGAAGGTAGCTACCAACAGTTGAAATTTTGAATTATATCTGCTTTATTAAAAAAAACTCTGATCAGTGGAAAATAAGATTTCAGTGGTAGAAAAATTGCGATCAAGCCGTCGTCGAGGTAGTTTAACCCATATCGATTGATTGCGAGCTGATCTCTGTAGATTTTAGCCCGCCATGTTGGATTTTATGTCAACTGACAATGGTTTCGAGTGTACAACAACGCTTTCTGTAATAAATATACTGTTTTTAAGTTTTTTTCCCGTCCAATTAGGTGCTCCCTTCATATTTTGGTCCATTTTGTTTTGGTTTATCATTTTGATAATAGAAATTTTAAACAAATAAAGCATATATTGCATTCCCGTAATCATCGAGGTCTCACAACCACGATGCACCAACTAAATTTATAAGAAATATAATGATGTTTTGAAGAAAATACTCAAAGAATACTTTATAAGTAGGTACAAATATTAAAATTGAAGTGATCAAACATGAATGGTTTAATTTGGGCTGAAACATAAAGGTTTCTTATGATTTAATAAGGACTTAACTATATTTTGATATAAAATAAATAATAAAAAAATAAAGGTAAAAACCTATTCTGCATCAATAACTCGTTCAAATCTGACATAGCGAATGTTGGTAGTTACCACTCGCGTTGCCCAGCTACTATTTGTTTGCATACAAAATTTTGTATGAAATGTCATCTTCATACATGACAAACGCAGATTAAATATTTTTTTATAATTTAAGTAAAAGCTGATCAGTGATTTATATGTAATCTTACGATTAACGAATTTTTTATAAGCAAGACGGTTAGAGTTCTTAAATTATTTTTTGTAATGTATAGTTCACCCTGCTTAGCGTGTATCTAGCTATGCGCTGTTCTTCCTTGATGAAACAAATGATAATTATTACTAGTGGTCGACCAGTCCTCAAAATTCGACCATAACTTGTTTGAACATTATTGAGGTTCCATTGTCAAAGACTGAGCGAGCGCTATTTAAAAAATGTATTTCAAAAATAATGGTATAGATACGTCAAATTTGAAATGTTGATGATATGTACAATTTTTTTTCTTATAATTATTAAAGACAAACAACAGTAATCTATCCTCAATTTGACAACAAATAAACAAAAGAAAATATTCGTCTGTGTCTGTTTTTTTATTGATTTAATCTATTTTTTTGCATAATTTAAAAAAAAAATATTAGCATTCGCCACTCGTTCTCTATATAAACTATAAGTGTGCAAGATTTCATACTCTTCCGTCCGTGCAATTTTCGTAAAAATAGTCAGAAAGTTTATCCTTCACGTATTAATAATATAGATTACGGATACAGTCTTATGTAACCTTTGACAGTACGAACGTTATAATATTAACTCGTTATTATAGTGGACCCAAAAACATGTAATTCGTTTTTAATTCCCATCAGATGCGTGACAAAATAAATTACATACTAGATTTGCATCACGAACGAACAGCGTCAATATATCGTAAAAATAAATTCACGCCAAGGGTACAATTATATCGGTGTTTAAAGGATACATTTCAATTAATCCATTACTATTAATTGAACTGAGAGATATGAAAAAACTCCGCGTAATTAATTAAAAACTTGTATTAACAGACAACCACGTTTTGATTTTTTTACATCGAAATATTCGCTAAAGTGCTTCTGGGGAAGGACTCTTATCTAAATAACTCATTCTAGTAAAAAATAAATTAAAAAAATAAAAATTGCGTATAATTCTCACGTATATAATAGGCGAAATAAAAAAGAAAATACTTTATAAGGTAAGCAGATTCCATTGACGACAAAAAGGAATTGAAATACACATTCTTTCTACGAGAACACTCCCTTCTTTTGCGAGGAAATATCCCGATGTTCATTATTATAAAAACGCGGTAGAAATGTGGTACTATGGGAGGAAATTTAAAATCAAATATCTTTGGAACCATCGCGGCCGTTCCTTTATAGGGCAGAATACAGAAAAAGAACAGGGAAAAAGGGATTACTCATATTGCATTACGTATGTATGTTCGATACAGTGAATAATATCTTATGTATTGGTATCAGTATCATCTTATGATTTTTTTTCTAACATCTGGTTGCGACAATACGCGTTTTTTCTCGCTGTTAGATGAATTTTTAATTTTGAACAATTTTCACACGGAGTGGCTCAAAATTTTTATTTAAATATGAACGTTGATAGTTTAGAGGCAGTGAAAGATATGTTTCAAACAAGAATAGCAGCTCTGGAGAGCCAAGTCAGTGATTGTAAGTGCGGAGCTACCCCCGCCCACATAACAGATGACATTGCGGCTCTTAAAACGGAGTTCTATGGGAGAATCCGGGCTCTCGAATCCAAGATATCGGGACTGGAGGAGAGGTTGGAGCAAATGGAGCGGTTTAGAAGGCGAAAAATGGTGTTATTGCATGGCGCACCGGAGGACTTGTCCGTAGACGCAGCGATTCGGGAAACGCCACTAAAAATTGAAACCGCCGCTATCTCAGACAGTTACCGGATCGGAAGAAAGGGAGAAAAGCCTCGGCCTATCGTTATCAAATTTAGCTCGTTTGAGGGGAAGAGGGATGTTTGGAAGGAGAAGTCGAAGCTGAGGAAAACAAAATGGCTCTTAACAGAGTCATTGACACCATTAGCACTGCAACTCCTGAGGGGGGCAAGGGAGAAGTTTGGAGACCGTAATTCCTGGACTATGAATGGGTATGTCTTTTTCAAAAATAAAGATAATGTCATAATGAAAATATCTAGACTGACTGACCTGAACTGTGTGCCAGAAGAGAAGAACCCTAAACCAATGAAGTTGCGACAGCGGTCTAAGAAACACTCGTAATACATCACTCACAGCTGCACTACACTGGTTTACATATAATTATTAAAGTGATGAACTATATTTTTGTGTTCCCAATGTCTCAAATATTAAAATCTCTAATTTTATTACACTGTCATTTGGCCCGCTAACAAACAATACTGAAGTTTGCTTCATGTCGTCAGTGTTCCGCGCATGCGTAGCACATACTACCAAAGCATTAACATTAACATTGCCCGCGCTACACCGATTGAGAAGTGGAGTGAACCGCTTTGTGTATGTATGTGTGCGCCCGACAAATGGCGGGTACATTCGTACCTCTACATGTATGTGTTGTTATGACATGCGACTCTGAACCTTTAATATTTTCTTCTTCTGAATTTTATTATCAATTAGGTACTTACAAAAGTTATATATCTTTTTTTTTTCCTCACTTGCATTATAGTTTTACTGCTTCATTTTTTACGAGCCTGCTCTGTGCGATCTTTTTTTCGTGAGCTCCTGCTCTTTTTCTCATCTTTTTTTTATTTTACTATCTGTACTATATTTATTGTTTGTATACCTACATATTTATATTTATTTTATTGTATATACATATATATCTTTTTTTTTTAAATTATTTTCAAATCATAGCGAAACATGTCTTCCTCTGATACAGAATCCTTCTATTCTTTTCCTTCCTCCTCCGACTGCCCAGACGTTTCATTCAATGTCTCATCATCTTCGATAGAGTCTGATATTTCTTCTTTCAGAGATTGTCCAAATCTTCAGGAAAATCTTAAGTCAGTATTTGTAAACAAACAAAGCCAATCCCTTAACGTGTGTCATATAAATGCGCAGAGTATTCCTGCGCATTATGACGACCTATGTTTACACTTTATTGACACTAATCTACACGCACTCCTGATCAGTGAATCTTGGCTCAAACCCTCCTTACCGTCCTCACACTATTCTTTACCTGGTTTTCGGTTGATCAGAAATGACAGAACCGAGAGGAGGGGTGGTGGAGTTTGTATATACCTGCGTGATGATATTAAATTTCAACTTCTGGAAAAATCTTCATCCAATCACGCAGGCGACCCCGAGTACATCTTCATAAAAATCCTGATAAAGAATATTTCTCTTCTTCTCGGGGTGATATACTGCCCACCGACCATCAACTACTTTGACAAGTTTGAGTGCGTGTTACAAACTCTGCTCCCGGATTTTGAGGATGTTATCATTATGGGTGACTTCAATACATGTCTCTTAAGAAATGATACCCGTTGCTCCACACTTCAAGCTATATTACACTCGTTGAATATTTCGTACCTTCCACTCCAGCCCACCCATCACTCTGGTGATACGTCCTCACTACTGGATCTAATTTTAACGTCAAACCTCAACAAGATTATACAAAGTGGACAATTTCCAGCTCCCTCTTTCTCACACCATGATCTCATTTACACTTCTTATAAAGTAAAGTGTCCTAAATTCAAAACTAAGCTAATTCCATTGCGAAGCTTCCGAGGCATTATCATTGATGACCTTCTCGCTGACGCGGGGCAAATCAGATGGGCGGATGTACTGGAGTCGCCAAACATGGACAGTAAGGTAATTTGTTTTAACTCCTTTATTGAGAATCTGTTTGATAAACACGTGCCAGTCAAAATAATGAGAGTCAGACGGCCTCCGGCTGAATGGTTAACTCCGGGGATCCGCACGCTGATGAAAAGGCGTGACCGCGCTAGGGTTAAACTAATGAGACTTGCCACGGACTCCAATCGAGAGGCTTATCGGTCCCTCCGTAACAAGTGTAACCGCATGTGCAGGGATGCCAAACGTGCACATTTCAGAAGCATATTTACAAATCGTTCTCCGGCAGATATTTGGAAGAGCCTCAATGCAATGAATTTTCGATCACGCGATGACAGTCACGATGCACTCTTGATGCCTGATCTTGATAAGTTGAACCAACATTTTGCTACGCCACCCTTTGAAATGACTGAGTCTGTGAGAGGCTCAGCCCTACGTTGTATTAACGATCAGCCGCCTAGTGGTCTTCCTGTTCTAAATTTTGTCCCTGTTACTGAGAGCACTGTGTTAAATCTCATAAAATCCATCAAATCTACTTCAATCGGAGCAGACAATATCAATCTTTCATTCATAAAATTAATTACAGAATACACAATTCCGTCAATCACTCATTTAGTCAATTTTTCACTAACTTCAGGATCTTTTCCCTCCATCTGGAAAAATGCATATGTCATCCCTCTCCCAAAGAAACCAAACCCGATTGCTGAGGGCGACTACCGACCAATTTCTATCCTACCAGTACTTTCAAAAATAATTGAGAAGGTGGTACACTCTCAGCTTTCTAGTTTCTTGGAAAATCATAATATTCTCTCTCAATACCAGTCTGGTTTTCGTTCAGGCCATAGCACAACAACAGCTTTGGTAAAAATCACTGATGACATTCGAAACGCAATGGAGGACAGAAAAATCACTCTCCTCGTATTATTAGATTTCAGTAGCGCCTTCAATACGGTGGATTTTGATATATTGTTAGCTAAGCTAAAATATTTTAATCTTTCCAGCACTGCTATTGAATGGTTCGAATCATATCTCAGAGATCGAACACAGTGTGTTAAGGTTAAATGCAATGCTTCGGAATGGTTACCACTAAGGGCGGGAGTCCCTCAGGGTGGA
Source organism: Mystacides longicornis (assembly GCA_963576905.1). Taxonomy (NCBI): domain Eukaryota; kingdom Metazoa; phylum Arthropoda; class Insecta; order Trichoptera; family Leptoceridae; genus Mystacides; species Mystacides longicornis. Next base: position 12,791,886 of record OY756428.1, read on the forward strand.
ATTCTCTCCCCACTTCTCTTTTCTGTATTCATCAACCCAGTGGTTTACTGCCTTAATGTTCCACATCACCTTTATGCTGATGATTTACAAATTTATTCTCATTTTAACTATCAGCAGGCAGAGAGTGCTATTCATCACATGAATTCAGAATTGGATCGCATATCACAATGGGCTCAGCAGAATGGACTGATGCTTAATCCTAGTAAAACTCAAGCAATTTTAATTGGCAGTTCACGTTTACTTTCCAAAATCGAGGCTTCCTCACTCCCTACTTTACGTTTGAATGGATCTGAAATTCAACTAAGTTCACAAGTTAAAAATCTCGGCATCGTGTTGGATAAACACCTTGCTTGGCATCCACAGATCGGTGAAGTCAGCCGCAAACTCTTCTATCAATTTCACATTTTAAGGAAGCATCAAAACCTTCTACCTATTTCCACTAAAATTCTTTTATGTCAATCTCTCTTACATCCCATATTGGACTATGCTGACGTTGTTTACTTGGATATTACACAAGAGCAACTACTAAGGTTGGAACGTCTGCAAAATGTTTGTATTCGTTTCATCTTTGGCCTCAGAAAATTTGATAGAGTATCTCAGTTCAGAGCGGAACTCAAATGGTTAACTATGTCACAACGAAGAGACTTTCACATTCTCACATTACTTTTCTCGGTACTCTCTAACCCCAACGCTCCTAACTATCTGAGGTCTTTATTCACTCCATTAGCATCTCATGGCCTTCCTCTGCGATCTGCTGCGCGTGGCATCCTACAAATCCCAACACATCGTTCTTCATTTTTCACTTCATCTTTCACTGCACAGGCGGCCAGGTTATGGAACCAACTACCTGATGACATCAGACTCTCTCCAACGTTATTCTCTTTCAAAAATAGATTGAAGCGTCATTTCCTTTCTTCTACTCCTGCTCCTGTCTCCTGATCCTCTCCTTCCTCGCTATACTTGATTATTGATTATGTGTCACATTTTATTTTTTATTATTTTTATATGCTTATATGTGTGTGTTTTTGTATACCTATGTATGTGTGTAACTCTATGTATTATGTATTTATTTGTTTATATGTGTGTATGTATTTTTTTTTTATATAGCATGCAACAGATTAAATGTTATATCTATAATAGGTTGGTTGGAAGAAATTGCCCTAGGCAATAAGCCCGCCAATTTTGGTTAATTATGTATATTTTTACCCAATAAAGTGTTATATTATTATTATTATTATTCCAAATCATTTATTCATTAAATCACAATATATCATATGAAGTATACATCATTGTAAAAAAAATTAATAAAAATAAATTAAAATTAAATACAATGCTATATACTAAATATAAAAATATCGGTATTATCTCTCATGATACATCACGATGTAATGTAATCATGAGAGATCTTCGAACTACAGAGAAAGGAACCTTCTTAACATCCTACATGAGGACAACAGAACTGCCTTTTGGATGGCATATCTGAGACCACAACAGATGCCAAGTTTCCCTAGATTGTCTTTAAGAGACTTAGGAATAACTCCATTCGTCGATATCACTATAGGTATTATGTGGGTGGTTGGTGTATGCCACATATCCTTGATTTCGTGAGCAAGATCAAGATATTTAATTATCTTATCCTGCTCGGCTTTTTTCAAATTTTCGTCATACGGTATAGTGATATCCACGAGATACGTTATCCCGTTCCTACGATCAACCAATACAATGTCCGGACGATTTGCGTTAATCGTTCGGTCAGTTTGTATTGGTATATCCCAATACAACTTTGTATTACTGTTTTGCATTACCGAAATTGGGGTGTACCTATAATAAGGTACTTCAAGATCGAGCAAACCATTATTATTATTATTATTATTATCAGGTAAAAGATACCTCAAAAATAATGCTGCGGGCCAAAATCTTTACAATACCATAAGACGTACCAGAATATTATTTAAAAAAAAGGAATAAAAGCGAAAAATATAATAAAATAAAAAGAACCCAAATGTAGCAACCTCACCCGCATATTGAAATATCTCCCAGCTACGAGAAAATGTTCCCGAATAGAAAAATTGATCGTGTTCTTGGAGTACAGTAGGAGTTAGTTGTTCGGGTTATTTTTATTACAAGCTTTAACACGTATCACAGATACTATTACAGATGTACCGCATTCAAATCCAAAAGATATTTCCCTTTCGATTGAGTCTTACACGTGAATAAAAGTACTTACCTCGTGAATCTGTTGGAAAAGACAAACGAACCAACGAGTGCGACAAACAAATTTATACGAGGGTTGCAAATCAAGGGAGATATTCTGCATTCTGGTGTCACATAACTATTCTGTGAGATAAGATGGAAAAATAAAAGACGCGAATTCATAAAATTATCCGTTTGTGTTTTTACTTATCCGTTTGTGTTTTAACTTAGTAGTACAATGTGTCTAAAACTTATAAAATACCACATCCAACTAACTGGTGTGATAATCTTTTCTTTTATATCTCTTTAAGAAGATGAATATTTGCTCCAAAGAATCGATCAAAATAATTAAACGAACATTTTTACAATAGGTATTCGCAACATTTCACCGTTTTTGGGGGCAAATTACCCATAGTATGTCATTGACATTTGACGAGTCTGAGTTCCTATTTGAAAGTCAATTGACGATAAATAAAATCTACAATTTTATATAACTTTTAATTTTTGATTTGTTAAAGGCACATCCAATCCAAACTCCCTTTAGACCCCACTTAGGGGCATAGGGAGGCAACAAGAGCTCTCCATTGCGCTCGATCTTGCGCAACGTTAATGACCTCCCACACCATGTCCAGATTCCTCAGCTCTGCTTCGAAGGAGCGTAACACAGTATGAGAGGGTCTTCCTCGTCACATAGTGCCGTATAAATAAATACATAAATAATATAAAAGAAAGTCGGGTTAGTACGAACACTCTTTAATCATTTTTGGTTTATTCGATTCTTCTCCGCTCCAGATAACAGGAAACAATTATTAGGAAGTTGAAAAATGCATTAGAATTAATATAACGTATGATATAAAAGTTAGTATGGAACGGATTTCCAACGCCTTCTATGAAAAATTCTTTCAACAACAAACTGAAAAGTTAAACAAAAAAATATTATTTAACTGACAACCATTGACATTAAAATTATTGAAACGCAGATTTTTGATGGTTTATTTTTATCGAACTTATAAATATTTTTTTAATATTCAAACATATTTTGAACGTAGTTTTGTACAAAATACAAATTTGAAATCAATATTCTATTTATCGGGAAACTAGTAATTGATAAAATAAAACAATCCATATCAATACAAGAAGATATAGCTCTGAAACAGAGAACTATGAAATAAAACTCATCACTTCACGAATAGTTAACTAACATTTAAGAGGTCCGTAAGATCCATTAATAAAATGCAGTAGAAAATTAGACACTAACGTATGTTTTTAAGATCGGGCCTTAGTAGGTTATATAACCGTGGGATGTTCTTGAAATATCCAATAATTACCCAACAATACGTAATAAATTTCATGCATACGCTATTGACTTAAAATCTGAAGTTCCCCTTTTAAAAAATTGAAGTTTGCAAACAGTATCCTGATTATCTCAAATAAAAAGTTCCAATAAACCACTCGAAATGTCTCAATTACTTTCGAGTGGCTGTTCAGTGTTTTTTTTTCTCTCTACATTATGCCAGTTCATAAGGAGAAAACGTAATGCTAGAAAAATTATTCTACCACATAAGCAGATATGTGGAGATACTCCCTGTGGGCGAAATGCCGACTCTCATCCGATTGATATAAACCAATAAAAATTGGTCTGTGGGGTCGCACGCTAAAAGAGGAGTGCTACAAAGTGAGGTACTTTGTTCTAACCGACAGTTCTATATCATATAATATCAAACAAAAATATGAAAGTCGAGGATACCTAGTGTAGGAGGACATTTCTACTTCAACCCGAACCTTTCATTTTTTTATCCTCATAAGTCTTATCCTCAACGGTCATAATTTCAATAAAATAAATCATGACACAGTTTCTTTCCTTTTTCAAATAAGTGATACGCAGAGATAAAGACAACTCGATAGTGAGTTCACAGGTATTATTAATATAAAGTATTTATAACCCAAAAATATTTTCGTATTTTAGTACCGATAAGTTCCTATTTTGATGCTTTATAGAAAGCATTGTAATCCGATTTATATATTGTTCGATAAAAAAAATGGGCTCTCTCATAATAAAAATCATCAACAATTCCGAAATACGGTATCAAACAGACAAAATTGACAAAATGAAACAACCATTTTGACAGTTCTTAATTGTCCATTAGTGTGCTATTGGCTGGTGGAGCGGCCCACTAACTTTAATCGTTCATTAAGGTGTTTAATGCCTCAATAGCCGCTATTTGACAGTTGAAAGATCAGTTTTTTTCTCTAACGGAGGTTTTCTCTAAAGTCAGTTAATCCTCCATTAAAACTTATTGGACTATTTAATGCTCATTCAATAGATCCACCCTTACATAATTGTTGTGAGATAGTTGGCAAACTACTTTTAAAGCGAACGAAAATGCTAAAAAATAAAAATGAAGCGCAAAAAGATATTTTATTACAACGGTATAAATGTGAATGTGACATACCTACTACAAAAGTATAGGGTAGAACAACTTTATACCATCATACGACAAATAAAATGAACAATCTAAATTATTATTATATCGACACCGTTAGCATGAATCGAGTTTTATGACGTGAAATCATCGCGGTGTCTCATGGGATGGGAGAGACTCGGAAAATAAATTGAATGCACTTCACTTAACTTAAGTAACGTATCTATGTAAGTCGAACTTACTGGGAAACATGCCGTATACGTATTATATCGTGAAACAATATTATTGACAAGCGTGTATCTATATACCCACCCACTTGTATCCGATCCACTTAAATAAAAATGAAATATCACGCGAGGAAGAAAGGTGTAGGAGCGACTCGAGAACTATAAATTATAGAACCTGTAGGGGACTCGACATCCACGTTATAAAAAATACTTAATGAAAAACTATAAATAAATGTACCACCATATAAAATTATTATATTGCGTTTTCACCTTTGGTAACGAATAAACGAATGATGAAACATAATATTGTGTCTTCATAAAATATCGTCAAGTAAGCGTTATTTTAAATATCATATTATTTTCGCACAAGAAACCTTAGGGTAGTATTAGATTTGTCTAAAAAATCCATAGAAGAGGAAATATACGCTTTAATTGGCTGGCACTGTGCAGTGCGCACATCGCTTGCATTTAAACAATAAGAGGAAAGGGGGTCCTGTAGCGGCGACATGACGACATCATCCACCAATAGCGTTTCTCCATGATGTCGTCATCCGGTAGCAGCCTGCCACATCGTACAAGGCAGCACAACAACCATCAGTCACCACCAAGTTTGCACACAGAGAACACGCACCACCTTCCGTCTCGCGACGCGCATCGCGGTGCGCCACCCGGCGTCCGTTCAATAGTATTTTCTGCATTCTGTATAACATGTTACTTCTACAATAAAACTGATCATCCAGCCAACTTTCTATCTCTACCATACCCATATAATAATGATAATTCTCAAATAAGCTACATACATCAAAATTGACAAGAAAAAAAGCGTAGAAAATGAGTAAAACTTCAACACAAGTTAAACAATTTAAATAATAACATGGAATTAAAATAAGCTATTATTGAGATATATATTTAGGTAAAACAAAGATGTTAGTAGAATAGACCAGCAATAAAATTTTCCTTTAGGGCCCCTGCGCACTGGCAACTTGTTGTAAGAAACTATTTAGTTATACAGCCCCAAGCAAGGGTTACATTTTAGAAGCGGCGCTTTCGCATGATCTTCTTTAAAGAAATGTTAACAACTTGTCAGTGCGCGGGGGTCTTAAAACAAACCAGTAAAATTATGATTAACATTTTTTTTATATTAATCTCAATCATTTTCTATTTTATCTCAAAGTCATCAGAGACATATAAAAATTGTCTTGATACTTTTCTTAGACTTCTGTGTCCATAAGAACGTGTGCTTTAGAAACAAGTCAGTTATTAATTTTGTGGATGAAAAAACAAAAATACGTGTTCTATTAGTTTTTTTCTTTCAAAATCATATTAAAAACTAGGAATAAAGCGGTTTTACAAGTTAAACTCTAAATATTTGTCGATAGTTCTAGCCAATTAAATAATGTAGAAACAAGTTCACGATTTTGATAACGCTATTACAGAATTAAAGCACACCGTTCATATTGATAAACAATTTATTTAAGTTAAAACCAAACACAAAAAGCGTGTATAGGGAAAAATAAAAAAAACAAGCTTGAATAGAAGAATAAAGTTGCCCACAACATGGAAAATGGATACTGGAAAATACAATATGCTTGGCGATCCGCAACTGGAACTAAATAAATATGTTTGTAATCTTTTGTACGGCAGCAACGAAGAATAATTGAATTGTCTATGAAACAGAAGAGGAAATTACAAATTTCTGAACCGTTAACGTCGGAAAAAGAAATCAATGGAAAGCATTAAATTTCAATATTTGAAAAATACTAACGTAAAACGCATGCAACTAATTCGAATACATTTTGCTCTGTGCATCGTTACGAGTGGGAATTCGAAAATGCAAACAGAAAACCAAATGCAGTAATAATAGGTAATATTGAAAACAGTTATGATTTTTAGATTTTTACTAGCTTTCCCGACAGACGTCCTGTAGTCGTTACTATATATTGTGATTTCAAATTTATAATTTATACAAAAAATATAAGTTAAAAACTATGATTGAATGTTAAACAACTATTTTTGAAAGCTCGAAAGAAATTCTATAAAAAATCGGCGTGTCGATGTTTTGAAACTCAATGGTTGTCATGTAAATAAAAACTGTATTGTTACGAAAAAAAAATTACAGATGGCGTTGTTGTGGCATTATTTGCTATCAAAATTTTAATAGTTATTAAATATAATATAATATTAAGGTTAGTATAGAACGGACCTCCTAACAACAACGCCATCTGTGAAAAATCCCATAACAACACAATTTTTATTTACCTGACAACCATTGACATTAAAAATATTGGCACGCAGATTTTTGATATAATTTCTTTCAAGCTTTCAGAAATATTTTTTAACGTTCAAACATATTTTAAACGTATATCTGTGTAAATTACAAAATCGAAATCAATATTCATAGTAAGGACTACGGGACAACGTCTGTCGGGATAACTAGTTAATAAATAAAACCAAATGCAAGAATAATAGGTAATATTTAATAATTTTAGAATTTTATTCAAGTGTTGTTAAGAAGATTTCATCATAAAATAAGTAATGTCTACTACAGATAGGCAAACATGTTTTTGAAATGTGCCGGTAATTTTAGTCGGTGGTGATATCTTCTACGTACAAACACGAGTTTACGACACCAAAGTATGGTGTCAAGTAATAAAAGTGTTTTATGTTGCATCGTAAAGTACACCTAATTTTTAATAATTGACTATCATAAATTTATGAAACTCAATTACGTTTAATGAAAAAAGACGTCATTAAATCATTAAATTACCGTGTACTATATAAGCAACATCTTCTCGTGCAATGGGGCACCGAAAAAGAGTTTACATATAATTGATAATTTAGAGATTTAGACAACACTGTTTTATCTGTGCTGTAATTCTTCTTCTTGGAAATAAATTTCATTTCATTTCATTTCATTTCATTTCAATTCTTCTTGGAAATAAATTTCATTTCAAATCTTTCTTAACCAGATGGAAAGAGACAGACGAAAGATAACGATGGAATGAGCCAGACGAAAGATAAAGAAACCATTCAAATAGTATTCTGATGGTATTAGTACTTCCTTATTATTTAAATTATTTTCTAATCTCTCGAAATGGTTGGTTGCCTGGCAGATTCCACGCCGGCTCCCTTACTGTTTCGTACTGAAGGTTGTGGGTTCGATCGGTTCGTTCACAGATGCCGACCATCTTCCACTTTCGTGACATAAGCTTTAAGTAACTAACCGTGAAAGAGTCAGAGAGTGTATTTGTGTTCACTTTTAGTTGTCACAGATTAATTTAAGAAAAGTGTAGCTTATCTGCGATGATTTTTTGACGATGTCACCATTTTTCCTTCCCCTTGACGTATCTCCACCCAAAAATATGACAATATTTTGAAAATGATGTTCCAAATACTGTATCTAGTTATTTAAATCAATGTATGGATAGGAAACTGGGTCAAATGGTAAGAGACAAAAAAATAACACTCGAGAGTTGTCACGCAAAACCGATGATATCCTCGATTTCTTTTTGCCTCATAAATAAGATGTAGAAACGTGACCTTTGCTAAGATTTCCCGCTCTAAGTACTCGCATAATCCCGAGATATGAAATATAAGGGGTAGTTCTAAAAGAAAAAACCAAGTAATCAGACTAGAGTGTGATAATAGCGACAAAAAAAGGGTAGCTGATGTAAGAAATGATCCCATATTAAATGGAGTGTTTACGGCTGTACTTTCAGAAAACACTGCTAATATGTCATAGTATGAGGGAACTAATTAACTTTTTATTTGGAACGTTTTATTGACGTGCGTCGTAAAAGTGGTATAAATCAGGCTTCTTAACGACTCTCAGTGGTCCGAGGAGACTCAAACAAATTAAAACGGAATAAAAGACGGATGAATGTGTGGTCCAAAGGGAAAACTTACACGGCAAAAAGGAATCGACCTGTTGGGAAAAAGATGAAAACCAAGTCAGGAGAAAATAATTTTAGACATAAAAGCAACTTTAGTATTCCTTGAAGATGGAAATTCATAGTAAAACTGTGTACAATAATTTATTAAAGGCAGCTCGGCATTAAGTTTAAGAAAACCTGCTCAATTTTCGATGTGTTTTTTTTAATGAATATTTACATTTCCTTACACATAGTACGTAGGTACATCAACTGCAAAGTATGTGAGCCAAACCAGAGTCACAATTCATCGTATCAAATACACAATTTTAAAATCCTCTATACCTACTACATGTATATAGAAGTAAAGGGATTTCTGCTTTTTTTATTTGAATTTGGTTTGAATGTTTGAATTGTAGTACCAGGTGAAGTAATGAAATATTGCAGTGAAATAGACATCTTGAGTATTGAAGTACTCTCATATAGGTAGTATTCTCATTTCCTGATTTCTGTAATTAGCTAGCGCTGGATAGCTACTCGATGATTATCATAAAATAGATAGAGTGGCTATTTTTCAATATGAATGCCACACTACATTCATTTTTTCTATAGATTCTTCTGTCGTTTCACAGAACCAAGTTTCGGGATTTTATGGTATTTCCACATAACTTGATAATTATATCACTAAATACTAAAATGGAGTACACACTATGTTCTGTGGTTATCGCATCACGAGTGAACGACTGGAACAATCTCGCCAATTCTTTTTATGGTGTTTGCTATCGTCAAGAGAAAGTTTTTAAGAAAAAAAATTATAAAAGTTGCGCTGAACAATAGAAAATATAAGAAAACTTAAATAAGGTAAGCTTTTTTAGTGCTTTTCACAATATAATTTAATTCTAGAAAAAAGGCGTTTTACAGAAAATGTCATTTCTTTGATAGTTGGTGCGATTGACAGAATGCTGATGGAAAATAAATACACTTCTTTTGATAAATGAAATAACTTTCTATGAACATATTTTAAAGAAATTTAACAATAAGTATCTTATTGTTATTGGTATCAACAATAAAACACTTCATCATTTTAAATACTATATTTTTCATTTGAGAAACAAGAACACAGAGTAAATTTGTATGAAATAATCACTAAATAATAATGAGATAAATAATAACGGAGAATTCCCCATAGTTTTTTTTTTTTTTTTTTCTACTGACTTGCACCCGAAATGTGGATCGAGTGATGCAGCTTCCCCATAGTTTGAGGGTTTGGAAATTTATATACCTGGAACATATTTCTTGGAATTTTGAATGGACCCCAAAGATATCTCTAAAATTGTGTTAACTACCTTTCAACGCTCTTTTCTCGAATCTTTTAGTATGCATATCTAACGTTCTTTCATGCGATACGTCAATTGTTGTTGATATATTTGACATAATTCATAGTTAGGACCACAGGACAACGACTGTCGGGAAAGCTAGTGAATTTTTGATTTGTAGAAATGACGAGCTTCGCTGTACGTAATAAAAATGCTCTTCCGTTTCTTTGATTTGGATCGTTTTTTTTTCCTCTTGAAGGAAACATCGTGCCACACCTCATCCTCTGCTGGAAACAGATTTCCTTCCTTAAAATCTCTCTCGGTTTAATGTCGAGATTACGCAAAATTGTTTTTATATTTTTCTTTTTCTTTCGCGAGGAAGTTATTCGGGATGATTTTATTTTATTCCTCTGTGGAATGCTTTGTGTTAAGGCGTATTTAAGCGTTTACACAACGAAAAAAAAAAGAGAATATTGTAGAGAAAGTGGAGGGCAGACGATTCGGGAGTTATAATATATGACGTCATCTAGAAGCAATTACACGGTAGTGAGAGATACTTCTCTCCCGAATATGGGGGAGTCTGACTTCTGCCGTCACCGTTATCTATGAAATCATATAAATCTAAGTAAACAATGGGGCTGATATGCGCCGCTGTAGGTGTTGGGTGTATGAATGTTAGAGAAGATAAATAAGATCATCTGATGTTTATTGTAATAAGGGAATACCTACACACTTTTATTCGAGTGCGTGACGTTTGCCCTTATTATAAAGGTATTTCTACCTAACTAGCGAATTCATATTGATTATCAAAAAAAAATATCCGTTTTTGAAAGTCGACCTAAAACGAACTTTAGACATAAGGTCGTGCCAACGCATCACGAACGACAATATACGCCAGCGCGCCCGGCGTACTTAAATCGATTCCTTCATTGTGAAGAGGAGATGGAGTTGACTGAGACGTGTTAAGGATGCCGAAGTGGTTGGTAGCCTAGCGGTTACGACGCTGGGTTTTGTACTGTTTTCGTGCGGAGGTCGTGGGTTCGATCCCAGGTGCTGACCATCTTCCTCTTTCACGACACAAGCTTTAAGCAGCTTACTGTGAAAGAGTCAGAGAGTGTATTTGTGTTCACTTTGAATGAGCACAGATTCATTTAAAAAAAATGACAGTTGGCTGAGGAGAGCGCTGTTCATCACGGTAAGACGAAGAATACCCTCTCTTACTGTGTTCTTCTCCTTCAATAGAGAGCTGAGGGATTTAGGCATGGTGTGGGAGGAGGTCTTAAATATTGGTCCCCTCCCACACAGATACAGTAATTTGAACTTCAGGAGCACAATTTTTATTACAGAAAAACGCAGACAAAAAATATTGAATCTTAGACAAAGTACAATTACTAGAATTAATTATTTACTTTTTAATATTAATTTCATCACTCATTCGATATCAAAAATTGGCATTGTGATTGGTACCTATTCATTATTTAAAAACAAACATCGACAATGGGTTTTAAAAAATAATACTTAAAAGTTTTCCATATTATTATTCAAGATTGCATAGGTTATGAGAAGTACGGGTACAAACTGCAACGAAGAGCTAAAAGTATCACAAGTTTATCTTTCTTGGAAACATTTGATAAATAACAACTCTTCTAGAGGTGACAAGACAGTATGCACCGCCGCCCGATAAACTAGCTGAGATAAATTATTGTTCCACATCGGGAATACACCGCGACCCTTTTAAAAGTTCAGGGGTGGTGACGTTGCACATAACATTCTACCAAGTTTTCAAATACAACTTGGAGTAAAGCCTAGTTTACACTGGTCAAATATATTAATAATAATACATATCTTAATACCTAAAATTTTGTTGAATAGATTAGCCGTCAGTTTAGTCAGTTCATTTCGATTTATTTTTTTGAACGAGAGGCTTGCCCTTTGCTAAACATGTGTAAACCTAACAGTTTTAGTCAAGTTCACGAGTTGAAACTAAATGGCGTTTCACTTGTGTGAAATTACATAATATTTTTTATATTAAGTAGTATCTGTACCTACGTTACAGAACCTAGGTTATTACATAATTGAAAGGATAATGATTTCTTCTAACTAACTCCTAAATTGTTTCCGACATGTTCGGGAATTTCGACGAATTTGTCCATCTAAATGGCACACGTTGTTAACATTAAGTGATCACACTAAGTCAACGGTAGAATATGGGCGTAAACCCGAAGTGGCTTGTAAAAAAATACCCCTTAAAATAATCTAACACCGATTAATTCAATTTCAGCATCGAATTGTTGGTTAAATATTATGACCGTTTTAAAAGTTGAAAAAAAGCTGTACGTTTTAAAAAAACTTCCCCGCCAATGGACTCGCTCGAATAAAGTGTAAACGATTTTTGGTCGAGTAGTGAGTTTTTTAGCTGCGCGATTTAGTGTAAATAAAGCTTAATGCGTTATCCAAAAACTTTATAAATCGCATTGGGTTTTTATTAGTCTGAGAGTTGATGCGTCCAAACGGGAAGACGTGTACTTACATATCGAAATTGTACTTATTATCCTCCAATAAATAGGGGAATATTGTTGATAATCCCCAGGGAATTGGATTTACAACGAGGGGTGCCCCCCTTGGCGAAGTCCATAACATCGTCTGCTGGATTCTATTCAGGAAACGATCCCACCCCATTATATTTCAGATTTAAGAGAAATTTAGTGCAATGAATTGACGGCCGACTCTTCGGAAATAAATCATTAATAAGTACTAAGTATATTGTTCTGTGGATACTCGTGTTGCACACAGACCTTTCGTGATTTATAACTCAAAACTAATTTGTACCTATCTAGTCTCCCAAAGACAAAGAAAAATTACACATGAGTTGATAAAATTTATTAAAACATCACTTTCGCCCCATTTAAACACGCATACACGTTTGTCCCTACACTTCTAATAGTTAAGAATGAATTTTAGTGGATGAATGTCCTTTGACCACAATGACCGAATCACAGTCTAGACAATAATTTGACCACCGACATCGACACAGACTAGACCTGGCGGACGAAACGATCGGGAGCTCCATTCTTTCCGTCTGCCAAACCGACACCGAGCATCGCATTGAGTTTAGCCGTGCGGGGATATGGGGTAGAGGGACCACTATACGATCCACGGGCTCGTGGCGAATAGGGAAACTTATTTTACGAACAACACTTTTATTTAGATTAAGAATAAAACAGAAAAGATAAAGTGACTTTTTCTGCAACTTTTTTGAAGCGATATAAAAACTCCATAAATTTGTCAAAATCTATAAAAACTCAAAGCAGTTTAGCGAAATTATAATGGACAATTACTACAACGAATGATAGAAGATTGATAAAACATACTTTCACGATTAAATATACGAGTCTGAGCAATTTCGTCTTTTTCACCTAAATAATTTTAGTAGGTAGTAGTACTTTTATACCGAAGTAACGGTAAAACAAGATTTCTCTATTCGTTCTAAGTACCTACTACAGATTATTATTTTTTTTACCTGGTTTTCGGGAGCTCTAAACTGGAGTCTTTGTCCTTCATTTTTATTTTTACATCAGTTTCAACATATTAGTCTTTTGAAAATGTGTAATAAGATTGACGAAAGCGTTCAGATCTTATATTGCATAAAAACACAAAAGCTTCGATTATTGAATGATATAATGTTGAATGAACTGAAGCTATTCATATTGTATGTAGTTTAATCATTGATATTATATTTCAGAATCATGGCGAATTCCATGTGAAATATATATTGTAATGTAGTTCAGTATAAGTACCATCATCGTTGTGGTTTACTGGTTAGTGCAAAACGCTCAAGTTGAAAGCTTAAATGAGCAGTTCTAAAATGCCCATATCAAATCGATAACACGTGCTTTCTGGATAATGGATGCAATTATAGTGACGCTACAGCCATTAATTTGTATAGTCAAGATGTGGTTTATAGCCTAGATGTTACAACAAAAAATCTGTCTAGACGAGGGGTTGTGCTAAGTATCACTCGAGAGTCTGTTTCCTTTTTGGACTTTTATGAAATATATCATTATTTATAAAGTATACTAACCAGACGGAGCTGGGTACTTTTACTCCAACCGCAATCGCGAACATTTCATTCAGAAATCATGGGACGATGCGAAATGTCCTGCACATCCAAGAGGGAATATTGATATCTGAAATGAAAGAAATTCGAAATAAGTAACCAATATTATGAAGAGTGGATTTGATTTGAGTTTTAGTTATTTATAACTCAAATTATAAATACAATATGTTTCAAGATAACAATCACAAATATTGTTACACAGAAATAGCTATAATAAAAACTAAACACAAGACAAAACAACTATTCAAACCTCCAAACTATGAAATTTTTCTGGGTTATACTTATATGTATATTTTATAGTTTTTTACAGTGGTAGATGTCAATAAAAACTCACACGTCAACTTGTAAAGGGTGTTCCCAGTTAGATTTCACTATTTTACGATAAAAACACTACGTTTACGTTTTTTTTTTTTGTAATTAAAGGATACATATTATTTAGATTAAGCGTGGAATGAAATATAACAAGCTTATTCCATGTTATTTTCCATGACATTTTGCATCGAGAAATTTAGAGAAAGGTGCTTAATTATTGATGTTTTCGACGACACCTCGTTTAAAACAACAATGTTTTTTAAGAGACGCAAAAGAGTCTTAATGTCCATAACTGACCAAGCTTCTTCAAATGTTTTGACCACTCTTCAAATGATTGTCTTTCTTCACTCAAAAGTTGACGAGAAATCTCAGTGTTACCCTGTTTTATTTTTTTTTATTATAAAACCTTGTTTTTTAATAAATTGGATTATATACAGGTGACAACTGACAAATTTCAGAGTTGCCACTTGCAAGAAAATTGATTACAATAAATTCAAAAAGTGCACTCTTACTGACACATCCTTTATCTAGAAATAGGTACCCACATATGGTTGTAATGCCGAGTTGTTAATAGTATGTACACGACGAGGCATTCTATTGATTCCAATCTGAATTCCAACTGGAATATTGGCTTCGGTGAAATCAGGATCAATCCAGTGCATCGTGTTACGTTTAGCAATCGTGGAATACGAAAATAGGACTGGAAAATCTACACGCGTCATATTTTATATTAACCTACATGCATACACGTACATTTTATAGAGCGTTGTCTTTTTAAAATAACAGAAGTTATTTGTAGCAATATTATATTTATTTAGCTTATGGCCAGTTCTTCACAAAACATTATAATGCTATTAATAAGAACAGTGCATTTTTAATGTAATAGAGTCAAAACAATTAAAAAGATTGGAGCGTAGATATAGGAGGGTAGTCTCTTGGACTTCACCACACTGACAGACAGAGCTATAAACTACATCAGAGAGCTAGATTTGACCATCTGACAAGCAGGAAAATGTTCCCTGTAACAATATTATGTTTTGTCTTTGAAATTATCCTAACATTTTTGGCAATTGTCAAACTTGCTTATAATGTAATTAACGTATCAATGCAAGTATTCTGAAAGGCAATGTAAAACATTAAATCTTAGCCGAAGGAATGAATCAGAATATAAATGGCACCATGCTTAATTAGGTTGAAAATGCAGAAGGTGATCAAGAAAACTCATTAGTTGGCAATAAAAATGCAATTTTCTAAAATGCAAACCAACCTGAAGAATGTAGAAGAATCTCTCAACAATATTCGCGACGATAGTAAAGTTAATCTTCTGAAGTACCAACCAACTCGTAATTTCCGTCTTTAAATAATTACCTGCAGTATAAAATAATGCGAGGATATTTCTTCGTTTAAATTTAAAATATTAAAAAAAAAACTGAGATTTTCTTTCAAATAAGGTTTGTCATGAACACCTATATTTAAGCAACCGTAATAGCGTTAATCTATACGAGATAAGCCTATAACACTGACTGATACAGAGTGAACTTATAAACACATCTATGTATTGGTGGCTCCCAACCACCCTGACAACGAGAGAATATTATGACAAAGCATACTACTTATATTAAACTAACGCTTCTCGACAAGTAAATTAAACGTAAATTAAGATTGAAAACCGACTCCTGGATTATATTGCTTGGCTGGGTGGAAAAATAGTGATAATCAAACATGAATTTCAACTTGAGGACCGCAGTTCACGATGAATTATTCTCGAATTTGTTTGTCACTTCATACGAAAAATTTCGTCGCCACTGGATAACTGACAACTAAACATAAATGAACAATATTATTCATATAGGCTGTTACACTATACATATTAAAGATATTATAAATACATGATAGGTATATTTATAATTACCTGATGTACCTACTTATTTATTCTTATAAATGTAAGAACAAACTCAGAAATATTTTTTTTATTATTATTATAGGTACCATAATACAGTCGTAATTGAAATTGAAAACTAAGAAAAATATTATTTTAAACTTCTACATTAAACTGATTCTTACAAAATATAGGATCTATTATGAAATTGAACAAAAAAAACTGATTAGTTTTTTTTATTCATTATACCGTTTGGTACTCAATATTTAATAACAATAGGGCAGATTGGCAGGGGGAGAAAATAACAATTCTTAAGATAGCGTTTCAGAATATTCCCTGAGAGCGAAATCATTGTAAAATGTACTTAGTGTATATTCTAACTGAAAAAAAATGTTCTCCAACATTCAAAATATTTTTTGACGTTTTTGGTTATATTAAAACACTCTGACATTATGTATAAATTTAACAATATCGTTGCACGTGTAAAACATTAATAAAATATTTTAGGTGAGATATTTTACTTTCATGGTAGGCTATTCGTGTGAAGTTATATTTTATGAAAAACAAGAACCCAATTAAGTCCCAATTTATTGGGGAACGAATTTCATTTTTTGCTATTGGTAAACCTTTGATGATCAAAAGAATAAAGAGTGTGTTTAAATATCTGGATCTGGATTAACCAGATAATGATATTTTAAAACTATAAAAAGAAATTAACAAAAGGAGAATCCTTTATAAAAAAGTCAGGATTGAAAAAATCCATTAATATTCTATTATGTACACCTGATTTTAGAGTTGTTATGAGTTGAACATTTGCATCGCGCACTCATTATGTACTTACATACCTTCGTTATATTTGACTAGGATTATCTGTCACCATAATGACACATTTTCTCGCACGTTTTTTATGGTTGCACAATAATCCAATCCAATCCAAACCCCCTTAAGGCCCCACTTAGGGGCATAGGGAAGCAACAAGAGCTCATGTTTATGACCTGATAACACAATGATAACATACAATTATGCTTAGTTATAAAAACTTGTACGGTGCGTCTTTTGATTTTCGATTCGACCTAAATATAGTAAATGATGTCTGTAGGTAGGTACCTTACATACACTCTTGTCTTAACAAAATTACCTTTTTTATTATTTAATAAGGCCTTCGACCCGAAATCGAGTGACTTTCGAAAAATTACCAATATTGTCTGAAACAGTACCTGTATGAGTCAGGCCTGTTTTTTCAAACAACAGAACTTGCGCACCACTACATAGATTTGTGAATTTTATTTTTGGGGTAGGCGCCGTTAGTCAATCATTTTTTTTTTTGTAATATAATGAATCTGGGCTCACCAGAAGTGAACACAAATACACTTTCGAAATCTTTCACATAAAGCAAAGCTTGTGTTGTGAAAGCAGTAGTTGTCAGTGTTATGGACTATTCTTTGGATTGTTCAAATGTCTCTTGATGGTGTCAAAAGGAAATTCACGAAAGCGCTCATACTAATTGTACATAGTCGAAAGCGTATAGAGCGTATCTCATTTATTTAATTATAAAAAAGAGGAGAAAAAAAACATAGTTGATTAAAAGTTAAAACAAATTGTGTCAAAACAGGTAGATAATTTAAACAAGTTGCGACGCAGAAAAATTATGAACATTTAGACTAAGTTTTGATGTTAATTGAAATAATAATAAGGAAACTTTAAAGATGATATTTTAAATAAGTTGGGAATTGTTGGAGACAGTTTCTGTGAATGGAATGGAAGCCGGGGAACAATATTCGCAAAATGTGCACATTAAATGCAAATAGAATTAAAATCAAATCCCTTTGTTCAAACAATGTGTTTAATAAAGTAATTAAAACAACGAACACACGACACGGCGTTGTCAAACAGACAAAAGTTCTCTACAAGATTTATAACTTGTACGGTGACGTACAGGCACTTTGTTTTCAAACTCAATAAATTATTATAGGCTGAAATGTGTACCAGAACTCACAGATCATCGTAGAGTTAGCGCTTATACGAGGACAATATCTCTCCTGTTTGTGTGTGTGTGAAATAAATCAAGTAATAAATGGACGGAAAACAATGAAATAAAGCACAGCTTTAAGACAAAAAGCTCTCGGATTAGCAGTGTGAAATATTTTTATTGTTGTAACACTTTGTTTATGGATGGACATGTCCATAGAACTGTCTAGTACTAAATAATGAGTGCAAGGCACTTTTTTCTTGATTGCTTTACTTTACTTAACATTTATTTATTCATTCTCGTCCGTAGGCCTTTTCAGGCACTTGGAGTCGTCATGTTTTTACAATTTTACAAAAGAAATAAGCATCATAATTTTTATACAGACTATAACAAATGAATAAATAAATAGGCGAGGCTGAAAAGGTGTAAAGGGCCGTTTCAGCCTCCTTTCTTATAATCATAATCGGTGCATTAACATTAGTTGGAGCATCAGGCCAAGATAGTTCACCATTTCATCACGGATAACACAGGAAAACAAAATTAAAACAATAAAAAAAAAACCATTTAAACAATACTGATTAATGAATTTGATTCGGTGCTGAGTGAGATAGTCTCATTCAGCATGTCGTCAGCAGAATAAAAGGATTTTCCAACGAGATACTCTCTTATCATCCTTTTAAATGTGAGATCGTTCAATGATCTCACTTCGTTCGGGAGTTTATTCAAATATCTTATGCTCGTACACAGGAAACTCTTGGAGACTTTTGACAACCTGTGCCTTATTGGCCTAATGTTTTGACCATTTCTCGTTTCATAATCGTGACAATCAGAATTTAATGAGGTATTATGTACATTACTACGAGCAAATTGCAGGCATTCCCAAATGTATTCACAGGGCTGGGTAAGTATTCCCAATGTCCTGAAAGACTTTCTACAAGAGTCTCTTTGGTTTAAATTTCTTATTGCTCGTATTGCCCTTTTCTGCAATAGAAAAATTCTATTTGAGTCAGTGCTCTTTCCCCAGACTATGTTTCCATAGGTCATAATGCTGTGGAAATAGGCAAAGTATGTACACCTCGTAGCCTGCGTTCCGCATATTTCTCTAATTTTCCTTATTGCATATACAGCTGGACTTAGCTTTTTACTAATGCTTTCAATATGTTGCTTCCATTGCAACTTCTCGTCAACTGTTATTCCAAGGAATTTTGAGTTTGTTACCTTTTTCACAGACTTTTTTTCTATAAATTTTACAATATCGTCTTCTTCCGAACGTTTAAGGGAGAAATGAAGAGCATTCGTTTTCGTCATATTTAGAAGTAAGTTATTATTTTTGAACCATGTGTTTATATTTACAAGTTGCGAGGAAAATCTTATTCATAATCATTATACATTCTTTAGATTCTTTTATCAACAGGGATGTATCGTCAGCATACATGACAATTTCATTTTCATTAGATAAAACATGCGGTAAGTCATTTATATATAAAAGAAATAAAAGTGGTCCCAATATAGATCCTTGTGGAACTCCACATCTGACATAATCCTGTTCCCATCTCATCCATCATAACGGAAGTTATAGAACTTCCGTTATTTGCTTTCTTTCTTTGAGATAAGATTTGAAGAAGTTGCCCTCCGTACCCCGGATGCCGAATCGCTCAAGTTAAAATATTATGATCAACGCAATCAAGTGCTTTCGTCAAGTCACATAGTACACCATAGTAGCTACAGCCATCATCAAAGGAGTTAAGAGTTGTTCTAACCAACGAAATAATACCACCCTTAGTCCCCTTTCCTTTTTGAAAGCCAAACTGTTTTTCATTCAAAATATTGTGAATCATGAGATACTCTGATAATTGGTTTGCGACAATTTTTTCTAGGACTTTACTAAAGACCGGTAAAATTGAAATTGGTCTGTAACTACCAGGATTTCCTTTCTTAAATAATGGATGTAAGCAACTATTAAAATTATACGGAAATCACCCTATGACAGTCACGAAATTAAATAATAACATAATGCGACATCATACGTTAGTACTTATTTTGCCACTCTACACTTACGCATTTGAAAATAAAAGGCAGTAGAATAATTGGGGAGGATGAAAGAAGAGCATTCAGTACCTACCCCACGATCACTACATACGAACGACATCTATTGCGACAGATGTGAATCTTGAGTTTTTTTTTTCAATCGTTGTAATGAAATTTCAATACGTTTATACGCGCATTTCCTATTATTAAATTTAAAACAGCAACACGTCTACACTAATGGAGGTCCCTCTCTGGAGTACTGTGTGATACAAAAATGCCGGTCAGAGTAAAGGGTCAAGTATACAAGACCGCAGTAAGACCCGCAATGACATATGGCTCTGAATGTTGGGCATTAAAACAGAAACACCAACAAAGCATGCACACTGCAGAGATGAAGATGCTCAGATGGGCTGGAGGAGTAACCAGACTCGATAGACTTAGAAATGTCCATGTCCGAGGAAGTTTCAAGGTCGCACCCATAACCGAAAAAATAACGGAAAACAGGCTTAGATGGTATGGGCATGTTATGAGACGACCACAAGACAACATGATCCAGAGAGCCATGGACATTGAAACTCCAGCCAGGAGACCAGGCAGACCACCCGCCACATGGTTGTCGAGCATCAATAGGGACCTAAAAGAATGCGAAGTGGAGCCAGAGATGGCGTTGGACAGAAAATCTTGGCGCAACAGGACACGGAGAGCCGACCCCAAATAATGGGACAAAGGCGAGGGCGAAGAAGAAGAACACGTCTACACTAGTGAAACGATTATGAAAATAAGACGAAGTTGGACCACGTTTTTAACAATGACAATCAAGTGGCGTGACAACTTGGACCACATCCACTCTAGTTTTTCGATTGACGATCTGTTTGGAGTGATGGACAAATGGCTTAACGCTATTGAATTTTATAATTCTTTTGATTTTCCCTACTCACGGTCTTTTTTGGAACGACATCGCACCATTTGGACGTATGGAGCGATCGTGAATCGGGGGCCTAAAGAAAACATCTTAATACTATTCAATAAATATCGAAAAGACGTTTAACTTAATTGTTATCGCACTGTATTTCATTAAGAATTATTACATTAAAAGAGCAAAAGAAGATCCTTTTTATTTAATTTAAAGAACTTTATATCCTTAATCGATAAAACACTATATGGCTAAACAGTAAACACTTTTGTATATCAAATCTCATTGATGATAAAACTTTCATTACTATTAAATTCATCGATACAGCTAAACACGCTCTTCAATCTCAAGGGAAGTTTATATTCAGATACTTAAGCGACATACTTCTCTGAAATTAACGTCAAGACACTGGAATTAATTAAAAAATTCATGTAAATCAATAAGTTTCTTCGTACGCGACACCCCACGAAAAAAACGATATTATGTAAAAAAGTCAATAAAACAAAATATTTTGCAGGAAATATATTACATTTTTGAGGTTACCTGTGTTAATATTGTTCATTTTGTCCTTTTAAAATTTACTCATTTTTATTTCTTTTTTTTTTTAATTTTCTTCGAATTATACGGTCACGTTCGGTTTAAGATAAATTCATATTGGCTAGTAACCGAATAAAAATTAAAAAAAAAGTTGAGAATATCGCAAGATAATGACCCTCATTTAAAACCTTTTGGATATTAGTCATGTGTTGGGGACCTTATAATAAGATACCTTTTTTATTTATGAGTTCAGTGACTTTGGTCATTCACCAGATTTAAACAAAATATTACAGTCCAAAACATTTTTATTTCAACGGATTTAAGTTGACTAATTTATCAAAAAAGTATTAATACTGGGTGAAATGACCAAAAAATTATAGGTACACTGTTTTTTATTACCGTCAGTGATTTTGAAATATTTAAAAATTGCGAGGAAAATAAAAGAAACAACAATTTTGTTTTTCTATATATTTAGTGTTCTTATAAAATATGCGATAAGCGTACTTCAAACGCTAACCGCACTGATGTACAACGAGAGAGACATAAATGATAATAGTCGCATCAACTGTTATTCCACAATTCAACAGAAAATAAATGAATAGGAAAGGCTTAGGTTTTGTGTGATGCGATGTTGACCGAGTATCTAGTCTTATATGTACGAGTATATAAAAATGGAGAGCTATTTCCCGATGTCATCGCACCACGCCTAAACGACTGGACCGATTTCGCTAATTCTTTTTTTGTCGTGTAGGCTTTTATCAGGAGAATGTCCTTTTAGAAGAAAAAAATTAAGAAAATGCCTAGAAAATTAGAAAATTAAAGAAAACTCTACGTAGACAACCGTATTAGTACTTTTTACCTTATAAATTTTATTCCAATTTTGAAATTTTCACAGAAATTGTCAATTGGTGCGATTGACAGAATGCGGATGAAATATACATGGTTTAAAACAGACGCATCGTTCGGAATCACATTGGTCTAATGATAATTAATTCATCACCATAAAAATTCGAATTCAATATTCATAGTTAGGAACACTGGACAACGTCTGTCGGGAAAGCTAGTATTAAATAAAATATTGGGACGATATTCTAAAAAAAATATTGCCTAGCATAATCGATCCGATTGTTAAATAATGACACTTAAATCCAGAAAATAGAAATTCTAAGGAATATTTTCCTAAATTTGTATTCCAGAGGCAAAGTGTTCATACGCCAATCTAAAGATGCAGTACAAATAATCCACGTTTGGAGCAATAAGAAACTTATTTCGCCATCACGGACGCGGACAATTCTTCTGTATTACGTGTTTGGACGAGCACCAATGTTTTTCGACAATTCCCAAAAGATTGTCGTTTTAATGTAAGAGACAACGCCGACAAGCCTTTGTAATATTTCTTCGCAAAATTAACTTCTGTTTTCTCGAAACTCCATACCTGCTTACTCAAATAACTGTATAAGTAAGCGCAAAAACACATTTTCTTTATCTCGAATATTTTGTATTGTATATTAAAAAGTACAATAATATTATTTATAAGTAAAAAATCAGAAAGCGAATTGCACAGAATTTTCTTCAGAACAATCACTTCTATTTTCAATATGCTTGAAAAACACCTGCGTCTCGGAGTTCGAATATGAAAAAGAATCGACAAAGGATTCGTCGAAAACAAAGAACACATGAAAAATTTGAAAGTTGATCATCACCATGAGATAAAAAATAATATAATGTTCATCATAATTTCATATGATTCTTGAACTTCTTTTTCCACTGGTCCACAGATGGACATAGGCCTTCCTCGAATATAGCAGCCATCGGCCCTTCTCTTTTAAGACCTGAAAATGCTTCTCCAGTATTCCCACGGTCGTCTCCACTTCTTCGACTCCATCTGCCACCACCCTCCCTCACCACATGACCCGCCCACTTGTACTTGAGATTAGCAACCCGATCCATGATATCGAAAATTTGGTTCGGCGTTTAACTACTTCTTTCCTTATTTTACAGCATGGTTGACGCCGAGAATGTGTTCTTCTATATGAATCGTTGCGTTTTTTTCTGCCGAGGGTTCATTTTTCCAAAATAAAAATGAAAGAGTCTTGTATTATGTTCAATCACAATATTTATTGTTCAAACATGAACCGGTTTTCGGAGATTACCGTCTCCCTTCTAAAATGTTAAATAACATTACGGTCAGTATTCAGGACTCAATACAGACTTTTTTCTTCAAACTGGACGGGATATCCTTATTTTAAAAAAAAACAGCCTGAGCTTTTCAAAAGCTGCCCAGCTGCCCTACTTGATAATGGTAAAAAGTACTTTGAATATTAATTTATTGCCATCGTGTTCTAGGGATGGACATGGACATGGTGTGGGAGGAGGTCATAAACATTGCGCAAGATCGAGCGCAATGGAGAGCTCTTGTTGCCTCCCTATGCCCCTGAGTGGGGTGTAAAAGGGAGTGTGTGTGTGTGTGTTCTAGGGATATCACAAAATATCAAATGATTGCAAGATTTGAACTGGGCAAACTAACAAACATGTAATTAAAACGTAGTAAAAAATAAGGCCCAGTGGGGTGAGTTAGATGTTAATTACTAGAGACCGCCCATTTACCGCGGTAGTACTTCAGGCAGGCACTGCGGTGGTATTGTGTACGTGAGATAGTTAAAGCAGTTGGTGAATGAGCATTTTAAAGAATAAAAATACCCTACCTTCGTGAAACCTTTGAAATGGGAACCCTCTTTATAATATGTTACGTAATGTAAGGGCCATTTGTTTCTCAACTACAACTGAACACACGCCGTACCTCAAATATAAATCAGTTTCTCATTGCGTCCCTAATCCGTAAACAGTAGGGTCATCATTCCCCCACGTCTCGCTTTTCTGATGTTTCATTCTGTACCTAAGTGTGCCTTTTTGCACTCAAACAAATCTAAAACGTGTCCGTTCAAAGATCTATCTAATGTTATTTTCTAATTATTCTTTCTATAGGGGATGGAACGGATTAGAGTATTGGGAATATAGGAAATATAAAAATCAGTATGTGACTTAAGAGTGTAAATCTATCGAAACACAAGTAGGTAATGAGAAGTTAATCCATTTTATGAACGTCAGTTGTAATGGCTTGCAGTATCTTGTACCAATATTCAATGTCTTCTTTATTCATAGCTTTCTTTGTCTTCTCTGTGATGTACGCCAGGAGATTGATGTTGTTAATTTGTTAGTTCAATTAGAGTTGCCCAGGGTGAACCAACTGTCATTACAACTGACGTTCATAATATAATATGTACTTTAATATCGATAATACAATTATTACCTGAATTGTTTCTACCTGTAAAGATGTGATGTACTTATACGACCATACGATAAATGAATAATAATCCATTTCATATAAAATAAAATGAACGTGATAAAAATGACAAATTTTATATTTTTGAAATGTTTTTCTGTTATTTCAAATCATCACATCAAAGTTTCTGACAGCGGAAAATTTGTCATTTTTTCCCGAGCAACAGTTGTATGTACCTGTTATATTCTCAATATTTTTTATATTTTATCAACATAATATTATATCCGACGGATCTCGCTCAGTCTTTTGACAATGGAACCTCAATAACGTTCAAACTTACAATTTAAATTAGTTATGATCGAATTTCGAACAATGGTCGCCCACTAGAGTATGTATAAATTTCCCATTATTTTTTTTAGTTAATGAAGTTTAAAATCAAACCAAAACGAATGAAACATTAGCTTCGAAGGCTCTTCAGTGTGTTTATGACCAATTCTAAAGCAAAATACTTTGAAAAGATAAATAAATACGCCGAAATCATAAAGCGTAGGTGCCCTTTGAAAAATTGTCGAGCTAAAGATGAATATCACAATAAATGTTTTCACAAATTCATGACATTGATTTATAAAGGTCGGAAAAATATCTCTTTCCGTAGTGAGGTGTTTGTACCCGGTTACAGATATACCCCCACCTAACCCACAACGTCAACACAGAACCTACTCGTAAAGACATTGTTCGAGAACGAAGATAGGAGATGTTACTTCTCTCTGACGAGCCTGCATCACTGTAAACATGGGTCGCCTCCAAATACATGTCATTTGTCGTGTGTAGCGATCGTAATTGTTGACATTTCGAAACTGTTAACTTTGACCGTATCTTATATACAAACATAGTTACCTTAAATGTAGTTATCTTGACATACAAAATTCTTATGTGTCCGTGCGTATGTGACTGAAAATAAACGGCTGAACAGATTTTAATGAAATTTAATGTGTTTGATTCCGTTGATTTCAGTTGTACCCGCTGTAGCATTCGATAGAAATTGCTATTGAATTTTAGATTTGGTTATTAATTATAATAATTATTGTTTTGATCATATTTTATCGCCTTCTGTCGAAATAAATTAATTAATTACGTAACACTATTCTGTACAAAGGTGGATGTATAGCCGACAGAACTTAACCCTGTGACATTTTTTTCTTGTCCAATCCAAAAAATGCCAAACCCGATTTGAAATTCAAGTAAAAAACACCAAAAGGGGATCGAACCGGGAACCTTTTGATCTGGAGTAAGTATCTACACCTATGAGAAATTGTAAAATAAAAAACATACATTTGATTGAGGAATTTCGATATCCCTAAGTTCTGATTAGAACGACATCTGTCGAGTCCGCTAGTAGGTACTTACTCCCTGACTGAAACTTATTGATAGGTAACTTTCCGTGTACGTAATGTTTAAATTTATACCTACAGAAATAGATGAAAATGATAAACAATATAAAAACAGTTTAATTCACCCAGAAAATCCTATGATCACAATTTTTTCTTCTAGAATTGGGATGAAATAAAAAATTGAACTGTTGTTTTAGTTGAAATGAACGTGTACGAATAAATTTGATAATTCTTCGGCTTACAACGAAATAATTTGGCAAATATTTTAATACAGTTTTCGAGTAAAATTATTCATTTATTCATAATATTTTTACCCACCACCCCTAAAACACTATGAATGAGTGTTAAAAGAATATCTAGACAAACAATAAACAGTATTTGTTTATTCATTGAATTTAGATACAAAAAACATTCAGAAAAATCCTACTACATATTTTTAACGTCTAGTATACATGCTTCAATATTATTTAATTTTATTTAGATTTGAATCAAAACAACCTAAAAATTACAATTAAAAGCAACAGAAAACACACCACATAGTAAATAATAAATAAAATGCTTTTAACCCAACTAAGGGTATATTGCCATTTAAACAAGACCCATTGTACTGTTGACTTGTCAGTATCTTATTCATTATTTATAATCCACGACAATAGAAGAAGCGGACAATAGTTCCTTCGGCCCTGTTGAAAGATTCAAAACAAAATTGGGGCAGAGCCGGCAAACATTAATTAACTTTTAAACGACGGGTGTGGACTGTGGAGGTCCCCCTATTTTAGATAAAAGTAATGAAATATAGCTGTTCCATTATACTTTATTAGCTCGTCGCAACACCAAGAGGATATACCTAACTCGATACTAAATAATATAGAGATCGCCACCTCAACACCAAAAACCATACATACTTATTTCGTTTTAAATATATATTTACTACCTCAGGTTATTTTTGTAAATTATCACCTGGTGATTCTGAAGTAGTTCCCATCATGAATAATACCAGAAACGTTACGACGAATTTCGTGCAAAACGATGAGCAAAGCCATTCATATTAAATACAAAACACCAAAAAAAGAAGAAATGGGTAAAGTGGCAGAGCAGGAATAGGTATATAATATGCACAATAAAATCTGTTTTTTTTTAAATTGTACCTTACAAAAGAATGTTTATTAATTATTTATGAAAATTGCAGATTTAAACATAATGAATGCACAATTAATTAAAATACATATTCTTCTATGAAGAGATTTAGGATAAAATATGATAACTTACGCACGCATTGTCTTTGCAAATAAAATAAGGTCTGACCCACGGTGGCCCTAAGCAGTTAGAAGAATCCACCATTGTTTTTCCTTTATTAAAAGCATTATAAGGCTTATTACGCAAATTAGCATAATTTTATTATCATTAGGTTCATAAAAGTTATTAAACTGTCGGGAGTTTAAATACTATTTAATGAGAGATAAAAAGGAAAATGAAATTGAGAAAACCGATAGGAAACTTTTCTTACCAAAATTGTTTTAAAAATATTTTATCTGGGGAAAAGCTGAGCGAAGTTGAGATATAATTATAATTAATTTTCTCGTTGAGGGTTTACGATGCGATGTCAATAATAATAATAACACAATTAATATAACAGAGCTTAAATAAGATAATAAGATACATCAATAAGGAATGAGGATTGAGGAGATTAAAGCATTGTTACTCTTTGATAAAAAATTCAGGCGAAATGAAAACAAGAGCGCTTGATCTATCGAATTATATTTTATAAAAACAGCACACAGAACGTCTTTCCAAGACGTTTATGATTACTTTGTTTTCGATGAACTTGCGTCAACATTTCGATCAAATTTATTAATTTTGCCTTCACTGAGGCGGGTCGTTATAAAATAAATAATCGCAATTTTAATATTCTCTTTTGTTATTTCGAATTATTCTTTCGAATTTTAAATTTAAAAAAAAAATAACTATATTCAGACACAAAAAATATCAAGCTTGAGAAAATTGTTTAGTTTGTCTTCTACCGACACTTTCTCGAGATAGATAAATTTGAATACGAACGCTTTATATTGTGTGAAAAGTGGAGGTGACGTTTTAAGATCATAAACCGCAGCTACTACGACTCCGCTTATAACGCCTATAGTTTCATATTTAAAAAATTCGAATAATATTAATAACGAAAAAATCTATGCACTATCATCAAGAGACAGAATAAAAAAAAATATTAGTATACGAGAGAAGCCCAGCGTTGTCGATTTGGTGCAGAGGTGTTGCCACTCTGAAATGGGGATGGGTAGGCCATGTAGCCAGATACACCAGAAGGACCAAAAGAGTGGTTTAGTAGCAGCTTGGACAAGGGAGGAGAAATGTCGGCAGGCCCTAGACCAGATGAACGAACGACATCGCCAAGATTACAGGCCGCGCATGGATGCGAATTTCTCAGGACAGACATGATTGGAAGGAAAGGGGGCGACCTACATTCAAGAATGGACGGAAAAAGACTTATGAACAATAAGTGATCAGTTTTGCTTCAGCTTGCTTTTCTTTTTAAACTCATATCATAAATATCTACATAAATTAAATTAAATAATTTGGCAGTAAATTCCAATAATTATATATGTAAACTGTTTGTTAAGTGTAATTTATAATGGAAATAAATAAATAAATAAAAATAAACAAATCACAAAAAGAATTGAAATTGAACACACAAAATATTTACAGATAAATTTAAAAAGTTGGCAGGTTTCTCCCGTCTCCTCTACTCAACTCTCGAACTGTTTACAGATCGTTCGAGATACTTAATTATTGTCTTATTGGTTATCTTAATCTAAAACGGAGTGCATCAGTCATAGTAAGGATTTGGTCATTGTGCCTTAAAGGCTGAAAGCTTATTTATTCCAAAATTTGATATCCACATATCTTAAAGGTGTAAACTAATATTGCATAACTTGTTTTATTGTTGTCGTTTACATCTTGAATACTTCTTTTCTTATGGTTTCAATCTATTTAATATTCTTGACTATTTCTATTTTTTTATGACTTGACTTGCTATATTTCTAATTTACTTATTGTATTATTGTTATTGATTATTTTTTCTAATGTATTGTAGCGGCCATGTTTCTCATGACGACATCATCCACCAATAGCGTTCCTCCATGATGTCGTCTTCCGGTAGCAGCCTGCCACATCGTACAAAGCCGCACAACCATCAGTCACCATCAAGTCACTACCAAGTCTGCATACAGTCAACACGCACCTTCCGTCTCGCGACGCGCATCGCGGTGCGCCACACGGCGCCCGCTCAATAGTATATTCTGCATTCCATTATAACATGTTACTTCTACAATAAAACTGATCAGACCTGCAATACCTTCTATCTCTACCTACCAACTACCATACCCATAGTATATTGTATTGCATTAGCTATCTTCGATACAGGTTTACACCTAGTGAGGTAGCGTTTTCCTTGTTATTTATTTTTTGTAATGTTAATTAGTATAACTTATGTAAGCACGATTGTAATGTGATTTCGAGTAAATAAATAAAGTATTATGTTTGCTTGACTTATATTTACGAATATCGTTAAATATGAATAACGTTGGAGAGGTTCTTTTCATTTATCGAATATTTTTAACAGCTTCGTTATAACGCCCACCTCTATTGTTATAGAGGATGTTGTATGTTGTATGAGGATGTTTCATTTTGAGGATAAACATCAAGACTGCTAATGAACATCAGTACATAATATGAAAGCAAACAAACTGAACACAACCACACCACAGAGATATTAAAAGGCGTTAATGATAATTCTGAACAACCAAAATAACACACCTTAAAAATTTACATATAAATTATGAGGGGTGACAAGTATAATATTGTTGATGTGTGTAAAAGTCAGTGTGACGAAGTTCATAATTGTGTTCCAACGGGTCGATAATAACATTACACCGCAGAGTTTTGAAAACAAACACGTATTGTGTTGACTCGGCCGACAAAATATGTCAGCTTATGACGGCGAGATTGGAGATTAATGTTAACGTATAGAATCATACTAAAATCCTGACCAGGTGCTGTCAGAAACTGGCCTAGAATTATGTCATACGTATACAACACGCCAAATCAACATAAACATGTTAAGTACTTTTAATTACTTTGGATAATCTTTCTGACAACTTGAATAAAAAATCCTTTTTTCAGCTCAATATGTACTGATGTACTCAGTTTCTTCGGACATATTGCCAGGAGAGATGAAGAGAGCCTGGAAAAGTTGGTGGTCCTTGGTGGTGTCGAAGGATCGAGAGGCAGAGGAAGAGCACCCACGAGATCAAATAAGGGCAGCTACAGGCACAACAGTTGTAGGAGCGGTGCGCACGGCGATGTGTCTGAGGAGGTGGAGGATGATTATACGCGATGTTGTTACGGCGGAGAGAGTACCAGGTCACGACCCTCAGTAATGAGGTCTAACGACGACGATGATGATGATGGTCTATGATGCCTAATAACTGCAGTATTGACACTTGGTTCGCATGGCTGTGGATGAAATTCTTGGCATATTAAAAACAAATTTCCAGGTATATTTGACATAAGGTTCAACAAAAAGGCAAATTGCTTCCAGCTTTCGACTTCAGTCTGTCTATTTTGCGAAATAAATTGTGCGCCATGGCAAAGAGAAAAATGAAATTTCAAAACGAAGAATTCAATCAGCCCCAGAGAGCGTTGAATATTATGTTTCGTGCACACCTGCGAATTTCATTTATAACCGTAAAAGCTACTCTACACCCTGGAAAACGCGATGTACATTTTAAAAGCAACTTGACGACGCTATTATTACCAATAAATTTGAAAAGAAAACCAATATAATGAAAGTACACGATACAACATCAAATTACACGGCATGTCGACAGCTCACTTAAAAGCGTGGTAAGTATCATGGATCAGGTGTCCGAAGAATACTTATAAAGGAGAGTTTGAAAGTAGGTGAGAGTTTGAGAAAAAAACGAAAGATAACCAACAAGAAATGCTTGAAAGTTTCCTATAAGAATAATAGTGAATATATCAGCGTATACATTTTAACACCCATTTACCCCAATTCCCTATCAGATACGCTAAAATTTAGCATCAACTAAAATTTTGAATTTCGCGGGCAATTCCATGTGATATTCCTTAGGAAATCGATCGAAGTGAATATAGCTGCAAGTGATTTCAAACGAATAATTTCCCCATGTCAAAATTATCATCATGGCCGTCAAATTTCCTTTTTCTCAAACAAATTCATCTTGATCAAGAAATATAACACTATTAACGTATCTTTTGTGATAAAAACAAGAGCAAAATGATATAATCTCTAATATAAAATATTAAAGTCGGGTTAGTGCGAACACTTATAACTCGAGATCGGCTGAACAGATTCTTTCAATGTTTGATTGATTGGATTCTTCTCCGCTCCGGATAACAGAATAACTAATAAAAAGTTGAAAAAAATGGGTAAGAAATGATATAAAATATATTTTATTTTTTATATTTTATTTATATATTTAAGTTAGTATGGAAGGATCACCTGCGACGCGCCAACGCCATCGCGGGTAGTTCCCTCTCATTCTCGCATACGTGATTGCCGCTCTTACAGTAGCCCATCCCACTTACTCCACCCCAAAGTCAACAAAATTATCGGGCACGACATTCGTATCGGTACCCACATATTTCATAGGTGAGGTAGAATGTGTGCGCGATCATATTATAATTCTCACGTGGCTCCCGCCTGAGCTTTGAATACGAATGAAATATGGATGTTTCAGAAATATTTTGACATTATTATTTTATTAGTAAGATCGGATTAATTATGTATTTTTGTTTCTGGGGGCGCAGTGCACACTGCACATGTGAACGGGCTGCCTCTGGTTAGGACTACAGAACGTCTGCCGGGAAAGCTAGTAAATAATAAATAAATAAATATAGCTTTATTGTGAAACAATTTTAACAATTTAAAAGAGTCAAAGGGCGGACTTATTCCGAAGGATCTCTTCCAGCCAACCCAAATATATCTACTGAAAATAATAACTTTTTTTTTGTTTTGATTGTTGTTTTTAAGAGAGGTGACTGAAAAACAAGACACGATTTCGACATAATATAAGCGGTCCCTCTAAAATCTTGGCGGGTCTTTCTAAGGTGCCGCTTAAATTGATCGAATAGCGGGTCATTTTAGAGGAATCGTGATAATTTAAGTGGAACAGTCAGATAAAAGTTACTTTTTTCATACACTTTTTTGGCGGATTCTTAATTTTAGCGTATCTGATAGCGAATAGGGGTAATTAAAATAAATGAAAAAAATGAGAGAATTGTGTTATAAACAGTTAATTAGGTAAATATTTGAAATTTTGACAATAATTATTTATAATCCACCATTGTAAATAGTTTTTATTTTTTTTAGAATTTAATTTGCGCCAATACCATACGCATATATATATATATATATATATATATATATATATATATATATTTGAAAGATCAAAAAGGAAAACTAAAATCAAAACCTCATATATAACATATACTTACCTTCTAGAAAAACAATTATGGTTGTATTTTATAAAAATATTATATTAGAGTATATGTATTTTATTTCAACTTTGAAAATAGTATTCCTGAAAATGTTCCGTAAGAAACTTCGAGCAAAAAGTCCTTCAGTCATTTAGTAGTGGTATAGTATCAAACACACATTTCCTCCCATCAGGGTCCCGGAGACGAGGAGACGAGGAAGACCCTCTCATACTGTGTTCCGCTCCTTCGAGGCAGAGCTGAGGAATCTGGACATGGTGTGGGAGGAGGTCATTAACGTTGCGCAGGATCGAGCGCAATGGAGAGCTCTTGTTGCCTCCCTATGCCTCTAAGTGGGGTCTAAAGGGAGTTTGGATGGATTTGGATAGTATCAAACAATATTTTTGATAGTGTTCATGTTAGGTTATCTTCTTCATTGAGTGCCCCCCCATTCAGGTCCCCCAAAGTCGGCAATCACTAATGTAAAGGTCCCCTGTCCCAAGCGGCATAGATGATTTCCCATGACGACATGAATGTCATCAGTCCACACCTTGGAAAAATTAAATCACGGGGCCATGACATCTGTCTTGTGGTAAGCCACACCATGTCTCCCCTCGTTTATCCTTCGATGATAAGCTGCTGAAGTGCATTCTTATTACCTCTAAATATTATATAACTCAATAGTTTTAATATAATGATAGTTGTTTTTTAGTACCTACCTATATCGCTGAAATGAATTTTCTTCTTCAAGAAAGTATCCTGTCTCGGATTGAACGGAACTGGAAAACAGGAAGAAGTTTTCTTTCCGAGTTCCTCCGGCTAAATTAATACCTTTGGAAAATTAATTTATTTACGTGAAAAATAATGTAAATCAACTAGAGAATACACTCATTTTCATACAAACAACTCAATAAATAAACAATTTTGCAATATAAAAGAGTTTTTATTGCATTAATTTCACAAATTCGCGACGGCAGTTAATTCTGAAAATTTGAATATTCATTAGTTTTGCCTGTATAATTAAATAACAATACCGAAGATATATATCACCGCATCCACCCTTACTCCTAAGTACAATGAAACATTAATGAGTTTTTAAATGAATGAAAACATTTCAAGGTTCAACGGATTTATACATTTTAATCAAGGTAAATTTTACTTGCGCGTTGATTATTTTAAAGTCGATAATAAAACTCAATGTGTCGGAAAATACGTACGCTGTTACCATAAAACAAAAGAGTCATGTGTCAAGTAGACTAACAAAAGAATCAGTCAACCCAGAAATTAAACCTCATCAATAAAATTGGGTTTTTAATCTCCTTTTAGAATTGATTCTTAATTCTTCTAAGCAGACTTCATCGCGTCTAGTAATATATCCATAAAATCAATCAATCAAATCTCCCTTTGAACTCCACTTAGGAGCATAGGGAGGCAACAAGAGCTCTCCATTGCGATCGATCTTGCGCAATGCTTATGACCTCCTCCCACACCAAGTCCATTTCCCTCAGCTCTGCCTCAAACGAACGGAACACGGCATGAGGGTCTTCCACGTCATCGAGACCCTGATGGAAAGAAAAACAGCGCTCTCCTATATATATAGGTATATATGTTTCTGTGTATAGGAGGTCACGGAGAGAAATATACGATGCGTGAACGAAACGTTTTGGGTACTCCGTGTACTCAGATTGGCTCTGAAAAGAGCCGTTGGTCGCCCGACGTTTCGATTGGATTCCACCAATCATCATCTGGGGCAGCCGCTGGGATTCCCAGCGGCTGCGCGTTTATTCCAAACGGACAAACAGCGAGAGCTGGATAATAGAGTAAGTTTTCTTGATCGTTGATAATATATGGTCACCAAGAAAATAACAAAGAGAAAGAACTGTCATCGCGCACTAATTAATTATTGCTTGTTATTGTTTCCATAGTGTCCAATATCAACCATAAAAGAAAATGTGCTCTGTTTTATAGATTCGGCCGTATGTTCGTTTGGTGTAAACTAGAGATGAAACGGATATCCGGCAATTATCCAAAATTCGGCCTATTCGGTAAATGCTATCCGGCTGAATACTGGATAGCTAGCACCTATCCGGCCGGATACCGGATAGTAAAAAAAGATAGGTTTGGATAACTAATTGATTTATTTATTTATTTAGTAAGTATCACTTAAGAAATACACACTGTAATCACAAGAAAAATTCTACAACTTAGAAAATTGATTAGCAAACATACTGCAATAAGGGAACATCATGGATAATGAATACTTATTTCTTTATATAGAGGTAGGAAGCCGCTTCGCTTGTCTCCGTAAATAAGGAAAGTTTAACAACAATACGTTTCGTCATATATAATCATCCTGCTGGAAGATGCAGATAGATTCCGCGATTTTCGGAACATTAACGTTCCGTCAACGGAGTCAGTCCAATAATTGGTATGTGCCGCCTACGTAAGCGTAATTCATGCGTTGTACCCACGGTAATTCACGCACTGCCTGGGCTCTACTAAAGACTTCTTTAGCTGTCAGGGAATTTTATAAATTTAAAAAAAAAGATATTTTAAGGAGAGCGCTGTTCTTCCTCTCATCAGGGTCCCGAAGACGAGGAAGACCCTCTCGGTATGAGAGGGTCTTCCTCGCAGTTATACACTAATTGTTCCCAATGATCCCAAATGGCTGCAACAACCAACCAAAAACATACGCCGTACATCCGGCTGCCGGTTATCCGGTATCCGTCAACTTAGTTTGCCGAATATCCGGTATGCGTCTAAACTGCTATCCGTTTCATCTCTAGTGTAAACGTACACTAAGAAGATATTCGCCTGAAAACCCGCTTCTTAAACCAGAAACTACTAAGAAAAATTAACTATTTATCATTTCATTAGGTAAGAGATCTCGTACAGGCGAAAGTACTTACTGATGTGTAAAGGGTAACCATCAAATCATCTAAATGTCTGGAACAGTCATGGTGGCTCCCAAACAAGGAGTTCAAATCGTTACATAACTAAATGAAACATAAAGTTTTGAATACTTCAGTATACGTACGTAAATGTTACCACAAGCGCAGTTCCAATGAAATCGGTGGCTTTTTGAAAAATACAACTTGCCTGTTTGAATAAAACAAATCATTTCGTTTCAGTGCACTTATAAACTTATTGTTGTTGGCATAACAAGGATAAATTCCTTAATTCAATAACTTACGTATCAATGAATATAGCATTTTATCGAAAAGTTTAAAAACATAAATAAATTAATAAATTTACACTTTCCTTTACAAAGATGCCAACTTATTGCCTGAAGCATTTTTTTCCAGTCAATCTGAGCCAGGTCAATCCCGGGTAGAATTTCAAGTGAAAAATTCTGACCCGACCGGGAATTGAACCCGGGACCTCGTAATCTGAAGTCCTTGCTTATACCAATAGGCTACCGAGGTCGGTAAATATAATTTTCAAATAAATACCAGTTTTGGTATCGCGACGTGTTTCTAATGTAGTCCTTTGGTTCCATTTTGAGTGATACTCCATCTTAGACCTATTGGCGTTTCTTTCGTCATACATAGCCAAGCGTTCGGAACCATGCGTAGCATACTGGTGGCTTAATGAGCTATAGCCTTAAAAACGGTTAGGTGGCGTTGAAATCATTATAGCGTTCAAGCTCGTCAAAGTGCAACAGAAACATTTAAAATACATCAACCAAAAGTTAGACGTTACTATTTTGCTTTACTACGCAAAGTTAGTAGTGATTATAAAACTCATTACGATTAAGTATCTGTGTACGGGGTTGAGTGAAATCCTAGCGGGAGCTTTCATAACATAAAATCAACAAGTTGATAAAGCCGAGTCGTGTGTTAAACATTTTTTTCCAACGTAATTTATATCGGCCTAACATTAATTTTCATGCAGCCTGAAATACGGAAGTGCTGAAATGAAGATTAACAGCTCGCCATATACAAGAGAGATAAAAAATAATTAGCAACAATAAACATTTATTTTTGAAACTCATGGTGATTTCATGGGAGAAGGGGGATGACGCACGTATGTTTTTTCTCTAACGAACAACGTTATTTGTGTCATGATTTGCAAAAAAAAATACATCGGTAAAAATTTGTTTCGAAAAACAATGAGAATTGAATTTTCATGGAATCCTACATAAGTTCATTTATGACAAGAAAAAAATAAGATAAACCTCAAATGGTGATTATTTTTAAAACAACATAAAATAAAATGTATTTAGCCGAATCACACGAAAACGAGTGCAGGGCTTAAAAAATGTATATATGCAGGGTTACAGGAAAAGTCGTACGGAATATTTAAGGACGTTATTATTTAGATCATTTCTGATGGATTTGATTCCATAATATTGTGTCCGAAACTTAACCGTTATGGAGATATTGAACTTTAAAGATTTTCGAAAAAAATCCTTTCTTTTTTGCCTTTTTATCGATTTCTTCGGATTAGATGTCCTTGGGTCCAGTTTTTTTATGTATCTAGTGAGACGACATGTCAATTAATAAAAATGATCAACAAAAACTGAACCTACTACTAAGAGCTTAAAAATACAGCTCGACAAAGGTTAGGATTAAAGAATTTTCATTAAGTGTTTTTAAATTTGAAGCGTTTTTTTTTTTAAAAGTTATGGAACATGTTCTGCAGATAATTTTTTAAAACTTCTACGTCTCTTTAGCTATTCAAAAAGGTATAACACTTGCTATTAAATAGGCAAAACATTGATCAAATAACAGTAACCCTGTATATGATGTTGTTTGATTGATTGTTTGGGGATTGTTTGATTGAGTCCAGAGCCTAACAACTATAGAACTAAAAGTCTCGTTGGCAAACAACACAGCAGCAACATAACGTCTGGATTAAGCCAACGCATGTCATGTCTCCAGTTATTTATTTAGTTATTGGATCCATATTGCAAACTCTTGGATAGTCTATAAAAAAAAATCTAGCTTAAAATATTTTTTATATGAAGTAATAAACCTCCCTTCGTATAAAACGTTGAGAGATCCCATTTATACGCCGTAATTTATAATGAACCGTAGACCTATAACTTTATTGAAACGCGTTTTCGATATTACAGACATTATTTTGTCGTTTACTAAACGCATCATTAGCAACTTCATTTGTTCAAACATAAAGAATAATCGGAATATAATCAACGGTGAGATTCGCCATTGATGAAGTTATGTAAAAAGAAATTGTGAGGAGGTTGTATGAGGAATGGAAGAAGTGCCTTTTGATAGAGAAGAGTGAAGGTCGGTTCTCTCTACTTACCCCTGATGAGAGACTGCGATTGGGAAAGAAAAGATTCAAAACAACGGCTAAGAATAAAAAAAAAAGAAAGTTACTCCCGGGAAAGAAACAAAACCTCATTAAATCACGAAACGGGTGGCTAAGAGAGACGTTACTGTGTGAACACTGAGAAGATAAAATCAAGTGGATTTAAGGATTCTTTGAGATGAATCCTGTCGTCGCATATTTTGAGGCCTCTTGTGAACAAAACAGAGAAACAAAGGTGGGTGAGGGATTACCCCCGCTTGTAACTTTCAAACTCTTCCTTCCTTTCAAATATTTATTTTTTGAAAACCCAAACAAAAGATGTAAAAAGCGTTTTAGTCTAGATTATCATTATTTAAGCTCTTTTCAAAATGTCTCGAGAATTTAAAAAAGTTTTATTGAGATCCGTTTTAAAAATAGATATTCCGTTGAAAGGAAATTTCTGAATCATAGACATCCATATTATATTCATATAATGACTTGTACAATCTTATATACAATCGGACTAAAAAACTTAGATTTGAAATCACCGTTGGGAGAATGCATTGGGAGCTTATTGAATTTTTCGGTGTGAAATCTAGAACCTAGGGAGTTTTATTTAAATAAATCCAAGATTTGATGCATATCATGTGAAGGCGAGCAGTGTGGCATAAATGCTATGTTACTCGTTTATTATTACAATTGGAAAAGTAATGAAGTCTATTCACGAGAAATTCGCTGCTGAAATATCAGCATGTACATAGGTATGTGAAAACTCTGACTAAGTCAAAATTGTAAGGTACATTGGTTTTAACATACGGGATAAATGCAAATTCCAAAGGTATGGACGTTCAATAATTCTCATCAAGAGAATTTGTGACTTAAATACGGTTTCGAGGTCGATACTTCTTTATAATTAATGAAGGCAAGTGCAGCTATAAATTATTATATTCTCATACAGTTGCACACAATACCCACTTTGGTGCATAGGGAGGCAACAAGAGGGCTCCAGCGCGCTCGATCCTTTAAGGACCTCCTCCAACACCATGTCTTAGCTCGTCAGCTCTACTTTGAAGGAACCAAACACGATGAGAGAGGGAATTCCTCATCTTCGCTATCCTGATAGGAGGAAGAACAGAACAAGGTCGTTAGCCATATATCATTTATAAGAGTACCTACATAAAATATTAATTCCATTACCATCAGAGTTTTATACAACTCAAAAAGCTTAAACTTTAATGGGCGATGTCGTATCCCATCTCACATAATACATGCAATGAACACACCATTACATGGGAAGAGTATTACAAATACGGATGTTTGAAAAATTCATTTCTCTTCCGACATGATTTCATTCAAATTTAAATCACAAACAGATAGTTTCATCGTAGATTTCTCTCACATAATAATAATTCACAAACGCAAGATACAAAGAGTTTAGAGAATTTTTTATTATACGTGATGTCCATATTTTGACTAAAGTCAGTTGCAAAAGCATGAAGTTCGAAATAGTCTATATTATGAGCAAGACTAAATCCAGAAATAAATATTTGAACTTACTTTCACCGCATCATAGAAAGGTATTCCGGTAGATGGAATAAGTAACATTTCCATTGACGACTATAAGAATTCGGGTAAGCAAGGTGTTCCAAGAAAAAAACATCAAAAAACTTCAATGACCGATGGCAGAACGGATGACCATAAAGCAATCTCAGTGCCTCA
The DNA here is from genome assembly GCA_963576905.1 of Mystacides longicornis. Lineage (NCBI taxonomy): Eukaryota > Metazoa > Arthropoda > Insecta > Trichoptera > Leptoceridae > Mystacides > Mystacides longicornis. The sequence goes on from OY756428.1 coordinate 12,831,846, forward strand.
TTTAAACTAAACTGAAAAATCTTCAGTTTCAAAGATTTTTCTTATTCTCAATCTTTACCATCATGATCTTGGTCGCTTATAGTAGGCGAAAGATAACGCAATACGTACCTTCGCAATAATATAAAAATGACAACATTCTAACAGGTTTATCTGTGACCTCGAATATAGTATTATATTAATAAAAAAAAGAAGAGTAAAACAACCTTAAGCATTAATAAATTGTGAAATTCCACGCCATCATTAATACTTAATCCTGTAGGTTTTCATTTTACAAATTCAAAACACGCGGTAATAAACTACTTTGCTTGAGACGAAGAAGGAATTTTAAATTACCCCCGAGAAAACCATTTTAATCTATTAAAAAAGTTGTGTACGTAATTACAGATAACAAAAGTGGTGAGCAGGCACAAAGAATCCGTAGAGTAGGAATAAGCAGAAAGGATACGATACGTTTCATTTTGGTGAGGCAACTTCGGAAAGTCCTTTGAGAATATTACGATACCCGGCTTCCATCTACTTGTTTTCAACTATACTTACTAAATAAAGACCTAAAACGGGAACACCATTACCCTCACCAAGGAAAAATCCAATGTTCCTTTTAGTTAAACTTCCGCTTTTTTCAGACAATACAAAAAATGTTAATAGATATAAAACATCGGATAACAGAAGAGCGAAATAAAATCTGTACAACCAATTATATCAAATCACAGTGAAAAATGTTAAACAATATTTTTGCCTATTTATGAAGGCATTTAACCTTCTAAATTGTTGACAGCAGCTTACTGTGATATAGTCAAAGAGTGAATTTTGTGATCAGTTTGAGTGAGTACAAATCCATTAAAAAAAGGCTATAAATTAGACTATATGAACCTAAATTAAAGACTAACATGACTATACTATGAACAAATAAATAATGATGCTTTTAAATAAGATTCACCTATGGAAGGACCCCCGTGCACAGGCAACTTGTTAAGGAACTATTTCGATGCTATGAAGGTTCGTACGAAAACGCCGCAACTGAAAAGTTGCTAGTGCGCGGGACCGCATTCATTACCTTGTGTTCCATGGGAAGCAAATAAATAGTTAGTTAAAACAAGGTGCCAGTGCAAAGAAACGGGAAAGAAAGGAGTGACATATTTTCTCTTTGATCACATCTGCAGTATTTGAAGCCCATTCAGTACTCGGAGATTGATACGAAGTAACTATCCAACACTCCTCGACATTGGTTTCCTTCGGAGACCTTGCAATGTATTAACATAAACGTCGAGTAACTAACCTTGATGGATAGCGTTCACCAATGAGTCAACGAGGAAGGATCTTCTCTCCCACCCGCATGGCAAGCAAGCGTTGAAATGCCAACTACCCCTTACACATATCACGCTCAATTCAGAAATGTCTGGATACAGTAAGATTATGCCAATCAAGAGCAGAAATAAATCTTCAAGAGACTTGGTGGAGATCGAATTCCCGAATGAAAACAAAAATACGGAAATCGTCTAGAAAAAAAAAGAAATCGAAAGTCGACTTATCTACCTATGAAGATTTATAAGGAAAAAAAATCTCGTTTGACAGGAAAGTTTTTAGGGCATAAATATGTTTTTGGACACGAGATTTAAGATTGTGTCAAGAGAAGCGATAGCTGTGATGAATGTACCAAGAAACCCCCACTTGCGAAAATCAGAAAAAAACATCCCCAAACAGAGACTGAGAAAATGAAGTTAAAAGTCGTGTTTAAAAAAATCTTCAATCAAGTATTTTATTGAACTAAGCCAAACTTTTAACTAGATAACTTTCGCATCCTCCAAAAATAAAAAGTTAATAATCTTGGTTTTGCGGAAAAAGACGACTTGGTAACAGAGTAAAACCAAAAGATATTTTTATTTGCTCATTCACGTATCATGTTCATGATTTGGATCAACTAACTAAATGAGACATGCTTTGTATTTGTATGAAGTTGGATTTATAATAGGCAAATCCAAAACTTACGAGTACCTACTTGAAAATTCTTTGTTTAAAGGAAATTAAATAATAATACAGTTAATGCTTTTTTTTTACCACAGATTCAGCGGGTTTATGTGTTGCAAATAGTAGCTTTACTCTAAATTACCTTTACGGTGAACCATTTATTGCAAATCTTACACTTACGCGTTTTTTGTCACTTATGATTTTCCTGGTAAACTAAATAACTCATGCAAAAAAAAAAATTTAAAACCCAAAAGGTATTTCCTGAGGGTTTTGTGTATCAATGTAATATGTACTAAATATATCTCCCCTATCATCAACTTTCATGCTCCATACAAAACAAAATTTACTAATAATTAATTCAATTTGTCTCAAAGTATGAAAAAATGCACTGTGATTGACTGTGTTATGAATCATTCTGAAAGTAGTTATTACTCGGGAACTTGGTAAAAATCGATTCCAACATTTCACCCGGACATACTAACACTCTTTATAAAAAATGCTACGTTATTTTCATATTTATTTTGAAATACATTAAAAAAAACGATATCTACATATTAATAATTGTTGTAGCATTAATTATTATTATTGTACCTATGGGTAAAAAGCCAAACGTCGTTAATTTAATAAACTGTGTAACATTTTGAATGATTTGACTGAATTTGATGATTAAATACGGGCATGGTAACTTTTGAAATTTAAGTGTAAAATTTCAATACTTTTCATTCCAGTAGTTGTGCTTTTAAAATCAATGGTAATTAAAATCGAAAATGTTTCAACAGTAACTAGGTCGTGCTGAACTTTTCAAAATTATTAAGCTGAGAATGCGAATTGTTTATTAATCATTGCTATTTATTGGGAGAAAAAACTTTTTGAAATAATATGTGAAAACAATGTTAATTGAAATGAAAATAACGAAATCATGAACCTTTTCAATGGATAATTTTCATTTGTTTCATACATAAAATTTGGATGAGTTTTTAGTCATCGCATTTCAGCGATGAAATTTTTTTGACCACGTCTGTCATCTTTGTATCTTTTATTACTGCTCTTGTTTGTTCAGCAGTACACAAGATTTTAGTTTTGGGGTAGATAGTTCATTTTTAAGCCTATAGAACGTGGGATACTATTTCCGTCATTGAGCATCAATTCTTGTTCTTCTTCATTATTATTATTTTTTTTAATGAATCTGTGCACTCAAAGTGAACACAAATACACTCCTTGACTTTTTCACAGTAAGCTACTTAAAGCTTGTGTCGTGAAAGAGGAAGATGGTCGGCACCTGGGATCGAACCACGACGTCCGCACGAAACAGTACGAAAGCCGGCGTTGTAACCGCCAGTCTACCAACCACTTATATACTAAAGAGAATACTTATCGTCTGCAAATCTTAAGTTGGTTGAGAATTCTCCATTTATATTCATTCCTCGATTTTCTCAGTTTTATTTTCGAAGGATATCTTCAAACGCGGCTCTGAAGAATTTAGGTGAGATGGTGTCGCCTTGTCGGACACTTCATTTAATGTTTATTTTTCGAGTTTGTTCGTGCAGCTGATTTATTGTGGAGGTCGCTTTGGTATATATATATGCTTCAAGAGTTGTGAGAATTCGTGATCCACTCTGCAGTTGTTCGAATTTTCAATTATATCCCGTAATTGTACTGAATCGAAAGCCTTTTCAAAGTCAATAAAGCCCACAGAGGCCACAAATGCACAGAAAGGCTGCCGACAGGGAGCAGTGGAAGTCGGGAAGCTAGACCTATGTCTAATACTGCACTGAGGAAGGCTGATGATGAGATCTTCAAGTAGACAATCAATATTTGGAATGTTCATCATTTTGAAAAGCAAAACTAAATAATTTAATATTTAAAAAACATATTTATACAGATATCTAGACTTAGTTAATCCAACCCTAGGTAATTATGTAGTGTGTTTTTGGAAGTAAAGCGTTACTGGCGCAGTCTGAATTCTGACCTGAAACTTCAAGCAGGTAATTTAAGTAAAATTTGTTAACAGTGAAACTTTACCACCGAAACATTTAATGTTTCCTAGTTTGAAATGGTAGAACAAAACTTTACATAAGTACAAAACCCTTCCGTGGGTCGCTATGAACTTATGTAAAGTTACGCACACAAATTATTTGGGTAATTCCGCGTGTGGATTAATTACATTAGGGGCCCTGAAATCATACGCGGACATACACCCCCGCAAAATATTAAATATTATTACATATTAAATATCCACGTTATTTTATTAAGTCGCTGTGAAATTTACAAACCGTAAGATATATTTTCAGATAGGAGAAGCGATCAAACTTTAAACTGACTTACTACCGATGGGCGTACATTTCCTGCAGATGTTTAATTCTTTAATGTTTTTCTGGAATGATTTCACAGTGGTGCTAGGAATAAGGAGCGCTCACCTACTAGCGTGCAATATTTTTGTTCTAACGTTCAGGGATCGAAACATTCGATCATATTGTAAGTATAGAAATTCATTTCGATTGACAAAAAGTTCCCTCGATGACCGTTTCGATATTCGATCATCGAAAATTTATACTAAGGTACAGGTCCCAAGCGACTATGTCCATCAGCCGCCGCCTTGGTCTTCCTGGCGTTCTTTCCCGGCTTACTGTCCAGAAGTTTCTTAGTGGGATAAAACGTTATCCCAGATAATACTTCCCAAGCAAGGTTCCTAGTGTGTAGATCCATCATTATCTACTAAGATATTGTAACTGAATGAATCTATCTATAAGAAAAATCTCTTTCTTGGATGAATTACATCTAATTAATCTGACTGGACATCTTCTTTACTTCCTGATTGTTTTGGGTCAAAGACTCGAATTTTCTTTCTCTATTTAATTTCTAGTGCTTCATGATCTCTATATCGTTTCTTGAGCGTCATTACAGCTTAAATTTTTCGGACCACCTTATCAATATCTAACTAAAGTATACAACCATCTTCATCATCAGAGCAGCACAATACTACTCCACTGGTAACGGTTTTTGCGCGCGTTTAGTCCTTCGAGTCAGCCTTCTGGTCCCTATAATTAGTACAATATTGGTATTTGACAGGATGGATCGATCATGGGTTTTCATTTCCAAGGAAAATGTAAGTGAGAATACTGATAGGTAGATAATTTCTGAGAGTTTTAACAAAATGATAATTAAATTTTCTATTACCAGTCTCTAAATTTATTTATTACAGACACTGAACAACACAAACAAAACAAATCTTGACACAACAACATAATATAACCTTCAGCTTATTGAACAGGTATCTCCTGCAGAGCTATTGTATAGAGTTAGATAGGTACAATCAACGTCCCCTGAGTATTCAAATTAAACTTTTTTTACACGTTTTATTTATATAAAAATGAATATGGGCTCAATAAAACAAATACACTTTCGACATCTTTCACAGAGAGCAACGCTTGTGTTGTGAATGTGGAAATGGTCTGCGCAGAGATTCGAACCCGCGACCATTAGTACGATGTATGAATGAAAGCCGTTTGATACCACTGAGCTACCGCAACTACCTCGGTATAATTCAATAGATATATTATATTTTGAAAAAAAAAATATTTCAAAAGAAAACTTTATTCGACACTTGAAATTCACAGTTTATATATTATAAGTCGGTCGATTCGACTGTTCATTTTCACGCGTAGTCCAAAATAATAATAATAATATGATAAATTCTTCTCTAGTATTATGTTCTCTCAATGGTGCTCGCCACCTTACAAATAAGACGGTAAGGCAAACATATAAGGCGACATTTTCCGTGATTTATATTATTACAAGTCCAATATCTTTGTGCTTAAAATGAAATATCTATATTTGAACATCCCAGTTTGGTCTGAAATATGGGTGTGAATTGTTAAAAATATCAAATAAAATGTGAGATTAATACCGAAATATTATCGTTGTTGGGGAATCGAAAGTATATAACAAGACTTTTGAGTAAGAGTACATTCAATTTGAATTCAAATGTTGAAAAGCCCAATGACCAGTATGAATTTAACAGGAAAATTTATATAATGCGATGGCTGAACCAGATCAGGGATGAATTAGGGTCAGCGATAGCAGAGGTGATACAATTGGCGCAGTGTCGGGAAAGTTTGAGAAACATCGTCAGGGACGCGGAGACCAGATTATCATTAGGTCACGGCCTTCAGGTATGAAGAAAGCGACCAAAAAGAAGAAAATGTCCTTGTCGATTGATTCGATTCCTGGTGGGGTTAGGATTTGTCTATGCATTTTTCACATTTTCTACCTGGTGTTAGCTTATCTTTGGGTCGGTTTACTAGAAAAAAATGCCTCAAGCAATAATTTCCGCCAGTCATACTGACTTTATAGTACTTACGGAAAATTTACAAAATAATGAAAAGTGACAGCATAGTATAGAAAAGTGTAAATTGATTTACTTAACAGCTAACAAGAAACACAGAAACAGAATATAATGACAAAACTCTTAAATTTTCAGAAGAGAAACACGGAATGTTTTGGTATCCCAAACACTTTCGCCTCTTGTCATTTATTTTTGAACTTCACGAAGACATTTACATTTAAAAAAAATGAGTAGAGGTAAGCGATAATATGGGGTGTAGTAAATCTGTGAAAGTGAGTAGAAGTACGCTTTCGATATAACACTCACTGGGCCAAGGTTGTGCCTTGAAGGAGGAAGATAATCGGCAAAGAAGATCGAACATACGGCTTTAAATACGGTGTACACAAATCAACGATTAAACCGTTAGGCTACCAACCACAATATAATGAATATTATTCTGAAATGAACACATACGATTGAGTTGCGTTGTATCCAATTTTTATTGAGACTTTTGACATTTCTGTATTCTGAAAATGTTTTATCCAATACATTAGTTACGTAACTACTGGCAACCGATTAAGTTCTATAAGCAAGAGCTTCTTGCGTTGAGTTGGAACGTGATTTTGAGAATAACAGTCATTATATTAGTATTGATAATTATTATTAACAGTTAAGTATTAATATAATAATTATACAAAATATTCTACTGAAAAAAGGCAGTGTACAATTTAACTTTGCCGTGGGGTTGCCGGCTAAGAATAGCACCTCTGCTCTTTTTGCTGGTTTTTCGAGCATCCTGTAAGAGGCAGGAAATCGAAAAATCAGATCAGGACCGTGAGGTTGACCAACTCACGTCCTTAAACCTCAATCGGTCAGAAAAGGCACAATGAGCCTCGGACGCCTTCGAGCGCAATGGAGAGCTCTTGATGCCTCCCTATGCCCCTAAGTGGGGTTTAGGCCCCTCGCATTGCAGATTGGATTGGGGGGGATCCGCGGCGGACTTGATTTGTGTGGGGTCGGATTTGCTGCGGATTTGTCTCCTCCGGGCTGGCTTGCGGTGTGCGGGGGGCCTTAAAGGGAGAATGTAAGTATGTATGTATAATTTAATCACCTTGGTTACAAACAATATTATTCCACACATTTTCAAGTGGTTTTGATGTAAACAATTTTGAAACTAGTCGGAGAAACCGCATCGTTTTGTCGTTTGTTTGCCGATACGGAGTGACAACTCTACACATAAATAAATCTGTGTGAAATCCCGAAAAACAGGCATGGAGCCAAACGGAATACGTTATCACCAGCTAAATGAATTTAATAATTCTAAAGCCATTCATACATTAATATTTCGGGCTTGAAAATGAATCGCAAAAGCAGGTTTTTTTATTTATATTTCGATTGTAAATTTCGGATAACGGTCACTCACGCCGTTGAAATGCGGTGTGCAAAAAACTAACCCTCGGATCGAGATGTGGAGAAACACTTATTTGATGAATGTTAGGTCAAAAATAATAAAGCTCTTAATACAAGTTAGTAGTTCTAACTCGTAAACCTAATTAGCTAAGATATCAGATTTTCTAACAAAAGTTAGGTTAGTATTGTGTTTCACATTTATAATAGTATGGAAAACCTATGAGCGATGAAGGTTTCGATCAGTTTTGAATGCTATCCTTTTTCGAGTATGTATTCAACCAACCTCTTCATATATCTGCAAACACCTGTTGTATGTACCCGTTTCTGAGATGGTGTCGATCGAATATGGTATAAAACAGACCTAAGTACGGATGATGCGGCCTATTCATGTTGACCTCTATCGCGCAATATTTGATGAGTTGCCTTGTCTCTCAAACTTCACATAACACTTTATCGTTTGTGTGTGTGTGTTTGTGTGTGTGTGTGTGTGTAACTTAAAACATTTCTTTTCAGAGACGCTTAAATGAATGTAAAAAATAGCTTTAAAACTTTGAAGTTGTGAGAGATAAAAACGATGTACCTAAAGTCGTAATTGTTATAAAATATTTGTTCAATTCTCAATATTTATTATTACACACGTATCAATATCTCTCGGCTCCCTTTTTAATAAGACATACAATCGAAATAAGACATTGTATTAATAACAACAATCATACTCGTGTAGACAAAAGATGGCAAGAATTTCATTGAGTCATTAATATCTATCATATTTAATTTATTCCTATTGATAAATCACAGTGTAAGTGATTGATAAATTATCAAATGAAATTTTATACGTCACACACAGACTACTAGTCAAAAGGTGTTACTGAACGTCCTAGAAACAGTCATTCAGTATACAAAGTGTTTGTAAAATTAGTTACTTAATATAATCTCACTTAGAATACATATTTCACTATATCAAATACAGCGTTCTTCTTCACTTAACATGAAGGCTAAAATTGATAGAAGTCGAAATAGAAGTGTGGGTAGACGGAAGTGTCTAGTCTTAGGAATATCAGCGTTGGACCGTATTCAAAAGAGTGGAGGAAGTCTTAGATAGCCTAGGATGTCTGGGTGAGTTGACATAGCACTTGAAGAAGACAATCCTGGCTTTAGAGCGAAGACAAGGGTGCAAATCAGTGAAATGAATATTTCATATGTTTCAGGTTACAGGAATGTGTCTATACTCTGCAATTTAATCCTCGTAATTTTTTTTTTCAGCTGGACGATTCTAAAGCATACATGATGGCTTCTACCTAGAAGGGAATTTAGATTAAACCTTTAAATAAAAAAAATTGTAAGTAGGTACACAATTTATGTATAAACGACATCGATGTACCTATTTCGTTTCTTTTATAGATCCCCAAAGAGTTGAGAAAATTTTCAATTTCGAATTCCGTCATTTCCATTGTTTTTCTATTTAGAACATCAGTAAATATAATATTATGTTGTTAATGATGTACGTGTTTACCCATGAATGGAATATATAAATGCAGATCAAACATAAAATGGCAGGTAAATCTACATAATATTTGAGAAATGTTTTTTTATTTGCCTTTGACAATACTTTAACCGTATATGTGAACATCACGCTCAAAATACAAATGCTAAGATAGATATTAATATGCCCAGAGAAGTATAAAATGCTGGAGAAGGTTCTTAAATACAATTTGCTGCATTAACTTTAATATATTTAGAGCTATTTAAAAAAACTATATTTTTTAGGATCTTCATACAAATTTCTCAAAAAGACTTTTGGAAACAAAATTACTCATGTAAACGTTGAATGGGATCTTGGTATTACGGTATGAAAATGTAATAAAATAATTGTAGATCGATTTTTTATACATATAAATGTTATTAAAAGCTTATTATTCTCAATAAATAAAGATTTAATGAAAAAATTTGCAAAATGATTTTGAAGTTTGACAGATACAAATCACACTCTATGGGTGGGTTGGCCAATTAATATCAAAGCAGGCAATGTATGTAGCTAAGATTCAAACCACAGAGCTCTCTCTATGAAAACTTGCAAAAAACTTGCAAATTATGTCGGTAGGTTCGTATAATATTTTTTTTATTATTATAGACCTCCAAAAAAAATAAAATATTATACGAACCTACCGACATAATCAGTATATTTATATTATCTGTGGACATAATTTGCAAGTTTTCATAGAGAGAGCTCTGTGGTTTGAATAGGTTCGTATAATATTATGAGGTCGGTAAAACAAAAATTGTAAAAGTGTCATTCTTCTTTTTCTGTGCTTATGCCAGTTAAAGTGGTATGTTAAGCAATGGGATGCTAGACTAGAATCTGTTTAATTACCTACCGATCAAGCCTGACAATCGGAATCAAAAACGTAAAGCAAGACGGGTATAAGCTAGTAATATCTATTGTTATTTTTCAACTTAATATCTTATTTTTTTTTTAAAGCGTAATATTTCTTTAATGTCATTTTTTTCTGAATGAACGATGTTTTTGTTAATGAAATATGATTCCACATGGAAACAGAAAAAACGCTGTTATCAACGGAACCAAAATAAATCCACATAAATATTCGAAATGTATCCTATATAACTGGATTTTAATTAAAAACATTGATACTGTATACATATATGAATCTACATAATAATTCAGTTATGTACGTATTTATTTTCGTATGTTGGCACATCAAGCATAAAGCGCAAACTCTAGGTTTGATTTTAATCATCGTGAATCCTTGCAGGTATATTTATGGTAATCATAAATACAATTGAGCAGTAGGTTTGATACCACTGGACTAACGACGATTACCAACTACGCTGATTGATACCACTGTACTACCAACGAGGTGGATTTATTTGGTTTAAATGATTGTTTATATGTTCCAGTGGACAGTTAATTTTTTCGCACTATATTGACTAAATCTTCGTTTGTAGCAAAACACCAATTTGAATTTGTCTACGGGTGCAGCTAGTATAAAATAATTCGCTTCTGTATAGTTAGTCATACAAAGTTGTTTATGTGTTTTATTATTTAAGGTGTTTATTGAATGGCTTCCTTGAGTAATGTAATGGTAAAGTACACAATGTATACCTACTTTACACTATGGCATTCAGATTTGGCTGAATCTGATCCATAAGATGAGATGAGATTGAGATGAAGAAGGAGTGATGATTTCTTTTCTCAAGGTCAAATGATATTGGGAAAAGTGGTCTTTATCTGAAGATGAGAAACTCTCTAATGAGTTTTTGCAAGATCAAGAATATCTGGAGTACTCACCAAGTTTCACTATTTCTTTATGAACTAGATTAAATAGTTAACAAGGAACTTGACTAACTACCGAAATGAAACTCGATTTATATTATAAAAAACACAAACACTATATTAGTGAATAAAAATAAAGTATCACAGGAAAATGTATTTTAACTTAAAACTAATTACAATAATATGCACTGGTAGTGGGTTCTGAAGAAAAGAGTGATAAAAATGTATCTTGAAAAAGCTTTTATACTAGGATTATTCACGCAAGATATTCTTTAAAAAATAGGCGGTGTGTTCTCCCTCTGGTGTGAAACATCCAAAGCTAGTTGACTTGGTACAGACGGCGATGAATCTGCATAGTTGGTAAAATATGAGATGTATTCGTCGCACTCCGCTAGATGGCTCTTTGTTCTGGATGGTTCTGATGGATGGTTGTCATCAGATGGAAAATTAGTTTGTGTGATAAAATTCGATATTACGTAACCGCCATATAGCCTCCCGCAAGAATTTATGGCGTGCTATAAATTCTGATGTGGATCTGGTGATGGAGTGTGGAGTGGAACTCTGCAGTCCTCTGGTTGAGCGGTTTGTAGGAAAGCTGGAGATGGTACGTCTTGAATGTTGACATGGCTCGACTGGGCTGGTCGTTGTAGCGACTGGAACTTATGAGAAGTTGGACAGAGTGTTCACGACGTTAGTGCGGTTGCACTGGGGTAATATGATGGCTAAGATAGGTTAAAACAGCGTTGATGTGTTTTACCATATGAAGCGGCGATGTTGATTTGCGCTCGGCCATTAATGCAGCAGCGATGGTGTGTGCTGTTGTAACTGGTTGATCCATGATGTCTGTTGACGAGCAAGGAAAAATGCATCAGTTGTTGTCAGTGGGGTGTCATCGTGGTGTGATGTACATCTGCCACTGTTGGAGAGAGACAGTAGTGGGGCAAAATTCGTTGGAGAAGTTTGACCTCCGAGCTACGAAGTCTGTGAGACAACTCGTGTAGTCCGCCTTTGCTAAGTACAGCAGGTGAAGATTGCTATCGTAGGCTTCCATCAATTGGATTGTGGTTGTGTAGTCCAGCGTTGGTTGAGTAGTGTCGTGATGAGATAATATGCAACATATAGAATAAACAAAAAAATTTACAATAGAATTGGTATAAGTATATTTGTTTTAGGGTGGTTCTTGAATTTAAAAGATTGTGAAATAATATTTTAAATTTGAATTTGAAATAAAAAGTTATTTGAGTACCTATATTATAAACAAATGTTGACTTTGAAAAAAAATTTACAAGTTATATTTCACTATGATAATTGTTCTAGGAAAAATTTTCTTAGTGTAGTGTTTCGATGTTATCCTTTGTTCAATATTCAAAATAAAGTTAGGAAAAATTATTAAAATTGGTATTGAGTAGTTATGATTCACAATAGATATATGTTTAAATACTTTTTCTATAATGTTTATGAAGTGAAGTTACTATGAGAGATCCTTTATATATAATAAAATTTGTTACCAATCTGGTATTAGCAATATACAGTTGGTGGTTTTGTATTGGGATCTGTAATCATTTTGTAAAAATACATATTAGAATTTTTATACAATAAAATAAGTAAAGAATAGTGGGTAGACATGGTAATATAGTTGTACATAGTGTGTTTGAATTAAAATTTTTCATAATGTTTTATTTTGTCAATGTATGTGTGTCAATAATGTTAAATAAATGTTACTGATTTGGGAAAATTAGTATGACACTTTTTAGAATTCTGTTTTCAATGGTCTTTTGTATGAATGTAAATACATTAATTGTCTTTTTCTTAACTCGTTGAGTTGTATATTTGATGGTAAAAGATTATACGTATGACGCTGTTGTCATGTGTGTATAATATGGACAATACGTATGACGTTATAGTCATGTGTGTATGTCCTTTGGTAGACTATACGAATGATGCTATGATCATGTGTGTATGTCTGTTGCTCAGTCACTACAAGAAAGCTTTGAGATGAGAATCTCTGCTCTTGTGTGTATGTAGTTAGCCGACGAAATGGGAATTTCGGTCTGAACATGCGCGGTGCATTGTACTAGACGTGGCGTGAAATACATAGAGCTTTTATGAATACATGTGTATGAGTACATGTGTATAAGTATTTGGCCGTATTTGCATATTTAAGTTAACCTCGAATTGAATTCGGACTGAGATTCTTGAGACAGAATTTCTCTAGTCGCGGAAAACGTTAATAGCAATTGGCTAGTAGATGGTAATATAAGATGGTAATTTTACATTGACAATTTAGATAGACTATTTTTTGTAGACCATTGAAATGTTTGTATCGTTGATAAGTTGATACATAATTAATTATTTATTGACCAGAATAAAATAAGAATTGGTAAAATATGACTGAAATGTTGGTAAGATATTGACTGTAGGAGTCTGAATGTCCTTTTGTGTGTTTACCAAATATCAATATGACAATATACAAATGTATGTGAAAAATGCGATTTAAATTTCTTGTTTTTCTTTAAAATGCAATAATGCGCTATGAAAATTAAATAAAAGTGTAGGTATTTGTTTTGCTTGTTGTTTATGTAAAATATAAAAAGGTTACCTCAAGGTTTGGCAACATAAAAACAATGTACTTGTAAATCTGCAATCAGATAATCAAAGGTTATTATTTTGTAAAAAAATTATTTAAAATTGCAATTCAGCATGCGATTATAACTAGTTAATGTATTAAATTAGGTTTTATCAATGTTTGGAGACTTGAAAAGTTTTATGAAAAAAATTCGATGTGACATTGTATCGTGAAAAAATTTAACCTACAAAATTTATTGTTCACAAATTTTAAGTTTTTTTCTTTTTTTGAAGATTTTAATATCGTTTTTACAAGGTTTAGGCATTATTGATTAAATGTTTGTAATAATAAATAGAAGGCAGAAAAACAAGAGGCTTTTAAAATAATCCGATGGGTTGAAATTGTTTGGAAAAATTTATGTGCTGAATGTCGTTTTACAATGGTATTTTAAAAGATTTGATTTGCCTGTGACCCATCGGATGACTCATCCCTTCAGAACCAGTTGAATTTTCGAGTTTGCACAAGATTTTACCCTATATTTATATATTTTGTCTAAAGTTTGAAAATATTGATCGCGAACAAAACGGCTTGTAATTTATTTTGACATTTGTACTCGCAGTAGAGTGAAGTTGGCGTCGAATGGTAAATGTGAGAGACGCGCTTTAAATTTGAATGTAGTATGTGAGATGAAAATTTTAATTGTGGGACAATATTATTTAGATGGCTTTGTGAAAGGAATAATTTGGAATGAATGTATAGGGTGTTAAATATTCGAGATAGATCAGTGGACGAAGGTGTACATGTGACAATTTTGTTAGAATGATTGTTGAGAAAAATTTGTTTGAATGATTCTTGAGAAAAATTTGTTTGAGAATGTTAATGGATTGTTGGAGGTTATTGGAAAATGATGGATTAAGTAGATAATTGAAGGGTGTTCGAAAGTCGCGGGGTCACCAATTTATTATGGTAATTGGTAGAAGGGTGTTCGAACGTCGTAGGGTCACCAATTTATGGCATTCAGATTTGGCTGAATCTGATCCATAAGATGAGATGAGATTGAGATGAAGAAGGAGTGATGATTTCTTTTCTCAAGGTCAAATGATATTGGGAAAAGTGGTCTTTATCTGAAGATGAGAAACTCTCTAATGAGTTTTTGCAAGATCAAGAATATCTGGAGTACTCACCAAGTTTCACTATTTCTTTATGAACTAGATTAAATAGTTAACAAGGAACTTGACTAACTACCGAAATGAAACTCGATTTATATTATAAAAAACACAAACACTATATTAGTGAATAAAAATAAAGTATCACAGGAAAATGTATTTTAACTTAAAACTAATTACAATAATATGCACTGGTAGTGGGTTCTGAAGAAAAGAGTGATAAAAATGTATCTTGAAAAAGCTTTTATACTAGGATTATTCACGCAAGATATTCTTTAAAAAATAGGCGGTGTGTTCTCCCTCTGGTGTGAAACATCCAAAGCTAGTTGACTTGGTACAGACGGCGATGAATCTGCATAGTTGGTAAAATATGAGATGTATTCGTCGCACTCCGCTAGATGGCTCTTTGTTCTGGATGGTTCTGATGGATGGTTGTCATCAGATGGAAAATTAGTTTGTGTGATAAAATTCGATATTACGTAACCGCCATAACACGATATGAGGCGTTGTAGCCCTACATGATTTATCTTTTTTAATTTGTTGCAAAATCCCTTAATGAAAAGGAAGTTCTTATGTAGCTTTGCAATTATAACAGGTGAGGACTAGCACGCAATTATTATTTATTAGAGTCCCTTTGAAAAGGTAGTTGCTGGTTGTATATCTTGATGGAAAGAAATAAGGGAAGGTTTATTTGTGACGTGTGACAATGTCCCAATTTGAGAGGCGCCTTTGATTAATGGATCCTACGAGTGAGGGTGAGACAGAGCACAAGGAGAAAATAATAAATAAGTGGAATCTAGGACGCGACACGACACGTAAATATTTAAACTTGTGAAATCTGAGTGGTGGGTGACGTAGCCGTCGGGAGAGGTCGCAAGATGTCCCATTTGTTAAAACTTCTACCTTATGTCGTTTTGAAATATCAAACAAAAAGAGTATATAAGAGACAGAAGAATTCTAATAAAATGATTTTGTTTCGCGGATGTTTAATAAAACAAAAAAAAAACAGGCGCCAATCGGCATAAATAATGTTTCTATGCATCGATCTTTGCGTCGATCAGCGCCGGTCCGAATCAGTGTTCTTTGTGTTCACCCTTAAGCGAGCTTTGGCTTCATAACCCGATTCTTACCCTATTAAAGTGCAACTGTGTTCCTTAAATTCGCTAAATCAGTAATCACTATTCTAAAAAAATCTCATATTATTATAAATTTAGTCAAACCAAAGAGTCTAGAATCTAGCCATTATATGGTCTATATGTCAAGAGATTTTGCATTCCTTTTTCTCCAGTCTCAATCCTGGAGCAAAATGTTGCATTTCAATTTTCATTACTAGGAGCAGCTAATTCTTAAGGAATCATTTTATAGTTATATAACTTTTTTAAAGACAGAAAAGAACAAGTATAAAATAACGTATTATTTGTATAATTTAATTATTATAATGCTCATAACTTTTATAGAATTGTCAGTAAATTAACTGGTATTGCGTAGTGACTAAAAATATTTAAACATCTCTATGATTCTCGACTCACGAAATAATTAAGATTTTTTATTGACAGTGATTCAATCGAAAAGTTTCAATTGTCATTGATGAGATAAATGAAGATCTATTGATCTCGATGAACAAAAAAAAAACCAGTCACTCCAACAACGTCTTGAAACAGTTCCCCTAATCAACGAAAAAACTCGAGTCACCACTCAACACTTGAATGATTGTTCTTTATGAGGTCTCACAATCGAACGTTTGAAGCAGCCAAATCAAAGGTTATTTATTTCATCGGAATTAAAATGCTCGTTTTATTACACTCTTATGTCCCGTTATATATTTTTGTTACGGCAAAATTATTGTTACTCTAATCGTTATGGTTCAAAAAATCGAATTTCCGCATAATGTTACATAACTCTGCTGTTATTTTCCAACACCAAAAGAACATATTATAATTATTTGAGGTTGACTCTTCTCAAATCGTTATCATCTGCCGGATTCGTTTTGGTCACCATAGGCTGAACTAGTCATTTTGAAAAATTAATTTAGTCAACAGTTCATATTGCGAGTGCAATTCGAGCTGAAGGCTTGGACCTTGTATTTTTTAGCTGTCTTTTAAGATACTGATATGAATTGTTTGTATATCTCTAATATAAATTAAAGTCGGGTTAGTGCGAACACTTAAAACTCGAGATTGACTTAACAGATTCTTCCGATGTGTTATTTTTATTGGATTCTTCTCCAATCCGGATAACAGAATAACTATTAAAAAGTTGAAAAATGGATAAGAAATAATATAAAATATGATATTAAAGTTTGTATGGAAGAAATATGATGCGATGCCATCTTTGAAATAATCTAACAACAAAATTATTGTCGTCTGCACCTGCACCCTCTCATTCTCGCATACGTAATTGTCTATTCTTACAATAGCCCATTTCACTTACTCCACCGTTTCTGGCGTTTTAGAAATTTTTCATACAAAGTCAACCAAATTGCGCGCATATAATTATTTTCTCGCGTTAATCCCGTCTGAGCTTTGAATACGAATGAAATATGGACGTTTATGAATTAAAATTGTAATGTTATTATTTAGTTAGTTTATTTTTGTTTCTGAGGGCGCAATGCACATATGAACGGGCCGTCTCTGGTTAGGACTACAGGACAACGTCTGTCGGGAAAGCTAGTTTATAATGGAAGGGATATACCGCTTCCTTTCAATATGACCCACCTCTTGTCTGCTCCTTCGAAGAGCATTGTATACAAGCATGATAAGCAAGCATAGAGAAAATTGTTTTTTTTTTATAGATAGGTAATAATTAACCCTTTTTCCGAGAGTCTGTGATTAGTTCTCACCTTGCTGAAATATTATTGTTGTATGTAACTGCATTTAAAGTTTCCAAACATATTTTAATCCCTAGTTAACTTACTGGAAGGCAAGATCAAGGATTACACAGGGCTAAAAATGACAGATGTCCTGGCTGCGGAATATAAGGGTAAAAAGAATTTCAAAAATGTGCAAAGCTTAAAGAATTGATCACCTATACTGAGACTACCAAGAATATTTTACAGAATCTAATATTGATTCGTTATAGAATGTACAGAAAATGATTTCATCATGCTTTAAATCCTCATACTAAATTTAACATTGAGTCAGAGAGGAAAATCTAATTTGGATTAAAGTTGGAGGATATTGATACAAAAATCTTACATGTTATTTGGCGTCGATGTCTTGCTATGTTGCTACAGATGTTGAATCATCGCATTCCGTGTCTGAGATCTGAAATAGAAGATATTATTTCACATTATTCAGTGTTTAATAATAAAGCTTTCAATAGGAGCAATGGTAGTGGTAGAGAACATTTCAACTCATAATCATACTCATAGAATATCAAAACTAGGTAGTAAGTATTAAATGTTTAGTTATAGATTTGTACGAATAAATTCACATTTTTCAATGTAAATTTTTCCTACGTCTATTCATGTTAACAGCAAAAACAATTCTGTTTTTTTAGATAGATAATATTTACCTATTAATAGTTTTACTTGCTTAGAAAATTAATCTTCTTTACCAAGAATGCAATAATGTTCTTACCGTTTTAGGTAGGCTTTATGATATTAACCAGCTTACAACTTACTTAAGTACCTAAGCTATTTTTAGCATAATTAGTAAGTCTGCTGCAAGAACATACTTAGTTTTAACTATCTAGCTATTTTCTGATAATTATTAGAAACGTAAGTACTTTAAAGTTCAAATACGTTAGTTGAAATGTCAAGTATTTCCGATTAAAGATAAGACTTCATTGAAAGGTTGTAAGCTTTTTTTTGAAACGAACACAGTCATAATGCATAGTTTTTTTCTGCATACATCCCATAAAATGAAAATAAAGACACCTATTGATAGAGATATGCACACAAAACCGTATCATATTCTATAGTAAAACATCAAGGTTGCACCATAAGAACGCATCTATGTAAAATGAATGAGAATTCGAAATAACAGTAGAAGACGGTCGTAAGCCAGTAGTGGTTTGTTCCATTTAAAAATCGAACATCAGTAACGAATTGTTAGAGTCATTAGTTGTTACATATTCTTTAAGATCTAGTCCTGAAAAATGGTCACAAGAATCTAGACATAATTAGAACGTTGTGCACCAACAAAGCCAATAGGCAATAAAGATGAGAAATTAACAAAAATGGATATATTCATATCCTGGAGCCAAATACATGACAGCAGCGGTCTTTAAATTTGGTTGCTCTCTTGTTCTCAATAATTTCCTACTTTTATCTTATATTTCATTAATTATTAAATATCTACTTGTTGTTAACATGGGATTTTTCGACATGTTGAACATGTCGAGAATTCTCATGATTAGGAGTTTCGGAGGCTTAAACATTACCACCTAATGGCGAAAGTTGTTAACGTAAGTGATCACACTAAGCCAATCTTCGAAATGTAGTGGTTTGTTCCATGTAAAAATCGAACATTAGTAATGAATTGTTAGAGCTATTAGTTGTTACATATTCTTTAAACTTTCGTTCTCATATTTCAGAATCCAAGAATACCTTGCCGCCGAAAGCAAATTGGACTATTATAGGACGTGGGCAACCCTGAACCGTCTGGTGTGGGGAACTAATTTCTACAGGGCGACTCTGTTACGTATGACTGCGGCTGCAGATAACGCCAAACTTGCTGGAGTGTTGATTGTGCTCTTTTGCATGTAGGTACCTACTATTGAGGATACATTTGACGCACCTCCGTGTTCTGTGCATTTTGCATAATACTTACTATGATCAATTTAACTATTTTTCTGGGTTTCGACACGGTAAATATAAATATAACCATTCCTTTTCATTCCATTAACAACAAGTCTACATTTCACTCATCAAAATAGAATCCTCTTCATTCTACTCCTTATTTCTATTCCTTTCCAATCAAACATAACAAAAGCATTTTTTTCAACACATCACGTAGCAATACTAAACGATAAATTGATCTATTAATACAATCAGTTACAAATGTATTGAATAGACGAGGGGGCCTGTCTCATCCGCATACACGAGATAGCAGCTGTGGTTATTCGGTCGTTATTAAAATATTATAGTACATACCCAACGTCGAAAAATCATTCCTCAATGAATTATACGAGGGCTGTCCTAAAAGTATCCGACCTAATCAAAACATAAAAAAAAAGTTTTTTTTTTTTTTCTATCTCATCACCGTGCTCTACAGTTGACGCAAATAATTATGTCGTCGATGTCAGATTATACTGCTTTATGGCCAAACCTTTGAGCCCCTCACACTAGAGATATTAAGCGCAGTGTTCAGCTTATAATTATTTAAGTAATCTTTCCTTTATTTTCGAAAGTTAAGAAGGAAAGAGGGCGCTAAAAAATAATAAACTTATAATTCGTTGTCTTTTACAGCCTCTATTCGAAACGATACATTTTCTTGATATAACAACATTTTTTCCACCTAATATGGTACTTAGTTTTTTCATGACTTAATATAATAATGTTGTAATATGTTAACATAATTCTGTGCGTTATGATTGTTTACCCTCAGTAATCAATAAAAAATACCTCACTCGCGTTCCAAATATTGACCATACACTCAAGAAAAAAAGAGCCTCGATTTTTTTGGTGCCGATTTCACCACTCATTACATATATGTATGAATATTTTTGTGATGATACTTTGACAGATGTAGGTACCTAACTACTTACTTTTATTTCTTTGAAACAAAAACACCGCATATCGAGGTCAGGTCGGGTATTTGTGGGGATACACTATAGAACCGTGATGAAGTATAGATTCAACGGTAGCCTAATTATTCCACTTAATGCCTGTTGTCGGTCGTCTTCAGTACAAATTAAAATCTAAGAATTAAACTTATAAGAGGTTTCACGAAAATCCCCGGTTCGTGTTTGTTTGAACGACCCAGTAGGTCGTCGGTGCGTGCGTGAGCTTCAGGGGAGTCTTAACCGTTGTTTGAACTTTTGTTTATTTCTCAGATATGCAACTTGGAGAGTAAACATTGGTATTCATGTTAAACTTAAGAGTAAAGTTACAATATAGGCGAGAAAGAGGGTCAGATTATCTTCCTGAACGGATATTTTATACAGGATTTCTCCCACCGAAACCGAAGTGTGAAACATTAGAGTTTGATAAATCTTCGAAGACTAATCGAGAGAAAGCTTCCCTTTCACCAGTTCTCCTTGACATGCGTCTTTTCATAATACAAACTTCTGCTCAAACATGCCGTTGCTTAGTTGTTGTAAAATGTTTGAAGTGTGAATTAACAATGACATGGATACTTATGTCAAATTTGAAATGTTGATATGTACAAAGTTTTTTTTCTATTATTATTAAAGTCAAACAATATTCATCTATTCTATACATTTATATACCGCCTTCAAAAAACTTTCTGCGCCCATTATGAGGTGCTTTTCGTTTTACATTTGTTTCTATGAAGTTCATGATCTTTATAAATAGTCTGTGGAAGTGTGTGAGTATCAAATACATAACATTACATTAGTGTTTTTTATTGATTTCATCTATTTTTATACATACTTTAAAAAAACATTAGCATTCGCCACTCCTTCTCTATATAAACTACTAAGTATGCGAAATTTCATACTCCTCCGTCCGCGCAATTTTCGTAAAATAGTCACAAAGTATTTCCTTCAGGTATTAATATATAGATACACATCACTTCTATGTTTGTGGTGACGTTTAACTATCAATTATTTTTATTCGCATAAATTATTATGAACTAATAACGCAATACACGAAATAATAGATTCATAGAGCTTTGATCTACAATTCCATCGAAACAAATAGAATGAACTCACCTTAATAAGTCTTTATTTTGATTTTAAAATTACTCTTCAATCTATTCTGTAAGCATATTGACACATTATTCTAACAGAGAAATTCTGTCACCTATATCACGTAGCCCCGCCTACCAAACATACGAAAATGACTACGAAGTTTATGATAAATGTATGGGCCCAGTCGGGCGTCACTCTGCGAAACGACATTTCGTTGAAAATCCACAGGCAACTCAAGTTTGTGATAAAATGACTACGAAACCGCCATTTAGTTGATAGAATGTTGCTAGAGTAATAGAATAGAATGCAAAATCGCTAGGCCTACAGGTCTTAACAAGGTATTACATAGTTTGTTCAGTGTTTGTTAATTCTCTCCATGTGCCCCAACCAACGAAGAAGGAATTCGACATAAGATCTCTCTTTCGAACATAATAAAGTAGGTACGTAAGAACATGTCTTAACAAGATATTGTATTACTCAATAGGTTGACGAAAATTCATTTCTTCAACCAAATTCCATATACTTATAAAAAATGTATATTAGACATTATTTAAGATTAGCACACATGCTCAGTTTAATGGGATATGCTGTGATAGAAGTACCTAATCAATTTAGTACATTTTTGGAGACGATTTTAAGTGTTTCAAACAGAAGTCGCAAACTGTTGTTCCAATTCACATGTGAATATTGAGACATAACCAGCATAGAGAAACTATTCGACAGTGCATTGTAAACATCCCTGACCCGACGGATATTCCCGATGCACACATTTGTTCTCATGCCACTAGAGAAAATTTACAACATATAGTCCCATCCATGTTACTTTACTTATACCACTGGTGTGCTGTTTTCTTTGAGGGCGAAAATGTTTGAGAAGCGTTAATAAACATTGCAAAATACACCTATCAAACAGATTTTTTTTCGACTATCTTCAATTTATAATTATTGTGGCTTGTACAATTCACAGCTGTAACTGATGGCATAATTTGTTATATACGTACCTAATTGATGGTTTGCATAACGCTGGCCAGTCCATTCATCAACGTTTGTGAAAAGTGTAAAATAAATACGGAAAAAAGCAGAAAAAAGGAATTTAACTTAATGAGGACACTTTTATGAACCTGAATCTGCAACAGAAAACTATATATTTTAACTTGTGGACCCTACGGATGTGAGGTTCTATTTTAAAAGATAACTTCGAATATAAAAGATAGCTTTCAATACAGAATCCATAAAATCCTCTAGAACAATCAAGGAGCAAATACGTTTTTCTAAGTTTTTTTTAAATTCTTGTCATCATACTCGACGAAAAATCTCATCTCGTCTACCTTATAGGTACTTGAAAAGATGACCATTATGCCAAGGAGATGAAAGAAATGTCCCTCAGACAATCAATCAATGCGGATTGCCCGTAGTACGGGCGTTAGGTAAACAAAACAGGAATCTAGCAATTGTGTCTTCGGTGCCACCCGATATGGCTGTGGAGTCCGATCCAGGACAAACATATCCTACCACACTCTGGACACGGGTAGGTATTCAACCTCCGACCGTTGGACCACGTTTTTACGTTATCTGTCCCCTGACACTCCGCAATGACACACCCCGCCATTCCGATCTGTCAGTCAGAACACTCTCCCAGTCCGACTGTCCCTAGCTGCGCAATGGCAAAACTGGCTTTAAAAAAATTCCACCCACACATATTTTTCCACACAAATAGAGAGTTCGCAAATGCGGTCAACCAATTAACGAATAGCTAATAGGGGATCGATAGAATGAGAAGAAGATAAGATAAGAAATAAGTTACGAGTACCTAGTGCTTCCCTGATTTATATTCACGTACGATTTTCATTTACGTCTTAAGGACAAGACACACGTAAAATTTGTCAAAATAGAGTAAAAAAAATGTTTGTTAAAAATAATAAAAATAAAACTCAAGGAAAAGTACGATATCGAAGTATGAAATGATATTCCTTTATACTAGAAACATAATTTAAAATTATCGGGGTATAGCGATCTTGTAATGATCCAACGTTGATTATGTTAGAAGGTAGGGTTCCGTATTTGGTGAGTCTAACGTCTACGTCTGGTATAATAACAATTTGAAATTCACAAATTACCCATAATGGCCATAAAGATCGCACTTATAAGTCATAGCTCCAGCTAGAACGGTATGAGTCGGGCGGGTATTAGGTATATTCGCCTTTATATCATAATTTAAGCCGAAATAACTCGCATTATCACATATATAATTATTCCTAGCACCTAACCTTTCCTCCTTAATATCACCACGTACGGACTAATCAACATTAAGTCACTCCCACACTGGAGAATAATATCTCTACTTTGGCGTTTTATGATTCTTCAACCACCTGCTCTCAAAATAATGAGATTAACATACGTGCGGTATTGAAATATTTATTTTGAACTTAAACTTTCGTTCTCATATACATAGATTTCACGATGTTTTTTTTTTCAATAAACATCCTTTCATCCCTATTGTCTATTTTGAAATAAGAGGGCTTTTCTCCTTCAATAGTATATATATGGTGAATGGTGATTGAGGACGAATGACTAAGGATATTAGTAAATGCTGAAAAGTAAAGACTTCCAAGGATGCATGAGTAATTGGGTGACAGTTGACTGAATATTGTTTTCGTTCATATATTGTACTTTATCATAACTGTTGTCTGTTCATGCGTTACAAATAAATAAATAAATAAATAAATAGTTAATTGCGAACGTATTGTAAGGTAATTTTTTAATGGAAAATAAAAGATCATCTAAATAATCCATTTATAAAAGTTTTATTGATTTCGTACAACCGTATAACTTCGGGGTTGTACCTATTCCTGAAAAAAAATGAGGTTCGATAATAGTCAAATAATACATATAAAATTAGCGACTAAACGTGCATTCTTGGTGGAACTATTATAATAATTATTATGTACAATAAAATCTTCTTCTTTATATGCCCTGTTAGTTCATCTGACATTAGCTTTGTAGGGTTGTGGACTGTCAAGGACATTTTTTTAATGTTCCGATGCCGGCCCATGCTCTATAGACGAAAAAACAAAGTGACTTACTTGGTTATAAACAAACCGTTTCAAGAGTAATTAAAAGATTTTGGGAAGTATATAAAATAAGAAGATTTAAAGTACCTACATTTAAACTTCTTGTTAATGTCGAAGGTTATTTTATGACCCTCAAACTGGTAAAAAAATGTTTGAATATGTTTAAAGCAACAAGTTAGTGTAAAATATATGTGATATCTACTAATCGTCATTTGCAAAAACGTAACGTGTTCAAAGTAATACGAGTCTCAAGAGAGCAGTAAAAATAACGACGAAAACCGTAAAAGCTGGTAGACTAATTGTAAATTTTAACGAATGTCTGTGAAGGCCTCTATTGGGTCTAGTAAGCTCGTAACAATAACCATCAATAAAGCCCATTGAACGTCGATATTTTTAACAGTACCACCCAACAGTATTTTATCTGCGGACTTCATAAACCTACTTTATTTGACCATCAATTAAACACATGAACACCTTAGGAAACGAACATTGTCTATATTATAAAAATTGAGAGGTATTTTCCGATGTCATCGCATCACGCCTAAACAGTTGGACCGATTCCGCTAATTCTTTTTTTGTCGTGTCGGCTTTTATCAGGAGAAGGTTCTTATTGAAGAATAAAGTTGCGTGGAAAATTAGTAAATTAAAGAAAACTCAAAGTAGGTAATCATTTTAGTACTATTTACAATATTTTTTTTCCAATTTTGAAATTAAATTGGCGTTTGACAGGAACTGTCAGTTTTTTGACAGTAGGTGAGACTGACAGATTGTGGATGCAAAATATAATATTAATGTGGTTTAAAACAGAGCAATCGGTCGGAATTAGAGTGGTTAAAAGGTAATTTATTTCATTAAACAAATTCAAAATGATCACAGGACAACGTTTCTCGAGAAAATTAGGTTCTGGTAATGCGAGTAAATGGCCATTATTGTTTAGTGTTTAATAACTAAAAACGGGACGAATTTCGACGGGGCAGCTAGTTATTGAATATTTTTACACTGCTGAATAAGATTCTATTACTTTTTCAAAGTTTTTCTATGTTGGGTGTTTAAATTGATGTTAGCATTTAAAAATAAAGATATCCTTTAAGAAGCGATTTAACTTTTATCAGTCAAAAAATACTTAAAAAGAAAAATGTAAAGAAATACGAAGAGTACGTATACTACGCAGACTACGCAGGTTTATTTATATAACAAAAAATCCGAATTAGTTAACTCGTAGAATTGTTGATAAACTTATAACAGGATAAGTTTTTGTACCTATCCATTCAGATGTCTACATTGCGATAAAAATAACCAAAACAACTAACATATGTAATTTCAAGTACCTACATTCAATTTTAAAACCATTTTTTTAGAATCTAAAAATGAACATCAAGCAATTCACTTCGGTACGCCTAAAATGTTTCTCAATATACAAGCTATTTTAGATGCAAAATAATTCCATTGGACAAAATTGAATGAATTTATTCAGCATCACAAGTATTTGGCACAAATGAAAATATAAAATAATGTTTCCTTTGCAACGTTTGTTCATAATATTTCAATTATCATTCAGGCAAAATTTTATTTCAATGAGGAGAACACAGGGAATAATATATTGTTAACTCCACACTACATTTGTTTATGGATTAATATATTACGTGAATGCGTTCGATGGTTTTCAGATACAACAATCAAAACCCTTCTCGGATAATGGTAGGTATTCGATGGACTGCAATATTATAATAAACTAGCTGACCAACCTGTGGGAATTCGATCCACCCCAGAATAAAAATTTGTTGTGTAACCTTATTAGCTGAATCACGATTGTGAACATAAGTCAAATGAAGTGTATGTTATGTAAGGTAATTTGTAGTTTTGTAAGAATTCATTCGATAATGATCAAATTGTAATGGGAGTTATGAAACAGATTACTGAAATACCTATATTTCAATCTGGTTTGAAGCATCAGTCAGATTAATACGAATTATTTATTCCTGGAATATGTTAAATTTTAAATTGCTGTGAAACACCAAGTTGCAAAACAATAGCAACACCATCGGCTTGACGGGTAGATTAAGTGGTACGACACGAAAGCTGAGCAAGAAAGTCTGAATAAAAGGTAAATTCCTGGTACCTACCTCCAAACTATGATCAACCTTTTAAGGGAAGACAACCTCTATAGAACAATTCATCAATGATTTTTTTCTGGAAATGATATCGCGACGAATATATGTAATATAGCAATAGCTTTCTTGTATGCCAAGAAAGAAGTAACCGGATTGGCCAAAAAAAATCATACGTTTGCGATGTCTTCTTATTTGTTCAGCAACTTTGATTAATATCGTTCACCATCCCATACACAAAAAAACCCTGAACTCAGATGAGAATCTTCAGCAAGTATTCCATAATTTTGAACGCTTTGAAGGAACAAATTCAATCCTACACGCGACTCTTTTGTACAATAATTGTCGATTTCACGGTACTAAAGACGAGGATAATGGAAGAAATTAGATCAACTGCCTTGGAGCAGCCATTTACGAGATGCATGGATGGATAAAAGATGGTCAGAATATAACGATGACAAAACACAATATCTGGCTTTTTGAGGTTAGCTATTCTAATACAAAACAAAGAGGTTATATCAGCAAATATAATGTGCGATTCGTTTTGTGTCAGGTAACATGTAAACAAAACAGTAAATCACATCGATACGATATGTCCGTGAATAGTAACGAATATTGTAACATATAATCAAGTTCATTGTAATGGATCATGGTGTGATAATTTATTTGTATTTACTTGCGTTCATGATCGCTCATTTGAACAATGCGATGGTTTGGAAAATGATACAACTACCAAATAGATAATGAGTGTTGCTCGAACTAATTAGTTTCACCTTGGTATAAAAATATTCATATTATAATAATAATAAAGTCCTTAAAAAAATATGCGATGAATTAATTAGTTACGTATTATTCTGGCATTAGCCCCGTTTTGGGACAAACAGTAACTGTTATAATATGAAATCATTACCATCATCAAACCTACGCATAAATTGTAGATTCTTATTGAAACTTGAATTGATTTTTTACTAAAAAAAACAGAGGAGATATATTGGACCCGCGCCCAAGAATCTATAATCAGAAAACAATCTCTTCAGAATTCGAGTGCAGATCCTCAAATTGAAGAATATCAGCAAGTCGTCACGAAACAGCTTGTAATGTAAGTTTTTTGTGACTTAAAATACCTATAATTCCCTTTATGACCCCAGTAAGGGGCATAAGGAAGCAGCAAGAGTTCTCCATTGTGCTCGATTTTGCACTGTTTCAATTACCTCCTCCCTAATATGTTTAATGGTGATAAAAATGTTGTACAAGATGGAAGGAAAAATGCTATTAATTGAGAAAACAGACAGATGTATATTGCATTTAATTCATTTAAATTTGATATAAAGATCTTTTAGTTTATTATTTAAAAAAAAGTTAACCATAGATGCATTTAAAAGAGAGGTCAGTTGCGGATTATAATATTTTTACTTCATTTTCTATCGCAGTTTGAAAAATCTTTATAATATGCATAATGGCATCGCTAATTGATTTTCAGTTAAATTTTGGGTTGGTTTATCACGTCACTATAAACGCACAAATACATCTGAGATAAAATATGTATTTTTTTTAATATGAGAGACTTTAACGAGTTACGAAACGAAATATCATATTCATATTTTATCAGCCATCAATCAAACTCCGCTCGATTCCAAACAAAAAACAAATGAAAAAATATAAAAATATTCTAACGAACTTGTATAAAAATTTCATTCGCTTTTGTTCAAAACAATTATTTCAGCTCGAAAGCTACGATAAATACAAAAAGAATGACTGTATTATCTAGACGTTATAAAATAAACATCAACATTTTTATTTCATGGACAATTGCTAGAGAAGTGGGTACATAAACGTAGAGACATAGAGTAGAGTAAAAAAAAAAATACAGAAGGACGCTCGGTTAAATCGTTGCTTGGTCAAATTTATGGTTGCTTCAAATCTCACCCTTTCTTTGTTTAGAAACTATGATTATATTTTTGAAAACGCGATCAAACATACTGTATCCATTGTTTCCAGACATACAGAAATATGAAATTTTACTCGAAATTATCCAATAATAGAACAAATTACCCAACTAATTTTAACATTATAACAAATTTAAATAAACAAGTAGAATCGCGAATTAAAATAATCATATTAATATCACGCCTGAAGATAAAATATGAATAAAATTATCGAGTGTGCAATAAAATATAATCACGTAACAAAAACACACGTAGTCAAAATAAAATGTGGAATTAAAGTGCGGTCAGTTGAAAGACTAATGCGGTACGTCCATTATTTATACGAACGCTTATAATGAATTTCACGTGCTGAATAAATATACACAAACATGGTCCTACAATTCAGACATGGCGTACATAAACTAACAGCTAAGTTGTGTTTAATGTTTTGGCAGCTAGTACTGTATGCCAATTTAAACTTATTCTTTTAGGAGACGATGCGCTTTTTTAGTCGTAGTTCGAGCTATGAACCAAATAACACTGCTCCTTGTCAAGACGTGTAGTGCAAATGGCATAAATTTAGTCCAAAATTGTAGTCAGGCCAAACATATTGTGTTTTTGTTTTGTTCTCAAAATGTGATGATATGAAAAATTCTAACGAAAATTTTAGAAAACATTGGCCCTCTTTCACGTATAACCCTTATTTTCCTCTACCTAACCTGCGTTGCAATAGGAAGTATTTTATATCGATCTCAAACCAAGAGTTTTCATATTTTGAATCATCAACATCTTTTTTAGACCTGCGCTCGTTTTAGGGTGATGCGGCATCATTAACTTTATTACATTTAAATGTTGGTTCAAATTGTCCTAAGTTGGAGAGAGAGCCGGTATATAAGAGTAATATTAAAAGTTCGAGTGTTTACTTATGTCTTATGTCCATATGCTATTAATTTTACATTTCTCTTTCGAAGAATCGCTACATATTTATAAGTCGTATTGCCACAGGAAACGTTCACTGCTATTGTCTGGGATGAACTAATTAAAAATCCGGAGACGTACGTATCTTAGGACAGACTTGGGCATACGACGTTTAAATATTAATAGAGGAGTCATGCTTTCATACTTTACACTCTAACATTATTTTATAAAATAATTTAAATGAAACAATTGATTTGTTATTCCACTATATTTATTTACCTGACTAGTTTCGCAGGAACAGGTCCTGCATGGTCACAGGTGACTTAGAAACTGTACTTCTAAGTCACCTGTGACCATGCAGGACCTGTTCCTGCGAAACTAGTCAGGTAAATAAATATAGTGGAATAACAAATCAATTGTTTCATTTAAATTATTTTATTTAAATAATTCCACCAAGAATGCACGTTCAATTCGTTAATATTATTTTATAAGTTCGACATCAATAATGTGGTATCAGATTCTGATCACGGTTGCAAGCTATCATTATTTCATAACACTCCGATCATTGAAGAAGAATTGAAAATAAAATAAGCATGAACCTCAAATAGGAGCTCCTCAATCAAAGAAATTTAACTATTTTGCAAGAAATATGGAAAGCGTCGGCGTTTGGTGTCGACACGAAATGTACGTCTTGCCCATTCTTCTCTATGGGTGTGAGTCATGACACATGAACAAAGCCCAAGCACAAAAATTCTATGCGTTTGAAACGAAGTGACTCAGCAGAGTTTTGGGTATGATATTGTACGCAACCAGCGAGAGCCCATTACTCCTACCATGATGAAGACATTTACTTGGCTGGAACATGTGTTAAGGATGCCGAACAACAATCGGACGAAAAGGGCGCTGTTCTTCCTTCCATCAAGGTTACCCGAAAACGAAAAAGAGCATCACAGAACTTCGAACCAGAGCTGAGGGATTTGGAGACTGTGTGATCATAGAAGACGCGCAGGATGTTACACGTAGGAGGGCTATTGTTGCCTCCCTATCTCCTATGTGGGGTCAAAAACGGAGTAAATATGTTTTGTCATGTTATGCAAAATAAAAAACACACTAATATACCTATGTATAACTAGCACCCATTTTTGTGTGATGAAGCCACCGAATAAAAAATCAATAATTTTTATAAAAATATATTTTATAAGAACATAAAGCTTATGAGGAAAATAATGAATCATACGTAAAATGGAGAGCACCTTTGTTTTTTTTACAAATACCAACAAACTAACGAATTAGTTGTGTATATTCACCATTATACATAGGGGACTCTTCCATAGTCATACTCTCAGAGATTGAAGAAAATTAAAACCGTGTTGAGCTGCCAGTATTGATGGATGGTACAACAGGGAGACGATCATACAATATATTGCTTTATATCAAACTTGAAGTTGGGCACATAATATAAGGTAGCCGGCATCCCCAAGTGCTCGTACGTCGGGAGTTTAATAGAAAGTCGAAGATACAGTGTTCATTCATTAAGTTCCTTGAACCGTGTAGGAAAACATTTCTGTTGAATTATTACTACTAGTGGTCGACCAGTGCTCGAAATTCGACCATAATTAATTCAAATTATAAGATTGAACAATATTGAGGTTCCATTTTCATAGACTGAGCGAGCGCTTTTTAACAATTATCTTTCCAAAACAATGACATGGATACATCAAATTTGAAATGTATGTAAAAAATATTTTCTGTTATTATTAAAGACAAACAATGTTAATCTATTATCCTTTTGACCACAGATTTAAACAAAAGAATATATGCGTCTGTGTCAATGTCAAACACACCGGAGAGAGGGAGAGAGAGAGAGTATCAAATACATAACATACAGTAGTGTTTGTAATGTTTTATTTTATATAATGTATTTTTTATGCAAAATTTCAAAAAAAATATTAGCATTTGCTACTCCTTCTCTTTATAAACTATAAGTGTGCGAAATTTCATACTCCTCCCAATTTTCACATACGTAAATGGTCCCAAAGTTTTTCCTTCACGTATTAATATATAGATAGACATTTTGAGATCTTTTTTTCTCATGGAGGCTTACTATTTCGCCTAATATAATCATTCTTATCCTAAATAAATTCTAGAATATGGATATTTCAAAAACTTTAGAAGTATTTCTAAACACGAAACTATATTATTTAAAAAAGCTAGGTACAAAAACAGCAAATTGTATAGTATCATACCTAAGCCGTAAAATATCTATACGTAGAAATCTCTATATATAAAAATGAAGCCCTATTTTCTTTGTTCATAGCATCACTCGTGAACGGCTGGACCATTTTCTTTAACTCTTTTTTGTTTTGTTTGCTATTTTCAGAGGGTGTTTTTTTTTTATTTATAGCACTCGTTTTCGAGTGATTCGACCAGAGAGTGGTTCTTCTTCTTCTTCTTTAGCCTTCTCGCGTCCATTTCTGAACATAGGCCTCCCCCAATTGTCGCCATTTCTCTCTTGTCTGTGCCCTTCTCATCCAGCCAAAACTAGCGCAAGCCACGATGTCGTCACTCCATCTCATCATTGGCCTGCCCCTGCTTCGCCTTCCCCACCATGGACGCCACTGTAAAATTATTTTGGTCCATCTGCCATCTGTCATTCTTGCCACATGCCCAGCCCACGACCACTTCAGCTCCGTAACTCTCTGGACAATATTAGTGACCCTTGTCACTCCTCTTGTTATGATCGGTTGAGGCGTTCAAAAATCTGTTCTGAGAAATCATGAAAGTAGGGGATGTGTGTAGATCCCATTGTGGGTTCCGAGCGATAAGAAAACAATAACACGGCGACAGTTCGTCGCTAACATAGTCTTTTGTTTAATTTTATAGGATTCACAATATTCTAGTGAAACGGGTTTTTTTGGATGCTTCGAAGTAGGGTAGATAACCTCTTTAGTGCATGGTATTGTTTTGGCGGATTAGAATAATGAAAAAAAAACCCTTGTAATAAAATATGTTTGTTATGATACATAGAATTGTTTAGAGGGTATTATGGTTATTATCAAACTAGGTATGTAGTTGTAACTGTAAACGAACATAAGTAGGTATGTTGTTGTTCTATAATAGACTATGGTTTAAACAAGACTTAAATACTGAATAAATAATGTGTAGAGATTATAATGTTGTTTTGAAATGATAAATTATAACACATATGCTTAAGGAGTAATATAAGATATTATAAGACTATTAGATTAATTATTGATTAAGGCACGTTAGCTTAATTACTGATAAGCATCTTAATTAAGAAGGAATATACCTATGTGTAGGTTAAGAATTACCTAAGATAGAATTGATTAATGGCCAAAATTTGTAATAAGATTAATAATAATTAATATTAAGAGAATTATTAAACATGTCTAGTATATAAGATTTCCCTATAGTCATAAGGTTGTAATTAATTTTAAGAATTAAGCTTTCAAAAGATTATTATTAAGAAATGTATTAAATTAAGGTTTATGAAAAACGTAGATCATAATACTAACCTATCAGTTAAGATGAAAAATCATGTATAAAGAAAAGATTTATTGATTACTAGGTATGAAGATTCATACGGAAAGATATGTTATAATTATATTATTTTATTATATGTTTCACGCGCGTAGACATTTTGTAGTGGTCACAAAAACAATTACCCTGTCTCCCTCGCACACTACATCACAGGCGCCTCCACCAATAAGATCATCCTTTGACTCCATTTTTCCCCCCCTCCTTGTCCTGACTCCGCCTCTCGGAAGCTTTCTTAAAAATAGCTGTATTGCCAGGCGAGCCCTCATAACACGCTTATACGTAGCTGCACGCATTTAGACTTACACTGCTAACGCTTGCCTATGTTGTTTTAGAGTTTGACGTAGTATTTTGATTCGACAGTATACGTAGCCGTAATTGTAAAATAATTAGTGATTGGTGAAAGTGTAATTTCGGTTTATATTTGGAAATAAGCGTAGAGAGGTGTCGGGTGTACTGTAATCGCGTAGTGACGTATTAAAATAAACAAGTAGAGATTAATAGTTACATCTAGTGATTGAGTTTATTTGCTAGTAGTGTTTAAATAAATAATAGTTGTTGTGTAGTGATACCAAATTGGATTAATTGGCTGGTTGCAGTAGAGGTTTGAGTATCTAGTTTACTAATCATAATATTTGTTCATACCCAAGTTCGTATTATATGAGGATTTAAATTTTACTTGTTTTGTGTTGCAAGTTACACAGTCGTGTAACCATTAAATTAAATTCATTAGAAGAGCCTCTGAAAGGATTACTCAGAGGGGTCAGGGAGGGCAGTCCTCACACAATACCTCCCACGGGTTTTAGTATACTACCGAAGTAGTCTGAAATTTTTCTGTTTGTTTCGCTTATAGGTATTGCATAATATTTTCATGTTTTTGTCTCCCGAGCCCTATAGGCGTAACAACTTGGCGCCAACGTGTGTTTAGTTATATATTAAGCATTGACGAATTCACCCTGAGACGAATCTTCTATTTTTATCATTTTTATAGTGAATTTTATAGAAATTTGGAATATTTGAACACGTGGAGACGTCGCGGTTTATACTAGAATCCAATAAGATTTTCTTGCTATCCATCAATTTCATTAGTTTAAATCCCATTTTACATCGACAAGTAAAATGATTATTTTCAATTGGTTCGAGTTGTTGCTACGCGTTTGCAAACTTTTTATTTTCGCGGTGGTCACGAGAAATGGGGCTGCATCGGCAGGTTCGTTAGGCGTTGACGAAACGCCACCCATTTCGTCACATGATGATGATGATGACCATAATGTGCCACCAGCTGACACATTAGAAACGAGGGATAGGAATTTTGATACAAGACCGCAGATTGTTTATGTGAGAGATGAAGTACTCAACGAGAACTTCTTTTTTAGCGGGTTACCTCAAGAATGTCCGAAGGCATTTATCGCGGATTGCCAAGAGTACTTTGCTCTTCGGAACATTAGGGAATCGGAGAAAGTCAGGTTGGCTGCTCTGAAACTTCGCGGTGACGTGAAAACCTGGTGGACCAGCCGTGGTAATGGGTTGCTGAGATGGTCGGCCTTCAGCGCTCTTTTATTACAACGGTATGGGATCGACAATAATAGACTGGCATTGACTGGCCACTTACTCTCACATAAACAGCAAGAGAACGAGTCTGGTTCTTCATTTTTGAGTAGAAAGACAAAAGTTTATGACCGGGTTTATGGAAACGATGTTATGTATTCAGCTGAGTTTGCTTTTCACCTATTAAACTTGATGCTGCCACGTTACACTAATGTTCTGCGTAGAGAATTCACCAAAGATGACATCACGTTTGACAGTTTAGAGAACCGCGTCTCTGAAATTGATTTTCCGACGGAACTGGTATATCCAGTAATAAATAATGAGCCACAACAAGCGACACATCAGCCTCAAAGGCGTAGTAGCATTTCGTGTTATAACTGCAACGGGCAGCATGTACAGAGGAATTGTCCATTGACTAGGAATAGGAACGGTAGGACTTTTGATAATAGGAATAACGACGGACAATTCCATAGACAGGGAAATTATAATAATAATAGAGGAAATTACCAGTCAGGTAGGCAAGGGAATAATAATTATCAGTCGGATAGCTTTAGGAATTCTAATAATAATAATTTCAATCAGTCGAATAATTTTGAAAATAGGGGTAATCAAAATAGAAATAACTTTAGAATGGACAATAGGAATCATGATCAGAACAGGAACAGAAATACAAGGAACAATAATAGACGGGAAAGGAATAACTTTGATAATAGACAGGAAAGGAATAACTTTGATAATAGACAGGGTCAAAATGGGAATCAAAATAATTGGAATAGAAACGGGCAAGGACAGGATAGAAATAATTGGAACCAAAACAGGGGTAGGCAAAACGGAAACCAGAACGCTAATTTAAACGCTCAAGGCCCTGGACGGAACGCCGGATCAAAGCCGTCTCAGGGCAATCACTAGAAAACGGATTAGAACATAGGGAGGTTGAATCAGAGTTACGACCGACTATTCAACCTGTAGCAAAGGTCCTTAATAATGATGTGAAGCTTAGGTCTAGAAACATAGTTTCTAAACCAATTTCTAATAATAATGAAACGATAGATGAGGTGCTAATATGGGAAGATACGGGCGATAGTAGTGATGGGCCAGTCGAGGTTCAAGCGTGGTTACATCGCGAAAGTAGGGGTAAA
This sequence comes from Mystacides longicornis, assembly GCA_963576905.1. NCBI lineage: Eukaryota > Metazoa > Arthropoda > Insecta > Trichoptera > Leptoceridae > Mystacides > Mystacides longicornis. Next base: position 12,867,652 of record OY756428.1, read on the forward strand.
AATGTTGAGCGCGATAATTTTAGACTTTTGGGTTCAAATCCTGAAGAAGTAGAGAGTCCACAACGTAATAGAGATAGGGAAAGGTTATCGGATGTAGATTTAGATGCGATAGAATTTTTTGAAGAACCGCAGTGTGTAGCTATTGTAGATTCGGGAACGCCATTACTCCCGCGTATTAGAGTGTCGTTTAATAATATAGAATGTACAGCTTTGGTGGACTCTGCATCTTCGTATAATATTGTATGTAGCCGATTAGTTAGAAATTTGCGTAAGCAACAGACCCATATTGACAGATTATATTTAGCAGAACAAGGTGCTTACATGGAGGTAACGGCGAGACTTGAGACAAATATTTTAGTTCAGGGTATAGAGGTTATTTGTGAGTATTTAGTCGTAGATAAGCTTAGGGATGATGTTATTCTCGGAGTGCCGTGGATGACGTCACAAAAGTGCGTTATAGATTTTCATAGAGGTTGCCTTCATTTCGGTAGAGTAGAAAGAGTGACGACGCATTTGATACCGGTACGTGGGGAAATGAAGTGTGATGTCGAATTGCCAGAGTTGCAATCCGATATACCTCGCGGACACCGAGAGAGTCTTATAGGTATTTTAAATGATTTTAAAGAGGTATTTCTTCCATATTCTGGCCCTGCTCCGCTACAACCTCACGAGATTAAGCTGAAAGATGCACGCCCGATTCGTTTACCTCCGTATAGGCTCTCTGATGAGAAAAAGAAGCATCTCTTGGCCCAGCTGGAAGGCATGCTGGCTGATGGCGTGATCGAAAGCAGTAGATCATGTTATAGTTTTCCGGTAGTTATGGTCCCCAAGCGAGGGAAGGATGAATATCGCTTTTGTGTAGATTATCGTAAACTCAACGACGTCACTGAGGACGAACCATCACATTTACCCATTATTCATGAAACGTTAAAAGATTTAGGTAACGCGAAATATTTCTCGTCATTTGATTTACAGAAAGGATATTGGCAGATCCCAATGTCTGAAGATTGTAAACATTTAACCGCTTTTTCAACCCCTGACGGAGCTTGCTATCAATTTCGAGTTATGCCCTTTGGTTTGAAAGGTTCCCCAGGAACATTTCAACGGATAATGAGTCAAGAGGTCTTGGCTGGATATCTACGCGATTTTTGCCTTGTTTATCTCGATGATGTGATCGTTTATTCTAAAGATTGGGCTTCACATATGTATCATTTGAGATTAGTTTTAGAACGGTTACAGCAATATAATTTGCGGTGCGCTTCAGATAAGTGCAGGATCGGTACCACAGAATTAGAATTTTTAGGTCACGTAGTTTCGGCTAGTGGTAACCATCCCCAGAAGTTACATGCAATCTCCATTGCAAACTTCCCAGTGCCTACTTCAAGAAAGAAGTTGAGGTCCTTCCTTGGCTTATCGAATTGGTTGCGCGAGTATCTTTATCGTTTTGCAGAGATAGCAGCTCCATTAACTGATTTGTTGAGCACGAAGAGGCCATTCAAATGGAATGCCTCAGCACAAAATGCAATGGATAGCATTAAAATTGCTATAAGTAGGCCACTCTCCCTATGCAGGCCAGATTTCGAGAGGCAATTCGTATTGCAAACAGATGCCAGCAAGTTCGGCGTTGCCGCCGTTCTATATCACGAGCGACCTGATGGCGGTCGTGATATTGTCTCTTACGCTAGTGCTCGTTTTTCTGATGCAGAAAAACGCTGGCATTCGAACGAACAGGAAGCATTCGCGGCTGTTTGGGCGATAAAGAAATATCGTCAGTATTTGGAAGGTACACATTTCATCCTACGTACAGATAACAAGGCGTTGACATGGCTAGAACGGGTTAAAGATGAAAGAGCTAAGTTAACTAGGTGGGCATTGTTATTACAGGAGTTTAATTTTACGTTAGAACACTGCCCAGGTAGGAAAAATGAGTTACCAGATTTCTTGTCAAGAAATCCGGCCGAATCTAATATCACTGAAGATATTGATTCGTTAGATAGGGGAATGTACCCCAATGTTAGCCAGGAGGGCTGGAAAGCAGATAGAGGTCTACCTCAGGTGACGCTCATTGAGAACGGTCTGGATCTTCGGGACGCTGAAGATCAGCAGTCTGGAAAACTGGCAGATCGTGTGCGTGGGGCCCAACGCACCGATCAGCGGTTGTCTCGAATGATAAACCATTTGGAAAGCTTACTTTCTGCCAACAGTCCACCAACAAATGCCCGTGATAGGCATTGGTTGGAGATATATAAATTAATTGATGGTTACTTATATAGACAGGTTAGCGGAGATTCAGTTCCGAAACTGATTGTACCGAAATTTATGATCCCTCACGTTTTAAATTTTTATCATAACAGTAGGCATGCTGGCCACCCTGGTGAAAGGGAAACGCTTAGAGCGACTCGGAGATATTTTATCTGGCCAGGCATAAATAGAGATGCGAAAAGGTTTGTCAAGAGATGTATGACTTGTGCTCAAGCGAGAGCGTTACCAAGTCGTCCACGCGCGCCTTTAGGATCATCGGTAGCACAAAATCCTTTTGAGATTTTAGCTATTGACTTGATGGGCCCATACCCTAGATCAGCTAAGGGGAATACGGTTTTATTAGTAGTTACAGATATGTTTACAAAATGGGTAGAAGCATTTCCTATGCGATCGGGGAGAGCACCACAGATTGTAGGTTTGTTAGAGAAAGAGATTTTTTCACGGTATGGGTATCCTAGGGCTATTCTCTCAGACAACGGACCACAGTTTAGTCACGAGTCTTGGAACTCGGCAATAGATAGGTGGCAATGCCAGCATTGGACCACAGCGATTTACCTACCCCGTGCTAACATAACAGAACGCCGAAATCAAGAGTTAAAAAAATTGCTCCGTGTTCACCTATTAGGGCGTGAACACAAGCGTTGGGATGAGCACTTAAGCTCAATTTTAGAGTCAATTAGGGGAAGACGTAACGACGCGTCGGGAATGACTCCAAGCCAAGCTCTATTTGGCTACGAAATTAAACGACCTGGCGAATGGTCGTCGGTAGCCCCAAATACTAAGCCGGAAAGATTAAATAGATTAGATATAAATAAAAATATTCGTCAAAACCAGGACCGGTATAGAAGTAAATACGCCCAGACCAACGGAAAGGTCCTTGGTTATGTCACTGGACAGAAGGTTATGTTGAGAGAACATCCACTCTCAAAACGCGTAGCGGGTTTTCATGCTGGGTTTGCACCAAAATACTCCGGTCCTTATACGGTTCTATTACCAGTAGGACGGGGAAACGTTTACTGGATAGATCGTAAAGGAAAACCTATTAAAGTACATTCAGACGAATTAAATTTAGCCCCTGTTCAACAGGAAGAGGTCCAGGAAACTGAACCTTAAATTAAAGTTTGAGTTTCTTATCGATCGGAATATAGGCTAAGTAGTGAAGTAAAATAAGTTATATTAGAAATATAGGACATAGTTAGAAATTATATATTATATAAAAAAAAAAAAAAAAAAAAAAAAAGAGGTTGTGGGTAGAACTTAGAAGTATATAGTTGGTAGTGGTAAATACGTTTAAAACATATATAGAATTGTAGTTAATGTTGGTGTTGGATGTTTTTTTATTTAAACTAGGATAACTGGCTTATACATTCACAGCTATCCTAGATATTACCATTGAATGTATTGGCGCCCTAGAAGGTTATATTAAGTTAGTTTACAGTTATTTAAATAACAGATTTTGAACGTTTAAGAGGGGGCGGATGTTATGATCGGTTGAGGCGTTCAAAAATCTGTTCTGAGAAATCATGAAAGTAGGGGATGTGTGTAGATCCCATTGTGGGTTCCGAGCGATAAGAAAACAATAACACGGCGACAGTTCGTCGCTAACATAGTCTTTTGTTTAATTTTATAGGATTCACAATATTCTAGTGAAACGGGTTTTTTTGGATGCTTCGAAGTAGGGTAGATAACCTCTTTAGTGCATGGTATTGTTTTGGCGGATTAGAATAATGAAAAAAAAACCCTTGTAATAAAATATGTTTGTTATGATACATAGAATTGTTTAGAGGGTATTATGGTTATTATCAAACTAGGTATGTAGTTGTAACTGTAAACGAACATAAGTAGGTATGTTGTTGTTCTATAATAGACTATGGTTTAAACAAGACTTAAATACTGAATAAATAATGTGTAGAGATTATAATGTTGTTTTGAAATGATAAATTATAACACATATGCTTAAGGAGTAATATAAGATATTATAAGACTATTAGATTAATTATTGATTAAGGCACGTTAGCTTAATTACTGATAAGCATCTTAATTAAGAAGGAATATACCTATGTGTAGGTTAAGAATTACCTAAGATAGAATTGATTAATGGCCAAAATTTGTAATAAGATTAATAATAATTAATATTAAGAGAATTATTAAACATGTCTAGTATATAAGATTTCCCTATAGTCATAAGGTTGTAATTAATTTTAAGAATTAAGCTTTCAAAAGATTATTATTAAGAAATGTATTAAATTAAGGTTTATGAAAAACGTAGATCATAATACTAACCTATCAGTTAAGATGAAAAATCATGTATAAAGAAAAGATTTATTGATTACTAGGTATGAAGATTCATACGGAAAGATATGTTATAATTATATTATTTTATTATATGTTTCACGCGCGTAGACATTTTGTAGTGGTCACAAAAACAATTACCCTGTCTCCCTCGCACACTACATCACAGGCGCCTCCACCAATAAGATCATCCTTTGACTCCATTTTTCCCCCCCTCCTTGTCCTGACTCCGCCTCTCGGAAGCTTTCTTAAAAATAGCTGTATTGCCAGGCGAGCCCTCATAACACGCTTATACGTAGCTGCACGCATTTAGACTTACACTGCTAACGCTTGCCTATGTTGTTTTAGAGTTTGACGTAGTATTTTGATTCGACAGTATACGTAGCCGTAATTGTAAAATAATTAGTGATTGGTGAAAGTGTAATTTCGGTTTATATTTGGAAATAAGCGTAGAGAGGTGTCGGGTGTACTGTAATCGCGTAGTGACGTATTAAAATAAACAAGTAGAGATTAATAGTTACATCTAGTGATTGAGTTTATTTGCTAGTAGTGTTTAAATAAATAATAGTTGTTGTGTAGTGATACCAAATTGGATTAATTGGCTGGTTGCAGTAGAGGTTTGAGTATCTAGTTTACTAATCATAATATTTGTTCATACCCAAGTTCGTATTATATGAGGATTTAAATTTTACTTGTTTTGTGTTGCAAGTTACACAGTCGTGTAACCATTAAATTAAATTCATTAGAAGAGCCTCTGAAAGGATTACTCAGAGGGGTCAGGGAGGGCAGTCCTCACACAATACCTCCCACGGGTTTTAGTATACTAACCGAAGTAGTCTGAAATTTTTCTGTTTGTTTCGCTTATAGGTATTGCATAATATTTTCATGTTTTTGTCTCCCGAGCCCTATAGGCGTAACACTCTGAGAGTGGTTCTTATGAAAGAAAAATTAAGAAGTTTGCGAAAACATTAGGAAATTTCAGGTAACCTTCATAGTACTTTTAAAAATACAAACATTTCTATTTCTGAATTATAATTGGCGTTTTACAAACAGTCAGATGATTGATATTTATTTTGGTGTGATTATCAAAATGTGTCCTGCAACCATCTTACAAAACAGATGCATCGGTTGGAATAGTACTGGCTGAATAGGTAAGTAATTAATTTATCATTATAATTTGAATTAAATATTCATAGCAATGATATAACAACAAATGACGGGAAAACCAGTATGAAATAAAAAAAGTTAAATATAATCTACGCAAAACGTTCTACATAACGAAACCGCATAAAATACAAAAAAATGTCCGTGTTAATAAGATTAGGTAATTTTCAATTGTATTTAGGTCCACAAAAAATCAATTCTTTCAATTTTATTTACCGGTATAAGACGAATGGCGTGATATATTCATACGAAAAATTCCAATAAAACCCTTTTGTTTAAATGCAAATGAACAAAAACCCGATAATAAAATATTTAAAAAAAGGATAACAGGTCCTTTAGAAAATTCTTTAAGTCAACAACAGGTGAGAGGTAAACAAAAAAAAATATCCAAGAATATGTGAAACGTTTTGTTTACTAAACGTCTTATGGACGAAATAAAGAGATGACAGGTGACTTTGTAGCCATCACGTTATGTCTCTCCTTGCTTAATGGTCCAGTTTCACAACCCATATCATCCCAGCTTCCTGCTGCTAGTTTAAAACGTTTAATGGTTGCTCTCCGTCCGCTTCTTCATATTTCACTCCGATCGTAAAAAAGCTGACAAAGTTATGCTTTCTCATAAGAGTTTGATCAATCTACTACGAGTTTCGTTCTCAATATATGTATGTTTGTCGTGAATCGTGATTGCGATGTAGGTCGTAAACGATTAAGTGGTACCATCTCTTTTAATGACATATTATAGAATTATTGTTATGGAGTACTTGCACAATATATTTTTGAATGGCTAGCTTTTTTTAATCCAAAATAACTTACCATAAGAATTGCACTGGGGGGTTCGTCCTTAACATATTTATATGACAGTGAATTCTGGCACCTGACGAATGTTCAACAGAGGAAACTCCTTAGCGTTTAATGTTGAGAATAGATTCTTGCGAGATTTTGTGGTACCATCATGTTTCAAATAAGACCATACGCGCCAGAACACCTCTGCTGTCAGTAGGGATTGCAATCCGGTCTCATTTTGAATCCGGCCGGATCCAACCGGATTTTCGTCAATCCGGCCGGATCCGATCGGATCCGACCGGATTGAGCTAACCTTGATGAATTAACATTTTTAACAATAATAAAGGCTTAAAATAAAACGGTACGTATACGAAATTAATTTTATTAGGGTATGACTTCTTTTAAATAATAGAAACTATAAAAAATATAGTTTTTTTGAAAATAATTAAACAATTAGATTACGTTTTATAAAATTCAAATTGAAATTCATCGAAAATAAGTAACATATTTATATAACCTGCTTGATTGATCATGATTAACGATGTGCAAACTAAAACCGACACCACGAAAAAGAAAGATTCACCAACCCATAGTGAAATAAACCATTTGAGGCTGAGTAAGAAACTCCAGATTCGGAGCTTCTGCGATATCGAGAACGTCAGGCAATGGGGTAGAAATAGAAGGCCTTATTGGAAAGACAACGTCAACAGAACTGTAGCCCTGGTATAAGTTTTCGATGATCGAATATCGAAACGATCATCGAAAGAGTTTCGAAAATTTTTCATAATAAAATGATCAAATGATTCGATCGTTTGATTTTAGAACACTAATTGCACACTAATAAGCGCTTATTTGCGTGCAATTAGCTTTCGATAAAACTCGTAGTAGCCCCACTGATCCGGTGATTCTGGTAATTATAAGAGGATGAAATCACATCAACCAGCACACCCTTGTACGAGCACCAGAGAGATGGATGAGCAGTTGGACATGCGCGTCCCAGGAGTAATACCTATAACCGGGAATAATCAGAGACACTCCTATATATTATCAAGAATAAGTCTTTGAGAAATCATTTCAGTTTTATCCTTGAATATAACTGCACACACATTGTGACAGACTACCGAACTAATCTAATAAAAAGCAGACAATTATCACAATTATTTTGCCTTTAAAAAGGTTAATATATATTTTATTGGCTAAATAATTGTTTATTCTCACCATTTTTCAAACAGGTGTCTTTTCATTCGATAGTCAATACTTTCAATACGATCAGTAAACACTAGCTTTAAAATCTAACATTGGGCACAAGGAGCAATAGCAGCATTCCACTGCGCTTACTGTTACGCATTTGCCTCCTTTTCTCTTTTTATCTTTATGGGTACCCACAATTTTACCTACAATGACCCTGTGAAATTGCTAGGGATACGGGTACGAGTTCCGTCCATGTTGAGTTTGTTGAAAAATCCTTTGATATGATAAACCGGATCCGATCTCCGGATCCGTCAATTTTCGCCGGATCCGATATGATCATTTTGATACCGGATCCGCCGGAATACCGGATCCGGTTTTCCGGATTGCAATCCCTAGCTGTCAGTCATAGTAACCCAAACGGCATATTGGACTGGTTTGCCCGTGTTCTCAGCATGTCCCCCGAGAGTCTTGAATATGCAAACCTTTTTTACAATCCGGATGGAATAAAAAGACAAAACGGGCCAAAATTTACTTTCGAGCGACCACTCTATACAAGACGCTAGCCTTGGCTGAAACTGTACAGCTGGTGCAAAATAGAGAGGATCGGAGTAATTTCGCGGCATCCACGTGCTCCACACTGGGAGCGAACGAGAATTTACTAAGTAACTAAGCAGTTATATTATGAAGTGGTTGGTGACCCAGCGGTTACAACGCCGGCTTTCGTACTGCGGACGTCGTGGTTCGATCCCAGGTGCCGACCATCTTCCGCTTTCACGACACAAGCTTTCAGTAGCTTACTGTGAAAGAGTCAAAGAGTGTATTTGTGTTCACTTTGAGTATTGGTGTCTCACCCAAAGTGAACACAAATACACTCTTTATGACTCTTTCACAGTAAACTACATAAAGCTTGTGTCGTGAAAGAGGAAGATGGTCGGCACCTGGGATCCCTCCGCACAAAACAGTACGTAAGCCGGCGTCGTAACTGCTAGTGTACCAACCGCTATATGACATCGTATGTTTTATTGATTTACAGTAGTGAAGAGTAGTACTAAAAATCAAGCAGAGTAAAATTATGAGTAGGTACCTACATAAAAATATCTTTATAAAATCCAAGACTGGAACTTTAGTACCTAAACACAACTAAATACTTTATCCCATATGATTGATACCCAAACGCTGCATTCTCGTCCCATGAGAATAAGAGTAAGGTTAGCTTAAGCCAAAAAAAGAAGGATAAAAGGAATTTTCGCTAATGTTTCATTTCGTGAATATGTGATTAAGGGTAAAAAAAACTTCCAAAGATTTTAATATATTTTATGATTTGAGAACTTACATATGACAGATAAATGGAAATAAATGCACTATAAAAAGGTAGATATGAGAAAGGCGCGTGGGAGAAAAGTTAATAAAATGCCGGCTGAAAAAAGTTCTTTTTTTATTCGTTGAAATATTAAATTTTTATTATCAAATGTTTTAATATCTGAAGAGTCCAATATTTTAAGTAAGAGTATTTGTGATAAAAGGGGTATTAATCTCGAAAGAACTAATCCATCTCCTTTGGGCCTCAGCTTCCACAGAAAATACAATAAGTTATCGGTTTACGCAATATTTTCTTATTCGGACTTTTCTTTTTCAGTCAGCCCAGTTACATTTTCTTCTTTCGCAGTCAAGTCTTCTTGCTGTTACGTTTTTTATCGGAAATTTTATCAAAACATCACATCTCCCTTCACAGCCCAATTAGGGGCATAGGAAGGTAACAAGATCTTCCCACTGCGCTCGATCTTCCGCAATGTTTATGACCTCCTCCCACGTCATGTCTAAATCGCCCAGGTCTGATTCGAAGGTGCGTTACACGGTATAATAGGGTCTTCTTCTTTTTGGGGACCCTGATTCCGACCAAAATTTACCTTCTAACAGCCGAAATTGCTATACTTTTTACATACTTTTTCAACCTAACATTTTTTAACAAGTATGGCATTACACTCAATCAATACTGAATTTCATTTTTTTTTCCCAAATCCGATAAATTTTACAAACGAGTTTACTGTGTAAAGGCGGCGATACACATGCCTGTAAAATGGGACAGTAGCTTGCATGCCTGTATGGCATGTTGAAGTTACTGGCGCGATGTGGATAAATTTGCAAGTTAAACTTGCATGCAATTTGCGTCCTTGCATGCCTGTATACACAAACTAGCTACGAGACAGTACATGTCCCAAATCACATGCAAATCACTCGAGATTTTTGCAATGGAAAACATTCTAAGTGAATTAAATTTCAGTACAATGTGTGGCAGTACAGTGTGTGGCTAATTGAATGAAAGAAAAAAAGGAAAGTAAAAGAAGACGGATTTGGATGAAAGATTGGATTAGCAGAAGGGAAGATTTTGGAGAAAGTAGTTGTCTGCTTACAGAAATGCGACAAGAAGATATAGATATATATGGTTACAGAAACCATTTAAGAATGCTGTCAGAAAAATTTGATGAATTGTTAGGAAAAAGTCAGTTGTCAGCTACTGGCATGCACGTACCTGTGGTGAAGTTCACACGTGCAGGTTTCGTAGCCTCCCGCATACCCGCCGCGTCCTCTCCCTCATGTGGCATGCCAGTAAATCAAATGTAGTGCGATCTACTGGCATGCCAGGTACAGGCAGCTGGCATGCAAGTGTGCCTTCTACAGGCATGTGTATTCCCAGCTTTAGAGATTATCGACAAATTTGAATAATGATAACGAATATCTCGTTTAACGAATTAAATCGAAAAAAGGATAATTTCCGTTAACCGATGACCCCCTGTATTCAGCTCTGGATGTTCCTACTAATCTCATCGCGGTACATTAGTAATACATTTATGGCTAATAAAACAAATAGCGATAACTCGTTATACTTGAGCCAATGCAGTAGAAATATTGTAATATTTCATACGAAGATCATTTTCTAGTACCTTGTTATCTCTAATATTATATTAAACGCATTTGACACTATTATTTTTTTTTAATGAATCTGTGCTCACTCAAAGTTAACACAAATACACTCCTAGACTCTTTCACAGTAAGCTACCTAAAGCTTGTGTCGTGAAAGAGGAAGATGGTCGGCACCTGGGATCGAACCACCTGGGATTGAAACATAAAAAAATGGTAAGATTCTTAGCAATTCTGTACAACTAGTGTGTTTGCAATTTTGAGTATACAATATACTGGATACAATTTTTGTATGAGAATAAATGTAGATAGGTATTAAACATTAAACATAAACATAAAATTAAACATCATAATATGAAGACTACGTTCACAACTATACTAGGTTCAAAATAGAACAATTTATATGCGATGTTCATTAATTTGAAATGGACTACCTACTAGTACCTACCACCAAATATATTCTGCTCCAAACTTCATAAAAAATTATAACCGATTATCATACTATATATGTAAGAAGTTAGAAATTCCTGAAAATGACTAATTTGAAATTTACCTATTCTGAAAAAGTTATATAAACAATTTGAACTACTCTTGCAGCAAGGGTTTACATTAAAAAACTTTCTCGAATAAGAAAGAAAAACGCATTCCAGAGAATGGAATGCCTAAGTACCAACTGTCATAAAAAATGCGAGGCAATGAGATTTAGCAGGCGTTTGTTCAAACCCATATAAGCAGCAGAATTCCGGCTACGAGATGATTGATTAGAGGTTTATCACACGAAGATATCTCTGTAATGCTCAGAAGCATCCTCAAACACATACGCAACCAGATACATTATGAGATTACTTATATCACTGTCCCGATTGTCTGTGCTACTCTGGAATGAGATTACGTTTAAATAAATAACCACCTAAAATAACACGAATTTGAGTGGGTATTTCGATATTAACAATCTACGAGTATGTGACCAATTCTTAACGAAATTTTCAACACAATTAGGTTTTGTATTTCCAAAATCTTATTAAGCAGCGATTCCCTACTCGAATTTATTCTTCAAAACTTTGACTAACCATCTTACCTATTTGGAAAAAAAGTTTACAAAATATGCATATTACCCATATCGCTTACCTTCACACAAAAATGTTTAAGCAATTTTGAAGGGGGGTGAATTTAAAGTTGAAAATAAATATAAATAAATTTAAATAATACCTACACAAAAGTCACATAATATTGTTATTAGACAGTGTTTTTCATAAAACTATTATCATTTGAATTCACAGTTTGTTTTGACGTTGAAACAGAAAAAAAAGTCTCAAAACTAACCGCCAAATACCTCCTGAATGAACTGCTTGAATTCAAAGAATATATTTTCTAAACCAACATTCTAGGAAAAGTTAATTAAAGTCGAGTAGCAAATAGGGATGCCTCAACATAATGAACAGAAACATATTTCAGGTATGATGTATAGATAAAATAAACGGGAATGAAAAGAGACGCAATCCGAAAGAAAACAACTGAGAAACGTCTTTGTAATTCCGAAGTTTGAAAGTAAAGTTGGAACGGAGCGGGCCGTGGATAGCGGCATGTTAGTGCTGTCCATTCAGTTGGTTCAGCCACTTGACCCACTTGCGATGGAGAATATTTCATAAATAGTAATGAGATACAAAATATCTAGTTTAAGAGCTGAATATGAAAATAAATACAAGGAATTATTTAACGCGGAGAAGTTATGGGCAAGAAAAATCATACGTATTCGACATAAAGACTTAGGTTTCAGGTGAAATGGAAAAAAGTTACAATAAAAACTGGTAAAAAACTGCCACGATATTGTGTGTTTATCTTATTGAGAAATCTTAAGCAAATGCTACCTTTTCCACCCTAATATTTTTTGTCAATTTGTAGAGCACATATCGTCTTAAATTTATCGTATATACGTTCTCAGCTAAAGAGGGAAATATATTCAAGCATTATCATATAAATTTTGTGTAAAGAAAAGTCATCGCACGAACTAGATGTGTCACCTGTATTATTGTGGTCGTGTCGTCTACGAATGAAACATCGACAAAGATTACTTGATGAGATAATGCCTAACATTCTGTACGTTAACGTCTTTAGACGTCGAGATATTAATACAGGAAGGAAGCGTTGAGATGCAACGACGGAAAACGAAACCACGAATCGACATCAGAGAATGCATGAGATGAATTTACATTAAAACACAGGAGGACAAGATGCTTGATAAGGATTTGTATTGCAGGCTTGTGACTTTATCATTTCTTTGGGAGGAACTTGTCGTGATCATGAGAATGGATGAATGGGGAAACACATATCAACCTTTTTTATCTCAAACACAATATCCGACATAAATAAAGGTACTAGATTATTCGAAATGGAGAATCGACAGATTCATAAAGACTGCATATCATAAAAGTTATTTAGTAAATAATATACGGAAAGGACTAGCTACAGTTTTTCTCTATTTATTTTATTTATTTAGTAAAAGATTAGAAAACATACTTTACTGCTCCAAAAAGCCTTTGCGTCTTCTATCACACTTATAAGAAAACAAAAAATAATTAATGATCCGATTTCTTTTTTTTATTCAATGCTTTTGATTAAATTCATTATTGACATCTAAACAGCTGCAAGTTCTGGAGAGCGGAAAGTCTTCCTACCATCAATACATGATGATCTTCGCAAAAACAAGGCAATTTGACTGAATCTTTTCAACTCCCATTATAATGAAAGACCAATAGATGACAGAGTTTGAATTCCTTGTTTTTTCTAGACCATTTTCTTAGTGATGAAACCATTTTCAACTCGTAAACTAAACCTGTATGGAGAAAAGCTTTGTGCTTTCAAGAAGAAGAAGTTTTTTTTTTCTTATAAAGCCCGTTAGTATTGATTAAATATTCAACGAACTGATGTGGAAATAAATGCTCTTGTGAAAATATAATATATCTTTGAGAATTCATCGCATGTAGACTTCATTTACTGCCATGATTACTAAATAATGACGGCAAATATACGTAGAATGAAACATGCAGAATTCTAACAAACCGTACCAAAATATCAAGTAAAAATATACGCAGATATGAGTACGCCTAGAAATGTATGGTATGGGCGAACAAAATATAAACGTAGATAGGTATTAGGCATATAATTTTACTAAAAGAAGTCCCCGTTCCACACGCACGTCTGTGCAAACCTTTGTAAAAATGTGATTCTTCGCCCACAGATGAAACAAATCCTATTGGATTATTTTATAATCGAAGTATAATAATAATTTTGATTGATACATACATGTGAGTCTTTAAATTGAAGTGACTTGAGATTTAAATTTTATTCCAGTCACTATTTTACAAAATAGTTTCCAGTATATCTACAGAAAAAGAAATGTGAGTTATACTACGGGTATTCAATGGTTCCATTACTATAAAATTTGTTGTCAAAAGTGGCAAGTATAATCAATTTTTTTGATCAAGCTTTGATCATCCTGTCTCCGAAACATTCGTCAGTGGACCGGGCTGAGAACTGAGCAGGGCAGCTAAAAATAGGAAAGCTTTCTTTCCAGTGGTCTTGGACGTCGGGGGGGGGGGGGACTCCAGAGAACACAAGAAGAAGATCAAGCACCATCTATCTTAACACTGAAAGTTTTATGTTTGCTGTTTTGCAAAGAAGCATTTTTGATAGCGTTACAGAGTCAACTTCGTAGAGCTCTATATAATATCTAATACATACTTATAAATTAAAGTCGGGTTAGTGCGAACACTTATACCTCGAGATTGGCTCAACAGATTCTTCCGATGTGTGATTTATTGGATTCTTCTCCGCTCCGGATAACAGAAAAACTAATAAAAAGTTGAAAAAAAAATGGATAAGAAATAATATAAAATATGATATTAAAGTTATTATGGAACGATTTCATTCGACGCCATCTTTGAAAAAATCTAACAACAAAATTATTGTCATCTGCACCAGCGCCCTCTCATTCTCGCATACGTAATTGAATTGCCACCATTACAGGGTACCCATTTCACTTTCACTCCACCGTTTCGGGCGTTTTAGAAATTTTTCATACAAAGTCAACCAAAATGCGCGCATATTAATATATTCTCGCGTTGATCCCGTCTGAGCTTTGAACATGAATGAAATATGGACGTTTTAGAATTAATATTTTAATATTATTATTTGGTTAGTTTATTTTTGTTTCTGGAGGCGCGGTGCACAATGAACGGGCCGCCTCTGGTTAGGACCAAAGGGTCCACAGGACAACGTCTTTCGGGAAAGCTAATATGTTAATATTAGTCAAAACGTAGTTCATGCTGAAATAAAGGCGTTTTCTCTGTCTCTCTTTATCCGGGTCCATTTTCTATTCATTATTATTATATTAAATTAGTTGATGAAGCTTTTTTACTCTATTCAAATTTTGTCCTATTACGGGTCAAAAAGCATCCCCTTTCAAATATCTACTTAATCTCGTGAATGAAAAGACTCACTTAAAAACTTTCCATGAAATAGGAACGCAAATATATTATGATCCTCTGTGTATTCAAAAAATAAATTAACGGAATTGAAAAGAAACAAGTGGGTAGGCAGCTTCAAAAATACGTCCTTTCGAAAGTCGCTGTAAATGATTCAATTAAAATATTCCTAGACATCAAATAATAAAATGTGAATATACAGAAAATGTTTGAATTCTGAGCCTTTTTTCATTATAAAATTTTCTAGAAATTCAAGGGCTGTTGAAATATTATGTTGTTTCACATATTCTTCTTCTTCTTATTAAGCTAAAAAAATGTTTTATAAATAAAGAAGTGCCTTGCAATCTTATTACCAATACTATTATTATTAAAAGAGATGCTAGAAAATAAATATTATAAGGCTGAAAGCAAAAGTGTAAGACGGCTTGCTCGACCGAAAATGACTGTAATCGAACACATCGATTACGACCTCTAGAAATGCGAGGTCCGCATTCGGGAAATGAGGCTTAAAAAGCTTGACAGGTGGGTAAAACGGAGCTCGCTTGCACCATAACAGAGAAATGGAAACATAGACAAATACAATGTAATTACGTTTAGCCAGACGTGTATCAGCTGGTATTTAATGAGATGATATCAAAAATATTGCTTCTTCAAAAAAAATACAGAATTTTCAATTTTTTGTATTTTATTCCAGCAAGTGCCCACAGCACTTAGTACTCATAAACCCCAAGTGATATTATCACTAAATCATTGTCTTTGAAACGTTTGCAATAAAAATATAGCAGAATATCAATAACCAGACAGATCGTGATATATTTATTTAGAAAGTAAATCTGTACAAAAAAAAGCAATTACGAAGTTATCTAGATTGATAATTGCTTAATGTTTAGAGGCGTTGTTTAGTTTAATCAAAATTGTAATTAAATTACATAATTATTTTAAATAATATCAGAATTGGCGCTAGATACGGTAAAAATGAAAAATAATTTAATTGAATATCCAAACTGAATCCACAAAAAAATGGTTCAGTATATTGAAATCGACCTTAATAAAAAAAAATAGTTTTAATCTTGTTCTCGTTCTTAGCTTATGCTTTGTGGCCTGTTATTCAAAAGGTGGGGATAGCCTTCAGCGAAGTCGACTTCCAGCTGTCTCTCCATCTCTTTGGTGGTCTGCCTGGGAGCTGAGATCCATGGGGTTGGCCAAGAAATGCCACGTGATGAAGTCTGAAACTGGATGAATCAAATCTCCAAACATTTGCATACCAGAACCTTCAAGAATTACGTATCTACATTAGCGAAATTTAAAATTCTCAGTAGCTACCAATCTACATTTGAGAATATTAGTAGAGATCCTCATTACACTTATTATTACATATATTATTACATCGGCGTGTATTTAATGTATCTGGTTACAATCACCAAAAGCACTCATTCATTTATCTTTCATATAAATAATAAAATGTACAGTGCAAAAGTAAAATAACTTCACTTAATAATTGGAATAAACTAGGCCGCAAAGAACACTTGAGAAGAAATCTTCGAAAAAAGAATGTTAAAAATATTGCTGGCCCTATATATATCGCAATAAAAATAGCGTCTATCTTAAAATACATATTATTATTCCCAGTGTTATAAATTTTATATTAAATTATAATATTATGTTATAAGAAAACTGTTAATGAAATTGGAAATACACCAGTAGAAGATTTAGGAAAGAAGATAAATGTTTTGGAAGGGTGCAAAAGCCGAGAAATCGGCTTACTACTCGCCCTCAAACACCATACAACAATGTTCAGATTTCTCTAATCTGACACTGTTTATGGTTTGGTTTGCTAGAAATAAAAAACGGCCGTAACATTACGAACGTAGTATTCTTTGAGACAAGTGCAAAGCATTCTACGTTTACCCCTTTCACAACCAGTAATAAAATATACCATCAATTAACACTTCTCTATACAAAGGTGTCAGTTTAGCCGGCGGAACTTATGTACATATTGCTTGAGGAATTTTTTTTTCAGTCAAACGGTCCCGTCCGATCTGAGAAAGGCCAACCCCGGGTAGAAATTTCGAGTGAAATAACATTTTGAAAAATTCTGACCCGACTGGGAATCGAACCCGGATCACTTGATCTGAAGTCCAAGCCTGTATCACTAGGCTTCCGAGGTCGAATGATGATGAAATCGCAAAAAAGACATTATTACTTAAGCTTTATATCTAGTGTTATTATGCGTAGCTTAAGCTTGATAGCACAGTAAACAAAACGTCCACTGAAAAAAATTCATGAACTAAGTAAAAAGGTTAAATTCAAAAACTTTTGCAATATTAGTTAGTAATATTGAAATTAAACGTTTTCTTGGTATTACGTTCATTCAGTTGGGGTCCGCTTTTCTAGGAAAGCATTCCCTTACAACTCCGACACGTAAATAACTTGTTAGATAATATCTACTTAGCCACACTATAAAATAAATAATACAAAAAAATATACGAATATAATAAAAAATATCCACTTAAAAAGCACTGCCATTAGTTTTCTTGCCCTCAATTGAAATTCTAGGAGCTTTTCTAGATATTTAACTACAGTAAAACATAAATATTCAGGAGCAAATAAAAGCAAGTAATTCATAAATGAAGAAACTAAGAACTTTATTCTTCTTTGGGTAGGGCTATTCTCAACGATTACTGTGTCGAATTTCTCTTATTCGCGGGCTGCTAGGAGCAAATAATTTGTTCTCTATTATTATTGTATATTTTATTCCGCTGCCAAGATTCGATCCTTTCCTGAAGTATCAGTTTGATCAGCCGATGATGTGTCCTGGACACTGATCTATGGAAAATTTGAGACTGAAGGCCTAAGCTAGTGTACAGGAACATCGAATGAGGGACAGGTTTAGTAAGGCTCAAATTATATCCACACTGCAGAAGATTTGCAGACATTGAAGAGCTTTTGATACGAAAGGCTAACTGTCATAAAGGTCCGTACTCACTTGCGCAGCGAACGTGTGACATTGCATTAATTTAATCGAAAGGTTAAATGTATATATGATTCTAAAAACGAACGCGAGTGGAAAACATGCATCCTTTTGACAAAATTGATGAAACGATACACGTTCGCGTCGCAAGTGAGTACGGACCTTAATACACCAAAAGGTCTATTCAAAGGAAGGTAAAGAAACTCAAATGTTGCCTCTATCGTGTTAACTAATGAAGAAAATCATACAAAACATCAAACAGCACGCTCAATTCACCTCAGCACAATTTCATCGAGAAAATATTTGACGGGCGGCGCGGCGTTCTGAAACTAACTCATAACCAATTTCCGCAATCAAAATTTTGTCGATACAATAATGGAAAAATTGTCATAATTAAAAGTGGCCCACATACACGCAAGTGCTCTAGCAAGTTGTGGTACTGAAGCACACACGGCGGTTGGTAATTTATTATGTCATGAATATAAATTAGACATTTCGAAGAGGCGTTAATCTGTGGAAATTGATATTTGTTGATTGGACTGATAACTAATGAAGAAATATTACCTACGTACATACGAACAAGCAGACGGTAAAAACAAATAATGATTTATATCCTTCATATATTTACCGCAGTCAAACTTAATTATATATTTACATTTAGAACTCATATAACAGAGTTTTAACATAACGTTTGTTATTTAAAATGTGACCACCATTAAGAATAACATGTTGTAATTGACATTTATTTTGATATCTAATATATTCTTTGATCTTTATTTAAAATACTGAAGCCAACGTTTCAATCGGGTTCGTACGGAATGCTTAGAAACCAACCCCGTAGTATGGAAGAACCACAAACATCATTGATAAATGCGAGGTTACAAAAGTATTCTGCGGTATAGTTATGACATGGGTTGGGTTATTAGTAGCGCGTGGTATAAGCAATTTATGCCGGAATAACTATTCCCGTCATAACGGTTTAAGAACGCAGTTTCCATTAGTAACACTGCAAATAATTATCGAGATCTTTTGTGGATTCTAACTGATAGGTGGCAATGAATATCTTATACCTATAAAGGAAATATTCCAATTGATTTGAAAATTGAGTGCACAAAAGATTTTCAGAAGGAAGCCGACCAAATATAACCAGACATACACCTCAATAAAATGATACATATGAGCAAAAGGAATTACAGGATGTGAAGATTTTATGGTACACTATGGCCTATATCATGCAAGTTAGGAAAATCTTCAAACTAAGAATGAAGAGAAACAACTGCACTATATGAGAGGTTTGGGATTATATGGAGTTCAACAATAAATTAGCAAAATATATAATTGTTAAAGAGAAACGGTTAGGATTGTAAAACATTTTCAAGAAATTTGTCAGAGCTCACTAAAATTCTGCTGTTAAAATGAAACGTTAATTATAAAATACAGTAGGTATCCAGATTGTTTGTTCATGTTTCTAATACTTGTGAGTGTGACCGCATCCATGTACAACAATCAGCCAAGATTTGTAGCTGATGGAACAATCAGACTTGGAATATAAGTTACATTCCTGACCGCGTGACCTGGCGAATTGACCTCAGCGTCAAGTGACGCGTACTTACTCTATTGTTATTCTAAAGGCGAATTCACACTCCAGAAATATTTCAACATGCTACAGAACTTCATGATATTCTATGACACAATAAAGTCAACCAATCTACAACCATATTGATTCATTTTATATATCGCATAAAATCCCCGAAGCATGGTAAATAGGTTTACATCATCTAAGATCTTACACATTATAGAAAACTAAGAGGTACGAGTAATGAGACGAGTATTTTGTTCATAGAGATGAAACTCACAGGGTGCTTTAGAAATGTCATTGTAGTCTTGGGTTATTATTGTCAGAGAGAAACATTTTTTCAATCATGGATGAATATTGAACATCACGCCGAGTTTAAGAAATGGTAGCCTAGTCCAAGGGTTACGACGCCGACTTTCGTATTGTTTCGTACAGGAGGCCGTGAGTTCGATCCCAGGTGCCGACCATTTTCCTCTTTCACAAGCTTTAAGTAGGTACCTTACTTCGTCAATGAATGTATTTTTATTCGAGTGAGCACAGATTTATTTTCATTAAAAAAAAATCGTTTCCACAGAGTAGGTACTCTATATTTTGGCGTGTTACTTGTAAACGGACGTCAAATTGATGACAGCTGTATGAGGAAATTGAACAACGAATTCTCTTTTATTTTTGCCGTCAATGAAGATAAATGTTCCAGCCTCTTGTACTACTCTTAAAATGGAGAACCATGGCAAGATCTATGAAGGCCACGACACTCTGCAATGAGTTGTTAGGGAGGTACAGGAATAATGGTCTCCTATCTCCAACTTGTCTTTTGAATTATTATATGACTAACTTATACGAACAAAAATATTGGCAGTTGATTCAGAAAGGAGAAAGATATCGTTCTACTCAGAAATTTTTTCAAGAAACATTAGCCCATATTTTCGGGTGAAGGCAATTCCTAATGTCACCTTGATAAACAACACAACGAACTACGTTTGATTTATTCTAATACATAGTTCACAACATTCAAATTAATCAAATCAGCATTGCGTACATTTCTAGAGGTCTTATTCATAATTGGACTGCTATAAAATACTTATCGAAGTATGCGATGAATTTAAATTTGTCTCGATACTACCGTAGGTGTTTTTTAGTGAGAATGTTCGTGTGTATGTTGCGCCGTTAATAATTACCTTAAACGTAATAAACTCCTAACTAAGTACATAAATTAGTTATCCCCTGAAAGGAAATGGAATCACGAAAGAGGATAAAGCACCGTATGTAACAATGTAGGTATTTTACTCGGATAAAAACCAACAAACTAACTTTACTGACGAAACAGTACCGAGGCGAAGAGAAGTAAGTAATTAGAGAGGGGTCAGAGTAAAGCCGCAACATTCGACTTTTATGGTTAGACCGATATCGCTTCTTTCCAGAACATAACGAATTAAAGTATTAATTATTATTATTATACGATTCGAACAAGTTTGTTTGCTTTGATGAAGAAACTTGGTTTTAATTATTATTATAACAAACTTTTAAGTGAAATAAACAGAACTGGAAGAAAATGAAATGGACAACCTTATCTAGGTTAACGATACATTTATTTTACAAGAGACAAGTCAAGTTAACGACTTATTTATGTGATGCTATGAAAAGATGCACTGCGCTGTAAAAAATGAGCTTTTAGTCTGACTTTGAATGCGTTCAAGTATCCTTACTTGAAATAATTATGTACATAGTTAAATCTCTTAAAAGTGTGGCAATCTATTTGAGAAGGTTAACAGAAAAGGTACCTGTGTGGCCAAAATATGCGAATGTACATCTCTTGATATACGAGTATATAGTGTTCAGAACGTCTCCTTCTTTTTGTTCATACCTATGGGTAAGAACACGTAGAAAGCCGCGGCGCAAAGAATGTTACTATGCATTTTAATGGGGATGCTCACAGCAAAAGCAGGAACCCGCTTTCCGGCATTCCCATTTAAATGTATTGAAACAATAGAGAACAATCTTTGAGTCGGTCGGCGCGGGTCGGAATCGTCTTTCTACGTGATCTTACCCTATAACACTCTCATTAGACACCCTGTCGACTCACAAGATTCTTCTTTATAAGTATATCAAGTACGCCTCAGACTTGCGCCGATTGAAATTAACAAAATAATAATTTTCCCAATTTAGTTTACTTCGGTTCAGTCTGAGACATGAAAATCTTTAGTAAGAGAATGTGGGTTTCTTTATAAAAAGAAAAAATAATCAACTAAATGTGATAAATAATAATAAAAATACGATAGGAACATGGTTATAGAAATATAAGCGGTCGAGCATGGTTAAAAAATGTGGTAAAAGAAAATATTGACAAGATTAAAAGGCTCCTAAGAATAATCTTAAAATAAGAAAAACCCTATCTCAAGAAAGAATGTTAATTCATTCCTTGACAGGATGCCGAAATACGTCAAGATACAACAAGACAACTGTCAATCATTCTTCTCTAAATGAAATCTTTTGATACGTTTGCAAGGACAATAATTGCCAATAACTCCCGACATTATTATTTTATAGTTTCTCCAAATATTATTTTAGGTACTGTCATCAAACTATTGGTGTCAGTCTTGTCCTGCAGTATTGAGACGTTCGTTCTCCTCGTTGTTCGAGGTATTTTTTTGCATTCGTCTCCAACACCATATCTCGAAGGCGTCAATCCAGGATGCAATTACATAGTCAAGTTCAGGACTCCATTCCATAAGGGAAAATGGAAAACAAAAAAGAGCGTACAGTTTTAGATTCAGAGTTCAGATATATTTCGATCAGAGTACATTTTCCAACCCAATATTTCCTCCTACATGGCAAACCAACCTTTAACCCAACAACTTATGTACATTCCAGGTTCTCCTTTCTTTTCCACATTCGTTATGCCAATATTTCGGCATTCAACTTTGCGTGTAGCCATTATTTGAGTTCCTACATAATACCCCGCGTGTATGTACAATGTACATGGTTTGGGAGTGCAATTGGGATCATCTATATTCGAAGCCCAAAAACGATAACAAAAAAGCATCTTCTTATATTATGAAAATGCATACAATTGACTAATAAAAATTTATAAATAAAACTAACTTTGCAATATTACAATAAGTTATATATTTTTTTTCCGATATTGAAAAAATGATTTATTTTAATTTATAATTTATTGGAATTATCTTAATTTTTATTTTTTTTGTATTTATTTTAGTTTATTGATTTTTTTTTATTTCGTGTCTTAATTGTGTGATCTCTTTTTTTTTTTCTTTTCGCGTATCTTGTTTTTGTTTGTAATTTGGGTTGGCTGGAAGAGATCATTCGGGATAAGTCCGCCCTTTGAATCTTTAAAGTGTTTGTATAAAAATTGTTTTTAATTAATTATTTCACAATAAAGTTTTATTTATTATTATTATTTATATTTTCGATAATTTATCTTTTCGACCGTGGCTACTTGGTGGAACATACTTCGAACTTATTTTAAAGAAACAAAATATTTAGTTTTTTCCACAATTTTATTCAGCTAACCGGTTTTCGAAGACCGTACGTCTTCTTCGTCAGGCTAGTAGATGTTAACTTTAATTTATATTTTCGGTGGACTATGCGACCATCGTCAGCGGAGAGTTTATTAGACTAACAACTATTTTATTTTTATTTTTAAAAAAGGAATCTAACATCTGGATAAAACACAAGAAATTTAAACAAAGGGTCAAGACTTTCAATGGACAATAATTGATTTTTTAAGGGTTGGCTAACCTAATATAATAATAATGATACCAACAAAGATTGACGAACTAACACGTGTAACAGAAAAAAATATATATAATAATGAAATTGTTAACTGACCATATTTGGATTTGTTTGGTTCCAAAAAAAAGTAATAAACTGATAAATTTATAAAAATGATACAATACACTGATTTTAAAGGTTAAAATATCACAAGTAATTTGAGAAATCAGGAATGTTGGTGTGTAGGTGTTTGTATTGTGTTGGAGGTTTCAGGGGTACTTTTGTTTACAAAGAGTGTGAGTATGGGTAAAATTGTAGGAATTTGATTATTAACTAAATTCTCTCTATTTTTATGTATTTCTAATGTCTCTAGTGCGTTCATTCGGTGTCCTTTTTTGTTGTGGATATGTAGGTATTGTGTATTATTTACGTCTATGTGGTGTCCGGTTTCTCTGCAGTGATCTGCCATTTCTGAATTGTTATGTTTTTTATTGCCTTGTGATGTTCGTTTATTCTGGTATCAAATTGTCGTGCTGTTTGCCCCACGTACCCCATATTGCAATCTCTACAGTTAATTTTATAAATGCCGAAAAAAAATATTAGTTTCTGTTTTTTGTTTGTGGTTGAATAGATGTTTTTATAGTGAATTGTTGGTGTATAGTGCCGGTCTGAATATGTTTTTTGTGTATTTGGTAGTTATTTCATTTGTAATGCGGTCAACGAAGAGTATCCTTCGCCAGTTTTGTTCCTCTTTGTTTATGTCGTGAATTTTTGGGTAAACGTAATTATTGTGTATTGTTTTGCTTAAGAGTTTTTTGTTGAGGAGTTGTATAATTGTGTTGGCATGGTATCCGTTATTTGAAGCTATATTTTAAATTTTGTGGAGTTCAGTATTATAGTTAGTATTTGTGAGGGGTATGGATAGTTGGTCACCAGGTCTCCCGGGTGGATAAATTTAAGTACCTGGGAGCAACCATTACCACCGCTGGTGACCTCGGGGCTGAGCTCCCGATACGTATCGGTATGGCAAGTGGCGCCTTCAACAACATGACCAAGATATGGAAGGCGTCGGCGTTTAGTGTCGAGACGAAATGTAAACTGATTGATGCGTGTGTGTTGCCCATTCTCCTTTATGGGTGTGAGTCCTGGCACCTGACCAAGGCCCAGGCACAAAAAGTCTCATCATTTGAAATGAAGTGCCTAAGGAGAATTCTGGGCGTAAGATGGTACCACCGCATCACGAACGACGCTACCCGCCGGCGCACCCAGCGTGAGCCCATCTCCTCTACCATTGTGGGGAGGAGATGGACTTGGCTGGGACATGTGTTAAGGATGCCGAATGACAGTTGGCCGAGGAGAGCGCTGTTCTTCCTCCCATCAGGGTCCCGAAGACGAGGAAGACCCTCTCACACTGTGTTCCGCTCCTTCGAAGCAGAGCTGAGGGACATAGACATGGTGTGGGAGGAGGTCATAAACATTGCGCAAGATTTAGCGCAATGGAGAGCTCTTGTTGCCTCCTTATGCCCCTGAGTGGGGTGGAAAAGGGAGAATTGATTGATTGATTGATGGATAGTTGAAGAATTACAATTGACTAATAATGTGTTACACATTTCAAGATTCAATTTATGTATCCAATATTCAGACTAGACGGGTTAAAAAATGGAAATATCAAGCGTTTAAGATGGTTTTAAACGGATTTACTGATTATTTCCCTAATAAAGCAACGCATTATACAACACTCAAACGTTCTTAGCAATACGGGGACAAATTTTATTAATATAATTTTTACGCTCACTAGTTAAAAAGTGATATAATGTTTCAATAAAAGTTCAATATCTATTAAAAATAATATTGAGAAAAAAAATCGCTAGGAATTTTTATTTAAATTTTACGCACAATTTGATTTGTAAGTAGGTTTATATTAGATATGAAAGAAGTTTTCAAAAGAGTATGAACCTTTATAAAAACTAATATATTATAACCTTACATTTCAAAATAATATTCGGCAAATAACAAAGTAAATAAAGAAATTTCGGTAGTAACATAAATTTAGACAAACAGCGCACGAAATGTTTAAGTTTTAGACAGGGCCGTCGCGTGCTTTTTAGGCGCCCAAGACGAGGCTTTAATCAGCGCCCCCCCCCCCCACCCCCCATAAAACTTTATAAAAAATATTTATAAAGTAACTAATTTTTGAAAGGCGCCCGTGGCGCCCACTAACTCAACACAGATTTAAATCAAATGAATTAAGTCAAGATATGATTTGGAAAAAAAACATCTTTATTGAAAACTTAAAAAAAAAAAAAAACTTTTTATTACAAACTCGAGGTGGTTGATAGACCAGCGGTTACGACGCCTGCTTTCGCACTGTTTCGTGTGGAGGTCGTGGGTTCGAATCCCGGCCATGTCGACCATTTTCTCGCTTTCACGACACAAGCATTTGCTTACTATGAAAGATGTCAAAAGTGTATTTGTGTTCACTTTGAGTGAGCATAGATTAATTTTTATAAAAAAAAAAAACTCCGAGATGATTTAGCATATGGGTGTTTATTAAACTTTTTATTGAAAATATTGCATTCGTATGGCTTTCCTCCGCTATGAAGTCGCTAGTTCCCTGGATTGGCGACGTCTTTTGGTCAACATTTCCTGTTGCTCGCTCGGTTGCAATCAAAATCAAGGATGAAATAATAATAAAATTTAGTTAGAGTTTTTTTAAGATTTTAATTTAAAAATTGATATTTTTTTTTGCAAATATTGCATTACTTTGGCTTTTCTTAGCTATGAGTTCGCATGTGAATCCCTGTACTGCATTACAAACAAAATAGAATTTGTTTTATCCACGGCGGCGCCCCATGTATCGCGGCGCCCAAGGCGACCGCCTCGGTCGCCCCACCCACGCGACGGCCCTGATTTAGACAGAGAACGAGAGATATGTTTCCCACTCGAGATAACAAACTTAACCAATTTTATTTGAAAAGTTTGAACTTAATCATCTGTTTGCTTTAAAATGGGCTTACGATTAACACGCAGGAATGTTAAAGTGCCTTGTTAATGTTTAACTGTATTCTATTTATTTAAGAATCATTCTAATGAGGTTTCAATAATACAGAAAAAAATTAAATGCTAACATGTTGAAGATTTTCATATGAATGATAGATTACAAAAAGCACTCCTTCCTTTCTTCGATTGGTATATCATGCAGTATTTTGCATAGTGTAAAACCACTTGAATAGAAGAGCCACCACCATCTTTAGAGGAAGGTCTAAAACAAAGATGACATAGTTGCACGGTGAACTGTATATTTAATAAACAGTAAAATTCGATCAAAACGCCATGCGCCATAGCGCCAATTGATGAAAAATGGTTAAAACTAAGTATGGCAATGTTTTGCTATTCAAGTAGAAAGTTAAAAGACGATTTCAAAAGTTGTTCCTAATAAGGTTATTGAATTTGAATTTTGTTGAATACAAATATAATATTTACACACAGAGATATTAGTACAATACATTAAACAAAAATAACACAAGGCATGTCCCAATCAAATTTTTTTCTTAAAGGATCTAAATATTCATTATGAGGGAATTTAGAGTTGCCCTATTAAAGATTCGAGGTGTATGGATGAGAATATGAATGGATCATAAGCCTGAAATCAATAAATAATAATAATGTTTATTATCATATTAATATCATGGCAGCTGGTTTGAAAGTAAAACTTTTAATGTGTTACTGTCAACGTTGTTATATTTTTTTTTTTATAATGTAGGAAACGAAATTATCGTGTCTTGAAAAGTGTCCAAGGAGTATTAAGGTTCGTTTCTGTGGAGCTCAGTTTTAATTAAAGAAGTTCAACGCGTTTCAAAAAGAAATAAAGCTTTTTCACGATTCAGAAACAACAACGAAGTAAGGCAAAGTTTCACACAAACAAACGAGCGACACAGAATTATGAAACATTTGAATTTTCACATAAATAAAATGAAAAAAAAAAGAACAGTGATAGAAAGTCAAAACTACATTTTATATTGGCGTGCCGGTAAAAGTTTGCAAACTTAATAATAAGAAAACCAATAATAGAAGTTTCACGGCACTCGCCTACCAATGTTCATAAACCACGAGTTTTAAGAGACAAGTGTCAACATTTCGTGCATATACCACCTCACTGTAACACTCTTCGGAAATAAACATGTTCTACAAATGCGCTGCAAACAGGTTGATTTAGTTTGTGATTTCAGAATTGATGTGCTTGTTTTACTACCAAATATTGTAGGTGGTTAGAGTAACCTAGTAGAATAACGACGCCGGTTTTCGTACAATTTTGTATTGGGGGTCGTGGTTCGATCCCAAGTACCGACACAAGCTATAGGAAAATCAAAGTCAAAGACTGTAAAAGAGTCAAAGAGTGTATTTGTGTTCACTTTGAGTGAGTAAAGATTGCAGTTTTTATAAAATAAATAAACCATTTTGTAAATGGTGGCACCTACGCATATTCAGAACAAATTTGAAATCAAGTGCCTCCAAAGAATGGAAATAGGCAGGCCAATGCAAAACCACGACATCATAAAATCTTGTTTTAGAGTGCTTTCTGAACCTAAAAATAAAGAAACCGTGGAAAACGCTGTTTGTTGATATCAAAACGGACCGGAGAGAAGACGGTTCGGGATCAAATTTCAGCTAAGAAACAGCATGAAATTAAAAAATAATTTGTAAACAAATCGACAATACAAATCCAAGGCCTTTCAACATCATTATATTATCAAATTTCAAATGTTATTTTCCCTATGTTTTTTTTTTATTCAATATTCTTATTCTTTAATAATGATAATTATAGGCTGTTATATGATATTCTAAATCCATTATACTATTATATGATAATCTAAATCCATTACAAAACAGTTCTAACAAAATATAATGTGATATTCTGATGTCAAGTCACGAAACAATAATACATGATAACGAATTTCACGGAAATGATACATGAGGAATTTATGTAAACATACGTTTTAAAATACCCCGAGGACGTTGCTGGAAGGAAACACTTAAGAATACAGTATTGAAACATATTGATTTAAAATAACTCTTGGGTTGCTTAAATATCATTTCGGATATTTATACACAGTAACGAAGAAGCTAATTCAACCGAAAATTCCATCAGTAGATTCGTTAGTACGTAGGAAGAATCCACAGTGTCTCCAGAGGAAATCAAGAGATATTTAAAGACTTTTAAGGGATCAGGTGAGGTGTATGAAATTTGGATAAATATTTAAGACAATCGTATACTTTGATTCCTTTGAAAGGCTTTTAACATATTATGACAAGCATACATCAATGAAACCTCTTTGTATTTTCGATATGAAAATAAAGTTTTATCCATTTTATAGGGGATGTTTTAAAATATTAATTTATACCCCAAAATTTTGTGTTAAAAGCTAAAATAATAATAATTGAAAGTATGTATGTATTACAAATGAAAAACATATATGATTACTTGAATGAAAAAAAATCACAATTAAAAATATATTAAGTGATTTTAATTTCATAGAGCCGGATAGAGCTCTTGATTTGCTTTGCTTCCAAGAGGCGTCGATAAGGAATAAACAAGATGGATCTTCTTCTTTCGATTCTCAAACCGTAGAATGATCTGTCCCAAGCAGTTACCTCTCCACAATCTTTTTGGACACCGAACGAATCAATTCATCTATAACTTAAACTCTAACTGCTTGTTATGTCTAGATTCTTGTGACCCTTTTCATGACTAGATCTTAATAATAATTAATGAAATATAGAGATAAAAGAAAGAAAGAAGAATCTAGACATAATTAGAACGTTGTGTACCAACAGAGCCAATAGGCAATAAAGATGAGACATGAACAAAAATGGATATAGTCATATCCTGGCGCCAAATACATGACAGCAGTTGCAGTCTTTAAATTTGGTTGCTCTCTTGTTCTCAATAATTTCCAACTTTTATCTCTTTATTTCATTAATTATTATTAAATATCTATTTGTTGTATACATGGGATTATTCGACATGTTGAACATGTCGAGAATTCTCATGATTAGGAGTTTCGGAGACGCAAACATTACCGCCTAATGGCGAACGTTGTTAACGTAAAGTAATCACACTAAGCCAGCCTTCGAAACAACAGTAGAAGATGGTCGTAAGCCCGTGGTGATTTGTTCTATTCTAAAATCGAACATCAGTAATGAATTTTTAGAGTCATTAGTTGTTAGATAATTTTCTAACTGCTTGATTTAAAAAGTATGATCAGTGGAAAAAAATAGCTCAGCGATGGAAATATTACGATCAAGCTGTCATCGAGATAGTTTAACGCAAATCGCTTGATTGTAAGTAAATCGCTGTATATTTTGACCCGCCATGTTGGATTTTACGTCAAATGACAGCTTTTTCCAGTATACAAGAACGCTTTCTGTAAAAAATACACTGTATTTGAGTTTTTTTCCCTTCCAATTATAAGCTCCCTTCATATTTAAGTCCACTGTATTTTGGTTTATCATATCAACCATAGAAAATTTAAACAAATAAAGCTAATATGCATTCCCTTAATCATTCGAGGGCTTGTTACCATGATGCACCAACTGAATTAATAAGAAATAAAACGACGTTTTGAAGAAAATACTCAAAGAATATTTTTTAAGTAGGTACAAATATAAAAATTGAAGTGATCAAACATGAATTGGTTCATTTTGGCTGAAACATAAAGGTTTAGTATGATTTAATAAGGATTTAACTATATTTTGATATAAAATAAATAATTAAAAATAAGGTACCTATTCTGCATCAAATACTCGTTCAAATCTGACATAGCGAATATTGGAAGTTATCACTCGCGTTGCCCAGCTATTATTTTGTATGAAATGTCATCTTCATACAATAACACACGCGGATTAAATATATTTTTTTATAATTGAAGTAAAAACTGATCAGTGATTTATACGTAATCTTACGATTGACGAATTTTTTATAAGTAAGACGATAAATTGAATAATTTTATTACATCTATGTTATGAAAATATCAAATCATTCCATGAACGTTTTTGATGTGGTGATTCATGATTATTAGTATGGGAAGCGCATCATATTATGGATAGTGTACCTCTGCTATATAACGTTAGTTTAATATTATCTTAACTAAATCATACCACGCCAAAAGTATGTTCTTTCTAAATAAGGAAAGTGGCCTTGTAGAAGTCGTGCATTTGAATCATACTGATGTCAGAAGGTGACAAAATTTACCCTTGCCTTTTTTAGTTGTTAATCATTGCCGTTGCCAGCTTAGAATAGTACCTCTGCTATTTTTGCTGGATTTTTCCAGCATCCTGTAAGGGGCAGAAAATCGAAAAAACAGATCGGGACCGTGAGGTTGACCACCTCACGTCCTTACACCCCAACAGGTCAGAAAAGCCGCAAGAAATAAGCCTCGGACACCCATAGGTCGGACAGCCGGTGAGGTTTAAAGGGAGAATGAATGAATCATAACAGGATTAAAAATAATTGAAAACGCTGATTATAATGACGTATTTGTTATGAAAAAGGTAAGTTTTTTTAATCGTTGCTGTGTATTTAGAATTTAAAGACAATCTATATTAAAACATAGTCGTACCATTTTTAAACTTCACTGATTTGATTCTAGAATAGAGATATGTAAATTAAAAAAAATAAAATCGATTGTAAAAACTGCTGATGTTATAAGTTTCGATTACAAGCATCGCTTTCTTCTGTGTTAGTAGGTGAAACACATACCAACCACGAATGAGTAGATAGAGACGCGACACAATTATTTTACTGTCACCCGATAGAGCGATATCGCTCTTTGTAGAGAAATGTGATTCACAATGGTATCATCTTCCAGCGGTTGTACACACACGTTCATTCTCCGGTGACTATTATGTATCATACTTTAGTACAAGCTGATGTCATGGCGAATTAGCAAATATTATGTCATAGAAGTTACAAGGAACTATGCTTGTAAGCATTGGTACTGTATACTTAAAAATAAACAAATGAAGTCCCCAAAGCATTCAAGAAACGTCCAAACAACATCCCAAGCTGTGGAAGTTTCAGGAGAGACTTATGTCCATGATTGCAGACGAGAAAGGCAGACGAAATATAAAAAGTTCATTCTAAAGGGTTGATTGTAAAAAGGTAAAACTGTCCTTAGTACCCAAGTCGAGGAACAAGAAGTCAAAATATAATAATGATGCCTGCAAGAATGTTTAATGAAGAAAACAAAGTTGCTCACCTAATCTGGTGAAGTGGTTGGTAGTCTAGCGACTACGACGCCCGCTTTCTTAGTGTTTCGCATCGGAGGTCGTAGGTTCGATCACAGGTGCCGACCATCTTCCTCTTTCACGACAAAGATTTATATAGCTTACTGTGAAAGAGTCAAAGAGTGTATTTGTGTTCACTTTTAGTGAGCACATATTCATTATTAAATAAAAAAATGAAGCTTAAAATTGAATGAAAAAGACACGACGTATAAAAGATTAAGGATTTGGGCAAAATGCGCAGTTATTCTTCCTTCTCTACCAATCTTACAGTAACTGTGATCATATTCTCTTTCATACTACAAATATTTTAATAAATTATTTTTCATTAAAGTTAAATTAATTTTACACAGCGGCACAATTAACAAGGTCCCTCCCGAAGGACAATCTTTCATAAAGGAACTTGAGACTTATATGTGACAGGACAGTTAATGGTGTATACCTGTGAGTTGTATAGATGGGTCATGT
This sequence comes from Mystacides longicornis, assembly GCA_963576905.1. Classification (NCBI taxonomy): domain Eukaryota; kingdom Metazoa; phylum Arthropoda; class Insecta; order Trichoptera; family Leptoceridae; genus Mystacides; species Mystacides longicornis. The sequence continues at coordinate 12,899,777 of OY756428.1, forward strand.
TTTCATTGTACAAGTTCTCCATAGGGGACAAGTGTACTAATAACTCCCAAAATATACAGAAAAATACCACATTTAACATTCGGAATAAAATCTTACGCCATAAATAAATATAAAAACAATATTATGAAAGTAAAATGATCACGTCAGTATAATTTCAGATTATTTCGTTTCTAATGATACGAATAGGAAGATGTTGTTCTCAAGGGGATCGTAATATTGGGAACATGTCAGGTGGGAGACCACGACGTTGGATACCCAGCAGGAGAGAAACATAAAATAATCTAATCACCAACAAATATGTATTTGTGGGAATAGGAACTTCTATTAATTAAAGTTTCTACCAGTATTATTATTCGGCACATTATTATATTGTATAGTTTTCGGTCGTTCAAAGGCTAGTCTAAGAGAAACTTAGATAAACAATTAATTAATACTTATATCTTAATATTTACCTACATAGATCAAAAGGAAATTGCAGATTTGATAACTAAAGACAGAATATAGTCATATCCTGGCGCCAAATACATGACAGCAGTCGCAGTCTTTAAATTTGGTTGCTCTCTTGTTCTCAACAATTTCCAACTTTTATCTCTATATTCATTAATAATTACTAAATATCTACTTCTTGCATACATGAGATTTTTCAACATTTTGAACATGTTGAGAATTCTCATGATTAGGAGATTCGAAAATAATACCACCTAATGGCGAACGTTGTTAACGTAAAGTGATCACACTAAGCCAGCCTTCGAAATAACAGTAGAAGACGGTCGTAAGCCCGTAGTGGTTTGTTCCATTTAAAAATCGAACATTAGTAATGAATTGTTAGAGTCATTGGTTGTTATTTTTTCCTCAACAAAAATCGTATTTTGAAACAATGAAACAAAGATCATTCAGCAATAACAAAAAAAAACTGCTAACTTTTTTGTCCTGAAAATGTGCCTGCCAATAATATTTATTAAGTGTGCGCTAGAAATGTGAATGTGTCAAATTAAGGCTCCAGAGATGGGTTACAAACATAAAACACTTCGAACGTTCCCAGACGCGACTCACGTAACCAAAATTATTGTAAAGTATCTGCGCGATACTTTGAAACTGTCACAAGAGACGCGTAATCGAATGTTTGAAATTTCACTTCATAAAAAAAAAAACGAAAAGTTGTCTCCTAATATACGCGGGGCTTGAAAAGTTTACGTCTACGTAATACAAAAATTTGAAAAATAAAGCCAAACTTCTATTTTCGAAAGACTCCAACATTACCTACCTACTTTAAAACAACCGATAGAGTTTTCTGTTATAAAGTCTGCATAATTAGCACGGACAGCCGTCAATCCCAACTCTCTAATATTGATCGGTTATGATAAAATAATGAACTAATTAATATTCTGACATTTTAATACATATTTTACTAATAAATAATAACCTGAAATATAAAAAAACGGTTTTTCATATTTTATTTTCCGATCGTGCATAAAACCATACATTGTGTTTGGTATCAACAGATGATCCAGGATCATGAAAAACACATTGTGCAGTATATAGCTAGCTATAAAGGTTTTCCAAATGCAACGGACTGGCAGAGAGCGCTGGGAATTGACATGAGGTCTAGACTAGACGCTTACTTCCACGGATGTAAAAGTACCGGTTAGCACACGAGAAATGTTTTTTTGTCTCCCCGTAAGGTCACAGAGGGGGTAAAGGAGAATATAGAAATAAAAATATAATTATGTGAAATTATAAACATACCTAAATATATTAAATTTAACTAGGTACATACGCATTCATTTTGTTATACTGTCATCAACGAATCGACCTGCACTTCATTTACCTGAAACAAACAAAAAACATAATTTTATAAAAAATTTACTTCAGGATTTTCAAAACATGATTAATAATAAACGGATTTATTAAGATAATGAAAAAAAACAGCTAATAAAATATGTTCAACGATTTTTTTTTTACAAAAAGGATCTTTTCAACCGAAAGAGATAAAATAAATGGCTCGAGGCAAGTTAAGACTGAGAAAAATTTGATGATTAAAAAATAAGAATAACCAAATCCTTTTTTATAATAATTGTCGTTTTAAGCCAATATTTATTATAATGAGTTCTTTCCCGTCCAAAAATCTCGAGAAATTCCTTTATTAGCTCATTCTTTACATCCAATTACTGTCACCCAAATGAACTATGTAGTACATCGTCTTATATTTGCTTGGCATTTTTTTTGATATTCAGGAAAAAGTTTAAATTTGATATTCCGTTTCCTCTGACGCTTTGTTAGTGACATATCATGTTAAAAATAATTAAAAAAAGTAGGTACGTACAAATCTCACGGGATCAACATTGTACGAATTTCGCGTGAAAACCAATTGAACCTTTTTATTATTTAAATTTTAAAAAAAATGTAACATTATTTAATTGAAACCGGGGTTCGTAGGCAACTTGTAAACTAAACAATCTTTTCTCTCCAAGAACACCGTAGAAAAAAATTTATTTCGACGGAAAAACGAAAAAAAAAATGTAACGCCTTAAGGCTCATGACGAACGAACACAGATATTCGTTAAAATATAATTAAATCGAATACCTAACAGCGAAAACGTTTCAGAACAATTATTATTTGTAGTTTTTCAAAAAGAAGGTAAATTTTATCAAAATTAAATGGAATTACAAGCAGTGATGATGACGCAATTACAATATTTCTGAAAAATTCAAATTAGGTACCTACCTATCTTTTATAATATAATGTTCTTACTTAGACTAGGTAGGTACTTCAAATTCTTTAACCAAGTGTTAACAGAAAATTTTTTTACTAAATTTTATTCGATGAAAATAAAACAAAAACGTATGGAAAAAAATATTCAAATTAAGAATTATTTTGATTGGTTGAATAAATTTAATAAAGAGAACCACGAATTAATGAAAAGATTCAAATTCAATTATAAATACAATGGAATCACTTGAATATCCTCCGTTAAGGACTCGCCAATGTTTATAACTGAGTCAAACATTTTACAACTGATCTCATCAACGTTTTAAAACTGATTCTGTAATATCGGCATTTCTTCTACCTGTAGAGAAATAATAATATGTACATTTACTGAACAAAATTGTTGTTTACAGATCCTAAGAGATTTTAATTTACTCCGTTTCATAGGTAAAAAACAGTGAGATTAAAAAAAAAGTTGTAAAATTTTAAAAAATACATAGGTATCTAATTTCCATACGTGTTTCGGACACCAGAGTTCAATCCACATGTTATTGGTGTGAAGTTTCCACCCGGTGTTGGCCTGTTTCAGACTAGACAGGATCTTTTGACTGGGAAAAAGTTGCCTCAAGTTCCGCTAGCAATACTGACATTTATTTATTCACTTAAGTATACGTACCTATTATATATAACTTAAATAAATATTATATAAGAATAGCCCAATGAACTGGCCAACTGACTTACTGAACGGCTTACGCCGTCTTCCCGGAGCGATACCAGCGGACCACACGCACAAGCACACTTCTGGCAATATCTATGTTGTCGAAACTGAGTTCATTTGTATGGGAGGGGCGGATACACACATAAAAACACATCACACCCCATAAAGGTACCGCGTCAGTTCTGTTGTCAATTTTGTGCAGACAAGAACTTTAAGGTAACTATTGTTTAATATCTTTGCTAAATCGTAAAAAACGTAAATAGTTTTGTTATATGTAATAAATTTCTGACGTTTACAGAATCAAGTCAAAAAAAATTTTAGTCATTTATTTTTTATAATAGGTTTAACCTTCTTAAAATCAAGTCACTGATGATAAAATACCAGACATATTTCAATTTGGGTATAGCAAATTAAGCCGAAGTATTTTGACCAAATATGGGCCTTAAATCCATTATATAGGGAAATATATCAAGTAAATAGTTGATTATCTAAATATTATTAGAATATTACAAAGGGATCCGAACATATTATTAGATTCAGAACCTTAACGAAGACAAACTGGAGCAAATAGGATATTACCCTTTATTATATAATTCGGTAAACGAAAGAGAAACACAGAGATCCCGAAGGTTAATCTTACATATATTTATAATGAGTAGGGACCGGATTACATGCAAATCATATTCACATATATATTTGCATATTTTTACAGATACCGAATTCTTTTTTTGAATGCGACATCCTGAAAAAACATGAATATGGGGACGGGCTGGACACGTGAATGCATTTTCGTACATGCATATTTTTGTAGGATAACGCATACTCTTTCTTTGTATGCTAGTTATCGACGGCTGATGCAATATACGAAACTGACTGCCCGTTCCAACTTTGTATGAAACTATATGATCACAGCAACGATCGGTTCCGGGAAAGTGTGAACAGCTCCATACAGCATTTCCCAACAGACCATCCGATTAATAATCTAACTCGAGACGCGAAATGTGACAATGAGAAGTTATTATCTGAAGACATATAATATAGCTCATATTGAGATGGGCTGGACATGTAAATGCATATTCGGTTGAGATGGTCTGAATATATCCAGAAAATGCAATAATTGAACAATTAGGTGAGGGAGAAAAGGGGGTTATGCAGACGACACTGTAATATTTGCCGAGACTGAAGAGGACCTGCAGTCACTTCTACAAGCATTTCATCAAGCAAGTCAAAATTTCAATATGACTATCTCACTAACGAAGACTAAGAGCATGGTTTTCTCTCGGTCTCCAGTAGGTTGCAGCGTATCTGTGGAAGGTGTCTCCGTGGAACAGGTCACTACATTCAAATACCTCGGAGTGGACATGTGTGGACAGGCCGATTTATCGACAGATATATTGGGTCAAATCAACAAGGCTGCTTCAATATCAGGATGCCTTAGAAACTCCGTATGGAAGAACCCTCTGATATTCGAATCAACGGCAAGATAGATTTATAAAACTTGTGTCAGACCCATCATGACATACGGGATCGAGTCCTGGGCCGATACCACTGTGACTAAAAATGCGCTGAGAGTCTCAGAGATGAAAACTCTCAGGAGCATAGCCGGGAAGACACTCAGAGATAGAGTCAGAAATACGAGGGTACGAGAAATATGCGAGGTCGAGGACATAGTAATATGGGAAAGGCAACGAAGAAGATTCTGGTATGCACATGTGAGGAGAATGGACTCAACCAGACTCCCTCACATGGCATTGCACTGCCAACCCCAAGGAAGACGCCTCCTTGGCAGACAATGGTGGAAGGATTGCTGGAAATCGACCTCGCAGGAGGCCAACCCCACCTCTTGAATTACAGGCCACAAGGCCTAAATTAAGAAGAAAAGGGGGAAAATCTGAGGTAAGAAGGAATGATGGGGTAAAAAAACGTGTTTGAATTTTTTCAAGAGTATGCTGAAATCAGGGGTGTTTGAAGGCAAAGTCGGATATAATTAGTGATTTACATGCATACATAAATTTGCATATTATATTACATACTTTCTCTAATAATGATTGTGTTAAACCTAGAACTAATTAGACGGGAGGTGCATACGGTTGGATTATTGATTAAACAACACGCGGCAGTAATATGTGGGGCCGTCGATATTATTTCGTATAAACAATTAACACTAATCTACAAACTATCTTATTTACATACGTGGAAACAACATCAGTCTTCATGGTTAATTGAAATTTCTCATTTAGCTGAAACACTGCTAGCGTACTGTGCCAATATGCTAGTGGAATAATTAGTCGCTTGTGATAGAATTTATCACACAAATTATATTTGGTTGGCTTAATAATGTGCACGGATCATAAACTAAATTTTCACTCCAACTTTGAGTGAGTTTATTTAACCTGTTATTGTACAAAATCTACATCATAATTCGATTTTAATCACCGCATCGCAATTCGAAAAAATTGCAGACTTTACGTTCAATTTTAATCATCGCCGATTCTTGCCATTATAAAAGTACCAATGTTAAATACAAATTATTCCATTTTCTCGAATATATTAAGTAAATTTCTCATAGTAAAATTTCAGTAAAAGTGATACATCAGATAGATGGTTAAGCAAGACGGGAATCAGCTAGTGTTAAATAAAGTCAACATACTTTTTGTAAGGTTTGTGTATTCACATAGTGAAAGTTCATTTTAATCATTAAAGTCAACTTGTTAAACACGTACTAGGTTTTTTGGAGTTATGTGGATACAACTTTCGTTTTCTGAACTAATTTTGAATGAAAACAAAAAAAATATGATTTTATTTATATTCTGCTTGAAGAAGACCAAAAGTATTCCAAACCGGGACCTTTTATATAGTACGCGCCTATATCACTAGACTACCGAGGTCAGTGTACATTTTATTCGTGTTCTGAGTCAAGTGCAGTCAAACTTTTCAAGGAGGTTGATAAAAATCAATAATTGTAAAAAAAAACATTTAAAAAACGAATTTACTCACAGGAACTCGTCATAGAAATATTATAATTAATACATCCTAGTTAGATTGAAATATTTATACACTTACTAGACTACGACAATCGACGTTTACGGTATGCAAAAAAAACATCAACGTTTTAATATAATTAATTGCAATTAGTGAGGATAATTTCCAACACTACACCGAGATTTTAATTAAAAATAATCATGTATTAAACGCTTAAACTAAGCAAAGACTTTTCTTCTTCTCAGCAAAAGCAAATAGGTCATCTTTTTGTCCTGAAATATAAAGGGTATCTCAGTTAGAGTGCACTTAGTTAAAAAAATCATTCATGTGCAAGGGAATTTGACAGTATTCACCTATGATATTGAAAATGAAGAAACCTACGAAAGAAAAATACGTTATTATTGTGAAAACTTATTTACCAAATTGAGGAAAGTTAGGCTGAGACCGGGAATTTTCCAGTTATAAAAGATTTCAGACAGAAAGTTAGTAGAAATTTGGTCGATTATGGGCATTCAAAATGCTTTAGTGTACACTGTACAGGTCCGTCTCTTGAAAACATTGCTGCTGTAAACGAGAGTGTCGCCGAAAGCTCTCTTTTTTTTTCGATGGAAAAAATCATCGAAAATTTCTTGAAAAGAATATTGGCCTATTCAGGAACTTGAGCATCATTTGCCTGATGATTTCTTCCATACTTAATAGGAACATATCTTCTTTCATTACCAAAAACAAATCACAACTCTCTAAAAAAACGTTATTTTTCATAATGAAGACATCGCGCTAACTGATTCACCCTATATCGGATCAATTAATCTACCCTTGTGTTTATTATACGTATGAGTAAATCATCATACGAAGTGGTTGGTGACCCAGCGGTTACAACGGCTTTCGTACTGCGGACGTCGTGGTTCGATCCCAGGTGCCGACCATCTTCCTCTTTCACGACACAAGCTTTCAGTAGCTTACTGTGAAAGAGTCAAGGAGTGTATTTGTGTTCACTTTGAGTGAGCACAGATTCATTTTTAAAAAAAAAAAAAAATCATTAGATAAAATGAAAAGTTAAGTGCCTTAAGAATACTGTACTTGAAGCCAATTTTATATGAAGATTTATAGATTGTACAAATTAATGATTTCATTAAAAAGATATTAGAAAAGATTTATTTTATGCAATATTTCGTTTTTAAACTATGTTAAGCTGCTAGACATGTACGAGTAGAATCAAAATACAAAATAAGGTAACTCCACACTGTTCGTAGTAACAAGAGGGTCCACAAAAACAGGTTGTAATCTCGGTTGTTCTGGAGCGATCCCAGATTCCTTGTTACGAAATTAGTGATAATAACAAAGTTTAAAGTTTTTGTCTGGTCTAATATGAGAGAACCTAAATGAATATTAACGACGCCGTCCCCAAATGGCAAACAAAGTTTTTTATGAAATGAAATTTTCCAAATTATATTAATAAAGATAATAATGAAAAGCGGTTCCAGAATAAGGTTACTGATTAACATTATATGTATCTTTTAAAAAGTTAATTTAAATAAATTATATAAATATTGAAGGTCTTGAACATCAAATTGCTCTTTTAGTACTAGAATCGTTAAACGACGAATAAATAAATACCTAGCTACCCGTTAATTATTTCAGTAAATTTCCTGGTCTTGCCAGTATTTACAGTGAATGCATTGTTAAATAATACAAATTGAAGGACAAAATAAACAGTCTATTATAAAAACGATGATGTATTATTGATTAAAAATAGGAGCATTCGCAATATTTAGGTAATTACCTAAAGTTTTTTTTCCTTTTTTGGCATTTCATTAACAAGGAGAATGGTTTAGTCATTGATTAAAGTTATTGTCTACATTAACATGGTGAGAATTTGTTGTGAAAATTCCTTATGCAAATTTCCAGTATTAGAACACCTTTCGACCACGCACCGGGCCGAAAGTAAAAGATGTGGTGTTCATTTGTATTCTCACCAGTGGAAGGACCGCGCCTCTTCACGGACGATTAAATGCAGGAATGGTGTAGATTACGAAAAATCTATGAAATATAATGAAAGACTATTACTGCTTGGAAATTTTACGGAAAGCTAAGTTTTATATTCATTAAGATAGATATCATTACCAACAGAATGATCTCTGATAAGAAAACAGTATAATGTAAGATTAATGATTTAATTCAAATAATCATTTTAAACAAAGCATTATTTTCAAAGGCAGCGAATCGAAAATCAACCTTGAATGTGGTGACGGTTATGCACTGGATTCCTGAGGGAACGGGCGTCGTCTACAGTAGCCATATTGTCAATTTTCTCAACTGACACATTCACCGCTGATTATAGTAGCGCCGTATTCGTAGGAAAACAGACCATAAACCCTTTGTTAAGGTAGGTTGATATGAATTACGCGACAGTCACATATGGGGCTGTCAAATGCTTAACAAAGGGATGGCCGCCATTTTTAATAGTTGTAGTCGTAAACAGTAGATCCTTTTGGAATAATATGGGGCCACCTAATTTACCATATTATTCGTATTTAATCGTAATAAATTGAGAAAACACAACTAAAATACAGCACTACAAGATTTTCAGTACAAACAAAAACACAAGGCATGCTTAAAAATGGCGGAGGTCATTTGGTCTATGAATTTTCCTACTTAATCGAGGTACCCTACCTATTATAGTTATTCATAATTCCCCCCACTCCTTCTGAATTTATTACGGAGAAAATCAAATCAACCCTTTATGATGAACTTCGCAATTGAAGACTGAGCTTCGTTCATAATGTATCAAGGAATAGAATTCAATTACCTACATTTGAGCACCTAACCATACCTCGTATGAAGTCCATATTATAGCAACCAGACAAAGAACATGAAACACACGCAAAGTTACGACAGTTATGTGTTCGCGATCCAACAAGTTTCTCGGACCAAGAAGATTTAGCACCGCCCATGTTCATTAAAATGTAATGTCACATTCTAACAATATCTCTTAGAAAGTGCCGTGAAAGTTCATACTATGTTAGACGTGCTAGCATTTCCAATTCTATAAACATAAATATATGAGAAGATTATCCGAGAAGGGTTGATCCCTAGGAGGGTAACTAAAACGGTGCATCAACCCTGAGATTGGTGGGAAAGCACTAATTGGGGACACCATAAGCGAATAGGGGAAGCACAATAATAAACACAATAGCTCGTAGCGCAGAAGACCCAGAATCAATCAGTATATCAAATTTCCCTTTTACACTCCGCTCAGAGGCAACAAGAGCTCCCCAATGAGCTCGATCCTGCGCAACACACAAGAGAATAAAAAAATCAATGCTAATAGAAGTTTTAATTAAAGGAATAAAGAACTGTTTCCGGTATAGAATGTGAGAAAAATTTATAAAAAGGTTGAAATGGTAAACCAATGAAACAGTTAGAACTAGAAAAATAATCATAATCTTACAGAAGACAGTTTTTCAACATTCCAAATTGTGATCTTATTGTGGAGAAAAATAAATTATTATATTATGATTAAATCGAAAGAAGAAAAAAAGGAAGACAGTCGACATTGTGCGTACCGTTGGGACAGAGTGGATGGGGATGACCAGAGACAGAGAGGAGTGGCGTGAGCGTGAGGAGGCCTATGTCCTGCAGTGGATGATCACGGGCTTGTATGAATTAAATCAATGTTCGAGTAGATATTATTATTATCATTATATCATTATCGTATTGAAAAGGTTAAAACGAAAAATAACAGAAGGTTTCAAAATTGAATTTATTCGAAAACTTTTAGAAAAAGGGTAACTTGGAATAAATTAAAATATATTTGTGACTAGGTATATTTGAACACAAAATAAAAACATTTCAACGGCAAAAAAGTCCGAAATGAAGTAATAAAAGATATATTACGATAAGGAAAGATTTAAAAACGGGGAAAAAGCCATTAGAATATTAAAATAGTTTGTACTAAAAATAAAATCTTTCAGGGGCACGGAGAGCAGGTATTGGAACGTGTTTTTGAAGCACATAAAAAGAAAAAGGTTTCAAGATAAATGGGAGATGTGATAAGAATCCTTTAGAGTGTGAAACAAATAAAATAGAAGAGATGACTTGTAAAAATGACCTCAAATAAAGAAAGAATATGCCACAAGACCCCATTTACGGTATGTAGTTCTCGAGAAACGGTATTTGGAAGATACATCACCAAGCTACGCCGCTTTACAGATAGACAAAGAGAGTTCCATTATTTACATATTCATTTAAGGAGCGGGAGATAACAACTATCCAGGTAATAAACGATAAGTGTTATAAACGTATTTGATTCACGATACAATGCTCAATATACATATCTTGAATACTAACTGATGTATTTAAACGTGCCTGTTGGTGAAACCGATTTAATTCGACTTTTTTTTAAAAATCTCTCATCAAATATTTAAGTCAAAATAACATCAAGTTAGCAACGTAAGTAAGTAGTTAAACATGTATGCCTTCAAATGAAATTGTACAGTACAACTTAAAATTGCGGAAATTATTAGAACAAGATTCTTCATCCAATATATTATTACCTAATTTTAAGTTTTGAGGTAATTTGTGTTTTCTGCAGAATTCAGGTATTGCGGCCGTAAAGTTAAACATGCAAAAAACAGAAAGCAATCACGGTGATGATTACAGCAAGCCAAGAAATTTTTGTTAACAATTTCACAAATAACTTTCAAAGGGCCATTCCTCTATACTGTGCTACGGCCGCTATGTGGCGGCATTGCTTTCCTTATAAATTAGAGCTTAAGTACATTTTTAGGATTTACTTCTTGTTAAGTAGGAACATATTATTGTTTACGTACAGTACCTATATCACACCAAATACATACCTATGTGCAAAGAATACATTTTTTTCGACTGTAGCAAGCTTGATGACGAGTGGTTCTGTTAAGAGAAACATAATATATGAGTTCAGAGATATTTGGTGTTGGCCACTCTCACGTGCAGGTTTTATTTCAATGGCTGTGATGTGAATGTGAATAAAAAACACTGTATTTAGGTGGCAACGTCAGTAAGCGTATCGATTCTAAGGCTGAAAACACGTAGAACGCCGATTGCGACCCGCGCCTGTTGGCGCAAATAATTTTGTCTATGGTTTCAATGCATTTAAAAGGGCATGCCGGAAAGCGGGTTCCAGCTTTTGCTATGCGTATCTCCATTCAAATGCATAGTATCATTCTTCGGATGGGGTTGGAATCGGCGTTCTACGTGTTTTCACCGTAACGCATGGTGGTTCCCATTTTTGTTCATTACCCGTACAAAATACGCCAAAGCCATTTCAAAACTTGACGAATCAATGACAGTGCCACTGACATACAGAAATTTTATTCTAATCGAAGAGTTAAATCAGTTTTCATTATTGTATCCACCTCCGTCCATTGCTTCTACCTGTACACGGTTAACTACATAATACGCAGTAATCATAAAATTACCATATAATAACCATCTTCTGGAACGATTCCACTCGGAACATACGCACCGACGAACTATTCCAGATTGTTTCCTACCACCTTAGCACATTGGTTCTAACGACGCCTTTGGAGGTGTAGAAAAAAACTGTACAACTCTATACTAAAAGAGTGTTAAATTTACGGATAATGAACAAACTGCGCATTGAATTTTTTTTTTTTTTTTTCAATATGATGTGTATATTTTTACTCATGGATCAAAAACTTTTCTAGATCTCCAGAATAGAGCATCGGGAAAACCAACTAGCTAAGGCGTACCAACCAACATATCTGGTCAAGGTATCCAGAAAACCCTTAAAATACCTGAAGAGGAATTGTTTTTTCCACAGAAACAGGTTTTGCTAGGATTTCGCTAAGGTCATTGTTTCGGATTATCCCATTTTTTCAGTCACTCCAGATAACCATTTTTCAAGTGCACAAATGAACAATCTGTTTTAATATTGGATTGAAAATGTGGAATTTAAATAAAAAAAGTGACTTTCTCCTGTCTTATTTAACGACAAAGTTAAGAAGTTCTTTTATATAAGTAAATCGATAGTGCTGTGTAAAGTTTTGCATGAACCCTGAACATTACGAGGTCTAGTGAACGATGAAAGAATCTTGTTTTTACAAACTTTAAGCTCATAGACCAAACTATTAGTTGGATTTTACTAAAAATAGATTTCTATAGCATATTCATAGTATAATAATATGTCGAAATATCGGTATTCACGTTTTTTTGAACAACCTACGTAAAACGTTCACTTGGTTTTATAACTTGAACATGTTTCTACATGTTGGAATGAACATTCTCTGATAAAGACACGATAAGAAGTGATATTACTCAAACGAAAAATAAACAGAAATAACAAAGACCCCTTTAATGGTCTACCTACGTAAATGTTTTATCTCTTTCGTACGTATTAACAAACGGTTAAATAGGAACGAGACCGCCAGTTAAATGATAAAAAAAAGAACTCCAAGCGGTGTTGGTCTATCGAAAAAATCTCCTACAAATAATAATAACGAGTTATTTTATCTTTCTTGACTGTATATGGAGCGAGAGTTCGTATGAGGTCAGCGTCTGTTCATATCAGATTTGTGACTAAGAATAGAGACAACGTACAATTTCTCCTTCTCGCTAATGATTTTATTTATCAAAATTAATTATTTAACAAAATGATATTACACCATTTCCATTGAAAAAGCCACTTAAACTCACCAGTCTTATTTATGAAAAAAAAAAGAATCGTCGATTACACGATCACTTCCGATACACCGATCAATTTTTACTTTATTTAGGTATACAATACAATACAATTCTCCCTTTTACACCCCACTCAGGGGCATAGGGAGGCAACAAGAGCTCTCCATTGCGCTCGATCTTGCGCAATGTTTATGACCTCCTCCCACACCATGTCCATGTCCCTCAGCTCTGCTTCGAAGGAGCGGAACACAGTGTGAGAGGGTCTTCCTCGTCTTCGGGACCCTGATGGAAGGAAGAACAGCGCTCTCCTCGGCCAACTGTCATTCGGCATCCTTAACACATGTCCCAGCCAAGTCCTTCTCCTCCCCACAATGGTAGAGGTGATGGGCTCACGCTGGGTGCGCCGGCGTATAGCGTCGTTCGTGATGCGGTTTAGGTATAAAATCATATTTTGATTAGAGTCTTTTATGTATGAAATTGACATTTTGCACAAAATTTTGCAAACAAACATAAAAGTAGCCGGGCAACACGAGTGGTTACAACCAAGATGATTTGAATGAGTCAGAGTTATTGTTATTGATGCAGAATAGGTACCTTATTTTTAATAGTTTATTTTCTATCTATAGTTAAGTGTTAGTCTTTCTTTTCTATAGTTAAGTCCTGATACGACACCTCTATGTTTCAGTAAAAATGAACTAACTAAATCTTGTTTGATCACTTTAATTTTAATTACTTTTAGCGTACGACCAAAGCAGATTCTAGTCTTTTTAGCTGTTCAAATCATTCAGAACGTTAAATTCGTGGTTTCCCATTACGGATTAATTTTTTACACCTTGCTATTTATAAAAAATTGTAAATATTACAAATTATTAGATAAACACAAAGAATTGTTGTACTACAAGATGAATGTTAGCTCTTTAAGATTCTGCGAAAATGTCACAATTTCATACAAGCAAGAATGTATTTACAGTTAGTTTCTTTTTTCGAAAAAAAAAATAGAACAGAGTTCCATAATATTTATTGTACTGAGATTCATATTTATACCTACTTAAAAAGTATTTTTAACCTAAGAAATATAAACAAAGAGTAAATCGAGGACCTATTATTACTCGCAGTTTATATTTCTTAGATAAGTCTCTTGATAATGTCAACGCGAGTTGACGAAAGCGCTCGAGCTCAGATAATTTTTCGTGAAAGTGCAACCACCTTGTTTAATCTAAACAACTTAAATTTAAACATGATAAATTGAATGTAGTGTAATACTTTAATCACAACAAAGGAGAAACTATCAAATTAATAAATTGACAGAAATGATAACCTAAAAAATATCAACGTGATGTAAAAACTGTTTTTTTTTCCTAAGAAGAATATAATTAAATTACAAAAGAACCTCATTGATGGTGTAATTCGGTCGAGGAAAAGGAAACTTGCGGTTTTTCTCGACTGTCGCCTTGTTGGAAAAGATTCACGACAATAAAATGGAAATACATGCTATCGTCATTAGTGAAAAATAATGACTTGAAGATCTGGTCTTTGATAACGGAAAGTAAAATATCGAATGTAATTTTCTACTATATTATTCTTAATGTCTGGTCCTTTGAGAAATACAAAATAACCATTTCAACGTCGCATGAATCAAGAGACACAGATAATAATTAGATAAGTATAATAATAACAATACCTACACAAAAAGTTTTTTTTTTTTTCATTTACATGTAGCTTTCCCGACAGACGTTGTCCTATAGATCTTACTATGAAAATTGATTTGTAATGTATACAAAAATATTTCTGGAAGCTTTAAAGAAATTCTATCAAAAATCTGCGTACCAATGTTTTGAAACTCAACGGTTAAATAAAAAATTAGGTTTCTATAGAATTTTTCACAGGTGGCATTGTTGTATCGAAATTTGTTCCACACTAACTTGAATATTATATTTTATATTATTTGAAATCCATTTTTCGATTTTTTATTAGTAATTCTGTTATCCGTAGAAGAATCCAATAAATCAAAAATGATAAAAATCTGTTGAGCCGATCTCGAGTTATAAGTGTTCGCACTAACCCGACTTTCTTTTATATTATAGACTAGAGGTCCTCCCCAGCTTCGCACGGGTAGATAGATACTTAAAAATAATTTAGTTTTCAGACAGATCCCTAACTTATTCAAAATATTTTATAGCATAAATATGTTAATCTGGAATAATTGCATTGCAATGTATCGTGTCACGTCACTTTACCACCGTGACTACTTTGCGCGGTATTTCTACTAAACTTGACACGACTCCCCTCAGCCCTCCCCGGCTCCCATACGCACTCTGCATCGGATAAGTTGAGATGATAAGAGACTATGCTTTTTTTTCCAATACTCACATTTTTAAACTCGTGATAACTTTCGAATGGAATGTCCGAATTGAATAATTCAAAAAGTTATACAAACATATTGAAGCAGACTTGAATATGAACTAATTTATTTTAATAAGGAGTAATACCAAGATACCAATAAAGAGCTTTTTCTAAAGGTGACATTTTATTGGGTTTTTTTAAATAAAAAAACACTTATTGTGGCATAACTATAATAGTAAGACATATGCTGTCGCGATACTTTTTGTAAATAATGATGTCTTCTACAAAATTGTTGTACATTGTTTTATTCTATCATCATTAGTTTTCACAGCGTTCGCGATAAAAAGAATATTTTAGGTAAATTTTTTACACCTTGGGTTACATTATTGAAGTTTTCGTAGGTTACCCACTTTTTTTTGGAAATTAAATATAGCCTATGTTCACCGCCGATATTGTAGCTTCCCAAAAGTGAAAGAATTTTTCAAATCGGTTCAGTAGTTTTGGAGCCTATTCGAAGCAAACAAACAAACAAACAAACAAACAAACAAACAAACAAAAAATCAAATCTTTCCTCTTTATATATTAGTATAGATAATAAAACAAAGACATATTTGTCGGGAATATTTTTTTTAATATATTTTTATATCTCTACGATATTCAAATTCGTAATTAATTGATGTATTTGTTTAAGTAAGATTCATTAGTTTATACGTTAATATATATTAATTAATTCCAAGTTCATAAACATAGATGTTGGCTTTACAAAAAGGCCGTGACAAGGCGTATTTATAGAGCATGAGTGTAATTATGTATAAAAGTTTGTTTACACTAGCAAGTAACATCACTCAAGGAGTCTAGAAGAAGGAGGAGGAGAAGAAGAATAAGATTTTTTATATTAGAAAAAAAATCAAATAATTCCGTTTCTTAAAAAAATGGAACTCGCAATTATCGAGAGTTAGTTTAGGTAGTTTTCATAATAAAGTTGGAGTTGAAATACTCCTAATCATTATTGTAAATTATTCATCCTAAAATTCAAGGGTTAAGTCGTTTATTTATCTTCTTGTATGTGAAAAGTCATAACACAAGTAATTCAATAAACCTGTGAATCCATCATCGGAATTGTGGAGTCTACTTCTGTCCGCAATACCTGTAATAATATTAGGGACGGTCAAATTACTTACAACACACTAGCAGTGCCTCGAAATATAATAATTATCAGAGATCTATGGCAGAAAACCTCTTATTACAACGAAGGTATTAATCATTTAAAATTCAAAATATAGGTATTTAACAGTGATATTCACAATACCGACAACAAAAATGGAAGAATAACATAACATACACCCTTTTTACCCCACTTAGGGGCATAGGGATGCAACAAGTATGTATGTACTTTTTTTTAACAAATAAGTAGTGCGTAGCAGTGTGATTGACGCCTTGTATTGGTACAATTTTTAGAAGTGCGGGAGAGAAAAAAAAGTAAGGACTATTCCGGTAGATGACATTTTGATATTTGGCTTAGTAGTTGAAGAAAACGTAATGCGTTTTTTTAACATAGAATCCTTTAGTTCTTGTTTGTATTGATAAATATTAAACTTTCCACCTACAATATAATGACGATTTTAAATTATGTTTATTGTCGTTAATTTTTTTTCCAATCTGTTCATTATGAGTTCGACAAAAATCAAATAAATGTATTACTTGTAAGACGGTGAAGTCTCTTGGTTACAATATTAAATTATCTTTACTTGGAAATCAAAAGCAATATCAATTGATTCAACAAAAAATACATTTCTAGACAATACCTATACCTAGATAGGTTATATTACGAAGATGCTTTATTTCACTCTCAAATTATTTTGGTATCGAAGGAGAAGCTAGCCGACATCTAATAATGTTTTCCGCAAATCTTCGGCATGAGTATTGTTCGGGGTTGTTGTGGAAAAAACAAAACAACACAAAAGGAAATTGGAATACCTCTTAGCAATATTGTCTGGCATTTAATTAACGGAAGGTCTAATTATTTTTATTCCGACATTAGGATAAAATATAAGGATAAATTTGATTTCAAAACAATAATCATTAGGATCATTAGTGTAATTTTGTTTTCCCAAAAATTTGATAATTTTTTCAGGCTTTAAGTCTTTAAAATTCTACCTCGTTGCTCCCTCAGTGGTCGCGAACTAGAGTGTCAATAGTGCAATTGAATCTTCCTCCGTTATTTTTGGTCTTCTGTATGGCTACAACTTCTTAAAGACTCATTAATTCTGCGTGTTTCCTTAAAAAGTTCTTCATCAAAGCCTTGGTCAATAGTCATTAAATATTTCCCATTCCTCATAAAGGGCAGAATAACTCATCGTGGTGTCCGTGAGGTTAACGCAAAGGTCCATGGAGCAACACATGAAGGGTATAAGATCTTGAGATAAAATAAAAAATGAAGAACGCAGACGCTGAACAAGAGTCGCGGATATATATACTAGACCGCAGCGCAAAACAAAAGTGGAAATGAGTTTCATGTGGCGAGATAGGAGCCCAGAATTTTAAAACGGCGACCGTATGAAAACAAGAGGCCTATAGAAAGACCCTAAAAAAGATGGGTTGATGACGGATGATAGTTGTAGGAATAAGGATAACGAACTGGTCAAGAACAGCGCAGTGGAGAGACGACTTATAAAGAAAGATAAAAGACAAGAGGTTAGCGGTGTCCAGCACATCTCAGCATTTCTAATTAATATACGATTTTGGACAATTTCTTGTAATTTCTCACAGTTCCACAATTTTGTCTAAGACATTATCATCATAGTAGTTTTCCTCATTACTGACGGTCGCAATGTTATCCGCCGAAACAGCATCCTCCACCTATTTCGGCTATGCTCAACATGTTGTGAAGATCCACTTCGCCAGGTGACAATGCCCTCGAAAAGTGATGTTTCAGCAACCTTTACAAACAGAGTCTCAAAAAATCTAGTTTTCACACAACATTTAATAATCATTGCCGAACAAGAACGTAAACGTTATTTAGGACCATAAATACATATTAATTTACGGATAATAATTATGAAAAAAATAATGATAAAACTTATTGAAATAAACCTGAAACGTTTCATCGCTAAACACAAAAAAGATTAAATACAGCAATTGGCATATCGATCCCATGACTGGCTAATAACACAAAAACAATGAATTAACTGGCGCTTGGCCAACCGATGGAACTGAAGCAAAAAGCGACCAAAAAGGATCACGGAAAGTGATTAAGTTGTTAGCGTTCGTAGAAATCATCGCTTGAGTCATACGGCCAAAAGTAAGCGTCATTAATAAAATGTAAGGTCTTATTTTATTCGGAGCGTTCGGTAATAATTCGTTTAAAGCATAAAAATTTAACGTAGGTACCTGACTGAATTTAGATATCCAACGGACACTAATTGGGTTATTTTTTTTTTATTTCACATCAATTATTATATCAAACCTAAACGGAATCATATAAAATCGTTTTTAAGTCGATTTATGTATTATGAGGTATTTATGCTACAAATAAATAAAGTTTTGACAGCTGCTCGTTTGGCTATCTTTTTCTTATATTTGTTAAATCACAATAATTCACTCAAGGTTTATTTTCTGAAAAAAAGTTATTGATATTGTTTTTCAAGTTGTTATTATTCGATAATTTTAACCATCAAAACCGCTGCAATTTATTTTTGAAAATTTTTACAGTTAATAAAAATGTAATTTTATGTAAAGATAATTGTACGAAAATTTGTCATCCAGTAATAAATATACCATACAATAAATAATAATATATTGTATAGAAACGGAAAAGCAACATCATTCATAAAAAAAAAAAACGAAATGGCACGCTTTCAAAAACTATCATTCTTGTCCAATGTTATCTTCAAAGACTTGACAAGTTTCCAAAATTCAGACATATTTCAGAGATACCTTGAATCCCTTGGAACATTTTTCAAAGATTTATTAGAGATGGGGTAGTTGGGGAAGACCGACATTTAGGGACGATGATGACTGATAACATATTAATGGATGTAAGAATTGAGGTTGTAAAATATATAAATGGTCCAAATGTTGGGATGAGAGAAATGTATAAGGGTAGGATGCGAGACAGGTCGTTAATGGACAGTTAATTCATGAACGACATAGAAATCATTAGTTTAACAAAAGGGTACGCTAGTGGAATACCCGTGTTAGAAGAGATATTAGAATATAAATTATGTACAACACAGAATCCTCTAATCTGTTATGTGTAGGATGTTTTCAAATGTTACCCAACATTTCCTTTTCGTGTAGTTATTGAGGTTTCACCTCAAAGGTAGTCGAGTCCTCCAAATATTAACGACGTATTAAAAGTTTACAATAACGACCGTGCTTGCGGGTCGTTAATCATAACTGGCCCAAGTTCAACAGAATGTCAATGATCTGAGTTGTTAAAATGTCAAGCCGATGACAGTATTGCGTGCAGCGACAATATCTTTGTTGTGAAAAAGTGCTTTTCTTGTCGCCCTCAAACATCCCCCCAAAAACTTACTTCTATTCCAAATAATAATAAATACCCTTTACTCTAAACTACAGCAAAGAGATATGCGCCACAATATCGCACATATCGTGTGAAAGCGGCTTCTATTTATGTAACGCTGTCGGGGCGCTCATAAAAGAGGCCGAAACGCAATAATATTTTGTATTTGATGCGTTTGACTTTACCATTTATGCGATTCCATCTTATTCGCCACATCGATAGATTGACGGTGCGAACGTACTTTACGGATTTTTATCGCTGAGCAATTCAAATAGGATTTCTTATCGGCTATTTGAGATCCCTCCTTGAAATATATTTTTTATTATTATCCGATAACGCTTACACAGGGACACGTTTCTAAATGACTCAAAAAAAAATAATGAAACTATGTACAATGTACATGTGTCTATTTAACACTTTATCTTACAGGGTTAGTTCTTTTTCATGGTTCAATTTTATTTTAAATCTGTAATAACAATAAACATTTCTTCAAACAAATAACCATAGATATTTGAAACTAATAGACTATTTATATGAATGGGCTCCAAACCCAAAATCATCTATGTGAAATTGATAATTGAGTTGAGAAGACCGCAAAATAAACCGATCAATCTAGACAAGTTAAGCGGAACATCTCAAGTTCGCGTGTGTTGACATCCTGGATGAACACAGATGGGTTGTTTTCTAATTCATTGAACTTCAATGGATCATAATATCTTATTTCAGGTCTTCCTTTGAAAACGATCGCAGGATCAAAAATGAAGAAAGTGAAAAACGTCTTAATGCTGTTCAGGAAACACATCGTGGTGTGTAGAGAAAAATAATAAAGCGAGCGATAAATAAAAGTGGCGCTCCGTACACACGTATGAACGTAAAATAATTTATACTAGCTGATATCCGTATAAATAAATTCATTGATATTGAATGATTTAGGAATGGTACGGTTTTTTCTTATTTGAAAGACCTCTTTTCGATCAAGTGACAGACTTACCCGAGCATACCTCTTCGTCTCCCTGCCATCAACCAAATTCTTAATCTTTTCGTTCGAGCCTCTGCAGAAATAACCACAAAAGACATTCAGTCAGAACACGGGCAGTAGCGCTGAGGACTAATAATAATTATAACCTCAGGTAGAAGGTCTTTTACACACTATAATAATGCATCGTAATTTTCTCTTTACCTACTGTCTAATGTGTCCTTGTAAGAAATGAGTTTATATTATTTTAATTCCGAACCTTTCAAATGGAATTTCTCATTTATACTCTATCGACATATATATATCAAACAAATTCATTGGGAGAATCTGTTGGATAATTAGGTATTTATATTATTCGTGCTGAAAATCTTTTATCAACTTTAAGTAAGGTATATCAACCGGGGTATGGTATATAACGTATATGGGGCCGACATTTTGGTTTGGTTGCTTCGACCGGACTAGGGGGATGGTTTCGTGCGGGTCGGGTTTGCTGCGGATTGGTCTCCTCCGAGCTGGCTTGCGGTGTGAGGGGGTCCTCAAGGGAGAATGTATGTAAGTATGGTATATAGCAGCTATTTTTTTATTCATAATTTAATCTTTGATAAACATTCTGGTATTTAAATGTAGGTAATTAACGCTAAGATATGCCCAAAGTATTTAGAACAATCTTCGTGTAAGAACTTTCAATAAGTTGTGACTTTAATGAAAACAAAACCTCTTCAGTTTTATATTATATTAGTGTAGCTACAAGGCGGTTAGGCAGAATGGTTTAATACTCAAGGAAGAGAAATAATAGGACGCATAATGCAGACAGTCGACTCATCCCAGACGTGGCACGCAATAAATAACTAGCGTGTTTATAATATAGGAGCAGCTTATTACTGTGCCCCGTGCAAGCCGAGAGAGACGTCATGCACGGGAGGTAAGAACGACTTCACCTCGCTCCGAACACGACTGGCATTAACTTGAGAGCATCTCAAATTATTATCTCGGTTTAGAGGTTGGCAACTCGTGCGGCTGGTATAAAATGTGGACATATCAAATAATGTAAATGCAATTTGTAACTACCTACTGTGAGTTATACTCTATTTGTGGGAGAATGAACAAAAACCCGCTTATCACACACCCATCATGTGGATTTCCGGTGTAACAGATTTGTAACAAGTTCAAGAAATTAAAAATATATATATTACCTCGACACTAAGTTGTGATAAGATCAAATTTTTTTAAACAAATCATTCTTTCAGGATGGGTTGCCTAAGAATAATTATATATTTTTTCTATAGGAATACATTTTTGCTATAAAATCTTTTTTTTCTGTTTTGATTTATTTGAATATGCACTAAGTATTTCGTCGTTATATGTCGTAAAATATGAACAATGTGGTAATTCAAGTGTAAATTATTTATGATACTCAATTTTGTTAAAATTTACACCTATTATCTAATACAGCATAGGTGGAATAGACTTTTATTTTTTTATTAAGTCATAAAAATACAATAAATTTTACAACTTATAATAACCTTACAATTATATACAAACTCTTCAATAAAAATCATACTAAAGTAAGCCAATAGCAATTTATGATTACATCCTAATAAAACAACTTTACTAAGCAACAATATTTGATAACATTCAATATTAATCTATAAGGCACAATTTTGGGCTATTTTTTTTTACGAAAAATACATCTTAATGCGGGCTGTGTATCAATATGTATTATAAAAAAGTATCAACCAAAAAAGAGTTTAATTTAATCTTATTATTAGGTATATTTTTTTGGTAAATTTTGAAATTGTTAATTGCAGCACAAACCACTCTATTAAGATGGGTTTCCGCTAGGGAAAATCATTACTTTAGATTTTTACTTCCTAATTATAGTTTTCTGCATTCTTTATTGCTACATTTAATGTCGATTATATGTCGATTATTAAAAAAAAACTATTTTTCTACGTAATAAGTCGGTACTTGAATTTGCCTCAGAGACTCACGCATAGTTAAAACTATTCGGCTTTTGATATTGACCTGCAAACGAATGCAAAAAAAAACAGAAATATTTAACAGAAAAACATACAGTATATGCGTAAGAAAAAATTGACAGAAACATTTTCAATATAATATAGATAGCCAAATATCAGGAATGAAATAAATTCAAATGAAATGACAAACTAACGTATGTAAGATGTTATTTTAAAATCGTGACTAACATAAATTGTGTTCGTACAATTTTATTCGTACGAGGAATGCGAAGATTGTGGAATGAAAAAAATACAACGAAAGATGATACGTGAAGATATGGGCTAGGAGTCAAGAGAATGACTTTGAACATATTTTCAATGTTGAATTTCGAAGTAGATGTATAAGTAGGTATGGCCAGATATCTTTGTGAATGAAAGAACATACTCGTACATACAACCAAAGAATTAAATTCACTACGTAAAAAAAACTTGTGACAACCTCTTTGCTTACAGCTCAGAATTCGAAGTAAGCCAGAATTAATTATTCAAAAGTTTCTCGAAATGAAATAATACTATTCATCTCTAGTAACTATCGCAAGACGGGATGCATTTGTAGAATTATAACAGTAAAAAAGCATGCTGTATTTTCTACAAGTAATGAATTATCCTATAAAATGTTAAGTGTACTGCCTATGCCAGCTTCACAAGTGGCTCAAAGTTTTATCATTTAAACAAACTTTTATCAGAAGGAGCATCAATAAAAATGCCTTTAAAATCTAGATTTGTTGAAAGTTATTTTAAAATTTCAAAACTTCACTTAAATTTTATAGAACAAACACGTTTTATTATCATGATCAGTAATCCGGGGTTAAGATAATAATGATATAATGCTATCTAGTATTGAAGCAGGGAGCATCGCTTCATTCATAGTATTTGTTTATTATATAACGAGAATAAAAAATTAGGGTTCACATTGATTGTCCTTTCATTTGCAAACATTCGTTCCATTAAAGAAGAAATAGTTTCAGGCTAGTAATTTTCTGAAAAATGTTTTAGACCAGCAATTAAGAATGAAGTAGGCTATATCAAACGTGAAACAAGCATATTATTGTGTGTGTTTTCGTTATTTCTCAAAAGAATCGAAATAGTTTTCCCCTGCTCGGGTGAGATGTGCAATTAATCAACACTTCAAGATCAAGATTTTTCTATTTCATTTCTTTTCCTTTCCCCTTTATCGAGTTGCTATAATTACATTGGTTCTTCGCAGACTCAATCAATTCACGACATGTCAGCGTGCTATGTAGGACAGATTCAATATTCTCAGTCTCGTAACACAAGATTGGAACTCATATAAAAAAAACCTTCAATAGAGATAGGAAACAAGCGAATAAACGAATAAATAATACATACATTTTCTATTTGTTGATTTTCTCCGAGATATAATTTTAGTTTCAATCTTGAACTAGCTTTCCCGACAGACACTAAATGACATTGAGACATTGGTCCAGCCGTTTACGCGTGATGCGATGACACAAGATAATAAGGCCTCATTTATATATTTTATTTTAATTTTAATGCAAGCAATCTCGAAGGAATTAAGTAAATTATCGACCACTTCATATATAAAGATAATAAAAATAATATATACCTACTTACAAAAATTGAGCTCTATTTCCCAACACGAACGCGAACGTCTTAACCGATTTCTTTTTTTGTTGTTTTTGCTCTTGCAGAGACAATCTTCCAAATCCTTTGTCAAATTAGCCTTTTCTATTTTCAAATTTTAATTCTTTTGAAAAACTGTCTGATGATTGATAGTTAGTGGGATTTTTAGAATGCGCCTTATAAACATCGTTTAAAATGGATACATCGGTCGGAATTATATTGATAAAATAGGTTATTAATTTTTATAACCTTCTTCTTCTTTGCAACGCGGCAATCCACTCTCGGGAGAGTGATTAATGTATTTTTCGGAAATTTTTATAACCTATTTTATCAATATTCATATCAATGCTGGAAAAACGTCGGGAAAATTAGTACATAAGAAAAGTCTAGACATGATTCAGTTTGGACAAATTTTGAGTTTTAAAATTAAATATATCTCTACTAGCAATCGACATACTATTATCGCAGATAAGACGGAATCAGTTCACTCAAAGGAAACCTCTTCAAACGATTACCGCCGGCTTTGACTTTTTGTATAGAAAAGCATCAAGTTGCTCGTATATAGGTAACCTCATTCACCACGGGAGTGATTGCGGCACTTTTCTACAAAATTATAAATATTTAAACTATATAAAATTCTTCATACAAAAGTTTCTTTCGGTCATCGCTACACTTATTTTCTAACTTACGACATCTCTTACCATTTGGAAATATACCGCTTAATAACGTCTTAATATTTTTATAATCTGCTGACATAAGTTCTTTTGACCTTTTAATATTCAGATCATAGCAGGGAGATCCCTAAGAGACAGAGTCCCCAATGATGAGATAAGAAGAACCTGCAATATCGACGACATCGTAGATGGAGTAGACAGAGAAGAAGGTTCTCTGTCTACTCCATCTACGTATAGGTTCTCTGTCTCTGTATAGTAATTACGTTTTAGAAACATCGACGGCTTTATTACAAAATAACACGAGCTGGTTGTATTTCATATCTGATAGATCGAAACCTATTGAAAAAATCTAGAGCCTCTGTGCTTACTGGTAATTAACGATATTGCGAAACCGAAACAAAGCCAATCTATTTGAAAGGTCCGCGCATTCGATCACTCACCGAGTCGTGTATCGGGATAAAATCTCCATCAGCTGTCACATGATAATATAGTAGAATCAAAAGTTATATATATATGGAGTAGTCTGATATGAAAACGCTATAGGTGGTTAATAGTGGGTTTCAAAAACATGCGAATATAATACGCGAAGGTTATGTTCCAAAAATAGTGAGCGTTTTGTTACCTAGGCGATAGCGTGTTTAGGAACCGGACGTTACCACAACATAAAAGCCTTAGACATCGGATTTTATCCGGTATTGGGAAATAATAATAACATATATGGCTTACAACTTTTTTAATACAATATCTCTTCAACACGTAACACTACCCCCCATCACCACTTATGTCATTCAATACGAACACGGGTGGTATTGAAGAAAGTAATAAAAGATCTATAGAATATAACATGTAGGTCGTTTTTCGGACTGGGATGACCAACTAAATGAGACATATTCGACGTTTGGAGCATCAGTAGTTATTGGATTGTAGTTTATTCTGAATAAAATAAATAAGATAATCAAAATTATTGACTAACAACAATTTTAAAATTATGTTAAAATTTTAGAAACGAATAGGGAGCAACCATGGAAAGAACTTTCTTCTTCTTCTTTTTGTCAGCCGTCCCTCCACTGCTCCTCTTCTAAAGTGTTCCACCTTTTTCTGTTTTGTGCAGTTTTTGACCAGCTTTTCCCCGCGACAGTAACCACATCATCCACCTATCTCTTTTAAGGTCTCCTTATTGGTCTCTAATTCTCATAGGGAAAGAACAGGCGGCGGAATTTGATGCTTGAAACATTCTCTAGCAGTCAAGCGGCAACGTGCTATCTAAGAAAGAATTCCATTTAGATCTATATTTTATCCCTTATATAAAGGTTTTATGTGATTTATACACCTTCATTTTTTTTACAGTTATGGTCCAAATTTAAATGTTATCTGATCAAAAATTTGTATGCATTATCATATCTATGTAAGAAGGCAGCATCGACCGAGAGGGGCATGAATTATCGAATCCGTCCTCAAGGAAAAAGTACGAGAATGTCGGTGGAAAAGGCGAAAGAATTGTGCTTGGATGAAGATAACTAGAGGTCTGTTCTCTTTTCTTTAGTATGACTGATATTTTTTATGCAGCGTAAAAAGAATATCTAAGAAAATCAAGAGCCAAAAAATCTATCAAACGACGTCAAACTTCTCGATTAGATAAAGTTATTGGACTAATAATCACAGTTTTCACAAGATCCATCTCAATGAAGAAGAATAAGATGGCGAAAATCTGGTCTATTCAAGCTCCACACTTTCATTATGTCCGTAACAGCTTCTTTTATACTAGAAGGTTTGGTTGGATAATATACTGTTTTCCATTGGTTTATTTCAAAAGAGAACTTTTTGAATCGAACACGGTAAAAGACTAATAATTGTAATGAAATAACCTAAATAAAAAGGGAAAAACTTTTCATAAGTATGTTGAGAAAGTTTAACACACAATACCTACACAAAACCCGTGTATTTTACTTTTTTCTCATGTTTTATATCTCTTCAACAACAAAAAAAGAACATAATATGCCTTAATATTTCTAACTGGCTCTCGTAAAGAACACTTGAAGCGTATAATAAAAACTGGGCTTCTTCGTGATAATTTAAAAATAATTGTTGTATTACTGAAAATAATCGATTAAAAGTAGGAAGTTTAAGAAGTACCTATTGCATTTAAAAAGGTCATAAGTTTATATCATCAAATAACTTTCCCGTGAAAATGAATAGAATAAAATTTAACTACTGAAGCAGGAATGATCAGAATTTAATTCTTTCTGCATTCACCAGAAAATGTAGAAAGAAATGAATTCTTCCTTTGCTCCTATTACCATTCTAGTTCTACTTCATGCTGAAATCAATACTGTCTCTTCACGACATAAATTATTTCTCAGAGTCTTTCAAAGTAGTAAATTATCAAAGCAATTCTGTATTTGAGCCGTTATCTATAGATACATTTCGAGACTATCAAGTTTCTATTCTTTTCCAACAGAGGAGTTTTCAATTAATGATTTTCATCGTCAAACTATTTCATACGTTTCAAATGTATAATTATAGTACATTTTCTCATAAATCACTCTTTGTAACATACACATATCCTTCTTCCAAATATTTATATGTACCTTGTTTCCCCATCTCTTTTTACGTATACCCTTCACATAACAAATACCTTCGCAATAAAATATATATCACAACAACAACACAAAAAAAAAGAAATAAGTCTAAAAAATCGTACAAAAAAGGATTTCCGTATCAAATACAAAATGACAACAACAAAAAAAACCACAAAGCCCCTTCCGTTATACCCAAACAAACCCGTCCTCGCTGGTTAAGGAACATCAAATAATGTGTAAGTAAGTGTAAGTAGGAGAGTATCCATAGAGTTCCTAATAATAACGAAGTTGAACAACTGCAGTAGTTACAAGCAAGTCTGCTCATTCCACATTCTGAACCTAATGATGACCCTTCTCTCTAACGGCGTGTACTTGAACATTTTGTTAACATTTAAATCTACCCACGCACTCCGGAATTATGTATCGTTTGTTCCAGACACGACAGATAACTCATCGAGGGTAATAAAACCACGTCTAAAGTTGCAACAACAGACTTACTTGGACAAAAACTTCTACGATTCCGTCTAATAAAGATAGACACAAATACTGCATATTCAACTACATGCACCAATGGTTTGAACTGTCGCCAAAACTTTGGAGACAGCAGACAAATTACTATTATCCATAGTCCCTCTTATTTTTTTCCTTCTCTTCGGGAAATTCTTCAATCATTGGGAACTTACTTACAGTGATGGCAGTCTAATAAGTTCTGCAGCATTCGGCCCAATCGATAGTCTTGGCCGAAAACTTATTTTACAGTCCATTTTTTAATGCGGAAGATTTGGCCAAGCTGTGAAGCTTAAATACTTGTATTTATAGTTCCATTCAAACAATTTGCAAGAGATCAAAAATGACAAGAACCTATCTTTCTACTTTCCAACCTAATACACAAATACTGTACACTTCTTCTTCTTCATGTGCCCTGCCAGGTCCCCCCGACGTTGGCGATCACTCTGGCGAGGCCCTCTCTATCCTGCGCCGTCCGGAATAGCTCCTCCACCGTTCCAATCCCGGTCCACTCTCTTATGTTGCGCAGCCAAGAGATCTGCCTCCTACCAGCCCCCCTGCGACCCTCTATCTTTCCCTTCAAAATCAAATAGGGCAGGCGATATATTTCTCCCCGTAAAACGTGACCCAGATATGAGATCTTGCGGACTTTTATCAATGTCAGCAGCTCTCTGCTCACTCCTGCACGATTAAGGACTTCTGTGTTTGTAACTCTGTCTGTCCATGGGATCCTGAACATCCTTCGGTGAAGCCACATTTCAAATGTCTCTAACCGGTTCATCGTGTTTACTTTTAATGTCCATGTCTCACAACCATATAACAGAACAGACCACACATAACACCTTATCATCCTCTGTCTGAGTTTTAAATTGACATTGTCATTTCAAAAGAGTGACTTCATTTTGTTAAATGCGGTTCTTGCTGCTTCGATCCGGCATTTCACCTCTATATCTGGGTCAAGGGTGTCCGTAAGCATGCTGCCGAGGTATCTAAGCTTTTCCGCCCTCTCAACATTGCAACCGTTCAGTTGTATCACCGAACCAGTATGATCCAGCCGTCCGCATGTCATGCACTTAGTTTTACTGACATAAATCGTTAAGCCCAATTGTTCTCCGGGATCATTCACCATACTGTACACTTACTATATTATAATGTAGTTCAACTTGCTCATCTGTTTCCGATACATCACAGAAATTACCACAAAGGTTTGCATTGATGGAATAGCTAACCAAGTGTACTGAAGTGGGAAACCATTAGTGTGAACTAGTTTCGATCGCACGTATATGAGCCAAATTATAAACCCATTATTGATCCAAGCAATATTTTTATGAAAACTTCTGCACTGCGACAGTTAAATATCAAGCCATTAACGGCCGTTGATATTTCTTTAAGGCAATTAATTAAGTAGATTTATATCCAACAATGGTGTCAGTACCTTTGAAGTATCGTATTTATATGTATGAAGAGAACGCATTCAGAAAAGAGAGGGTATGAATCAAATTATACACGAATAATTTTATTTAAATATAATTATAAAATATGAGGAGTGAATTTTTATTCCAGACAAAATAATGAGAAAAAACCCATTAGAGAATGAAAGAATCGTCATGACGTTTAAAAATGGCAATATATACGGTAGTGTAGATTACATAAATTTTGTCGTAATATGACAGGGTTATTTAGTACCGAAATTTTAACGTTATTTTTTGTTTGGCATAACTTTTTCGTGAACACACGTGTAATAAACACAAGAATGATATTCGTAAAGTATGTAACATACGTTAGTTTCGCAATCTCGTATATTCTTTTATACAAGAGCAAAATAAAAAATAGACGAATAGTGAAAAACTGTTTCCTACGTGGATGTTGCGGTAAATGTCCTCATTGCGAATCTCATTAACAAAAAATATTACACATGGAACTTTACGACGTCGTAAAAGAGAAGCTTTCAAACTAAATTTATGAAATAAAAGACTGATGAAGAACACAACCTAGTACTTTATTATGGAGTGTGTGTAACGAAAGAATTTGACGTTCCTAAGTATACAACATAATATGCACGAGTATTTGTGTAGAACCAACGGTTTTCTTTTGATTGTCATGTTCGGGAAATATGTAGTCTCCCAGACGAAGAAATCGACTTATCTCTGGCGTTTTTACTGAATAAACCTCTTTATTGTAAGAGGAGATGTGACAACTCTCTCACACTCCATCTACTTGTATGTTTTACGGAAATGAAAGTTTAGATTGAAAATATTTCTACAGAATTTTGTCAGTATTAAAAACACTAAATATTTCGCATGAACGGATGTACGTCAAATGGAAAATATGTTTTTAAAAATGAATGTCTAAAAAACATATTTTCTAAGATATGATTCTAAATAATAAAGTCCCAAGTTTTCTTCGTGAATGTGATCTGGGGGGCTACTCTTGATTCAATCCCGATTTCTATGTCGACAGTATATACTTACTAAAAGAAGGGAAAAATCCTTATTTAAACCATTTTTTTCGTAAACAGAATAGACCTAAGTGAATTTATTTTCATGCTTGCCAACTGAAATGTTATAATGACATCGTTATTAAGATTCTAATTGGATCGGAATCGCGATATAAATGCAGAGACTCGGAGCATGGGAAACAAGGTGTGCGGAAAATTTTGTCAAAAATAATGAGTGAACGTATAAAAGATATTAAATTTTCTAGTCTCAGAGTCATTTAAATCAGTTTATTGATACAAAAAGGTGTATTTTCTATGCTTAAGAAGTATAAAATTTAAAAAAAAATCCCGTAATATCATACAAGTTTAGTTCTACTTCAGCAGCCTACATAGGTTGAACCTCTTCTGACGACATTGTTGAGTTTGCGGGTAAAGAAAGGAGACAGCAAAGTGTTAAAAATATGCCAGATGCCTTCTTGAACAGTTGATGTAACACACAAAAAAAACATTTGTTAAAAAAATAAAAATTAAACAATCGCATAAATTCTAGCAAAACGTGCTTGATCGTAAAAAACGACGAATTTGAAAAAAAAGATCCCAACTAAATCCACATAAAGAATAGAAATTTATAGCTTGAAACAACGAAACAAAAAAAGGAGACGTGATTTGATTCCAGAGGGACCTAACATCCTCAATAAATACTGTAAGACACACTTTCCGTATGAGGGGGACAATGGTTACAATGAACATATCTATTGGAGGATAATAATTTGCGAGAAGACAAATTCTTAAATGGGGACAGGAGAGTATATTAACGACAAAAAAGGCATTCATATAACATCTTTTTGTATGTTAAAATGCCCTTCCTTTTTAGAATGACCGTTTTTGTATGGAGTATAGAAGTTTTTTTACCATAATCTATGTCTGTAACGTTAACTTCGGTTTATTATTTAGGTCGAAGGCCAGCTTCGACAATTTACTTATTTTTTGAGTGGTGGTGAAACACGTGGAAAAAAATTAACAATTCCACTTAAGGACCAAAATACACATTAAAATTCGTTATAAAAAATATAATTATAAAAACGATCTAAGAGGCTTTTTAAAAGATTTTGAATTTTTTTATTCGTAGACAGTTATTTTTATTTCATTATTATTTACTCAAAACAGGTTTTACAATAAAACAAGCTTTTTTTATTCTTTCAAATAATATTTGATCCATTTGTTTTTGTTTAAACGTGCTTCCATTTAAATATGAGCTTAAAGGTTTTTTAAGAAATCACTGTAAATCATTGTTGAGAATACACTCATAAAATGTGATCTTTTTATGATTACGAGATTCTTACCGCCAACTTAAGGTTGTGTTTTGCACCGAAACCCGGTAAAGCAGTTCAAAAATTTGCATACCAAAATCATTTGAGAATATGAATCAACTCACCAGTCTGAAAATGTGTTTATTTCTGGTTACGTTGCTGTAGTTTACGTATGAGCTAATCTTATTTCCCTTTATGTACATACTACATAGGACACTTTTAAATGCTGATTTGTATTGCATTATCCATGTGAAACAGAAATCAATGTAGGCCTGGTGCTGACAATCGAGAACATTTATTACTATGAAAAATTTGTAATTAACAAATCAAATCAATATTATGCATCCGTTAATGAAAATGAAATTTACACAATTAGAATCTCTTGGTTACCCATACTAAAAAAAGAAGAATTTCCCGGTATTGTTAACTCGAAATAACCTTAGTGTATGCGGGATAGCACGAATTGTTTTATTTCATACGTCAACACGACGAGGTAACACTCATTAACGTGTCTTTCATTACGTTCGATAACCAAAAAACCTGACACCGAGATGTCATAGCCATCCCACGTGATGTTGGTTACAATTTTAGCATTCGTTTCGTGATAAGCACAAGTAGTATTAATGTTATATGTGAAAATAATAACAAGAGTGACAAAGGGTGTGCGAGCAGAATAGGGTGGATGAGATCGTATTTCCAGTCCTCCAACACCGAGGTACCAATTTATATACTTAATGCTATAAATAAAATATTAGATTGTCACACAATGACATTAACAACCTTGTCAATGTTCATATTGAACGCATATCTATCATATAATAACAAAAATATAAAATGATTGGCTGTGCGTGTCCATCTCAAAGAAAAACCTTTCGAAACTGTACATAATTTTAAACAATTTCTCTTCCGGGGCAGGAGGATGCATGTAAACTTTTACAAACGTTAAAGCTGAGCATTTCATTCATTTTCCTTTGAAAGCTTTCGATTTTTCATTAAATAAAACTCATTCCGATGACGCTTAACCCCATATCGAGCCTTGGGCTCTGTTTTTTATCAAATACCAACAAGAATTATTTGGCTGGCTTCAGGCAAAACTGAGTGATGTTTGTAATATGTTGGTGATGTTTGCATACGATCAGCATATTTATTTGAGACATCAACAGAACACTGGACAACACACACACAAAACAAATCATGTAACAAACCAGTGCTAAAATAACAGGTATCTCCCGCATAGCTATTACACATAGTTAGATAGAACACTGAAAGTGTGAAGGAGTCTAATATGAGGAAGATTTGACGGACCCTTTTTTTAATAAAAATTAATCTGGGCAAACCCAAAGTGAACAAAAATACACTTTCGACAACATTCACATAAAGCAAAGCTTGAGTTGTGAACGTGGAAATGGTCGGCACCGGGTTTCGAACCTTCGACCTTTAATACGCTGCATGTACGAAAGCTGTCGACTGGTCCGCTGGTCTACCAACCATCT
Source organism: Mystacides longicornis (assembly GCA_963576905.1). Taxonomy (NCBI): domain Eukaryota; kingdom Metazoa; phylum Arthropoda; class Insecta; order Trichoptera; family Leptoceridae; genus Mystacides; species Mystacides longicornis. Next base: position 12,933,335 of record OY756428.1, read on the forward strand.
CAAATTGCCATCTACAAACACCAGTATCCTTGCCTCATAATCATTAGCTGTCTTTCGTGGATGTTGAGGTGGTTCAATAGCCTGGCCTAATTGTTTTGTTATTGGCTTTCGTAGTTATTATTTATTTTTGACATGTTTACTACTTTTACTTTTGTTCACTTTTTGCTTCTTTAGTGTTCTTCTTGAAGTGATCAAGAGTAATTTCATACTGAAACGAAAAATAAAAAATCTGATATAAAATAATAATAAGTAATATGGAACAATATGATCGAAAAATATTATAATGAAAACGGCGAGTATAAATTTTTATTGTAAATTTAGTGTTTGCTAAAGAAGTAATAATTTTATAGCAAAACTTTATTAAATACCTATCAAACATTCACGGCAATTTATCTACAAAATTAATGAGAAATAGAAGAACAAATGTTTGATTAGTGTTCGATTCTTCTATCAAGTCTATAAATGGACAAAACACTTTATTTTCGTAAACTATTGATACTTTAGTTAAATATTATGGTTAAATGTTTTTATTGATCACGAAAATTGACTCAGAAACTTGTCTTTTTCAGAAATATTAAAAAGTATTGCAAACTTCATTTTTGATACACAATATCAGTCCGTAGATTGAGCTGGCCGGGCCATGTTCTTCGGATATCCCCAGAGAGTCTTAAATACGTTAACCTTTTGATTGGACAAGAAGACGAGGCAGGTCATAATTAACAATCAAGCGGGCACTCACTGCGGATTTACAAGAGGCTGGACTAAGCCGGGATGAAGCTGTGCAAGATAGGCTTGGAGGAACTTTGTGGCGTCATCATGCGCCACACTGGAAGCGAACGTGGATTATTTTAAACAAGAAAAGTGTGATGGATACGGCATATTAAAAAAAAAACTTTGTTTCAACACTTCAATACAAATTAAAACACATTCGATTAAATAAATTGAAATTTATTAGGAGTGCGGTAAGTAGGAAATTTTTAATTCGTGTATCCGGTGGAATAGTTAAGGACAATGTATGGAATATTTAGGAGATAATATTACTAGTAATTTGAACGCTACGGTCTGCGAGCAATTACAACGAAGAAATAAACCCACTTACCAGTTCATCCAACAATATATAACAAAATGCGATCAATTAACCGCACTAGAAGTAAAATGGATGATAGTTTGGAAGAAATTTACAACATTATCTTTATACTGACGATAGTACGGTACTTGCGGCAAGATTTCACCATTACAAAATTACATTATGGTTTATTTGAATCTTGCCATTTTCTTTTAAACTTTTTGATTCGTACTGATGTCAGTTTTATTGTCATCGTCTATCGTATTATATCGATGATTTTTTTTTCAGAATAGATGAGAAACAATTTGGAGATCTTATTGAAGCTATATGGATATCAGATACAGAGAAAGAAAGTTTGAAACTGTAACATGCATTAAGTGGTTGGTAACCCAGCGGTTCACTTAAATGAAGTATGGCAAAAGTATATATGAACCCAGTGTACTTTAAGTAAACCCAGATTCATTTTTACAAAAAATAAAAAGAAGTTTATTGCAGTCCATTACCTTGTGATTATTTCTGAACATTCTCTTAAATTTCTACTAACACTACGATTGCTACAATTTCGCGATTAAATACTTGCATTTGATGTTCAAAGTAAGATACATATTATTCGCTCGATAACTATTCTTAGAGAAATACAACATTCTGACTGATGCCACATTTCAAATGCTTCAATTAATTTTTACATTTGTACAAAATATTTTTGAAAAATAAGTAATAGTACCTAATAGATCGTGTCGACCTAACAACAACGTCAAAATTGACTTGTGTTTACAGAGTGTACCGAAATAACCTCACGGTTTAACAATCATGGAACATGTAACCGGATGAAATATTACCGAACGCCTCGATTCACTTCTGGAAAGGAGCGATGGTGACAGATTGTAATATGGTGGTGATTCTTGCTGCTACAGAGAAGCGACGCTACTCAGACTCGCACATTCCGTGCACAATAGATAAACTAATAATGTTTTGACACCAAGTGACAAGTATGAAGCATCACTGTAAGGCCAACCTTACCGATAATCACATTTTTATGAAGCACTATTCAAATGGAAGCGTCTGATCAGTGTATATTATTTTCTAAACTTTTTGAGTCATATTTTATTCGAAGTTTTCACCAATTTAGATAAGTAATCTATTCATGTGAACATTATGAAAAGAAGGATGTGGATGTTTCTTTTAAGGGTCCAAAAAAAGGACACTATAAGAAATACAATTTACTCTAAAGGGTGCAATTATAATCACCTGTATTAACTATAGAATAGAGTTGCTTTTTTATCGACACATTAGAAATGTTGGGTGCGCAAACTCTGTGTATACCTTGCACAGCAAAATCTCTAGAAAAACGGCTGACTTCTTAAGAAATTGCATACTAGATTCTTTGACAACGTAGTTGTAAATAAATAACTAAAAAAGGAGGTTCAAAGTTGATTATATTGATTGGGGAGAATGTCGAATGAATGACCTTTATTCAGGTACATATAAGTTGTTCTTAATTTCATTTTTTTTTATATTTTTTCTCCGTCTATGTGAAGTTTTTCATGGTTTTTATTTTGACAATATTCCAAACAAACCATGATTACAGTAGAAAATCTCACGCCCAGCGGTTTAAAGCTGCTTAAATATGAGACGAGTTTCCATAGAAAACTTAAAAATAAAATAACCAGTAGAATATAAAAGTCGCGAAAAAGTTTATTGCTTCGCTTGGTTCAAGAAAACACAAGATTGTTTTAGTGATAAAACTGTACCTCTATTCCAAACATTATCCACTTTATTCAATGAGAAATTCACACGAATTATTGAATATTTTGCGGCTTCTGGCTGACTTGGCTAATGACAGGGAATATTATCCCTTACGGCAAAATATTTCGAGAACACGTGGCATAATAAGTACATCGTCAAACTTAACAAAAATAACCGCAACACATGATCTTATAAACAGATAAAATCTAAGGTTATATATAGTAGTTCAGAACACTGACCGACTAACGCTAGGACGTCATATTATCTGCGAACCACAAATTCAAATATTAATATAACACTTTTCTATACAAAGGTATAGCCGGCGGAACTTATTGCCTGAGGCAATTTTTTCCAGTCAACCGGTCCCGTTCAATCTGAGACAGGCCAACCCCGGGTAGAAATTTCTAGTGAAAAAACACTTAGAAAAACTCTGACCCGACCGGGAATCGAACCCGGGACCCCGGATCTGAAGTCCACGCTAGTACAACTAGGCTACCGAGGTCGGTAGCCTAGTTGCGGTGCTTGGTCCGAGAAATAATGTGCTACTGCGCATGGTCCCAACATGTACCACGTGTTGTTAAACTCATAAAAACTGTGACGTTTGTCGGTAGGGGTGTGTGACATTCGTTTTTTTTTTCAATATTTTAGCTTTAACACAAAGGAATTTTATGCTTCAATCATATAATTAGGTAAAGGAAGTACCTATGGGCTTTGTTGTGTTGTGCTAGTTGATGAAAGTAAAATGAATTATTATTGATAATTTATCTTCAGTCACGTGACTGTTGAATAAAGGAACCAATTTTCGGTTCAGCGCGTCCTAAAAAGTTCTCTAAATATTTGTACTCTGTGTTTATCCCCGATTTATATTTTTAGTTTTCACAAATGAAAGTGAACACAAATTAACATTTCTCACCTTAATCAAAACTTGAGTCGTTAAACAAAAAGGTATTGTTGTTTTTTTCCTGGCTCGGTTAAATACTAAAAAAATATCGAAAATATCGCTCAAATGTTTGTCTTATTGATAAACAACGATAAATTACTTTTCTTCTTCGTTCATGTCCGCTCCCTGCTTAGCATATTATGGACTCCACAACTCTTCACCGTCAATTCCAAGATCTTTCTGGAATAATCTTCTGACGGGCCTACTGCATTTTCTATTTTTTTCCTGATGATTTTTCGGACTGAGGCGCGTAACGATCTCTAAAAGCTTCCTCAGTAAAGTTTGAAATATTAATACTGGTTAAAAAATCAAACGAAGATAACAATATTTTGATAACACTTTGATAATACTTACTCTGCAATATTTCATGAGCAAAGAACATTGTAATATGAGGCACTGTTTATAATATACTCACCTATATGTATATAGAAAATGTTTTCTAAAATAATATTGTACTTCTATTTTGCTTACTGAATAGTTGATAAGAATACTGTATTATGTTATGTATAAGGTAATGTTTGAAAATGATATGTATTACCTACCTGTAGGGTTAATATGTATCTCCTCACCTTCACATAAATGCCTATGCATTTTTGAAGGGGGGAATATTATATTTAAAAAAATAAAAATAACAGCGTGTACATTTTTCGCATGTTATTTCTGCTGATTTGATTTCAAGATATCGATGACACATGCATTGGATGGAATTATATTGGGTAAACACATTATTAATTCATTATTACAATAATTCGAATTCAACAATCACAGTAAAGACGGGTCAAAGTCTGTCGGGAAAGCTAGTCTAGGTATAAATTCTGAATATATTGAATCTGGCAATCCACTTTCGAGAAAATGATCTGCCCCTTGATGAAGTAAAACATGAGATTTGTAAATATATCCTTTATAATATCAAGATTGAAAATTACAAAAAAAATAAACCTACATAAAAACAATTGTTAGTTAGTACCTAAGTCTGAAAGCTGAATAAAATATTTTTCTGAGAGATCCCTGTACCATCTCGTTAAGTGTCATTCTATGACTTTCATCCCAAATTCGTATTTTAGAATTTTTAACAACCTCCTCCTGCTTTATGGCCACTTGTGTATTTTCTCCAGAAGACAACTTCAATTACTTAACGTGACTTCATGATTTTCGAGTTTGGGATTGTTCTCTTCAACGATCCTTGTACTTGGTCGAGCACAACCGTTTGGGTGAGCACTTCCGAGAAATCCGCTTTGACCCTTTTTTGTGGAATCAATCTTTATAAAACCAATAAAAATAATCACAAACACTTCGCATGAATTCAGGAAAAGGAGATTATTTAAAAAAAAACATGAAATACCTATGTTCAATTAAGATAAAAATAAAAATAAATGTGAAAGACTTGGCCTTGGCTTGTCTTGGTTTTAAAGACTGGCCATCTGTTCGAAATATCACTTTATTTTGTTGGCAGTAAACGCATGAGGCTTTTTTACACCGAAAGCCTTTGAACCGCAGACAACACAGTTCAGATGGTTTCTATACTAGTGTCTGGTTGAGAGTCTTTATCTTTTGTATGAGTTCATGAAATGTGACAGTTTGCAACTAATCATGTTAAGTTGCGTTTAGATACAAACACAAAAAGAGAGAGATAAACAACGCAACGACAAATATACAAATAAACGACAGTGTCGATCATTTTCTATGGAGATGTACGGCTTTTGTTGATTCGAGTCGCCGAAATTAATGTTTAATCGACTATCTTATACTAATATAGGGTGCATTTCTTTCTGTTTCTGCTTGAATTTGTGTTTTTTGGATTGTAATGTTGGAGTAGCAATTAATTTGTCAAATAAAAAAATAATTTGCAGTTCAGAGTAAACTGAAGCTGGAACAACCTTGTATCGCCATTTCCTCAACATCTGAGATAGCGATATTAAAGGATATGGGCGAAAAAACCCTAAAGAACCACACAGTCATGCGAAATAACTAAAAATATGGTTGTAGGTATAAGGCATTTTGAAGTAGAAAATCAACGAAGTATCGGTATGGTTAATTTCAAAGAATAGACAATAACCAGTCTGGAAAAGAGCTGAAAATATTTTGATAAAAATTATAAATAGGTACGTTATCGTGGTATGATATTGAGCAATCGGATGCTATTAGTGTGAAAGAATCTCTCGGTTAATTAATTAGTATATTATAATCTGAACTAATTTCATATGAAAATAATTAGAAATAAACGACAAGATTATTATTCTATGAGGTGCTGGACTTAGAAGATTAAAAAACCATAACCCATTAGAAGCGTTAAGAACTCGATAAACTGAAAGGGAATCTGCTTGTAATGTTGCGTAAATTGTAAACGGCAAGAGCCCAAAACTGTCGTAGAGGATTACTTATTATTTACAATTGTTATTACGGAGAGACAAATAAGGGAAACTAATCTACCAATTTAATTTTGTTCCACAATATCGTAACAATGCCTAACGAGAAAGTTAAATTAAAGATAAACACAACAACAATACATACCTAAAACACAAAGGAGGAAATATTTAAAGGAATGCAAACTTTAAGGGAATAAAAGTATGTAAATACCTTGTAGCAAGATGGTTAGCGCCGTGTTTTCGGATAAACATAAATTAGTAGTACCTAGCGGACAAGGGGGAGGGGCCCCGGATAATGTTATAATTTCAATTAAGATATGCGGCCCCCGCGAGACGGAAATAAGGTGAAATAATCACTTCGGATTTGTTAACTTCACTAATTATAATACCGGGAGTATTAAGATAAGCAAGAGGTTGTATGCAAAGTTGTTCTACTTATAAAATATTCAAAATTAACTGAGGGCCAACCGCAAACATCTAGGGCGCTATACAAAGAAAATCTATGTAACGTGAAGGGATGCGCAAAGTATGAATATTCACCAAAACGAAACAAGAAAATTCACAGCAAAAAAAAACGGATTATCAGGTTTATTGACGTGAACATTATTAGAGTTCTGAAATGTAAGACAGTTGGACGAATTTTCCAACACTATCGGGTGATTGAAGTTTTCTATAACGCTCATTGTCTAGATTGGCGGCTATAAGAATTGATTGAATTTCCTAATTGCGATTGTTGGCAGAAAGTCAGACTCTGAGCCATTACATACACGAAGAATTTGATTGAAGAAAAGAAATATTTACAGCGACAAACTTGAACATAGATTTATGTAGTTATTAATAAATGTTAGGAATTTATAGTTTTATGTTTTGACGGTAGCATTGTTGGTATAATGAATACGTTTAACAATATATTATTTAACTACAAAGCTGTGCTCAATAAACTACTCTTAAAATCTAACGTAAATAATCCGTTAGCAATGTTCAGGATTTGCAATTATTATTTTACAACGGTTCCCAATAGTATCGGGAATATGAAAATGTTAATGTTGCAAACAAACGCATACCAGAACACAACGAAGAGCTAAAACACTATGTTGAATAATATGGATGTCAAATTTACACACACCAACATGTAAACACACAATGCCATTACACTCTGAATTAAAGCTAAATATGCTAATATCAATGAATCACATTGTTGATGGCTCTTAATAATTGTCAGACTATTTAAACAAAACTTAACACACCATAATAAAGTTCCCCGTATCAATGTTACAATCACATTGAACTGAACACATTATGAAAAAAATAATGTTAATCATACTATTTTGAAATAGAGCGAGAACAATACTGATTAAAAGGTTAAGATTTCAACGTCAAAAGGGTTTTAGGTCCCTAGTGCCTTAGCACTGGGAAAATAATTCCAACATGGGGTTGTTGATTTGACCCTGGGATACGAGGAGAATCTGGGAGACTAAACTTGATTGAATGCACAACCATTATAACCAGTCAGTAAAGGTCAGTCTGAAGCTAGAAACACACAGTTGTGTACTGACGGCCCGAAAACATATCTTCATATAGAGCCACAACACAACAGCCTTACTAAACTTGTTTATATGAAACCGATTTTCTTCTGGCGCGCCACAATACAAAAAGACACAATAGTATGTTTCCGCCTTACGTTTGCAGTTAATGTTTTTGCTTTCTGTTTTATTTGTTCTTCGTGGATTAATGGAATCAAAAATCTTGGTTGTTAGTTTAGATTTGATGATTGTGCATACTGGAAAACATAAGTTTAGCGTGAATAAAATAAATTCCTTTAGATACGTAATATTCCCTTTAGTTTCATGAAAGCAAATTCATTATTTGAAAATCTTCCCGAAATATTTACAATATATTATTCATCCAGTCTTTCGACACTTTTAACATATTTTACTCTAATTTGCTAATGAGCGACAGACCTTTTTGCGTGAGCATCGTTCGTTAAAAGAAAAATATGATGTGCGTACATAATTTATGTAAACTAACACGAGGCGAATGTCAACCGAAGTTAATACAAAAGCCTAACATGTTAAGTGAGAATTTGTCACACTGTCTTGTGTGGTATTATAAGCTGTTTAAAATTTTGCTACCCGTGATAGTATAATGTAAGTAAGGCAAAAGAATTATAATAACATACAAGCTTTTGTCTGCGGTATGATAATAGATCGTGAGGCGATAGACACAAAAATATTATATTCCGCCGCTTATTTAGGTCGTGCTGATAGAACCTTTAATGGAAAAGTCACATTCGCGTTGAATTTAAGTTTATCAAGCGTGAAATATATGACATCGGTAGTTATTATCAAAATCATAAATTTATTCTCTGAGAAATATTCGTAGGCAGATTTTCTCCCTTCGTACATATACTCGTACATGTAATGCGTCGCAGTTTTATGAAAAATTGCGGGATTTATTTCCCTTCGGTCAAGGGTGAAGGCTTTAGGAATTAAAAAAACATGACGATTGGATGTATTGTGGGACGAAAGCCAAATCGCGATAATATTAGATTGCATGGGAAAATTAATCATACATGTCTCAACATACTATATTTAGCTGTCTGCTTAAATATGTGTAAATTTAATGCGGGGTATCTATGAGTTCAATATCTTAGAAAAATAATAATGTCATATCCGTGGGAGATTTTCAAAATATTGACGATTTCGATGTCAAAAATGCATTTTAAGACAGCTAAAACTATATAGGAACATGATATAATTTAAGTTTGTTCAAATTGCGCAATAATTTCAAATAAGTATATTTTTTATCATTCTCTCGGGAAATAGAGAATAAATGCATTCTCAGTATCACAGAACATATGTAGCTCAGCAATTAGCGTTACAAACATATGGCAATAAAAAGTCCTGAATGCAACTATCGCTTTACACGCTTACTGGAACATTTCTCTGAATATTTTTTAATCTTCGCCGGGGAACATAAGGGAAGAATGAATGTTCATTGAGTGCACTGATGACGAAATGAGTGTTGGATACCATCTCCCATCATCGAAACACTCAATTATTATAAACGTACCCTTAAAAGAGTGACGTTTTCTCTCATGGTGTCTGAAAGGTATTACAGTAATATGATAAGTTTAATTAAGATATTTTATTATTCCCGAAGATCACAACATAAAGAAATAAAGAATAAAAAAATAATAATGTGACATAAATGTAAGGGAGAACAAAGTGTAAAAGTTGATCTGATAAGGCTTCACGTGTAGGGGGTTGTTGACGAATCACATCGGGTGATAATATTATTCAGTATCTAAAAATGATATAAAAGAGAGTGGAATCGTAGACATGTGGATGTAAAACAGCAGTAGGCTATAAAAACATTACCTGACAAAAGGTTACATTCATAATGTATAAAGAAATGGGGACGGAAGCTTGTCATAACATTTCGGTAATGTCTCTCGAAGAAAGGCAAATGTATCCACCAGTATATACCTAATATTGTATTACGTAACGTTCGTGTTTGTGAGGTGAGCTCGGAGGCCTCGCGTCTTGACGTTCGCAATTTCTGATACGTCAACATTATACGCGCTGAATACTTTATGTGCGACAGGATTCGTCATCAAATTTTATGTTCTTCACTCTCGAATGATTTTCATACATTTGAAAAAAATTAAAATGCATGAAAATATTAGGTATAACACACACACGCATGTTAAAAATGATTTATAAATAGATGATTTTTTTAAATAGAACTAAATGGATGCCACAACAGTAAGGAGGCCGGGTGTCAGCTGCAAAATACATATCTCTACTACATATACTACACATCACGCGTGAACGATTTGACCAATTTCGCTAATTCTTTTTTTGTATTGTTTTTCATTGTCACGAGAAGATTCTTAGGAAAGATAAAGTTAGGGACATTACAACATTTAAGAAAACTTTACGTACCAACCTTCTTTAATTCTTTGGATAGTACACACTTTTCTATTTTTGAACTTTAATTGGCGTTTGATAAACTGAAAGCTGGTTAGAGATAAATAAGAGAAAAAAAACGAAAAAACATTATTTCGATGTTTTGGTCATTGTCATATCATAGTAATCTGACATGAACGGCAAAATTTAAGTGCATAAAACAATCCACAGGTAATTCACCTAAATTAGGTACACACATTAGTATGCACATTGCTCACGCAACTTGCATCAATTAATCTCCAAACGTTCCAAATATTTATGGATTCTTGCGCCGTTTTCCGTAAATGATGGAATTGATCCATTGTGTTCTACTTTTTGCCCCACCACGTGTCACTGGTCAATTACTAAACGTGTTTGAAACTATAGTTTTAGTCGAACGGTTTAGTTGCAGCAAAATATTTTCTCGCTAGAGCAAAACTCTATCGTGTTGTAGGCTGTTCATTTAAAAAAAATCTAACTTGTAAATTGTAGGAACTCGAACGAAGAGATTATATTAGCTACTGGGAACTATCCGTAAGTGCAAGGTTCATATTTCAATATAAGTTATTAGAGATGTAGGTAAACCTCTATTGCAAAAAATCATTCAATACTCTTATTGGAAGTTTTCACAAATTATATATAGAACAAATAATTAATTATATAAGCAAATTTAGTCCAGACTAAACGATATGGGTCGTACGAAATGTGAAACTTCACATTTACCTACCATCATATTGAATTCAATGGTGAATAATTATTAATGAGGCCCTGATTTAGGTCGGACCCCTTCATGTCACTTACAATATATTAGGAATATTAAATTTATTACATCTCAATCGCCTACTTTTGACCAATTTATTATACTCAATACTCGATACAAAAATCATGGACTCGAGATTAATTTTTCAATCATGCCATGATTATGTTTGGCGGCCAGTAGACTCAGTATGTTGATGCATCATTTTTAAATTCTTTAAGAGTTTATTGCACGTCCTTTCCTGGTTAAGTGCACGCAATTGCAATTGGGATGGACTTCGATTCCAAATAAAACAATAATTTTACATAACTGCTAAAATAAAATAATAACATAAAGCTTATTTGTTAGTACTAGTGGTCGGTCCGGTCAGTGCTCGAAATTCGACCACAACAAATTTAGATTATAAGTTTGAACATTATTAAGATTCCTTTGTCACAGACTGAAAGAGCGCTATTTCAAAATTTTCTTACAGAAATAATGACACGGATACGTCAAATATGATATTTTGAAATGTTCCAAGTTTATTCTATGGTTGTTTAATACGAATAATATTAATATAATGACAAATACATCAAAGTGTGTGCGAGTATGAAAAATATAACATTACAGTGTTTTTATACATAATTAAAAAAATATATTAGCATTGCCACCCCTTCTCTATATAAACTATAAGCGTGGGAAATTTCATCCTCCTCCGTCCGCACAATAATTTTCGTAAAAATAGTCACGAAGTTTTTCCTTCACGTATTAATATATAGATTATATTAACATTATTACAACATTTTTATCTCAAATTTTATGTGAGATCGGTGAGTGGCAAATTCGCGAAATGAAAATTAGAAAATATTGATGTGATTAGTTAGTTATGCTTAAGCGGTTTTTTGGTATTGTGAAATCATTATTTTATTTATAAATCTATGTTCTCTAGTAAATACATCTAAGTTCTATCATAACTTAAGTTTTGAAAAATTTATTTGGTTCAGTCACTTTGAAATGTCATCGCAACATTGTGCAACTACTTTGTTTAAATCTGTCAGTATCGTTAAGCTGTTTGTTGATGCAAATATGAGACACAAATATGTATACATATACTTACAACATGGGAGATGTATCACGAGTCCAAACGATAAATTTTGGTTTAGGAAATAGGAAAATCGGGGAGGCTAAGCTTGTAAAAACAATATTGGATTATATGATCCATATTATGTATAGCAGGTAGGCATACGTTCGAAGGGCACTAAAACAGCGAGAGCGATTCACCATACCGCTCCAACGAAACGAATTTGAATCACTACAGCCGTAAAAGCCGAACAAAGTGATTACGTATTTGGAAAACGTAGAACCGAAGATTTATAATATCTCGTTAAACAAACATACCCATGACGAGAGCCGGTAGAAAGGCATATGGTTCGGCTTAACCGATTTAAATCATACCACAATTATCGGACACGACCGCCAATTTCTATGTAAATTGATTGTAACATTATAAAACACGATGACTCAATTCTATGACCGTATATGGTCTATTTTTTGTTATTTTCATAAGGTGATTAATTGTATCTACCGCATAGTAGAAAGTTGAATGGCCATAATTGTAAAATATGAACCATTATAAAATATAGTCATCAAATAAATTTTGAACACTGTAATTATTTACTTATGTAAGAATCCAATAACCGTATTTTGAAACGATTAAAGTCACATTAGATACGCTAAACTATCAAAAATAATTGCTTTAAGTAAAGCACACCTGATGATTGAATACGAAAAAAGTTTAACATCACAACAAACCCGTATTTTTTCAATCGTAATCATACTATTTCTCTGGTCTATTTGATAGTAAAAGTTAAGTAGACTAAAAACGAATTCACTCAACGGAAAAGCCGAACCTCGAGGGATACAAAGACTTCATATAATATTCATGTGACAGAGACGATAAGCAGCGAGTCCTAAATGATGGAAAATACTTTGATTCATATTTTTCTACGGATGAGAAACTTTATCCCAAACACAAAAACCTTGTAGATACTCATAAGCAACGATATCACTGTTTTAAAAACGATCGAATTTAACATTAGCTACAAGTTTTATGATCTGAAATTTTATTTCAAATGATACATTTTAATACAAACTACAATAAGTTTAGAAAATATGCACAAGTTGCCTATGTATTGTAAGGAATTTTTAATTAAAAATGTGTTGGTTAGACGATCTTTTGTTTAAGAATGTTGTAGAAACGTTGGTACTGAACGGTAAATATTAAGAAGATGAATCAAACCAAAAAAAAAAAGGTACAACCTATGGTTTAAAAGCTTTTATGAGTAAAGTTGAAAGCAAACAAGCAGAGGGTCTGCCCACTGTCCATTGGTCGGTGAAGAGCCAGATGTATTCGCTTATGTACTCGTAATATATGGGCACTTGTGTGTAGCGAATGTGCTAAACGTGATGTTGGTATGAAGTACTCAGGGCCCAAAAAAATATAATCCCGAGAGAGAAAATTGTACAATTAGAGGTGAATAATATATTCGGCTACGTACAACAAGATACAACTTGATAATGATAATTATTGTGAAAAAAAAAACTCTCTAAAAAACATTGTTTATAAATTGATGTTGAAATCATCAATGCCGTGTATTTTAATGAGATTTTAATTATATTGAAACTGTTCATATTGGATGAACAAATGAAAAATACGAAATTGATTTGAATGAGACATACACTCAAAAACAGAAATATCCCCTAAGCCTTAAGATGTGTACCTAAATGTCAGAAACATCGACGTTGACCAAACAGAGCATCGAAATGGCAAAGGTTATCCAAAGATCAATGGAGAGAGCAATCCTGGAACCACTCTGACAAATAGATTGAGAAACAATACGATAAGGCAAAAAATAAAAAAAATAAAATGTGTAGTCCATAGAAATGGCGGTGGGCAGGTGACATGGCCAGAGATAGAGTATCGATCTTGGAAACGAAGCACGACTACCAGGAGCGTAGTATAACCTCGTGAATAAAGTTCTTTGTCCAGCAGACAGGAATATGCTGATTAGAAGAATAAACTTTTCAAATCAAAGAAGGAAACGCTAGCGGAGATCAGTTCTGCCAAAACAGTTTACAACGAATCTACCAGGGGGACAAAGATCACCAAAGAGATTGAGAACCGTTCACCCAAAACAATACCAAACTTATGGTTATCTGGAATAGGGGGGTTAGATTTCAAGAAAAGTATTAAAACATGTTTTTATGTTTTGGAAAAATTAACTATTTTTTAACTGTTTTTTGTTTATATATTTATTTCTTTGGTTACCGGTTTCGGCTACCAGCCATCATCAGACCAAACTTAAAACTTTTAAACTTAAAACTCTTAAAGTTTTAAGTTTGGTCTGATGATGGCTGGTAGCCGAAACCGGTAACCAAAGAAATAAATATATAAACAAAAAACAGTTCAAAAATAGTTAATTTTTCCAAAACATAAAAATGTTAGGAAACTGTTTTATAGTAAGCCCAAAAAATATAGAAAAAATATTAAAACATGCTTTGAAATGAACTGCAGAAATACGAAGAGTGACTACCTACATACCTGTTTACGAAAAATAAAGGGAAATAATTATTTCTGCTTATTATGTAAATTCATTAGTATAAAAAGTGTTAATATAGCCTCAGGAGTGTGAATTGACACTGAATTGTTGACGGTACATAATATTGGAATAAAGCCCTCTGTATATCATTGTTTGGTAATAATATTACCTTATTTTCATTAATTCGGCTCACCTAAAGTGAACACAAATACCTCTTTGACATCTTTTTATATGTCGTGGAAGAGGAAATGGTCCGTTTGGAATCATCGTGTTCGAACTTTTATGAGTTTTTGTTTATTCTACCCAGCAAAGTAACTAACGGTAGACGGGCTGGCATAAAAAAGTTTTCCCGTACGATTCTAAAGAACTCTTTATTGCATACCAACCAAAACCACTGTCCTATTTTCGGCAATAAGAATTGCTTTTCTCCTAGTTACTTTCAAAACAATTTACTCTTCCTACTACTTACTTCATAATATTGCAACATTTTCACTGCGTGAACAACCAGAAAAATATGTTTACATCCAACGGAACATCTTCAGACCAAGCCTTCTTGGTCGATCCCTAAACAGGTTCTTAGGTAAAATTTTGAATTCCGATAGCAATGATCGTTGTGAATAAAACTGCAAATAATTAACAACTAAAACAAAGTAAATAGCTATATAGGTATATTCTATGGTCCAAATGTCAAATTCTCCTACAAATTTTGTTTAATCAATACTTCCTTACTTACGAGTCCGATCACCCATCCACTAGACCACTTCACTCCAATATTCGGCAAAAATCCACTTCAATAATTTATAACGTATAATTTATGATGGAAAAGAAGTTGAATGACTACAATAATGTTCATACCTGAGATTATCAATTAAATGGCTAAGCCATCATCCTTGTGGATGGAATGCCAAAAAGGAAAAAAAATCAAGCAAGTATGTACTTTTGTACCTACCTATATGAAAAATGTTATTTTGACCAGAAACTCCTCTAAATTTTCAGAGGGACTTTTCAAGTGATGAAAATATAAAATTTTACAACACGTTTTTTTTAAAGTTGCGTTTATTTTTAAGTAAATACTTATCACTCCAGAATGGGGTGTTTTCTAGGGATATTCCGACAATTCACACCAGATGGCAGCACACCTAATAAGGGTCTAACGTCAAATGTTAGTCCATATGTCATTCATTCTTTTCGAAAGCGTATAGTTGGTGTCTTGCTAAATTTTCTCAGTTTTGTTGTATAGTATATCCTATATAAATATATTCAAAATGAACAGAGACTATTGCACGTTGTTATTACAACAATTCCTACACGCTTTTGTATACAATTGTCTTAGCGTGGTTATAGCCAAACCTAAATTTGACATTTCTCTCAGTGTTGCCAATGGTTCTTGGCCTAATATCGCCGATTTTTTCATACAAAAAGTAGCCCAACTGAAAATTTGGTATCTGGAAAGATGAAAAGTGAGGTGAAAGTTCACTAAAAAAAGGTCATTCCGAAAATTTTGGTATCCGGGTGAGTCGCCTTTAAGATTTTTTTCGTCGCAGATTGCCATTCCGAGTAGCCCAAATGGCGATAAATCGGCCACGTAGGCAACTCTGATTTCTATTAGACCCTGTTTGTCTGTGCTGCCCCCGGTGGCGAAAAGAGTAAAGAAAACAACCCATTCAAACGTGAAAAACCCCTTACGGGTGTACTTAATTTAATTAATGGGTTGATACAAACAATAAACTAACTTGCAAAGCTGATGCTTTTTAAACATATATGTATAAGCTTTCACTTTACTACCGATATGCTAATGAAATTATCCTAAGGTCAAGTTGTTATGCTAACGAGCATTCATGCTCGACAGATTGTAAACGATTCGTTTGAGTATTAGATACTAGAAGTATGACATAATCATACGAAATGATCAGGATGATAGCATTGGTACGTTCACAACTTGCCGGTCATATTGTATAATCATGACAGTAGAAATAGCAAGCAATTGACAATACTAGATATAGGCGCTGGTGAGTGGTGACCTCGTCGTCATATAGTTCAGAACGATATTCTACACTGTGATTTAATATTTTTTGTTAGTGTGTGCGCGTGTCTCATGCTAGCGAGCAAGTACTTCCACTGTGTGGGTAATAATGTGATGTATGGCTGGTGTTATGATGTATGTATAATAATGAACTACGTGCACACGTTGAACCTGTACGGACAATGATAAATAGACAAGTGCACTAAACGCTCGCTAAATGGAATTTCTCTTTTAATTCCAGAATGAGAGTTTTTAGGGAATAACTTTTCACTAAGTAGTTAAAAACGTTAACTAGTTCACGTACACTCGTATATTTTGTGCCCTTTGACGTTTAGAAGGCGGCGAATCTGGGAGGCTCTAAAATCTTGACCTGGCTATAAGAAAAGATCAAAGGGCAGTTCATCAAGACTTGTCTGGATACTCTGAAATTACGGACCATTGCATTTTACAGGATCATGTAATATGACACTGGAGATACAAAAGAGTACCGCAACGACGATAAACGCCCAGATCCCAGCAACATCGACTTTACTGAAACCATAATAAATAACCAATGTAAAAAATATATTATGTTTCATGCCCGCACTAATAAATGTAAAAAAAAAAAAAAATCGAGGTCCCAATACTACTTTTTTGTCGAAAAAAAATCTTAGGTTAGTCTCTTTAAAATGGCAACGCAAGATCGACGAAAGTGCCAGAGTGCAATAAATTTATCGTGTAAATGCACTTACGGCGTTTTTATCCGTTCAATCTATTATTGATGCTCAGCATAATCATTCACATATGCATGTTTACTAGTAGTAGTTTATGACTGTTGAAAATCCATTTCTGAACAAATTCTAAGCTAAGAACGAACACATGAAGGTTTTCTACTGTTTTGAAAATAAAAGACGAAACGAAAAAAAAGAATTATGAGAGATTACTTAATCTAAGTCAAATAAAGTAAATAAAACGATAAACCAAAAATATCTATAGTCCCGTTCAGACCCGCCTTAATCAAAAGAGGATATAAAATGTATCCGGATTGGATACGTCGTGCCGTGATGCGATTGCAAGCATCCCTCTAAAATAATCTCTTAAGCCCAACAAAAAACATGGCAAATTGAATATCCTCAAACTGTTGGTTGAACTAACGAGGCCGTTCATGTAACGAAGTGAGGTAGGTCATACAGTTACATCTATACTTTTTTTTTTAACTTTTTGGCATATCATCACATCTATACTTCAAACTATGTTTTTTTTTTCAACGGATATACTACACAAAAGTAGTGAAATTTACACAATAGAAATTCTCGAAATATGTGATCTGAAATTTCGCTGTAATGAAGCAAAGCTTGAAAAAAAAAGTTTTTATCCGTGAAACTTTATTAAGGGTTATTATTTTTTTACAGTTAACTGCAGCAAATGTAACCATATTCTTTAAGCATTAATTGCATTGCCTGCATTTCAACCATGTTTATTACCTAATGGTTTGAGCTTTCTTTTCATATTTACTTGGTTAACTTGTTAGATCTTGGATATGGGGAGAGACGGTGGTACATGGAAAGGAATGAGAATAATGCGAAAGAATGTGGTGTGGTATAAAGCGTTGTAACAAAAATGAAAGTAAACACTGATATGGTTGAAAGAATGGATGTCAATTATGAAAAAAATATATAAGGAAAGGTGTGAGCAGATGTGGATCGAACACATCGATTCGTCAATTTAAGGAATGTTATGTTGTTGAAAGATGAAAAGGGCGTATATCCTGACAGAAAAGAGTGGAGATCCGTTCTCTCTTCTAGGTCTTTAAAGGACATATCGGAATGGGTAAAAAAATATATGGTTGAGAGCTGTAAAGCTCCATTGGGTAGGGCTACTTCCTATTAGACCCACTTGAAAATTAACTTCTATTCAGGTTAAAACCAACTTCTATGGTTTGATTTCTTTGTATACTAGCTAAAGTAAGTACTCAAAACTTGCTCGGAGTTGAGGTTTCTAAGGTACGTAATATAACGTAAAAGAATGGGAAAATAACTCAAAATACTATTCGTCGAGGACTTATTGTACGCGTACTGTTATAGATCTGTACCAACTACATAATATGCCGATACACATTGAACACACAGTCAGGTACATTTTTGTATTCACGATTGAACGCCGTCGCGTTTTGTGTATGAACAAAACAACGACCGTGTATTTTATAATGTTAGGTTATGACATCATACGCGAATTCGGGGCAGCGAAGTACACAAAGGAACTTAATACAATATCAGTAACAAACAAGCAAGGCTCTTTAAATTTTCGTGAATTATAAACACCATTACATCTTGTCAAATTACGCAGTGAGTTGCATTAAAAGTTGACTCACAAAGCAATGTTTTGATTTGCTAATAAAGATTAACAAAATCTTGTCAAACAAGAATTTGGATCCGCGCCTTTTTCTAATACTTCGTACAGGGAAACGTAAGATTTGAGAGAAATAAGGTTTGTCTCTTCTTCTATCGAGTCTGTCTAACGATGTACCTCAAACAACAGTCTCCCTCTCCAAATCGCCCCTTTCGTCAACCAGCCTTTTTTTCTTTTCGTATTTATTTATTTATTTCACAATATACGGCGATAATGCCTTTTACAAAAAAAAAAAAACAATTATAGTAGCGACAATAATAAGCAGGTATAAAAATTACACAACATGACAACAGCAGCAAAAATATGAACCTTCTCAGCTGTTCTATGTAGCTCTTTCAGAGACGAGATCTGCAGCAGACTAGAGGAGTCGGCTTTTCTCTCCGACTTATCTGATATGATCTGAGCAGTTAATTTAAGCCATTTGTCAGTCTCGAAGTATTAATAACATAGATATTTTCTAAAACAAGGGCTATCTATAAACATTATTGCATACTCAAAAAATTTGAGTAAAACAACACATAAATGAACGCAAGTATGATCATAGATTAGTGGCGTTCATAAATGATTTTTTTTTTTATAAAAAATGAATCTGTGTTCACTCAAAGTGAACACAAATACACTCCTTGACTCTTTCACAGTAAGCTACTTAAAGCTTGTGTCGTGAAAGAGGAAGATGGTCGGCACCTGGGATCGAACCACGACGTCCGCAGTACGAAAGCCGGCGTTGTAACCGCTGGGTCACCAACCACTTCGTTCCTCATTCCTCATTATTCCGATAAAATTGACATAAGCTTTGATCAAAGCAAATAAACAAGATTTTTTTGGACCTTTAAGGTTCTTGAGAGAATAAAATCATCCAACTAAAAAAATATCTGTAAAAACTTACGAACGTCATGTCGGTATTGAGGTTTTTGATCTTCATCATTTACCTGGAACAAAAAAAAGGATTAAGTATTTTTAATATTCTAGGATATGTTTACTTTATAATCTCCTGTATACAAAAAAATGGTATTCGTAATTTCTAAGAAAACAAACACAAGGGGAAATTATTACAGTAGTTAATAAAATTCCATGGGAAAAGATAGAAATTTTATTTTAATTTATACCATGAATTCAAAACCACGGGTCTAAGTAGATACATTAATATAATAACACAATTATCTTTATGGATGAGGCTTAGGCCCGGCGCAAGTTAGTACCGAGCCTTAAATAGCATTTTTTCAAAGCGTTATTTCAAAATTGATATCATTCAGGAAAAATAACAACTAATGACTCTAACAATTCATTACAATGTTCGATTTTTAAATGGAACAAACCACTACGGGCTTACGACCGTCTTCTACTGTTATTTCGAAGGCTGGCTTAGTGTGATCACTTTACGTTAACATCGTTCGCCATTAGGTGGTAATGTTTGTCTCCGAAGCTTCTAATCATGAGAATTCTCAACATGTTCAACACGTCGAAAAATCTCATGTATGCAACAAGTAGAAATTTAATAATAAATGAAATATAGAGATAAAAGTTGGAAATTATTGAGAACAAGAGAGCAACCAAATTTAAAGACTGCGACTGCTGTCATGGATTTGGCGCCAGGATATGACTATATCCATTTTTGTTACTGTCTCATGTTTACTTACTGTCTCATCTTTGATATCATTCAACGAATTTTCAATTTAACTGTAGTAGATTCAATGCAAAAACAACAAAAGCTAAGAAATACAAAACATATGGATTACAATAATTTATTTAATTAAATTAACATAACGTATCTTTCATAATGACATCAAAATAAAGCTGCTTTTTGGGGATATTAATGAAAAACAATGTGTTTTTTTTTTTAATTAAAAATATATTGTGAGAACACGATGAGTAGTTAAAACAAAAAAACTCATTCTTATGTTGTTTTTAAGCATTGAAAATATTAACAACTTAAGATATGACCCTTCACATAAGTTCATCGCATTACTGTAATGATTATTAAACGATCAATTTTTTGAAGAACTCAACTCAAAAACGATACTAAATATTTGGTTAAGAAAGGGATTTGTAGGTATAGATTTTCTTTGTGATTAGATTAATAAGATAGCAAGTATCCACCCACACTATCCGATGAGTGATCTCTCCATCGAGAGTATTGTTGACTAATGGGCCAAGCTAGATGAAAGTCTTTTACAAGCATTGTTTTACCAATTTTCAATCGCATACTGAAAGCAGAGTTCATAATAATTAATTGATATGCGAGAGAGGACATCTTCAGATTTTTTGATATAATATAGGTACATAGGACTAAAACACACCCCAAATTTTGAAATAAATACTCAATATATTATCTTTTAATCTGCTCTTTTTTAATAAAACAAGTCTCGTTTTTTATACGTAAGTATATTTAAAATGTACTATATCTTTTTTTTAAAAAAAAAAAAAAAAAGATATCCATTATTTCGGATTACATCTGTTATTTCGGATAAGTACATATAAAATAGACGATGTATTTTATCTCCTGTCACCGTTTTCAGGCGAAACAATATTTTTTTTTTTTATGAAATTTTACCGAAGAAATTACCGAAAAAAGTGATATATTGGATTTTTCGACGGAAAAAAGATTGAATGAGACGCTAACCAGGGTCGGGCTAGATATAATCCAATTTATCCGACAAAACAAGGTTCAGAAGCTATTCGAACCGGATATCTCGGGATGGTCTTATTAAATTTACAATCCCCTGGGCTACGTGAAATCGGTAAACGAACATTAGAAAACTGACAAAACTATATAGCGGCCTACCCCGTGTCTTATGTTAACACCACCATTGTGTCTATATTGGGCCCTAAAATAAGCAATTATTATTTTCTTTTTTTCAAGCATATGAGAGATAAACAAAAATGGATGATTTTCGCTTTTGCTAACACCGTTATTGTTTTATTTTACTTTAAATGCAACACTATCATTCCATTTTGCACTTCGCCGTTTTCAGAAAAGCAGTATAGGTGTAGGTGAATCTAGGCAACATTCACATTGGTTTTTTTATAGAAATTTAATATCATTTTTTTACGCATTTTGATCAGTTGCTGGACTAGGACCTCTTCATCTCTTTCCTAATTTTACGTCGCGTCGTCGATCTGGTCTGCGATTTTTCTATGTGTTTCTTTTGTGTCGCTATTTCAAAATATGTAAATTAAGTAATATGTAACAACTAATGACTCTTAACAATTCATTACTTACTGATGTTCGATTTTTAAATGGAACAAACAACTACGGGCTTACGACCGTCTTCTACTGTAATTTCGAAGGCTGGCTGTGATCTTGCGTTTCAAGACTCTGCGATGAAACAACACGCCTCGGCCTTCGAGTCAATGCCAGTAAGACGGAGCTCATGGCGAATAATGCCTGCCCCGATAAACAGCTACCGATAACCATCGATGGTCACCAGGTCTCCCGGGTGGATAAATTTAAGTACCTGGGAGCAACCATTACCACCACTGGTGACCTCGGGGCTGAGCTCCCGATACGTATCGGTATGGCAAGTGGCGCCTTCAACAACATGACCAAGATATGGAAGGCGTCGGCGTTTAGTGTCGAGACGAAATGTAAACTGTTTGATGCGTGTGTGTTGCCCATTCTCCTGTATGGGTGTGAGTCCTGGCACCTGACTCTGGCCCAGGCACAAAAAGTATCTGCATTCGAAACGAAGTGCCTCAGGAGAATTTTGGGTATAAGATGGTACCACCGCATCACGAACGACGCTATACGCCGGCGCACCCAGCGTGAGCCCATCACCTCTACTATTATGTGGAGGAGATGGACTTGGCTGGGACATGTGTTAAGGATGCCGAATGACAGTTGGCCGAGGAGAGCGCTGTTCTTCCTCCCATCAGGGTCCCGGAGACGAGGAAGACCCTCTCATACTGTGTTCCGCTCCTTCGAGGCAGAGCTGAGGAATCTGGACATGGTGTGGGAGGAGGTCATTAACGTTGCGCAAGATCGAGCGCAATGGAGAGCTCTTGTTGCCTCCCTATGCCCCTAAGTGGGGTCTAAAGGGAGTTTGGATTTGGATTGGGCTGTGATCACTTTACGTTAACAACGTTCGCCATTAGGTGGTAATATTTAATGTTAAGCCGATCGGTTAACCATTTCGTCGCTAGGAATATCCATAAAAATCTATAAACATTTCACAAATATTGTCTAATATACCTATATAAAATGTTTTAGTACTTGGTAACAATCACACTGATAAAGAAATAAATACTAGGGATTATATTTATAACCGGTAGGTTAAAATAGAAGATTCGTATTTTATCGAGCACTACTAACATAAAAATATCTCAATCAAATTAGTTCGTCATCATTTCCTTTATTCGCTATATCGCCACGATCTAATAGCTGGGTACACACGTAGCGATTTCTCTTTAAGATTTGAACGATAATCGTTCAATCGCTCAAATCTTAGCGATAAATCGGCACGTTAGTGGTGTCTGAAAGATCAACGATAAATTGGTCAAATCGTTCACCGATAAATTGGTACAATTTATCTGCTGTGCAACACACACGAGAAGATTGATTCAAAAGTTAATACAAATATTAACGACTAGCTGACCCGTCGAACTTCGTCCCGCCAGAGAATTATTAATAAATAATATTAACTTTTGTTGACATAAATGGCCATCACTGACATTATCAAAAATGAGATTTACAACATACTTAAATATAGAATAAATATCAATTTGGCAAGACAGAACAAAAATTATATAAAATAAAAATAAGAATGTCAATCTTAAAAATGATTAAAAAAGAATCAGAAATAATGGAGCATGCAGTAATATAATAGAGATGTCAACTATTATCAACAAAAGCAAATTAAAAATTAAAATATGTCATGTTAATAACATACCTATATTATGTGTATCAAATGATATGAATATAATGTCATTATGTCACCTATTGATATTTGATTGAAGCTTTTACACTAAAACACTTCAAAGCATATTCGATAGATGGCAGCGACTAATTAACATTTTGTTCATTAAAAAATATTAATTTTATTGTCTATGAAAAAATAATATGAGAATGTGTAATGACACTATGTAAAACAATATGGAGGGATAAACTGACATTTCATAAGTAAAATAAGCTAAATAATAATTGTTTTACTTTGTTGCAATGTTTTTAAGTACTTCTATGGAGTAAAATATTTTAAAATTTTTATCAGGTCTGGTAGCTACATAATTACTCATCTATCTGGCTACGACAGTTTGACACAAAATGTGGCCATAAATTTTTTAAAATGTGTCAAATAACAAAATGGAGGAAATATTTTTCCAAAATCTTTCTTTAAATCTTTATTTATTGAGAATAATAAGATTTGAATAACATTTATATGTATAACAAATCAATCTCCAATTATTTTATTACATTTTCATACAGTAATACCAAGATTCCATTGTACGTTTACATCAGTAATTTTGTTTCCAAAAGATGGCTTACTGTCTTTTGTGAAAAATTTGTATGAAGATCTTAAAAAAATAAAGTTTTTTAAATAGCTCTAAATATATTAAAGTTAATTTATCAAAGAGTATTTAAGAACACTCTCTGGAATTTTGCACGGCTTTTCGCATATTAATATCTGACCTTTACGTTTGTTTTCTATGATTGATGCTGTTTCAAATATATAAATAAATAAACGGACTAAAATATTATGTAGAATAATCGACGATATCAATCCGAACCTTTTGTTTGACAACAAAATATGACGTATAGTGAAGTATTAACCATCCATGGATAACCAAAGATAATAATATAATTCAACACAGTTAGGTACTATTAAATTATTTTATGATGTATATTTTTGATTTACTTATATAATGGTCTCTTAAAATATTTAGACTTATTAAAAAAAAAAATTTCACACAAAAAACCACTTTAAATGTGAAGAAGAATTATTAAAAAAATCATTCTTATTTTGTTTTCATATTATGAAGCTAAGACAAAAAATTACATATTAAAAAGTTCGTCTATGGTAACCTACTGTCAATTATTGTTATTCTGACAGCCAAACAAAAACAACAGGAATTCTATTTTCAAAAATTTTGTAAGTTTTTTAATATATTGAAATATTTTTGTAAGTAGGTACCTAAGCTATATTTAATTATTAAGATTTTTACCTATCATGAAGTTTTTAGTTGTGAATTGTAAAAATATGGGTATATAAAATATGATACTTTGAAATTGCTGTCCCTCCTGTAACTAAACTTTAGACAGATTTTGATGTTTGTTTTGTAATATTGTTTTCTAGGCATGGAGTTGCAGTCTATCTGAAATAATAATACCTGATACATTATGCAGTCTAAATGGATTTAATGAAGATCTTAAAAAGGTATAAAAGCTACACTTTTAAACAAATAATACTATGAAAGATTCCAAATGAAGGTTTTATGCAGAGCATATCATATCAAATATGTATCTAGCAGTTGATTGTTTTATTCTAATTTGAAGTTCATAAGTAGTTTGATATACTTTCTAAATCCTTAATATTGATTCTAATCAAATTCTCATAACATGTATTTTTAAAACAAATCCCTGAAAAAGCAAAATTTTCTAATGTCGTCTTATATATTTGCAACCATGGCCATGTAATCACTGTATTTTGCTTTCATATATTAATAGAATTGGTTTTTTTTAGGTCAGAACACTCAGAACCTTGCAGGGATTTTGGATATATCAAGAAATATTTACCGAATGCTTCAACATACAACATGCTGTGTTTTTTAAAATATTACCCACCTTGTTTTGTGATGAATATAACATTAAATAAAATAAATTAAAGGTAAGAGAACATAAGTTTGCATTTATCTACATAAGAAATTTGAGTTCGATACAGTTTTGTGAATACATATTGTGGATAAATCAAGTGAATTTTACTTTACCAAAATACCTACATATCTGATTCTTTTCCAAAATAAACAGGAAGTATTACTTAATTATTATGATGTGTGTAAAACCAAATATATTTTTTGACTATAAACATACACACATACCTGACAAATCCATTATAATCTTGTAAAATAGGAACGTCATCACTTCCTGTCAGATTGGCTTTCTTTCAACGTTCTGTTTTACCGACCAAATCTACTAAAGAATATTCATACTCATTTCAATTTTCAAATATCATTTTTTCTCTAAAATCTTTATGAAAGAACAATTTTTAGATTGAAATGTATTATGAATTTAATTTAATGTATCTTTATTATTTTTTACCAACATTTAATATGATTTTATCAGGTATGTAGCTACATAATTACTCATCTATCTGGCTACGACAGTTTGACACAAAATGTGGCCATAAATTTTTTAAAATGTGTCAAATAACAAAATGGAGGAAATATTTTTCCAAAATCTTTCTTTAAATCTTTATTTATTGAGAATAATAAGATTTGAATAACATTTATATGTATAACATATCAATCTCCAATTATTTTATTACATTTTCATACCGTAATACCAAGATTCCATTCAACGTTTACATGAGTAATTTTGTTTCCAAAAGATGGCATCTGTCTTTTTTGAAAACGTTGTATGAAGATCCTAAAAAAATAAGAGTTTTTTAAATAGCTTTAAATATATCAAAGCTCATGTGGTTAAATATATTTAAGAACGCTCTCTGGCATTTTGCACGGCTCTGGGCATATTAATATCTGATCTTTATATATGTTTTCTACGATTGATGATGTTTCAAAAATATAAATAAACGGACTAAAATATTATGTAGATAATCGTTCCAAATTATCGGCCGATAATTTGGAACGATTATCGTTAAGATATTTTCTGAGCGATTTCTCATAACAAAATAATCGTTCAGTTAATTTGGTACGTGTGTGCTGGACGAACGATTTATCTTTCCAATTCAAAAGATTATCGTTCGATCGCTGATCTTTCGGAAATTCATAAAATTTGAGCGATAATGATGACGTATATTTTTTTCAGTTGGATATAAACATCATCATAGTTCTCATTATATTTACTCCACCTGAACTTACGTTAAATTAACGTACCTATGTAACGGTATACTTGTCTCCCTCTTCTTTGGGACCCTGATGGGAGGAATAACTGCGGTCTCCTCGGCCAACTGTCATTCGGCATCCTTAACACATGTCCCAGACAAGTCCATCTCCTCCCCACAATGGGCTCACCCTGGGCGCGCCAGCGTATAGCGTCGTTCGTGATGCGGTGTTACCATCCTACGCCTAGAAGTCTCCTGAGGCACTTCATTTCAAAAGCTGGGGTTTATCGTTATTTATTCCAGCTAAATCTTTTACACCACACAGTTGAGCCGTGTATATACAATATACATACATCGGAAACCACTTGACCTGGGGCCTAAATGCATTTTTAGATCGCCAGGCATATTCAATAGACCATTAAAGATGTCAGTTGACATTTTGCTGGCTCTCATGTTATGGTGTGTTTTCCTCGGAATACGGTACAGCGATAAATGTGTCAGTTTAGAACATTGTCAATATCAACGAAGTGCCTCAGGAGAATCTTGGGTATAAGATGGTACTACCGCATCACAAACGACGCTATACGCCAGCGCACTCAGCGCAGGCCCATCACTTCCACCATTACGGAGAGGAGATGGACTTGGCTGGGACATGTGTTAAGGATGCCGAATGACAGTTGGCCGAGGAGAGTGCTGATCTTCCTCCCATCAGGGTCCCGAAGACGAGGAAGATCCTCTCATACTGTGTTCCGCTCCTTCGAAGCAGAGCTGAAAGGGTTGGACATGGTGTGGGAGGAGGTCATAAGCATTGCGCAAGATCGAGCGCAATGGAGAGCTCTTGTTGCCTCCCTATGCTCCTGAGTGGAGTTCAAAGGGAGTTTGATTGATTAATTGATAAATCAAGATTTATAAAAGTACTTCTCTTATGAGCCTTGTCGGGTCCCACCAACGTTGGATGTCACTTTGGAGAATTTTCCCCTGTCCAGCGCTGCCCGGAACAGCTCCTTTATAGTTCGGATGCCGATCCACTCCCTTACAGGAACATGAAAATGAAGTCAGAGTAGGTATTTTATTTTACCGATATGAAGATCTTGCCCACTTTAAGTAGGTACCTATTAACGTATAGTTTATTTTTGTCTATTTAAAAAAATATTCTATAATAATGTTATGACTTCTGTTTAATTCTTATCTGTCATTCTAGAAAATATATGAATTAGTTTCGTCGGGCTAGATAAGGGCTCATACACACGGCTTAAACAAGAACCGTCTGAAATTCGGCACTGTGGGAAAAACCGCTGGCGATTTCTCAGTGGTATCATGGATTTCGTCAAAATTTTCATGGAAAGTGGAAAACCTCAGTTTGCAGAAATTCCTAAAATTTCATATATAATTTTGATTAGGGAGCACTCTGTTTAAATATAAGTTGTTTTCTTTTTTCTTAATAAATTGATAAAAAAAAACTTTGATAAAATAAAAATTTCTCTAGGAAATATACGCACTATTGCATACGCCACGTACGGGTGTATGTTTTTTAATGAATTTGGGCTAATTAAAAGTGAACGCAAATACATTTAGAAACATTCACACACACTATCATCATCATCATCATTAAGGGTTGCGTCCTCCCTTACCCCTGGATGTTTCAGGAACCTAAGTTTTCATTTCATCCAGAGTTTATAAGCCAAAAAAAAAGTAGACAAAAAGTGCAAGGTTTCAGAATAAAGTCGGAAGGACTTCATCTGACGCGCAAAGAAGAAAACAAAGAAAAAGATCCCTGCAACAAATAATTCATTTAAGTGTAAATTAAAGAAAAACTTCAGATTGAGTTGACAATTATAATTAAATTAAATTGCGGAAATTTTAAGTTTAATTTGAATTTTAACAACCGTTAATGATTCCTCCCAACAACTACACCATAACCAAATCCCACCAAATAATAAAAAGAAACAAGCTACAACATATACTCAAACCAAAAATAAACCCATCACCGTTTTTTACTAGATTAAGCCCATACCGCAAAAAAAAATGCACCCACAATAAAAGTTACAGTGGTAATGAATTTTGAAACACGCATCTCAACGAGACTACGTGAGTGGTGCCTCGCTGACGGGCTGCATCAGGTTATCCCATTGCTCTCTCCAGTCCTCCGCGAAGGCGCAAAAACAAAACACACACACTAAGAAAGAGTTGTGTTGTGAAAGTGGAAATGCACAGGGATTCGAACCCACGACGTATGTTGTAGTAAGAAAGCCGCCGACTGAACCGCTGGGTTTCCTCTTCAAATAAAAATGTACCTACGCGTTTCAAACAGACGCGGTTTTTTTAACCGCGCTAGGTCTGCACCCGTAGTGTGTTGTGGCCCTAAGTAATAAAACAAAATCAATTGTCAATTTTTTTTTGATATTTTGAACATTTTATATCACAAAAATATGCACTTATAATAATATATTAAATACATCGTTTTTGATAAAAGGATTTTCCTTTGAGTTCTGTTGAGGAACGACTATTTTACACAGCACAAGTCACCATTTTCAATAACACCGTATTACTTGACGCTCTTCTGGTGGAATAGCTTTTCTCATCACAGTGTCCTTTTTGGTCAAGGCACCCTTTACTAAAGACAATAAAAAGTTAAAAGTATTTTCATCCATGCGCAAATAGTTCTTAAAATCATCAGGATCATCTTCTTGTATCACTTTCAAAAGCTGCATGTGATGCAGATCTTTCTTCAATAACCACGTTTTCACCCACTTTTTTCTACTTTTACTTCTTCTGAGCCGTTTATGATGGTGTAACCCATCATCCCAAGGGAAAGCAGGTAACCAAGATCACTGTTATGTACGTCTAAGTTCATAATAAAATTAACGTCAAAAGTTCAGGAGTAGTAAAAACGGTGAGAACTATGATGATGTTTACATCGAACTGTCATATCGAAGTGATACATACGTCATCATTATCGTTCAAATTTTATAAAACTCCGAAAGAATAGCGATCGTACGATAATCGTTTGAATTTGAAAGATATATCGTTCATAATTTTGATACGAGAAATCGCTCAGAAAAATTTGCACGTTAGTGTCAAACGACCGATATATCTTAACGATAAATCGTACGAAATTATCGGCCGATAATTTGGAACGATTATCGTAAAGATTTATCTTTACGTGTGTGCCCAGCTAATGTGGTGTTCATGGGCACGTGTTTTAAGTCAATAAAACCCCAAATCGTTGTACAAAAATAGCAAAATAAACGAAAATTTCTCATTAATCAATCTTGATCAAATAGGGCTATCCAAAATTATCACGGAAATCTCGAAATTTCATCTAGAACGCGGCACGCCATGGTGAAACACATCGGAACCCTTCACACACACCAAATTACTTCGGACTTAGTGCTTTGAATGAGCACGACGCAATTATTAGTAACATACTTGAATGTGGGACTAAGTCGTTAGGGAGAGATTCTTATCAGGAGTTTGCCTACCTTAAAAGCGTTACTAGAATATTTCGTTGAATTTGATGTTTCCTTATAATCATTATTTTGACAAACTGGGTTATACAACTTTTCTCGTAAACAGCTAATTTAGTTTAAAAAAGCGTGTTCATTCTTTCACGCTAAAAGCCATGCACCGACATATTAATATGCTTTGTTCAAATTCAAATAACTTGCGGCTAGCGTCAAAACTATTCAAAGCGTATTTCCTTAAATCTCTAATGAAATTAATGTTATTTCAAAGAATTTAAAGAAACACAGTCGTACCCTAATATTTTTTTAATAATTCTCGTTCGCTTTCGTTTAAATCAAGTAGTAGGCACTGTTAACTAAACATTTCACAGCATAATGTAAACAACAAATTTGAGGTAACAAACGGATGGGTGTGCATAGGTTATGTTATATTTTGTTTTTTTTTTTTAGTACGAATTATTATCTAAATAGCGTAATATTCACAATATTTTCGTGGTTGTTATGTTAATGCAATAGTTAAAGAGCAACTATAAATTCATCATAATGATCTCGCACCAAGTAAATTAACAAAACCTAACAAAATGTAGAAACAAAAGAATAGATCGTTTTCACTTATCTAATAAATTCAAAACGACATTGGCAAACTGCAGGATCCGAATACAACCATCAACGAAGAAAATGCTAGTTTTAAATAAGGGTCGTATAAATACTTAGTAAGTATTATAGTTAAAAAAACGTTTTTTACACAGACAAGCTCTTTCATACGCGTTTTCAATAAAGCTTTCTTATAACACGTTGGGGTGGTATTTTCTAGTCATTGTTGAGATGTCAATAGATTTCTTCATCTTTCATACGTGAATGAAACGTGCAATGCAGATGAATGTACGTACACACTTGTCGATACCTGAAAAGATACTTATGAGAAACCCTTATGATAGGCTTACGGGGGAAACTAGATCCCTGCAATTTAGTTCAAAATACCTTGAACACTTGAGAGTTTAAAAAAGTTATAACACTTATTTTAGTTATTTTGTATAGGCCCTATTGTTCGGCCTTAGCTAGACTTAAAAACTGATAACGTACAAAGATGTCTAAATTTATAAGGTTTTGTTAATGTTTATACATAAAAAACTTTGACAGACCGAGTGAAGAACACTAGAATCAACGAAATGTGTGGGGCTGATGATATAGTTAGATGGAGCAGACAGCAAAGGAGGGAATGGTATAGCCATGTCCAGAGAATGGACACTACCAGACTCCTTCATATCACTCTGCACAACCAGTCCCACGGTACTTGCCCGAGAGGAAGACCTTTCAAAATACATATGTCAAGACGGCTGGGATTCCAACTCACAAGAGTAGCTTCGATTCGCCATCTTCCGCCTTCATTAATGGCTCATACATTTGACGTTAGATCTTCCTTTCGAAGACTTCTAGTTGCTCTTCGTCACTTTTTGTCAGCGTCAAAACCAACAAAAAGAAGATTAGCAACTGTCTTAAATTTTATGATATAATCTTTTTGGGAATAAATTTCTGTGCCATAATACTTGTGTATTATCAATTATTCTCAAAATTAACTTTATGAAATCTGTACACACAAAACTTCCTATAAATCAATATATATTAAATAAATTACTTGTAAGTAATTAAAGAGTTATTTAAGTTCTGCGTTTAAATTAGAGTAAGTATGAAATATCATGTTTAAGAGTGAAACTAGACCGAAAACTAAATAATTAAATTTCTAAATAAATATTGATAGAAATATCGAATTTCCCAGAATAATAAATACTCTAAAATCAACATGAAATCGAAAATGTAAATTTACAAAGTACAAAATATCATCTGAATTTCTGACTTATTTTGTTTATCTTATGAAACATTAAATATTCATATCTGTAATTAAAATATAATTACACGTAGGTATATTTCCTAAAAGTCTTCGGTATAAAAATAATAATATAACGCGAAGGCGTGCTGTGTGTTAATTTTTGTCCGACAACGCTGGTCTTTTTCGCTGAGAAAAAAATGTTCTACCGGTGCCGCGGTGGTAGAAACGAGAACTAATACAGGAAATATGAATTAAGAGTTCTCTTAATTAAATTTTCCCCACATTTGGTTGACAAGAACTTACCTATAGCCATCATTTGCGCCACCAATCGAATCCTAACCCATTATTGTTGACTAAAATTGTGCAACCGTAATACCTGTACTTCACTACTCGCGAAGTTGATCGAAGATAGGCGAATACGACACTGTGGAGACTGGAGAGGCACTTCGCCTTACTTCGTCCAACCTCGGCTCCACTCGTGCGACCTCCGTATGTGGTCGGTTTTTGCTGCCACTTGAACATTATCCTCGAGTTCCTCGCGAAGTAGAACGAGTGTGGCGACGTACTTCGGACTTTGGTCAACTTTCCCGAATACTTCGTCGAGGAACTTCGCGAGAAGTGTAGTGCAGGTATAAAAACAAGCACCGAAGTCCGTCACATCGCGACCCCTAGTTATCCATAAGAAAAGTTAAGTGTGACATTTCTTTTTTTATTACGATTCCCAAATAATAAAACGAAATAATATCAGACGGGTACAAGAAAGTAGCGGAGGAATTTCACACTTATATTCACCGAAGGTAAAATGGTGTTGGAATATCGCAATAAGATTTGATGATTAATAAGCAAGCTTAATCTGAGTCACAGATGACTGGATGCGAGCGAGGTTGTTAGTGTAGGAGTCATTATGTTACCTGAGAAACGGGTCAATAGTCCCATTCAAGCGCGCTACTAACATTTTATAAAATCTTTACATATAAAAATGAATTCCTATATTTCTTGGTCACGGCATCACGCATGAACTTTGAATCTATTTCGCTAATTCTGTTTTGATTGTCTTATGTCAGGAGAGTATACTTATGTAGGAAAAAAAATATAAAATATGGCACGGAACGTAAGAAAATTAGGTGGGATTTACCAAAGTCTACCCAGAAGTCAATGGTTGGCGTTGAATCGGATCCGCAAGGGACACGACCGATGTGGTCAGATGCTCCACAGATCCGTGAATATCCTGCCTGTGACTGTGGAGAACCTGTACAGAGTACCCAACATATCGTGGAGACTTGCCCCAACCCGAGAGCGTTCCTTGGCACATATAACGAAATACACAATGCCACTCCTTGCAATGGTTTAATAACTTAGAGAATGCTCTTTAATGTGTCTACTAGATGCAATAGTGAAATCTTTGCTTTTATTTCTTGTCTTCTGATGATAGTACCTCTTGGCGACTAATAAATGCCAAACGATAATAAAAATAAGAAGAAAATCGAAGAATCCTTTTTATTGCCCATCACACCGTGTCCCGTTATGTGTAGGCAGAGAGAACGGACCTCCACTCTCTTCTATCCAAACATACTTCTCCCACCGACATAACATTTCTCATACAACCTCTACTGGTGCATCGGTCGGAATTATATTGATAAAATAATTAATTATTATTTTAATTCGAATTCAACATTCATAGTTCAGGCAGGAGAGTCTGTCGGGTCGGCTAGTACTGTATGAAAGCAGTCGGAATGTCGAGGTTCGTGTCGCATTAAATTAGGAGACATGACACAATATTAGTACAGACTATATACGAATAAAATAAATCATTTCCAGAAATTTGTTTGAGCCATTGTCGTTTTATTCATGCGATGGAGAAATTATACAAATTGTTTTAGAGTAGGTTCGTATGCAACCTTTTTTTTTTTTTCTATTAAAATACGGTGTCCACTTAGATGGATGTAAAAATAAAAACAAAAGTGTTGGATTGTATTGCATTTTTATTTTGTCTCTCTTGAGGGAGGGTGCAATTGCTCCATAAAACAACATTTTCTTAGTACCTACATATTCAAATGAAGCTCTTCTAATTTTTTAATCCAGCTTTTTAGTCCTGTACTCTTTCTGCTGCATTACCCTTCTGTGATGTGCACTCCCAATTATTCTTCCATCTTATGGAAGACCGTAGGTATTGATTTGCGAAAAGCTTTTACAGCTCGAAGGGTATGTAAAGTCATCAACTTCAAATTTCGGTCTCTTTCTCGAAGGATTTGTGTAAGCGATATATTCCTTTGAGTTATTTCATTTTGCTGTTTCGAAGGACATTATTTATTTCTGGCAACATCAGAAGTGGATTCATAAATTGTATATTATCCTCACAGATTTCCTTGCACGGATTTGTTGAAAGGTTCGTTTAATTAGATTTTATTCATTCCTATGGATAGATTTTGATTGATTATTTAGTAAAAATTCACTTAAATTTATGTGACGCAAAAATAAAAAAAAATCGATATAAAATATGAAAGTATATATTATTATTATTTTTATTATTATTATTATTATTTGTAGTATTTACCTATACCTATCTTAAACAAAATAGATATTATAATTAATACAAAATAAAAAGAAAAGTCAAAACAAAACCTTTAAGATCTTCTCATATTACCCATTTTTAAAACACACGTCAATAAATACTAGCTTTCCCGACAGACGTTGTCCTGTAGTCCTTTCTATGACTATGAATACTGATTTTGTAATTTATACAATAATAGATACGTTTAAAACATGTTTGATTGTTAAAAAAATATTTCTGAAAGCTCGAAAATAATTCTACCAAAAATATGTCAATGGTTGTCAAGTAAACAATAATTTAGTTACTATAGAATTTTTCATAGATGCCGTTGGCGTCGCAGTAAATCCGATACATACTAACTTTAAAATTATATTTTTTTATTAAATCTTATCCATTTTTTTCAACTTTTTATAAGTTATTCTGTTATCCGGAGCAGAGAAGAATCCAAAAAATCAAACATCGGAAGAATCTGTTCAGCCGATCTCGAGTTATAAGTGTTCGCACTAACCCGACTTTCTTATATATCATAGATTAATTACCTTTGTTTATAAAATTCGTTATTTGGAAGTTAATTTGGTAGTATATCAATTTAATTATCATAAATTACAAGATAAATTCAAAGTCTTATTAATTAAAGGATCATTTTAATCAAAAAGTCACACATAATTTCACATAGGTAATTAGATTAGTCTCATTCTCTCTCTCTTTCTTCACTAAAAATTAAATATAAATGTTCCAAATTTTCTCTACTGAATTGTGACACAGATATCTATTCGTTCCTACTGACATTGAGTAAAGTTCATAAAAGTTGTTTTTTGTCAGTTGAAGGAAGTTAAATTCCTATAATGAATGAAAAGATAAGAGATTGAAGGAATAAATTAACTTGAAAAAGTCAAAAGGTTTTTTTTTCATAAACAATCCGACAGAGATATAGCGTAAATTTATAGCCCAGATTTTTCACGATGTCTCATCAGCTTCCTTCGTGACATTTTTCGACTGACAGCCAAACGTTCGAGACAATAGTTCAAACTCGCAAATTGCGTCATACTTGAACGAGGCGATTAATCAAATTATAAAATCAGAGTCGTGAAACTATCTCATAAATTTTCAAGGAAAAAAAATACACTTTTCATGTAAAATATAACATACAAACGAAGGTAGAAGAATATTTCAATTAAATAAAGCCATGTTAAAATAATTTTTTGAATGTTGTACGTTTTCATTGTGCTTTTTTGGTTCTAGATCGGGAAAAATTATGTCAAACTTTAACACGCAAAGGCGTCAGATCTTAAAGGAATTCAAGCGGTCATGCCCAACAAGAGTCAGAAAATTTGCCCCGGTAAAAAGGAGACAATAGAGAACCGACTGCTAATGGAACATATTATTACATCTTATTCAGAAAGACGCCTAGAAAACTATGCTACCAAGGTAGTTATAAAATAATCTTTCTCTGTCAAATTGAATTCAATTGAACAATAATCGCCTGCTGGCGAAATTAAACCAACCTTCGAAAGATATTATAATTCTAACGTAAGTGGTCGTAAACATTCGGTAAAAAAGAACAGGAGATAATGGTAATTTTTCTTTTTTTTCTTTCAATCATAGCATATTATGTATTATATGTTGTAAATAAATTTATATGAGAAGATCCTCCAAATCGAGGTGTAAAATCAAAATGAATATAGCGATTGAGTAAGGACACCTGATTCTAAGTGAACAAAATGTAACAAATATCCTTAAGAAGTAATTTTTTTTCTTCCAAATACCAAAACGGACGCGCCACAAGACAAGGCAGAGAAAACCAGAGCGCCGAAATCAGAAGACGACTTGGATAAAGTGTGCAGCCATCGGAAAAATGAGGCATACACTCTAAAACCCCATGAACTTATGCTGAAGGTACCGGTTGCAACGTATGGTCTGAAAAGTCATAAAAAAAAATATAGAAAAGATAAGAGACATCCAAAGACATATGGAAAGAGCCATGATGAAACGACACGGAAGATAACAAAAGTCACAGATATTGTCCAACGTATCGAATCCCACAAATAGCGGCGGGTAGGTCGTATGGCAAGAATAATGGTCGAACAGGATCAAAACCTGGAAATCTATAACGACTACCAGAAGCATTGGTATATCACCAATACGGCGGCGGGATATGTAGGTGACAATTGGGTCCAGAGGGCCCAAGATAAAGCAGCATGTAAGGAGAAGAAGGAGGCGTTTGTCTAGGAGTGAACGGGAAGAAACTGAGAAGAAGAAAAGAACATATACCTAAAAAATATACTTTATCAAAATGCATTTCACAAGAAGCACAGGCAAAAGGATTTCAAAAGATAAGAATGTTCTCGAATAAAGCGTACATGTTTCTATTATGAAGTATTGGCATGATACAACGATTTCAGTGGCAAAGAATTTCTAAGAGTGCAAGCTCAAAGTAGTGCCACAACCACATAGAGTTGCACGTGTGTATTAATGGAACTTGCGAAACACTTGCAGTTGGCGTTGTGTATTGTTCTTCGGTGTGAATCAGACATAACATAACGTCTAGGGAACAAGTGTGGAATATTTTATCCACAAACATTCCTCAACCACTCTAGCTTTATACGGAAAATAGTATGTAAGCTAGTGGATAAAACCGAATAATACAATCGAAGCTGGAGCTACGAACAGAAAAGATTATTTCCTGTGACAGTATTTCCTTTGTAGAAACTGTATTACACGAGATGAAGGAAGTCTGAACTAACTCCGAACTTGAGAATAAAAAATAAAACGGAATAATATCATTTTTAATGCGATGAAAATGAGAGAAGGATTATTATTAAATAATCTCATCTCTGAAAGCTTTAAGTGCATTTGTTTGCATTAGGAGTGTACAAAGTAATATTGAAAAATAGCACCAATGGGATTCTTGCTGTCTTACAAAGGGAATACTGGGAACTTGTACGCCAGTTATTTGAATAATGTTTCACTGTAGAGATTTGTTGCTAATGATTATTTATTTTTGGTATATTTATTATCTATCCTATAATTGCTCCGAATCATGGATGGCACTTTAAAAAATTTATGAGTATATTAAATTTATGAGTATTTTTCCTCCCATCAGGGTCCCGGAGACGAGGAAGACCCTCTCATACTGTGTTCCGCTCCTTCGAGGCAGAGCTGAGGAATCTGGACATGGTGTGGGAGGAGGTCATTAACGTTGCGCAGGATCGAGCGCAATGGAGAGCTCTTGTTGCCTCCCTATGCCCCTAAGTGGGGTCTAAAGGGAGTTTGGATTGGATTAAATTTATAAGGCAAATTGGTACAATTTTATTTAATAACGTTAGGAATAAAATAGAATCAAAGATATTATGACAGAACGCAGATCTAATGCGTATAAATATTTCTTGGAAATCATGGTATAATTATCATGTGGACGAAAAGAAGTGGTTAGTGGATTCGATCACCGGTACCGACCATCTTCCTCTTTCACGACACAAGCATTAAGAGTCAAAGAGTGTATTTGTGTTCACTTTGTGTGAGCACAGATTCATTAAAAAAATAAAAGTTTTATTGCGAAATTAAAAATACATTTTTGATATAACCATTTTAGAGTCAAAGGGCGGACTTATCCTGAAGGATCTCTTCCAGCCAACCCAACCCGATGTGGAAATAAATTTTGAGTTGGCTAGTCTAGCTGTTATCTAGGTGGAGGACAAATTTATCAACAAGATGTCCTGTGTGGGTATATACCATTATGGGTTAAACGAACTACGAACACGAAAAATTAAGATAAATTGTGAATTTTTTTATATGAAAATTTATAGACACTTACAGAGGCAGGGTGAGAGGGCAAACGCACCTACATCTATATTGAAATGACTCGAATGTAGCGCATATTGTGTTTTACCGTAGCTATTAACCCGGTGACCCTCCGAGTCGTTTATTAATTCCAGCGGCCTACGCTCCTAACAGCGTAGCCAGTCTCGGGTGAAATTATCGAAAAAGAAGTGCCGGTCAGGGAATGACACGGCGCGGTCTAGGTGCGACACGTAGCGGGCCGCGTACCTATAAATGATGCGGACGACGTGCCGGAAAACCCACGGTCCGAATTATTTTGCTCTAATTATTATTTACAAGCAAAGCAAGTCATGAAAACATGTGTTGGGGGCATATGTTGAAATCATATACCACCTTCGCAATAATCGCATCTTTTTTCAGTGTTCAAGTTCTTTTTATAGATTCAGATTCCGGATAGTTTTAACTAATAAATAAACAAGAGGTATGTTACTTTTCAATTTAAAAAAAAAGGTTAATGTTTATCTTAAAATCATAATATTGACAAATTGTTCCTTTATATATACACTTTTCCAGATTTCAGTTTTGTGCCTGTGGGTTGAAGTATTGTTTTGTACTGTACCTATTTACATTTCTTTACTGATACACAGAAATTTTACATTAAAAGCGTAAGAAGTAGGTATAAACACTTCAATTTTTTGTTTCACAATAATCACGAACGATCAGCTAAGACTATAGAAACAGTCACTTTATATAAACTTTATAAAGTAATTCACTTGTATTTATAATTGTGAAACTCAGACGCTACTTAACTTAATTAGGTAGCGTAAAAACAAAATTTAATTAATTGCAGTTTAAAACGACGATAAAATTATAATTTAATTACAGTGAACAAAAGTTGAGAAAGAAGAATGCATTTCTATTATTTATTTTCAAAATGCAAATATATTGTGAAGTGTGTAGACAATCTAGAACAACAACCAACATAAAACTCTTGAAGTGGTGCAGAAGATCTGCGTCTTCGTTCCGTATATTCCAACAATATATCTTGAATTTTATATGAATGTAATATACTAAATATACAGGATCGTATCTTGTTATGACCTCACTTAATATTATGTAAAAAAAAATATCGGCGAAAAATCTGGTTAAGCAGTCCATAGTTTGATACCAACCAAATCCAGAATAATGCAGAAAAATTAGTAATAATTGACACACATTATTTAATATTCATACGGTTTCTCAACAACAACACAATAGAATTTCAATAAATAGTCAAAATGCTTGGCAATAGCCCGCAGCTTGACGTAACCTCTAGCTTCTGCTGAGATAACCTTTACATTATAAAATCATAATTTACTCATTCATGAGAACAGTCATGACAAACAGAAATAGGCAGAAAAGAAAACTGCAAAAGAAACAACGATAAAACATGGTTAGAAAAGAAACCTAAGTTGCCAAGTGCCAAAGTGTTGGTCTTTCGGAAATCTGTAGCGTACTGGTATGAATGTACTCGTGCAAAATAAAACTCGTTGGATGAGCTGGGCTGAGACAGATGCTTCGCCAAAAGAGGTTAAACGAATGAATCAAAAGATTAGAGATGAAACGGATAGCAGTTTTGCCGGATACCGGATATTCGACCTAAGAAGCATTCGAATACCGGATAACCGGCCCCCGGATATCCGGCGTATGTTTCTGGTTGGTTGGTTCATCCATATGAGATCATTGGGAACAGTCTAAAAAAACATCAACCGCATTAGTTGGTCTGCATTAGTGTGGTGTGATAATATTTTTTTTCCTACGATTAGAGCGTTTATATTTTAAGCTTTTACTCTCAGAACCAAGGTCGTAGCCAGGAAAACATTAGTGCAGAGGTTCCCAATTTGTTTGGGTTTACGGCTCACTTAATATCCAATACAATCCAAACTACCTTTACGCTCCACTTAGTGGCATAGGGAGGCAACCAGACCTCTCCATTGCGCTCGACGTTAGCAATGTTTATGACCTCCTTCCACACCATGCCCAGATTCCTCAGCTCTGATTCGAAGAAGCGGGACGGAATACTCTCTTGGTATGAGAGGGTCTTCTTAGTAGAGGTTGGAAAGTGCGTGAATTCCCGTGGATACAACGCATGAATTACGCTTACGAAGGCGGCATATACCAATTGGACTGACTGTTACCTATTGTTCCAAAAATCGCGGAATCTATCTGCATCTTCCAGCAGGATGATATATTAAGACGAAACGTATTTTTACTAAACTTTCCTTATTTACGGAGACAAGCAAGCCGCTTGCTACCTCTATATGTATAAAGAAATAAGTATTCACTCTCCATAATTTACCCTTATCAGTATGTTTGCTAATCAATTTTCTAAGTTGTAGAATTTTTCTTGTGATTACAAGGTGTATTTCATAAGTGTTTCTTACTAAATAAATCAATTAGTTATCCAAACATATCTTTTTTACTGTCCGTTATCCGGCCGGATAGGTGCTAGTTTATCCGGTATTCGGCCGGATATCATTTACGCCGCCGGATAAGCCGGATACCGGATAGTTGCCGGATATCCGTTTCATCTCTACAAAAGATCAAAAATTTTCTAAAAGTATGATAAGAAAAACTATAATAATTGTAAATGTAAATTTGAAGCCATTTAAGGTTTGAACGGTCTCAGAAACATCGCATAGACAAAAAAAAATACATTTGATATCCTACTATTTCCGAACTATCACTAAAAAAAATACTCCATGAAACAATTTTATATGAATAAAGTTAAAACGGTATGAAAATATTCAGGTGGGATGTAAAATTATATCAGAGTTTAGCGAGTTCATATTCTCATATAAAAGTTCTTTAGACTTGGGTAGGCAGTGGCACCATGCAATATGGTATGCAGTAGGCGAATGAAATTTAAAACATCGCCATAGAGAAAGGGGTGAAACTCAAGAGATTCTGCAGCAAAGATAAACTTTCCATAGAGCAAAATATTATTTTATCATACAAAGGAAATCTTTATAGGCTTATATGAAGTTGAGTTGAGAAACTGACTGACTAATCAAGTTAATTAATTTATTCATTCACAACGAAAATAAATTGCTTGTATT
Organism: Mystacides longicornis; assembly: GCA_963576905.1. Lineage (NCBI taxonomy): Eukaryota > Metazoa > Arthropoda > Insecta > Trichoptera > Leptoceridae > Mystacides > Mystacides longicornis. Next base: position 12,974,861 of record OY756428.1, read on the forward strand.
GTGTAATTTGTATTGTGTAATTTGTGCTGAAATGCTTCAATATTCAGGAACATTAAATCTCAAACGTTGGTTGAAAGTTTTGTTAGGTATTTTAAAACTGCCGACTAATTCGTTTTAAACTGCGTATTTTGAACAAATACGAGGATAAATCAGTTATTTTCAAACTTTTTAAATAATATTTACAATCATTCAATAGAAGAATTTACCTACCATGTTGATAGTAGCGCTGAAATGTCATCTATCAAAAAAAACATTCTTAAATGTATAAAATTATGTAAGCGAGGGTCTGTTACGTGGTAAAGGGTAAACGTCTTATGTAGGTACTATTATGCATTACGCGAACTGGATAATTTGTGAAAATATACACTACTGGCATTAATAATTATGGCATCATCAAACATTTTTCTAAAAAAATAGATTTGCAAAAATATTTGTAGATATTATGATGAATATAATGATGAAATTTTAAGGGTTCTATTTTTTTTACAACGTAATCACGTCTTTATGTGTGGCAACACTGCAAATCAACCGTAGTTTTATTTTCAAAATTGTCGAAAGCGCATCTCAAGAAGTTTATAAATATATCACAATCTTATCATGGAATAATTCCATATCAAATTTCCACAAATATATTAAAATATTATTCTCGTTGACCATAAAAGAGAGATATTTTTATTGAACCCGGGTCATTTCATATGAATTCGAACAAACAATAAAAGCAGATATTACGGTTCAGACAATAACAATTTATTAGGACATAATATGTATAAGGGAGAACCAATACTTCGTGTGCTGTATAGGTAATGCGATATAATAACGGTTATTATTATTCATAATAATTATTGTACGTGGGGTTTAATTATTAATATCCTTTCCAAACATCTGCCTTTTCTTTTGTGCTGAGCAAAACTGGCTAAGTACAAATTATCGACGTAAAATGTTTGCTGTTTGGGCAGGCCACGGTAAGAGCAAAACTGGCTAAGTACATATGTATGTTTTCGACAAAAATGTTTGCAATTTGTGCAGGCCACTGAAAAGCAAAACTGGCTAAGTACAAATTTTCGACGTAAAATGTTTACAAATTCAATAAACTGAGAAAAATCGTAATTCTTTTGAAAGAAAAACTCATTTCGTGGGAAATAATAACAAACATTAGACCTATTGTGTAAAACTTGAGAAGATTATACACTTTATCTTTAATATTGTTGCCTCAACGTGCTGAATAACAAACGAAAAAAAATCCATACGAAAAAAGGGTAATAATCAGATATTATCAGAAAAACACAATAGCCCATGCCAAAACAATTTATGGTTGAGCCTTTGTGGGTTTCAAGTTTAAAAATAATAAAGAATTAATCTTAAAGTTACTCTCGATTATTTAGGCCGAAGGTGTTTGGTGGTAGATATTTATGTAGTTTAAATGCCTATCACCATCTGAGGAAGAAAGCGGTTACTTTCAAAAACCCACTTATGATATTTTTTAAATGAATATATGCTCACTCAAAGTGAACACGAATACACTCCGTGACTCTTTCACAGTAAGCTAATTAAAGCTTGTGTCGTGAAACAGGAAGATGGTCGGCACCTGGGATCGAAACCACGATCTCCAGTACGAAACAGTACCCGTGTTCTAAGTTTTATCGGGAGGTAGTCACGGAAGTAATGTGAGTATTACACGATATATTTTGTATGGAAAATGTGTATAGCGAGCGCCGCCACAAGGATATTTCTGGAAACAAAAGCAATTCTCGCATTCGATATGTATACGCACGTTTGCTATACAAAATGTTTCGTGTTACTCACTTTACTTCCGTGGCTACCTTCCGATAAAACTTAGAATACGGGTACAGTACGAAAGCCGGGGTCGTAACTGCCAGGCTTAATACCTAGTGTTATTTCAAATTTAGACGTTTTAATTGAGAAGTTAATAAATTCAATCAAGTTAAGACGCGCTCTTTAAAAATATAGTGAAATATTTTCTGTAAGAAAGTAATAAACATGATCGTTGTTATAAACATACTTTTTCGTACATAAAAAAATTTCAATTATAGTTTAAATAAATTTTCAGGTGCGTATCTTTCCTGAATGTTTGCAAGGTCTCTTCAAAGCAGGCGTCCGTTTCAAGGCAATAAATCCCTTAAATTGTTCCTCCCACGTTTTACATAATGCAGGGTAAAAAGGTTGTAAATTCCAATACGAAATTTCATCCAACACCAAAATTATTCATCTCAGGTCCCGATAAAAGAAGCGCTCTCTTACATCCGAACACTCGGAGGCGATTCATACATCTTAGAGTTATTAAAATTTTATAGGTCGTATTTCTACATTTATTTCTTTACGAACATACACCACCTCCACATACAAATTCTAGCCAAGTCGTGTGAAGATAAAATAATATGAGTAATGTGACGCGCCCGACGTGAAGCCCCATTGTACGTGACCGTCCGTCAGGTACTTCTGAACGTCAAATAATGGGAATAACAATAACTTGGAGTCATTACAATTAGGTCTGAGATGTTTCAGACACCCACGCTCTCAAGACGAGACCTCTTGAGTGCAATCACTGTCAACGGAATTTCGGACCTACTTGAGGAATCATATTTATGGACGGAGATACTCGTCCAACGCCTACGACATTTGAATTTATTTTACTTTGAAACTTTCTCGAAAACTATCAATGCTGCTAACTACATAATCTTTTATGTGAATTGTGCCTTTCTTTTTATTCCTACGTACAACTTTTCTTGTAGTCACTTCTCTATACAAAGTCGACAGTATAGTCGGCTCAACTTATGTCCTGCCTGAAATTTCAAGTGAAAAACACTTAAAATACTGACCCGGCCAGGAATCGAACCCGAGACCTCATGATCATAAGTCCAAGCCTAAAATACCACTAGGTTACCGAGGTCGGTAAATAAGATCTAGAGATCTCGAGATGATCGAGATGGAGGTAAAGATAAGGACCCATGAAAAGTTTTGATTTGAATTTGATCATTTAAGTATTGATTTTTTTTATTCGATAATAAGACCCCTTATTTAGTTTAGGAAAACGAAAAGAAAGCCCAAGCCTGGCATATTAGTCAAAAAAAAATACTGAAAATAAATAAATATAATATAATAAATGACGATTGACCTGTAAAACATCCAGAACGATACCTACCTCGGTAATTGTTATCGCAAAACTGAAATAGATAACAGTGAACCAAACTCGACGAGACGAAAGATATTAGAATTGAAATGAAAATGTCTCTTTTTTACTTTTTTCTTTCTTTTATCATTTAAATAGAACACATAACTGAAAAACATTCTTACCTAAGTTCAATCATATTTTGAAAACAATGGTGGAAATATTAACCACCTTCTACCCAAAACATCGAAAATATATTATAAAATATTATTCTATGCAACCAATCATACCCAAGAGTCCGAACGGACCACACCAGCAAATAATACATTTTCTAAACAACACGCTTCATAACACATGGTTTAAGGTGGTTGTTTGATATATGGGTGCTTAATATGACTAACATTTTAACCATATAACTTATTTACGTTGTTTTCTCTCCGAATACGAAAAACATTTAAACCAAAATTAATAATTTATGTAGCAATATTTTTCGTTTGCTCCACATTCGTAAAACATATTGTTTTTAAATATAATTATAATCTCACTGCGCGAAACAAATGTAGCACTCACGACAATAGGGATCTAAAAATGCTACAGGAAAAAAGGTACAAATTATAGGAACACATGGATGAACCTTTGTCATAAAATGCTGTAATTTTCGTGGATAGAGAACCTTTTAATCTACCCCAAAATATATAAATAATAAGAATAATGTGTACACAAAAAGTGTTGAGTTTCCACTCCAATTATAAAAATAAATTTATATACACACATTCTGTGTTTGCGAGCGCCTTCCTTGGTGGCGAAATCCAGTGTTGAAAACAATTATATTATTTATGACAAAAAATACGCGCGCTTTCTAATAATAAAATACAAAATCTTTTTTTTTATTATCCTTTCTTCTTCAAAATATAATAATATTTACAATGCTTTTTTCTTTTTAATAAATTTTACACAACGTGTTAATTCCAAACAAGATTTTTTTAGAAAGGATTTTAATTGAATGTCTTTGTTTGTTTTTATATGCTCTTGCATTTAACAGGAAACTAAACCCTAACTTGTAGAAAAAAAAATATCTAGAAAATTATTGAGATCTGCATCGGCGAAGTTTTAGAAGCTTAAAAAGTTTTTTCTTATGTTTGATGATCCTAGAGTTCAAAATTTAGGAACTGCTTTCTACACGCAATACGACACAAATACGGGACTTCGGTATTGTCTTGCTAGTGCAATATCGATGTGCAAGGATCCCGTCTGTTGGACATAAAGAAGATACATAAAAGCAAAAGAGGGATGAAGACACAGACCGAAAGAGACAGCAATCGCTAAGGTCTCGCTACCAACCAACTCATATGAGATAATAAGATGATTCGTCAAGATAAAATTTTATTGAGATTCAAAATTTCCACGATAATTTTCCCAACTTCTTATGTTAGTGCTATATAGTGCCTTGCGGTTAATTCTAGTATGTACGGAGTTCGTCAACTACTGAAATCCAGTTATTCCGTCATTAAACTCGTATAAGCCTACCTCGTAAAACAGAAGGGAGCCAATGAAATACTAATCCGATGTAATTTAAAAAAAATCCTCATTTCAACAATGAATATTCCTTACTTGTTATTAAGTTAATTAAAAATGATATTGCTAAGATATAATTATTCTTTTAGTTGATAAAAGCAATTATATTATCCTCAACCGACTACAAATGATTTTTTTTATTCAATGTTGAATCGCAATGTTAACCATTAAAAGAAGGAACAGGGCATAGTTATGTATAAAGCAAGAAAAAAGTATGAAAATAACTCGAGGACAGATTAAAAAGAAATGAAAAATAAATAATAATTTTATGATAGAAAATTGAAGAAGGAATTAATTTGAAAAAAAAAGTAATGAAAATCTTTCGATTGTTCTTTTTGGCGTATTGACTTTTATTCGAAATTCTTTTCAACTTGTTTTTTTTATATTTATTAATTTAGTCTTCAAAACTGCCTACCGTAATCTTCAGTTAACTTTGACAAGCTTCACTTTTTTAAGAATACCTATTTTTATACTAGAGATTATTTGCTTTTGATGGAAATATTTTAAATGAAAAAATTTCAAAAACCTCAGAATTAAACCTTTTTAAAACACATGTCACTGTCTTTCATTTTTCTTTTCGATTTTTCTAACGACAGGTATTGCTGCGATTGAGGCAATAATTAAATCTTCTTTTTTGGGTTTAATGTGAATGATCAGTATACGTTGGTTCTGCCCACCTCACTATGAACGATAGCTATCCGGGAGATACCTGTTTTTGAAACACTGATATTTCTATGTTTTTGTTTTGTTGTTTGGTGTTCTGTTGGTGTCTTTAACAAATAAGTAAATGCCTTCTCACCTCGAAGAAATTTGAAATAAGATAGAACAACAAAATAAACAACATTGTGAAAAATAATTTTCACAAAGCAAAAGTTTTTAAATGTAAAAACATTTTACCGATTTGTTTGGAATGTGCGAGTGATCGATTTCAAACGGAAAGACGTCGCATTTTTCACTATTTGCGAACAAATGGCGCGTAACTTCACAAGCTTAAGGGTGGTTCATAATATACATAATTGCGAACAAGACAAACATTTTACCCAATTGCTTCTGTCAACTGCGCGGATTGTAACTTTCAAACTGACATTTTGTTTTCGCTTTAAAAACTTTAAAATTACAAATAGAACCAGACAAAATAAGCTAGGACAGAGAAACGTAACGACATTGCAATATTGGTGAAAATAATGTAGGTAGCTACTTTACATAATGATAACGTTGTTCAAAGCAAGTTCGAACACGATTGCACGTTTACTCAATTAGCACTGATAAGTGCTAATAAGTCACTATTTCAGTCACTTTCCTATCGAATAGATGTTTATCTACATAAACACTTAATAAACCATCAAAGATAAAATATTCGGAACGAATAAAAACCTTATTAAGTTCATAATGCTGGAGACCTTTGCTAGTTCTATTTTCAAACGTCGGTGTTCGATTTATAAAAGATTTTTTTTTCAAATATGATCCACTATTTTTTTATATAAAAAAAATTATAATAGGCAGCTTAAGAAGATATAAACCTGTTTTATGGCCTACCACTTTGTTCTAACCATTCAAACAATCCAATCACCCAAAGAACAAAAAATCATTAAACAATATCAGGAATTAAAGAAACCATAGCAAACAATAATACCTTTATATTACCTTTCATTTTACTGATTTGACGATCCAATGGGAGATATAAGTATTTAATATTTTAATTGCTGTTTTTATATATACTAACTTATTTGAGAAAAAAAAAATATCAAAATAGGTAGGTACATGAAATGTGACATACATTATAAGACCATACGATAAATAAATAATAATAAACCAAATTATCATGAACCAAGAAATAATAATCATTGAGTAGATACAGGAATAGATCTAGCAATAAAAAATACGATCACAATAAGAAACCATGCATTATAATATTCCTACAGTTATATGAAGAGATTTTACGATTGGACCTCATGTTCCTATATCGGTTTGACTGATTTTTGGAATGCATACTGACATTTTTACCTGTAATGATAAATGAGATCTTCCCCCTATAATAGTCAATTTGTATGAAAAGGAAAGAGCATCTTGTTACAGGTTATGTAGCATTAACATTAATTTACACTAACTAACAAGAGAATAATAATAATAACAACGTGGCTAAGTAGGCGAAGATAATTAGGATTTACAAACCTGAAAACAATGTTTACTAATTAACTACGCTCATGCTGAAACCTTTGTTTAACACTCGTTCTTCTACTATCTAGAATCTAGATGTATCTATATTTGCAGGTTTACAGGTTCTTTTGCCTTTAAGTGGCCTTGATATGATTTTAACACAATTAGCTTGTTGTAGGTAATTTTCGATTTTAATGGGTATATTCCAATTGAAATCACAGAGGGTTTTGATTGTTTTCTTCAGATTTTGAAAAGTAGGAGCTTAGATAATTTACGTTGCATTTTGTTTGGCCGTGGTTTTTTAGGCGATATTTTGCCCAACTTTACCCCACATGATGGGCCTGTGGGAAGCATTTCGTGAATGTCTCAGAAACTGGTTTAAATAATGTTACTATGTGGGATTCTTGGCAAAAAGACATGTTTCCTTATTGATGGAACTAATTTCTATATCTTTCCAAAGTCTATTGCATTTTTATATAAACATTAATAATATTGTCGTCTTCTGTCTGCGTTTAAGATGTTGCTACAGACGCATGGCTAGAGTTTACTAGACGGAGCATTTGCCAATGATGAGGAGATTAGGAGGATTGAAGAAGCAAGGCAACACCTCAAAAGAATTGCAGAACAGAGGGTAACTTGAATAAGCTACAACAACCAGCACCCAAGTCCGCTTTGAATCATCAATGAAATTATTGCAGGAGGCAACTGCAGAGGTCGCCCCAGAAACAGCTTCAAGGAACAAGTCATCGATGACATGTGTTGTAACTAATACGCAGATATCAGAGGCTGGGTGACGAAAAGGAGGCGTGGAGATCAACCTACAGATCGAGACCCAAAAAAGCGTTTGTATTGGAAATTTGATTCGGCGTATTTTCTGTAATTCTCATACCTAATTTTAGATAGCTAAGGTTAAAATGTGTTCCTTGTAGAAAATTCTGGGAATTTGACTTTTATTTATCGGTGTGTGAAAATAATCATTCAAATTCGATAAACTAGGTATATAAATTGTAACAGCGCAAAAGAACGAAGATGTAAGTACATAATAAAACTACGTCTCCAAACCCTAATTAGTCTCTTTCTCTTTAGAGGGATAATTAATTATTATATTCATACTTGTGTTATTAGTGTGTGTTAAGACCAGTTACAGTGCAAAGTGGGTTCAAAAAGGATTAAACTCTAAAAAAAATAATGAAGTATGGAAAATGGTTTTGTATTGTATTATTGTAGGTATTTCATGAAATAAGTAAACTGTAATGAAAATTTACGCTTAAATTTAGTTTAGGAAAAGGGTTTAATGAACTCTTACCTGAATTAAGTAAATTTTAATGTAAGCAATGAACGAGCAGAACACCAGGTTATACAAATTATGATAAGGAGAGCAAAATATGTAGTTTGAAATTCGCACAGACACTAATATAGTCGGAGATGAAATCACTAAGATAAAGTTTACTAATTATAAATGTGGATAGAAACAAATATATACATTGAATATAAAATATGCTTATTTACATACACACCTGCCAGCCTACGTGATTGAAATAATTTGAACAACTTTGTTTCATATATCCAAGAGTTTAATATTTTAATTTTTTTATTGAATTAATTTTTACTTCCGTTACTTAACTTTACAAAATGTAATAATTTTTTTTTAATTAAATTTGTTAAAATTTATATTCGTTTCAGGTATTTGATTTTTTTTTCATGTTTGCACCAACGTAATATCTCGAATTAGGTTTGTGATTGTAACACAATCACTGAATATATAGGAGAACTAACTTCTGAGAGCGAGTCGAAATCAGATAAACAAACCATTTAATTTCGAAATATTTACCAATTACACGAAACGATAATTAGGAGAACGCACGTTCAAGTGGTAAAACAGCACTAGTTTACTAATATTGAAAATACTTTTCGAAAAAGTTGATGCACAATGCAATTCTGATACCGTCTATGAT